>CM055123.1:270949936-271549936 GCA_029206835.1 Rana muscosa | reverse complement strand
GATCTATAGAGATCTTCCGTGAAAAACAGCGAATTAAAATCAATTGGAATAAAATCAGCTGTTTCCACCTGAATACCGGGTTGGGCAGTGAATGGGGGAAGTACGGGTTCTGCAGAAGTGGTGGGGACCCAATCAGGATAGGCGAATTCTGCAGGAAGGCCAGTATGGGCACGACGGGCCTGCCTTTGTCTTCTTGGTGGCAGCGGGACACTACTTGTGCTTGCCACCTCGCCAGCTTGAACTGCACTTATGGGACTCGCCACGTCACCAAGTGTTACTGCAGTGCTGGATGTACGTCCAGGCTGTACTAGGCCGCTGGTGCTTGCCAGTTCACCAGAAGGAATAGCGGCGCTAGTACTACTCTGCTCCATGATACGAGAGACCTGCGGTTCTTGCTCCTCAACAACCTCAGAAGATCGGGATCGGGTACACCTGACCTTAGCAGGGACCTCAACTTCGTCGTCAGAGCTATCTGACGTGGGGCCGCTGACGTCACTGTCTTCTACGGGAAGATATTCTGAGCCTGAATCTGACAGATACGTGACCTCCTCTTCACTATCTGTCATGCTCAGAATCTCGTAGGCCTCTTTACTAGTGTACCTTCGTCTTGCCATTTTGGGCTCTAAATTTAGGGGTACACTAGTAAGATTCACAGGAAAAAAAGCACCTGACTGTCGTCAGCAAATATATCAAACGCTACAAAAAACTGTTAGCGATCGCAGGGATCAGGCCTGTCTCTGCGAACGCTGCAGTTATGTGTGTTGTGTTTGGTAAGTGACAGTGATCGATCGATACTGCACTTGGGTGGGCTGGGCTGGGCTGGGCTGGGCGGAGGGGCTAAACGCAGGCGCTAGCAGGTATCTGGGCTGATCCCGCTAACACTGCGTTTTTGGGAACCCTAAACCGCTGGGGATGCTAGTATAGATCTGATCAGATACTATACCACTAAGGGGGGTGTATGCTTTGCGTGTGGGTGTTAGCGTTACTGGCACTAACCTAACACTGCCTGGGGCGACGCAGACCCTCTCTGGCGCTAAAACCTAATTGATCTCACCCGCCGGGCGATCAGGGGGGTTAAACCTTTAGTGGGTTATATACGGCGGGTGCCCTGATGCTATAAAAAGCAAACTAATCAACCAGCGTCACCCGTAACCTTTATATGGTGATCACTGGTGAAAGGGTTAACTAGGGGCAATCAGGGGGTTAAAACCTTTATTAGGTTAAATATGGGGGTACCTGACACTATATAAAAACCTGACGGGTAACCTAAATAACTAAATAACTTACTGGCTAACCAGTGACACCAGTGACGCTTATACGGCGATCACTGGTGAAAGGGTTAACTCTAGGGGCAATCAGGGGGTTAAAATAATATATGGGGGTACCTGACACTAATAAAAACCTGCGGCGAACCTAAAAAAAAATAACTGCCTATCTAAAACACCAGCGACACGAATACAGCGATCGGAAAAACAATCGCTTAGTGACGCTGAAGTTAGGGGGTGAAAGGGTTACCTGGGGGGTGATCAAGGGGTTAAACCTTTATTAGGGGGGGGGGTTAGGGGGCTACCCTGGACCTAAAGGGGCCTAATCCTAACTGCCCTGCAACTTTTTACAATCACAGATGACACTAAATGCAGTGATCAGTAAAATAAATGATCACTGCAATCAGTGACACTGTGATTGGGGGCTTTGGGGTGACCTGGGGGGTGATCTGGGGGTGACTGGGGGGTGATTTGTGTGCCTATGTGTACCTACGTGTCAGTGGACTGTTGGTGCACTAACCTGCTTCTTCTCTGCTCGGCGCCGGGAACGAAAAGACCGCGGCGAGGGAGATGACATCACTTCCTCCAGCCTGTGTTTACATTTCAGGCAGGAGGAAGCATTTTCATTGGCCGGGAGCGATCGCGAGGGGGGGGGCGGAATCGAGCGGCCGCCCCCTCATGCCTGATCGCTCCCGAACACTTAACGGCCGCTCACTGCAGTGAAGGGGGGTCCGGATGGACCCCCCAACTGCACAAAGGCGATCACGTAGATCTACGTGATTCTGCCTGTCGGTGCCATTCTGCCGACGTAAATCGGCGGTGGGCGGTCGTTAAGTGGTTAAGTAAAACCTTATACTTATTTAAATTTAGTATTGCCTCAATGCTCAGTTATTCATAAAGTATAAGATATACAATTGACTGTCAATACTAGCTGTGCCAGTAGGGGGTAGAGCCTATTGCCGGGGGTTGGCGGAGCTGCCATCAGGGCCTAAACTAAATTTGCGGCCTTCTTAGTTGGAGGTATCGCTACACGTGGGGGCTCGTCCGGGATCCTGATGCAGCAAGTGAACGCCAGAGGTGCCGGTATGGACCCCATGGATCCACGAGTGGTAGAAGAATGGTGCAAAGCCTCTAACGCAGAGCCAAATCAGTCGATAGTCATCAGCCTCCCTGGGGAGACATGGTCGACTGAAACGGTAGAGGAATTGATGAAGTCAGTGTCCCCAAATCACACACCGTGGGTGACGGAGATAAAGTCAGACCCAGACACCTCATATCAGTATGCATTAGTGGAGTACTGGAACGGGATGCCAGAGGCCTGTAAGCGAAAGTGTGTGTGGACGCCAGACAACAGAACTTATAGGTTGGCGCACGCAGTAACTGAAAGAAAGGAACCATCACCAACGGGATCACCGCAGGCTGCGGCCCGTACCCCACCGGGAGAAAGGGACAGGGCGACGCCCCCGGTGGCGCCTGCACCTGCCACTGTTGCCACTGTTATATCACCAGAACTGATAGGTGCGATAGGGGATCTGCTAACCAAGTGTCAGAAGGCAAACACGGTGCATGTGGAGACTAGCTACCGGAGACTAAAGACATTCTCAGGGAAGCTCCCTGTCCCTGCAGGGGAAGAAGACTTTGACACCTGGGTGGAGCAGGCATTGCAGGCAGTAGAGGCATGGGAGGTGCCTGAAGCACAGAAGAGGCAACGAGTGATGGAAAGCCTTAAAGGCGCAGCAGCAGAAGCAGTGAAAAGCTTTCGGTTTGGGAACGCAGATTACACGGCTCAAGACTGTCTAGCCATGCTGCAAGAAGAGTTTGGTCAATTGGAAAAGGTGACTGAGATGGTCTACCAGTTTGAACACACTTTCCAACAACCGGAGGAGAAACTTTCCGAATATGTTAGAAGACTGAACAGGTTGTTGTGCAAGATTGTGTTGAAGAAGGGGATGAGGCCCCAAGACACAGATGCGGCAAGAATGAAGCAAGTCTTAAAGGGAGCGCTGCGCTCGGATCCAGTCTGGTTGCACCTGAAAACCTCAGGAGGAGGAACGTTGCTGACTTATGCTGACTTGATAAAAATCATCAGAGATGAGGAGGCACTGCAACAGGACCAGCAGTTGATTAGGACAAGTGTTGTACCCGCACAGGTGCTAGTCAATCCAGTAATGACCCCTGAAAGAGATTCGGAGATAGACACCCTGAAAGCTCCAATGTCCAAGGTGTTAGAGATGTTGACCTCTCTGATGGAAAAAGACACAGAGGGTCCCAAGAGAGAAGTACCAAGGAAGGAATTATTCCCAGTTGCCTCAGCACCCGCATCTTTACAAGAATGGGGAGATATCGTCTGCTTTAACTGTGGAGGAATTGGACATATTGCGGCTACATGCTCCAGTCCCAAAAAGAAGAAAATAGACAACCGCAAGCCGGCGGGAAACTTCAGAGGGCCCCGGTGAAGGAGTCAACCGGGTGCCCATCACCTTCAGTGAGCTCCAAACTTAAAGCAAAGCAGAAAATAACAGGAGATAAAACGCCTCGGGGGAAACACACCATTCCTAAACAGAGATACACCCCAGAGAAAGGGGGTAAGACCCCTCAGAAGAGGCACAGCACTCCCCAGAGGGGGTGCACACCTAAGAAAAACAATAGTATCTCTCAGCGGGTCCCTACACCCAGTAAGGTGGGGGGAGTCAATGCATACCAGGCTCAAGAAAGACTGAAGTCCAAAGGGGATTGGACGAGAGGAGGTTCAAAGAAAAAAAGTCTGAAGGAAGCGACCCCTGCCGGGCCTTACCCAGAGAAGCTGGTAGGCCCATCTCCTATAGTGTCCATTCAAGTGGAGGGAGTCTACACCAGAGCAATCTTGGATACTGGGGCGCAAGTAACCCTGCTATACAGAGACTTTTACGATAAGTACTTGAGTCACCTACCCATCCGGAAAATAGAGGGACTAGAGATATGTGGGATTGGAACCCAGAACTTCCCCTACGATGGCTATCTGCCTGTCAGGATGACCTTTGACCCATCTGTGGCTGGAAAAGCCGAAGTGTTTGACACCCTGGCAGTTGTGTGCCCTCGGCCACCAGGAGCCAACAAGAGCTCCCTGATAATAGGGACAAACACGGACATGGTCCGAAGACTTCTGACCCCTCTAGTGAAAGAGAAAGGGGCAGCGGTCACCAAGATCCACCCCATGCTGAAGACAGCTTACCACAGGCTGGTCTTAGAGCAGAAGACCCCAGGAGAGGGGATAGGGAAGGTGTGGAGACTTGGAAGAGGAGGGATAGTGCTGCAGCCCGGTGAAGTAACCTGTCTCAGAGCCATTGTGAAGCTTACTTGGGAGCAGCCTGGACCCTTTGTCATTTTGGAATCTGATCCAAGAGAAGGGTCCCACGGTCTGGAAGTGATACCAGAAGTGATTCCGCTGAAGGCCCTAAAGAAGGCCCATTGTAGAGTCCCAGTGTGTGTTAGGAACAATACGGATGGCCCCATGGAGGTCCCAGCCAGGATGCTGCTAGGCCAGGTGAGCCCTGCTTCCCCTGTCAACCTGTCAGAGGTGGGCGAAGGAGGAGATGCTTGGGAGAAGATATCCATGGAAAACCCGAATCTGCCCAGGGCTTGGAAAGAGAGAGCCAAGGCCCAGCTGAACAGATGGGAGAAGATCTTCTCTAAAGATGAGTTCGATGTGGGGTGTGCAAGGAGTGCCACCCATCGGATCCGCCTCCAGGAAGATAAGCCCTTCAGAGAGAGAGTCAGGCGGGTCGCCCCTAGCAGATCTGGAGGATCTAAGGGAACAACTCTCAGAACTCAAAAGGACTGGAGTGATACGGGAATCTAGAAGCCCCTATGCATCCCCGATAGTGGTGGTCAGGAAGAAGAATGGGTCATTGAGGCTCTGTATCGATTACAGGACTCTCAACCGGAGAACCATACCCGACCAGTATACTACTCCAAGGATAGAGGATGCCCTACAGAGTTTGTCTGGAGCCAAGTGGTTCAGTGTTATGGATCTCAAGAGCGGGTACTATCAGATCCCCATGCACCCAGAAGACAAGGAGAAGACAGCTTTCATAACCCCAGTAGGGTTCTTTGAATTTGACCGGATGCCTCAAGGTCTGTCTGGAGCCCCAGCTACTTTCCAGCGTCTTATGGAGAAGACTGTAGGAGACATGAACCTTATTGAAGTCCTTGTGTACCTGGACGATGTCATAGTCTTTGGAAGAACCCTGGAGGAACATGAGGAGAGGCTGGAAAAAGTATTGAGGAGACTCAGTGAGGAGGGACTCAAACTTTCGCCTGAAAAGTGTCGGTTCTACCAGTCTTCTGTGAACTATCTGGGGCACATAGTGTCTGAAGAAGGGGTGGCCACAGACCCGAGAAATTGGAGGCAGTTACCTCCTGGCCACGACCAACCACAGTAACAGAACTCCGATCCTTCTTGGGTTTCTGCTCCTACTATAGGAGGTTTGTGGAGGGATTCGCCCGAATTGCTAGACCATTGAATGAACTGCTCAAGACTGAGGGGGAAGAAGATGACTCAGGGCCCAGGAAGCCGGGAGAGTCAGTCATAAATCAGTGGAACCAGAAGTGTGAAGAGGCCTTCCAGGCATTAAAGGAGAGCCTAACCACTGCCCCAGTCTTGGCCTACGCAGACCCAACCAAGCCCTATGAACTACACGTAGATGCTAGTCATGACGGTCTGGGAGGAGTACTTTATCAAGAACACGAAGGGCAACAACGGCCTGTTGCCTATGTGAGCAGGAGCCTGACCCCCTCTGAGAAGAACTACCCCACTCACAAGCTGGAGTTCCTGGCCCTCAAGTGGGCGGTAGTAGATAAGCTCAAAGACTACCTGTATGGGGCAGAGTTCACTGTGAAGACTGACAACAACCCCCTTACCTACCTTTTCACCACGGCCAAGCTGGACGCCACTGGACACAGGTGGCTGGCCGCACTGTCTGGATTCAATTTCAGCCTAAAGTATAGGCCGGGGGCTGGGAATAGAGACGCAGACGCTCTGTCCAGGAGATCTCATGGCCCCACCAGTGATGTAGAAGATTGGACCCAAGTGGCACCGGACGGGGTGCGGGCCCTTTGTCAAGGAGCTGAATTCCAGACCAGAGGAGGCTCCAGAGCAGAAGAAATAGGAGTTACAATGGTGGGAGTCCCCAAACACTACTGTGGAGTAGCTCAACTGGAAGAGGACAACCTGCCGAGACTGTCCAAGAAGGAGTTGAGGTGTGACCAATTGGAAGACCCCATGGGGAGATTGGTCCTGGAGGCCCTGGAGAATCAGGATCCAAACAGACTCCTGTGTCATCCCTCAAAGGAAGCTCGCCTGTTGAGAAAAGAATGGGACAGGTTGCAGGTACATCAGGGAGTGGTCTACCGAAGGGGCCCCTCTGATGACTTAGAAGATAAGTGGCAACTGTTCCTCCCAGAGAAACATCGAGAGACTGTTCTGATTGCCCTGCATGACAATCATGGCCATCTAGGGGCTGAAAGGACCTTTCAACTTGTTAGAAGTCGGTTCTATTGGCCCTGCATGAGGGCAGAGGTAGAAGAGTACTGCCACTCATGTGCACGATGCATCCAGAGGAAGACTTTACCCCATCAAGCTGCCCCAATGGGTCATCTACAAAGTCAAGGCCCAATGGATCTGGTGTGCATTGGCTTTCTCTGCCTTGAACCCGACCTGAGTGGGCTGGGAAATGTTTTGGTGATAACCGACCATTTCACCCGGTATGCCCAAGCTTTCCCAACCAAAGATCAGAAGGCCTCCACCGTAGCCAAGGTACTTATGGAGAAGTACTTTGTCCATTATGGGCTGCCACAGCGGCTTCATTCAGATCAAGGAAGGGACTTTGAGAGTAAACTGATCCGGAAACTCCTAGATTCGTTGGGAATCAAGAAGACTCGAACTACACCTTACCACCCACAAGGGGATGCTCAGCCGGAGAGGTTTAACCGAACCTTGCTCAACATGTTGGGGACTCTGGAAAGTGAGAAAAAGCAACATTGGAGCAAACACATAGCAGCCCTAGTGCATGCTTACAACTGCACCATCAGTGATGCTACAGGCTACTCCCCATATCGACTCATGTTTGGGAGAGAAGCAAGACTACCTGTGGACTTGGCCTTTGGCACCTCTCTGGACCATTCCTCAGCCACATCCCACAAAGGATATGTGGACAGGCTCAGACACAGCCTGAAAGTAGCCTATGAACAAGCTCAAGCGGCCTCAGATCAAAGGGGAGCTCGAAACAAAAGAAACTTCGACTTGAAGGTCCGGGTGCAAGACCTACAGCCCGGGGACCGAGTACTGTTACGCAATCTGGGGGTCCCTGGGAAGCACAAACTTGCAGATAGATGGAGATCTGAACCTTATGTCATCTGTAGGAAGTTGCTGGGCCTGCCTGTCTACAAGTTGAAGCTGGAAGGAAAGGTGGGCCCTCTGAAGACGTGGCATCGAAACCACCTGCTCCCTCTTGCTGAGGCAGTTAGAATACCTCCCGTGGGAGATTCCCCTGAACCGGCCTCTATCCTGGATACTCCTAGGCCGAACACTCGGTCGCAGGCTTCCCGAGATGAAGATGGAGAGGCCTTTCAACTTAGTGAAAATGAGGATGGAGAACTTAATTGGCTGTGGCCTTCCCCAACTCCAGGAACTTCTACCATAGACCTTCCAACCACTGAGGACACCACAGATGAAACACTGAACCCAGAAGCCACAGAGTTCATCCCCTCTAGTTCTTCAGCGGATTACTGGGAAGATGCCCATGATGGTTACTCAGAGGAAGAGGAGCCTGTGGCACCAGAGCCAGAAGTCCCAAGAGAGCAAAAGGGCTCAGAGAGTCATCCGGCCTCCTAAGAAGCTGACCTACCCACAAATGGGGAATAGCTCAGAGGATTCTGTAGTTACCGCTAGGAGGAATGCTGAAAATCCGGATCCCTCCACTGTCCTTTTAGTGGAGGGCAACCCCAGCTCACTCTCTGGCACAGCTAGGCAGGCCACCTATGATAATGTGACCTGTGGGCAAGGGAATTCTATTCCTCAGTTTTGGTGGGAATTCCCTATGCCAACATCGTTTGTAGAATTGTCTAGAGTTGTACATAGTCTTTGTTGAGGTTTATCTTTGGGGACCAAAGAGTTCAAGTGGGAGGAGTGTGTAGCGGGGTGTTCCCCTTTAATGCAGAGAGACTACATTACCCAGAGCCCCATTCGGCAATGTTCCGCCGCAGAGACTCATGGGAGGGGTTATAAAAGGAGGAGGCGAGGCAGGGCTCGGCCTCTTTGGGACACGAGACTTCAGAGACTGATCCTCCTTTGCGGACGTGTCGGAGTGCAGGGCCTGAAGCCTGAGGCCTTGCGCAGCACCAAAGAGCCTTCCACCCCTCTGCGAGCCTGGGTGGCATCTGACTTTGCTCGATTACAGCCTTGTTGGATCGGGGACCCGATCGCTGAAGAGACAGAGTGTGTGTGTGTGGACACAACAGGTGGAAGTTCCCGGACTGGGACCGTAGTCCGGGCGGGTGAGAGGGCATATGCCCAACCGATATACTGTTACTGCATCTAGGCCTATAGACTGCCGTGGCCTATGAGTTGTTCTTAGTGCTCTTATTGAAGATTCCCCTTGTTAGAACTAAATCTACCGTTCGCATAGTCAAGTTCTACTCCATCTTTACCTACCCCATTGGATTACAAAGTTTGTACCCTATTAATGTGCACCACCGTTAAAGATCTGCCGGTGAAGAAAAAGAACTAAGTTATAGATCTCAGAAACCAGGCCTGGTGGGGTTTCTAATGTGTTTTGGGTTACTGCGCCATAGGGCACTTAACTAACGGTCGCCCGTGTGGCGCACTTGTTGCATGTCAGCTCTTTAGTGTGTTAGCATTGCAGGGCTCTGCATTACCATTGATTATTCTGTAAACTGTGATTACTGTTATATCTTTCTTACCAAGAGCTTAAGTAAAACCTTATACTTATTTAAATTTAGTATTGCCTCAATGCTCAGTTATTCATAAAGTATAAGATATACAATTGACTGTCAATACTAGCTGTGCCAGTAGGGGGTAGAGCCTATTGCCGGGGGTTGGCGGAGCTGCCATCAGGGCCTAAACTAAATTTGCGGCCTTCTTAGTTGGAGGTATCGCTACAATAGTTATATGTAAACTGCACTTTTTTATCTTTCAAAAAGTGTTTGAGTGCTAAACCTTTTATCCAATTTCTAAACGTCTGCATTTGTAAATTTCAAAAGCCAATATAAAGAAATAGTAGTGGTTAATATTTGTGGGTTTAACCAATCTTTTTTTGTAGAATTCTCCATTAAGGGGGCATGGCAGGGGGTGTGTCCTATGCCTACATACTTTTGCTAATATGTGTCCCTCATTCCCATCTCCAAAATTTGGGCGGTATGCTCTCCTCCCGGTGGGGCTTGATGGGTTGGTCTCTGTTCTGTTGTGGCTGGTTCAGGGTGGACATCACCATTTTTATATTAGCCTCTGTCTCCTTTGCACCACAAATTTTTGTAACTACCTGCATTTTGCACAAGGAAAGTGGTGGTTTAGGGGTGCTAGAAAGTGAGAGATAATGTCATTAATTATATCACCCTAAAAATATCCTTGAGCTTGCTTGTGTCATGATCACTCAATGCCCCTGTTCCTCAGTCCAGCATCCGGGAGTTGGCTGTTGCTTTTTCCCTGTCTGTGTTCACCTGCAAGCTGATTGATCTGATCAGTCACCTGATATAAGCAAACCGAACACTCTATCCTTTGCTTGTGATAGAGACTTACCTGCATTGTTCTAGAATCAAGCCTCCCGCTAGTCTGCCTTGCTTGCTGTTGGATCTCCTGTGTATGACCCGGATTGGATACTGGACTATCCCCTGAACTCAGCCTGCCTTTTACCTGGAACGGATACTGGATTATCCCCTGAACTCAGCCAGCCTTTACCTGAACTGTCTTTGATCCACGCTATCTGTCTGCTAAACTACAAGTACCTGTTTGCTTTGCTCAGTTCGCATCTGCCTTGGCGTGGTAGCCAGACACTATAGCATTGTGTATAAAGTCCTGGGGGCAACCAGGTACTGGCAGCCCTGCTTGTCTTAATGGAAAGGGGGCTGCTATAGGTGAAGCACACAGTAGCTAGCTATAGTGTCTGACCACCTGCGTTTGGGTAGACATGACATTAGTGACAGCTTGTATATGTACCCAGGGCGTTCCTACCATGAGACAAGTTGAGCGGGCTGCCGGTGGCTGCAGTCATGGATGGACGGCACTGAGGCGGGAGTGTCATGGACACAAATAAATTCCAAAAAGTCAACACTTTTAAGTAAGTTTACGATTTTGTGTTGGGCCGCATTCATAGCCAAGCAGAACACTGCTGTAATGTGACCTCATTGATCAGTTTGTTCCAAATAGAAATGATCTGTGTTGCATATTGTATCAAATCAGATATCTACTTTCTTTCTTCCAATTCAGATTTGTTTCTAGTAGCTGTAGGGTAACACAGATATTACCTTTTTATATTCATATAAAATGTATTTTATATTTATAAAAAATAACATTGTGGGATGTTGTTTCAAGGCATGTTTGATTCCCATTAGGAGTCAGAAAGCAACCAGATTATATAAAAATGTAGCTAGGTGCCGGCTACTGTAAAATGGAGTCGAAGGGACAATGCCGAAAAGAACCACAGACTATGTAATTCCCTCTTAATGCCGGGGATCAAGACCATTACATCACTCCCTGTCTATAGATGGGGGGGGTGGAAACGTTCCTGTCAGAGAGCAGAGGATCTTGGGACCTGTAGTCCTGCAGGTAATTCTCCCTGTATTCTAGAGCCCCTTGTGAATTACCAATCCCAGAGAGCTGAACTAATATGGTTTAGCCTATAAATTTGGCTGTATCTGGTGTGTTTAGAGAGAATGGTCGGATGCTGCCATCCTACATCTAGCTACACAGAGACCCATCACTGCTGCACCGCAGATCACTATGCTGAGTATTCACAGGTGCTCTTGACTGTCCAGAGATTCTCACAGTTCTCTTTCTCTTCACCTACCATGGTGGTCAGCATACTAACAGTCTGTTGCACGACCATCATTTTTCCAACAGAGGTGTAAAGACTCGCACAGCAAATCCTACAGTGCCGAAGACCATATATGAATCGCGATTGGTGGGAGGGCCGTTGCCCACCCCGTGCTTTGCCCAGCTGAATATTTAACACTGCTAGCAAACGCATATACTGTATATCCAAACCAGTTAAGGAAACTTTGCTTTGTCACCTTCTTTGTTCTGTCTGCAGAACCGATTCTGTCATTCATTATCATTCTCCAACTTTAAAGGGCCCCAACTTTCTAGCAGAAAATCTTATCCCCAACATTGGATTGGCTATATCCCATAACTACAAATATTCACCACTTAGTTAAAGGGGTGCCCGTCAATTTTTTTCTGACTCTGACCGTGTATCTCGGTTAGCACTCTTTCTTGAAGCTTCATGCTGCTCCGGCCCTCAGACTTGGGCCCTCTGTCTGTTCTATCAGAATGCATTGTGCAGACATGCACCCTTCTGGCTGCTCCCTTCCACACACCTTGACTTCTCCGGAGAGTGGAGTCCAGAACCATGGTCCTGACTCTCCAAAAAGACCCACACACACCTGCACAATCAGTGTGCTGGCTATTCCCAAAATTGGTCCCAGTACTGGAGTATTCCTCCCACCCATATCACTACAAAAACTCCGGGCTCCAGGTCCGAAACTGGATTTTACCAACCACCAAGGAAACAGAGAAAACACTTTCCTCTAGATAAAACAAGCATCCTGGAGCCCCTCAACTTACCTAATTAAGAACCCTAAGCAAAATACACCATGACAGAGAACCGTACTGTCACTATATATACTGTGTGTATAAATATATATATAAAGTGTATATATATATATATATATATATATAAAGTATATATATATATATATATATAGTAGCTTACAAAAGTGAGTACACCCCTCACATTTTTGTAAATATTTTATTATATCTTTTCATGTGACAAATAGGAAGAAATTACACTTTTCTACAATGTAAAGTAGTGAATGTACAGCTTGTATAAAAGTGTAAATTTTCTGTCCCCTCAAAATAACTCAACACACAACCATTAATGTCTAAACCACTGGCAACAAATGTGAGTACACCCCTAAGTGAAAATTTTGAAATTGGGCCCAATTAGCCATTTCCCCTGACCGGTGTCATGTGACTCGTTAGTGTTACAAGGTCTCAGGTGTGAATGGGGAGCAGGTGTGTTAAATTTGATGTTATCACTCTCACTCTCTCATACTGGTCACTGAAAGTTCAACATGGCACCTCATGGCAAAGAACTCTCTGAGGATCTGAAAAAATTAATTGTTGCTCTACATAAAGATGGCCTAGGTTATAAGAAGATTGCCAAGATAATGCAACTGAGCTGCAACACGGTGGTCAAGACCATACAGCGGTTTAAGAGGACAGTTTCCACTCAGAACAGGCCTCGCCATGGCCAACCAAAAAAGTTGAGTGCACATGCTCAGCATCATATCCAGAGGTTGTCTTTGAGAAGAAGACGTAGAGTGCTGCCAGAATTGCTGCAGAGGTTGAAGGGGTGGGGGGGTCAGCCTGTCAGTGCTTAGACCATACGCCACATGCTGCATCAAATTGGTCTGCATGGCTGTCGTCCCAGAAGGCTGCCTCTTCTAAAGAAACAGTTTGCTGAAGACAAGCAGACTAAGGACGTATTTTTTTCAAATGGTGTCAAGCGTGTGTGGCGGCAACCAGGTGAGGAGTACAAAGACAAATGTGTCTTGCCTACAGTCAAGCATGGTGGTGGGAGTGTCGTGGTCTGGGGCTGCATGAGTGCTTTTGGCACTGGGGAGCTACAGTTCATGGAGGGAACCATGAATGCCAACATGTACTGTGACATACTGAAGCAAAGCACGATCCCCTCCCTTTGGTGACTGGGCCGCAGGGCAGTATTCCAACATGATAAAGACCCCAAACACACCTCCAAGACAACCACTGCCTTGCTAAAGAAGCTGAGGGTAAAGGTGATAGACTGGCCAAGCATGTCTCCAGACCTAAGCCCTATTGAGCATCTGTGGGGCATCCTCAAACGGAAGGTGGAGTGCAAGGTCTCTAACATCCACCAGCAACGTGATGTCATCATGGAGGAGTGAAAGAGGACTCCAGTGGCAACCTGTGAAGCTCTGGTGAACTCCATGCCCAAGAGGGTTAAGGCAGTGCTGGAAAATAATGTTGCCACACAAAATATTGACACTTTGGGCCCAATTTGGAAATTTTCATTAAGGGGCCTTTCACACGGACATGTCCGTGTGCGGGCTCCGCTTTGCTCAGCGGGGATTGCTCTGTCGATCCCCGCTCAGCAGGCAGATGACAGGTCTGTCTCCGCACACTGTGCAGGGACCGACCTGTCAGAGCGCCGCTCTCCCCTATGGGGGATCGGATGACGACGGACCATAGAGTCCGTTATCACCTGATCTGATCCGCCAGAAGGATGGAAAATAGGGTGTACTCACTTTTGTGAGATAATGTGTGTGTGTGTGTGTGTGTGTGTGTGTGTGTGTGTATGTGTATATATATATATATATATATATATATATATAAAATATTACCAAAAGTATCGGGACGCCTGCCTTTACACACATATGAACTTTAATGGCATCCCAGATTTAGTCCATAGGGTTCAATATTAGGTTGGCCTACCCTTTGCAGCTACAGTATATCAGCTTCAACTCTTCTGGGAAGGCTGTCTACAATGTTTAGGAGTGTGTCTATGGGAATGTTTGACCATTCTTCCAGAAGCACATTTGTGAGGTCAGGCACTGATGGTGGAGAGAAGACCTGGCTCGCAGTCTGTGCTCTTTTTCATCCCAAAGGTGTTCTATCAGGTTGGAGTCAGGACTCTGACTCTGTCATGAACCTTGCTTTGTGCACTGGAGTGTAGTCATGTTGGAACAGGAAGGGCCAACCTCAAAGTTAGGAGCATGAAATTGTCCAAAATGTCTTGGTATGCTGATGCCTTAAGAGTTCCCTTCACTGGAACTAAGGGGCCAAGCCCAACCCCACACCATAATCTCCCCTCCACCAAATTATTTGGACAAGTGCACAAAGCAAGCTCCATAAAGACATGGATGAGCGAGTTTGGGGTGGAGGAACTTGACTGGCCTGCACTGAGTCCTGACCTCAACCCGATAGAACATCTTTGGGATGAATTATAGTGGAGACTGCAAGCCAGGCCTTCTCATCCACATCAGTGACTGCCTGAAAAATGCGCTTCTGGAAGAATGGTTATACACTCCCATAGACACACTCCTAATCCTTGTGGACAGCCTTCCCAGAAGAGTTGAAGCTGTTATAGCTGCAAAGGGTGGGCTAACTCAATATTGAATCCTACGGACTAAGACTGGGATGCCATTAAAGTTCATGTGCTGTAAAGGCAGGTGTCCCAATACTTTTGGTAATATAGTGTATATAAGAAGCCAGGGTGTAAGTCTGCCCCTCTGCCTCACCTACCTCTCTATGTAACACCAAAACTCTCTGTCAGTCTGTCAGAGGACTTAGGCTTTATATCAGCCTTTCTTAACCTGGGGTCCTCCAGAGGTTGCTAGGATTCTGTTCTGTTTCCCCAATCAAAGCACTGCAAGTTTTTTTAATCGAAAATGTGTGCAGATCTTTACAGATGAACATCAGATGGGTTAAAAAAAAAACATAGTATACCTAGCTCCAGCAATTACATGTGTTCAGAACAGAAACGAAAGTTACACTTAAAGGAGGTGGGACTAGCTATGCCAGGCATGTCCAATGTCCGGCCCGCGGGCCAATCGCGGCCCGCGTTACGGTTTCGGACGGCCCGCCTGGTCATTTTGACATGTATGTCTTTTGTGGCCCCCAACGAATCCCCCAGCGCCGGGGGCCACAAAAGAAATACATGCTGGCTGCCTTGGAGGAGGCGGGACAAGCGCCGTGCATACAGGAGTATTTCCTGTTTACACAGTGACAGGAAGTCCCGTCTCCTGCGCTGCCATTGGACGACTGTTCTGTCCATCACAGGAGGCGGGACTTTCGATTAAAGAGGCAGCTGATAAAACAGGAAATTCTCCTGTATGTCTGTCGGCGCTCGTCCCGCCCCCTCCCTGTCTCCTCCAAGGCTGCAGATGTCCATGAATCAGGCTGCAATGGTGAGTCTACATTCATGGCAAGGGGGTGCTGCATTCATTGCAAGGGGGGTGTTGCATTCATGGCAAGGGGGTGTTGCATTCATGGCAAGGGGGTGTTGCATTCATGGCAAGGGGGTGTTGCATTCAGGGCACGGGGGGTGCTGCATTCAGGGCACGGGGGGTGCTGCATTCATGGCAAGGGGGTGCTGCATTCATGGCAAGGGGGTGCTGCATTCAGGGCAAGGGGGTGTTGCATTCATGGCAAGGGGGTGTTGCATTCATGGCACGGGGGGCATTGCATTCAGGGCACAAGGGGCATTGCATTCAGGGCACGAGGGGCATTGCATTCATGGCAAGGGGGGCGTTGCATTCATGGCAAGGGGGGCGTTGCATTCATGGCAAGGGGGGCGTTGCATTCATGGCAAGGGGGGCGTTGCATTCATGGCAATGGGGGTGCTGCATTTATGGCACTTGTGAGGCTGTATTGATGGGCAGTGACCCTTATTTTGATTCACAGTTCTTTATTTAAAATGTAAGATTTTTTTTAAGGTGAAGGTGCGTGTTATACGCCGATAAATACCCAAATAACACGCCTGAGCTCATCTCTTCACCACACACAGCCACAAAGGCAAGGGAATTCTTGTTGGGCCGTGTATTAGTGCTTGAACTAACACACTTGGACCGAATTTTAATGGTTCACAAAATGTCAGGCAAAATGGTCGGCCCTCACTCATGTTCACTTCATCAAATCTGGCCCTCTGTATGTCTGTCGGCGCTCGTCCCGCCCCCTCCCTATCTCCTCCAAGGCTGCAGATGTCCATGAATCAGGCTGCAATGGTGAGTCTACATTCATGGCAAGGGGGTGCTGCATTCATTGCAAGGGGGGTGTTGCATTCATTGCAAGGAGGGTGTTGGATTCATGGCAAGGGGGTGTTGCATTCATGGCAAGGGGGTGTTGCATTCATGGCAAGGGGGTGTTGCATTCAGGGCACGGGGGGTGCTGCATTCATGGCAAGGGGGTGTTGCATTCAGGGCAAGGGGGGCGTTGCATTCATGGCAAGGGATTGTTGCATTCAGTGCACGGGGGGCGTTGCATTCAGGGCACGAGGGGCATTGCATTCATGGCAAGGGGGGCGTTGCATTCAAGGCAACGGGGGTGCTGCATTTATGGCAAGGGGGTGCTGCATTCAGGGCAACGGGGGTGCTGCATTCAGGGCAACAGGGGTGCTGCATTCAGGGCAAGGGGGGTGTTGCATTCAGGGCAAGGGGGGTGTTGCATTCAGGGCAAGGGGGGTGTTGCATTCAGGGCAAGGGGGGTGTTGCATTCAGGGCAAGGGGGGTGTTGCATTCATGGCAAGGGGGGTGTTGCATTCATGGCACTTGTGAGGCTGTATTGATGGGCAGTGACCCTTATTTTGGTTCACAGTTCTTTATTTAAAATGTAAGATTTTTTGAAGGTGCGTGTTATACGCCAATAAATACCCAAATAACACGCCTGAGCTCATCTCTTCACCACACACAGCCACAAAGGCAAGGGAATTCTTGTTGGGCCGTGTATTAGTGCTTGAACTAACACACTTGGACCGAATTTTAATGGTTCACAAAATGTCAGGCAAAATGGTCGGCCCTCACTCTTGTTCACTTCATCAAATCTGGCCCTCTTTGAAAAAGTTTGGACACCCCTGAGCTATACACAGCATCTCCTAACTACGTAGTGAGGAAGGAACAAAATTATTTAAAGGTAAAACAAACAATGCATTTGTAACATGATAGGTTCTTCAAGCAAAATGTAATATCTACCTCTCAGATATGTAATCACTAATAGCAATGCTATTTCCAGCTATCTGTAGAGCATTCTTCCCATTGACCCTCAGTGTAATGGAACCCTTTCCCTCACATGGCCATCAATGTAAGGTTGGTCTTCTTCCACTTACAACCAATCTAATGCCACGTACACACGACTGTTTTTCATGGTGTGAAAAATTACATTTTTTAAATTGGTCATTAAAAACGATTGTGTGTAGGCTCCAAAGCATTTTTAACGACGTGAAAAATGGGCTAAAATTTTTTAGAACCTGCTCTATTTTTTCATGTCGTTTTTCACGTCGTTCTTTTTAACGTCGTGAAAAACGGTAGTGTGTATGCTTTTACGAGGGGAAAAGTATGAGACGGGAGTGCTCCTTCTGGTAAAACTAACGTTCGTAATGGAGATAGCACATTCGTCACGCTGTAACGGACTGAAGAGCATGAGGCTGAAAAGCGCGAATTGGCTCTCACCAAACTTTACTAATATGAATATCAGCAAAAGCAGCCCAAAGGGTGGCGCCATCCGAATAGAACTTCCCCTTTATAGTGCTGTCGTACGTGTTGTACGTCACGGCGCATTGCTGGAGCATTTTTTTGTTCACGATAGTGTGTAGGCAAGGCAGGCTTGAGAGGAAACATGAAAAATCACATCGAGAAAAACGTCGTTATTCATTGACCACCGATCTAAAGGAACCCCTCCCCCACTGAGTGACCACCAATCTAACCACTAATTTCGGGGTACTTTGTCGCAGTTTGTGCGCTTAGCACTATATGACCATGTAGTGTGACCAAACCCCCGTATATTTTTTGAATATGTTCAGGTGTTTTTAACTAGCCTTGCAGGATAAATGTCATTCTTCAATGTGTGCACTATAATTATCCCTTTCATGACTAAGCCTATTTCTGACATTTGGTGTTTACAAGTTAAAATCCGTATTTTTTGCTAGAAAATTACTTAGAACCCCCAAACATTATATATATATTGTGAGGGGGTTAGCTCGGCAGCGGGTGTGTGTGACCCCCGGGATGGGCTCCCCATACAAAAACAGGCCCAGCAAACGGAGGTTGTGGTTTTCAAAATCAAAAAAAAGGTGCGGTTTATTTTCTATTTACAGTGACAAAACACAGCAAAGCCAAAAGAAACATATAAACAAAATAAATCCTGGTCAACTTGACCTCTGACTAAACATACAGGTTTCCTAACTAACAACTGGGATCAGCCTAGTGCTGTCCTAGTCCCTAAGTCCCTGGTTTTAAATGTCCAAGCAAATAGCCACACAGGCTTTGTCTCACCGCACAGGGGTTCACTCTCCCTAGACAGTCCACACAGGTCTGGGTCCAGGCATGAGCTAACACCTAATGAATCTGGGAGTTTTTATAGAGGCCTTAAACGAACTGACAGGCTTCAGCTGGCCTCATCAACTCCCTGCCTGCACGACGCCCAGCCCTCTCCCTAGAGGTATGAGTCATCCATGAGCCCACTAGCCTTAGCTGGGCTTATACAACTCTCCACCTAGTTGTATAAGTCGGCGTAAAGCCTGAATCTGGGCGAAATATATCTACCCCCCTGGATGCAACCAGGTGACTTTACCTTCCTGCTGTCACATACCCCCCCCTCTTGTTTTAACCTCGGGGTTGGAACACCAGCAATCAGGCATTCATGTACTCGAGACAAAGCATCCACATTCCCCATTTGAACGCCAGGGCGATGCTTTACTGTGAAGTTGAATTCCTGGAGGGCCAGGAACCACCTATTCACTCTTCTATTTGTTTCCTTGTTTTGAGCCATCCACTTTAACGGAGCGTGATCCGTAACCATGTCAAAGTGCCTACCTAGCAGGTAGTACCGAAGGGAATCTAGAGCCCACTTCACCGCTAAACACTCCTTTTCAACGGTGGCGTAATTTACCTCATGGGACTTCAACTTCCTGCTGAGGTAAATGACTGGGTGCTCTTCCCCGTTCCAGACCTGGGACAATACTGCTCCTAACCCCACATCTGACGCATCACTTTGTACGACAAAGTCTTTAGAGAAGTCGGGTGAGTACAACACTGGCTGGCTACATAAGGCTTGTTTCAAGAATTGGAATGCTGCCTCAGCCTCGGGGGTCCATTTAATCATGACCGACCCTTTCCCCTTCGTTAGGTTGGTTAGGGGCACAGCCTTAGAAGCAAAGTGGGGAATGAATCGCCGATAATACCCAGCGATTCCCAGAAAGGCTCGTACCTGCTTCTTGCTGTTGGGACGTGGCCAACTCTGGATGGCCTCGACTTTGTTGAGTTGGGGTTTTATTACTCCCCTCCCAATGGTGTACCCAAGATATTTGGCCTCCTCCTGCCCAATGGTACACTTCTTGGGGTTAGCCGTAAACCCCGCTTCCCGAACAGAGTCCAGGACTGCTTGCACTTTTGGCAGATGTGAGGCCCAATCTGTGCTATGGACAATTACGTCATCCAGGTAAGCCGCAGCATACTTCCGATGGGGCCTCAGCATCTGGTCCATTTTCCGCTGGAATGTGGCCGGCGCATTCTGTAACCCGAACGGCATTCTTTTATATTGGAACGCCCCGTCTGGGGTTACAAATGCGGTTTTCTCTTTGGCCAATTTGGCCAGGGGGATTTGCCAATACCCTTTTGTGAGGTCAAGAGTCGTCATGTATCGGGCTGTTCCCAGCCGGTCGATCAACTCATCTATACGTGGCATGGGGTAGGTGTCAAATTTTGTAACTTTGTTCAACTGACGAAAATCGTTACAAAATCGCCAGCTCCCATCCGGTTTAGGCACCAACACAATGGGACTAGACCAATCACTTTGGGACTCCTCTATCACCCCTAAGTTCAGCATTTTCTGTACTTCCTCCCGTATTGCCTCCCGTCGGGCCTCTGGGATCCGATAGGGTTTTAACTTCACCCTTTCACCGGGCGGGGTAATGATGTCATGCTCTACCCCAAATGTTTGTCCCGGCAGCTCAGAGAATACCTCCTTGTTGCGAAGCACAAACTCCTTAACCTCCTGTTGTTGGGGTTGTGACAAGGTGGGTGCTATTCCAACCTCAGGAATCACGCAACCAGTTTGAGCTGGTGACCAAGTGTCTGCGACTAGGGACTCTCTATCCCTCCAGGCTTTCAACAGATTAACGTGATAGATCTGTTCGGGCTTTCGCCTTCCTGGTTGTCTGACCTTGTAATTCACTTCGCTCACTTTTTCCATTATCTCGTAGGGGCCTTGCCATTTGGCAAGGAATTTACTTTCAACCGTAGGGACAAGTACCAGTATCCTATCCCCCGGGGAAAAGGTACGGGTCTTGGCTCCACGGTTGTACACTCTCTGCTGTGCTAACTGCGCTTGGGCCAAATGTTCCTTCACGATGGGCATTACCTGTGCAATTCGGTCTTGCATCAGGGCGACATGCTCAATCACACTCCTGTGGGGAGAACTCTCACTTTCCCAAGTTTCCTTGGCAATATCCAACAGCCCTCTTGGGTGTCTCCCATACAGTAACTCAAAGGGGGAGAATCCCGTAGAGGATTGGGGCACCTCCCTAATAGCAAACATCAGATAAGGAAGTAGACAGTCCCAATCCTTTCCATCTCTATCCACCACTTTCTTCAACATTTGTTTTAGGGTTTTGTTGAATCTTTCAACCAGCCCATCGGTCTGGGGGTGATACACAGATGTACGTAATTGCGTCACTTTGAACAATTTACACAGCTCCTTCATAACCCGGGACATAAAGGGTGTACCTTGGTCCGTAAGCAGTTCTTTACAAATACCCACCCGGCTAAACACAAGAGATAGCTCTTTGGCTATGGTTTTGGCCGAGGTATTTCGGAGAGGGATCGCTTCTGGATAACGGGTGGCATAGTCCATTATAACTAATATGTACTGGTGCCCCCTAGCGGACTTGATTATAGGACCTACCAAATCCATGGCGATCCTCTCAAACGGGACCTCAATGATGGGTAGAGGGACCAGCGGGCTACGGAAATGTGGCATCGGGGCCGACCTCTGACACACAGGGCAGGAGGAACAATAATTTTCTATGTCCTTCATCACCCCCGGCCAATAGAATCTCTGTAATACCCTCTCTCGGGTTTTCTCTGTCCCCAGATGACCTCCAAGAATGTGCCCATGGGCCAACTCCAACACCAACTTCCTGTAAGGTTTGGGCACCACAAGCTGCTCAACGGTTTCTTCTGCCCTTTTTGCCACCCGATACAGTAGGTCCTTCTCTACGCTGAAGTATGGGTAAGTGCAGGTATTATCTGGGTTCACTAACTCGCCATCTATTTTCACTACGTTTTCGCGTGCCTTTATTAGGGCGGGGTCTTTCAACTGTTCTGTGGCAAAGTTTTCCCTGTGAACCTCAAGATCAGAAAACTCCACAGACGGTAGGTTTTCGTCTGAGGAGGTGGGCTCCTCTCCAGTTTCTTGAGTCTCCCCTGCCAATACTGATAAGGGAAATTCCGGAGAGTCCTCACCACTCTCAGGGGAGTTCTGGCTATCACATTCCTGGTACATAGGGGCACCAGTGGGGGGCTCAGGATCATCCCACAGTTCCCAGAACTTCGGAAAATCCCTTCCCACAATGGCGTCATACGGTAACTGAGATACTAAGCCCACTGGATGAGAGAGGGTACCTTTGGGGGTCTCGAAACACACTGTAGTCACTGGATACTCTCGGGTGTCCCCATGCACACAAATAACAGCTACCTTGCTATTCCCAGAGACCTCTGTTTTAACTAACTCAGCCTTTATCAGGGTCACAAGGCTACCTGAATCCAGCAATACCACAACATTTCTACCATTAACACACATTTTGCATAAATGTTTCTCAATTCCTCGAATGGCAGTGCATGCGACTGTCGCACACAGCGACTGACGTCTGCCCGTCAGAAAGTCACACTGCATGGGTTCCTCCACAACCGGGCAATTGGCTGCAATATGTCCCGCTTGCCGGCAGCGGTAGCAAACGATCCTTCTTGCCGCCTCTTGAGCCGCTGATTTCCCAGGCTGTTCTCGCCAAACTTGGGGTAGAGCTCCCACCCTCTCACTCTCTCCACCCTTACCCCTTGGAATCCTCTTATCCGCCCCTGGGGATGGTCTGGTCTTAGGGTGGAAAGTCCGAGTGTCTCTGGAAGAGGCCGTCAGGTTCTCTGTAGCCAAGTATTTCTCCACACGATCCACAAGACCATCGGCCGTCTCTGGGTCTCCATGGCTTACCCACTTTTGGATGGCAGTAGGAAGAGCTCTCAAAAACCGATCCATTACAACACGTTCCACAATCTTTGGTGCGGACAAAGTCTCTGGCTGTAGCCACTTTCTGCTCAGGTGAATGAGATCATACATTTGAGACCTGGGGGGTTTTCCAAGCTGGAAAGTCCAGTTATGCACACGCTGAGCCCGGACAGCCTGGGTGACACCCAGCCTTGCCAATATCTCAGCTTTTAGCATCACATAGTCTTTTGCTTGGTCAGGCTCTAGGTCATAGTAAGCCTTCTGCGATTCACCAGTTAACAGAGGAGCCACCAGTCCAGCCCACTGCTCCTCAGGCCACTTTTCTCTTTCAGCAGTCCTTTCAAATGTGGTCAAAAATACCTCTGGATCATCCTCTCCAGTCATTTTTGTCAATAAACGACTCACCCCAAAGGACGCGGTATTAGTGGGACGGCTTTCCTCACTGGTCTGCGGACGTTGCTGCATTACTGCTTCCATTTGTTGTAGTCTCTGCTCTTGCTTCTGTAACAGGTCTATGAAGCGGGCCTCAGATTGCTGCTGGGCTTGTTGCTGAGCTTCCAGACTCTGTTGGTGAGCTTGCTGCTGGGCTGCAAGGCTCTGTTGATGAGCTTGCTGCTGGGCTGCGAAGTTCTGTTGTTGAGCTGCAAGGCTCTTTTGCAAACCTGCATTTGTCTGCTGTTGATTGGCATTTGCTAGAGCCAGCTGCTTCAGTATCTCCTCCATGCTGGCTTAAAAAAAACTGCCCGCATTCTCCACCAACTGTGAGGGGGTTAGCTCGGCAGCGGGTGTGTGTGACCCCCGGGATGGGCTCCCCATACAAAAACAGGCCCAGCAAACGGAGGTTGTGGTTTTCAAAATCAAAAAAAAGGTGCGGTTTATTTTCTATTTACAGTGACAAAACACAGCAAAGCCAAAAGAAACATATAAACAAAATAAATCCTGGTCAACTTGACCTCTGACTAAACATACAGGTTTCCTAACTAACAACTGGGATCAGCCTAGTGCTGTCCTAGTCCCTAAGTCCCTGGTTTTAAATGTCCAAGCAAATAGCCACACAGGCTTTGTCTCACCGCACAGGGGTTCACTCTCCCTAGACAGTCCACACAGGTCTGGGTCCAGGCATGAGCTAACACCTAATGAATCTGGGAGTTTTTATAGAGGCCTTAAACGAACTGACAGGCTTCAGCTGGCCTCATCAACTCCCTGCCTGCACGACGCCCAGCCCTCTCCCTAGAGGTATGAGTCATCCATGAGCCCACTAGCCTTAGCTGGGCTTATACAACTCTCCACCTAGTTGTATAAGTCGGCGTAAAGCCTGAATCTGGGCGAAATATATCTACCCCCCTGGATGCAACCAGGTGACTTTACCTTCCTGCTGTCACAATATATATATATATATATATATATATATATATATATATATATATTTTAGCAGAGAATCTAGAGAATAATATGGCGATTGTTGCAATATTTTATATCACTCTGTATTTGTGCAGAGGTGTTTTAAACGCAACTTTTCGGGAAAAATTAACTTTCATGAATTAAAAAAAAATGAAAAAGTAAAGTTAGCCAAATTGTTTTGTATAATGTGAAAGATGATGTTACGCCGAGTAAATTGATACCAAACACGTCATGCTTTATAATTGCACGCACTCGTGGAATGGCGTCAAACTATGGTACCTAAAAATCTCCATAGGCGACGCTTTCAATTTTTTTTTTACGGTTTCCAGGTTAGAGTTACAGAGGAGGTCTAGGGCTAGAATTATTGCTCTCGCTCTGACGATTGCAGCGATACCTCACATGTGTGATTTGAACACTGTTTACATATGCGGGCGCAACTTCCGTATGCGTTTTCTTTTCTGCGCAAGCTCACGGGGATGGGGGATGCTTTGAATTTTTTTTTTCTTTCTTATTTACTTTATTTATTTTTACATTATTAAATTGTGTTTTAAAAAAATAAATAAAATTTGATCACTTTTATTGCTGTCACAAGGAATGTAAACATCCCTTGTGACAGTAATAGGTGGTGACAGGTAGTCTTTATGGAGGGATCGGGGATCTAAAAGCCCCCAAATCCCTCCTTTACACTTCAAAGCATTCAGATCGCCGAAAACGGTGATTCTGAATACTGTATTTTTTTAAATCCGGCGCCATCGACAGCCGAGTATACTGGAAGTGACGTTGTGAAGTCGCTTCCGTGTTTACATTCAGGAGACTGGCAAGAAGCTGATAGAATACCTTTGGGATGAAAAAGAGCACAGACTGTGAGCCAGGTCTTCTCTCCACCATCAGTGCCTGACCTCACAAATGTGCTTCTGGAAGAATGGTCAAACATTCCCATAGACACACTCCTAAACAGAAGATCGCAGATCGGGTCTCCAGGTGGGACGGGAGGCCCGGTCAGAGCGGCGGGAGGCGGCGGGAGGGGGGGATGTCCCCTCCCACTCTTCCGGTATAACAACCGAGCGTCTGTTAGCCGCATTGGTTGTTATGCCTGGACAGCCAATCGTCCGCTCTAAACAATGGTACCAGGATGATGTCTGCAGCTGCGGGCATCATCCGGGTATAACCCCCGAAAGCCGAGGCCGCATATATGCGTACGCTCGGCACGAAAGGGATAATCTGTTTTGCACCAATCTAAAGGGGCCCTTCTCCACTGACCATCAATCTAAGGTTGGGGGAGAAGGGATTCTCCACTTACCACCAATCGAAAGGGGGCCCTTTTTCTGCTGACCACCAATCTAAGGGAGGCTTTCTTCAACTGACCACCAATCTAAGGGGGCCATTCTCCACTGCTTAACAATCTAAGGGGAGCCTTTCCTCCACTGCCTTCCACTTTAAGGGGGACCTTTCTCCCCTGGCCATCAATCTTGGGGCCTTTCTCCACTGACCACCAGTCTGAGGGGATCCTTTTTCCACTGACCACCAATCTAAGGGGGGGGGCTTTCTCCACTGACCACCAATCTAGGGGGGAGCCTTTCTCCACTGACCACCAATGTAAGGGAATTTTTACAGTTTGCTTTTCTGGCCTTTATTATGTTTTATTTACTTTTATTATTACTAAATATAGTTGCTGTTTAGCATGGGTATCAAATATACAAGGTATGCCACATTCCTTTTTCTGCTATTTATCCATATCAACTTGCTCTTCATGCTAATGTACCACAAGCTGTAAATATACTAATTATTAGCAGGGATTTCTGAGACCCAAAAGTTATTTCCAAGGTTTCCTTCATGTTAAAAAGGTTGAAAAATCTACTTTTATATGTACTTCCATTTGTATTAATGATCTACTTCAGTTATGTGTTTTTAGGGTGTGTACTCAGCGTCAGCACTGATCTCATCGCTGTAATGGTATAAGTATAGAAATAAAGTTTTCTTATATGGTACAGTAGGCTTGTTTATGGCAACTCAAGCTGTGATTAAAGATAGTACATAGACATATCTACACAGGAAGCTCTCTATGTGTTATATTAACATCCGACGGGGGGAAGAATCACCATATGAGTCACAATGTCAGTTGGAGACCTTATCTGAGCAAATGAGTAATGTGAAATATTTATAAGTGGCAATATGATATTCTTATTTATTCCCTATTTTATTGTGGTATCTGAGGGAACCAAAACCTTTCTGCAACATTTTTTACATTTTGCTCCTAAACCAAAAACATTTTTTTTTTTAATGTTTTTACAAGATTCCTGCTGATGTGCCTAAAGCCCTGTACACACGATCGGATTTCCTATGGTTTTTAAACCGATGGATTTCTCCATCGGAAAACCGATGAAGCTGACTTCCATCAGTCTTGCCTAAACACCATCAGTCAAAAAAACGACCGTTCCAAACGCGGTGACGTAAAACACTCCGATGAGCCGAGAAAAATGATGTTCAATGCTTCTGAGCATGCGTCGACTTGATTCTGAGCATGCTCGGGTTTTTTATCCGATGGAGTTCCCCACAGACGATAGTAATTTGCTATCGGTTTTTTAACCATCGGATAAATTTTAAACTTGTTCTATTTTTAAAACACAGATGGAAAAAAGACTGATGGGGCCAACACACGATCGGTTTGTCCGATGAAAAAAGTCCATCGGGCTGTTTTCATCGGTAAAACCTATCGTGTGTACACGGCTTAAATGTTTCAATGGGTTGACAACATGTGAATGGCTGCTTGTAAGGGGTGTTTAAAGGCTTCTGGCCCCTTTCCTCTCACTGTAGTGTGTAACGGAGGTCTTGTTCTATGATTGGAGGAACCATTCTGCCAAGCAGGAAAGATGGAACCAGTTGCTGGTTGGATTGAGGAGTTCTGTAGAGCCTGTTAATCAACAAAAGTTATTTACTCTTTCGTCCATGGACCGACACAGCTTCTCTATTGACAAAGTGGGTATTATCCGTTAATTAGGAGTGACTAGGCAGAAAAACTTGTAAAAAGTGTTGCATCACACCTTCTACAGTACCGCCCAGGGGGCGGACCCTCTGGGTATACCCTCTCAGTCTGCACATCGCAGATCAGTTTTTTTCTGTCTAGCAAGGAGTAGGACATGGCTCCCTTCGGGCTCATTGGTCCGGGGAAAAAAGATATATATATTTTTTTATTTTTTTGCTACATTTGTTGTTTCCTGCGATCTTCGATCAACTGCCGACTGGGTGACAGGCTGGATCCTCGATCCTTGTAGTCTCCCCAGTTTCGGCCATCGAGCGTGTGCCGACCCTAGCTACGCGCTGGGTTTTCCACGACATGCCCGTCGCTCCACGGGTGGCCGGTGAGCCTACGCTCCAGGGCCTGCATCGGACCGCTCAGCTTCGGCTGACCTTACGGCCGAGTCGCAGCAGCCTGGCCGGTGAGCTTACGCTCCAAGGCTTGCATCGGACCGCTCAGCTTCGGCTGACCTTACGGCCGAGTCGCAGCAGCCTGTCCGGTGAGCGTCATGCTCCAGGGCATACATATGATCGTCCCTTCTGGGTCCATTCACAGCATGCCTGGCCAACAGTCACCTTCCGTGCGCGGACGATGATCTGTTTGGAATGTCTTCCAGCAGAATACATGCAGGATAGGTAAGTAAAACTCCCCTGCCTCGGCTGGGTGATTTAGCTGGACATTCCTGGAGAGATCAAGTAAGTGGTTGTGGCCCCTTTCTTCCCTCTCTCCCTGCCTTTCCCTCCTCCCTGGGCTTCTAGCTAAAGGTTGCTGGGTGCTGGGGGTCACCTAGGGGGTCCCACTGGAGCGGGGCTGGCTGTAACTAACATTTAAAAGAAATGTCATTTTTGCTTACCTGTGTTTCTGTGTCTCCATGCTGTCGGCGGCCATTTTGAGGTGGTCCATGCCAAGTTTGGCCTCTTGTAACTGCCTGGCGGCCATCTTCCTGTAGTTCGGCCACACCCACTGGCCCCTATCAGGTGATCGGCGGCCATGTTTGTCCACCCTGTATGCAGATATTGCCGTTCGGCGGCCATCTTTTTTGTGGGCTATGGCTGCCTGACCTCTATCTTCTGTCGGCGGCCATTTTCTTAGAGCCCACATTATCTTCCATACAGACGGTTTTGGCAACCATTTTGCGAGAGCCTCCGGCCTCTAGGGTGCATTACACTGGCGCGAAAATTCACACAGGAAGTGCTGATAAAAGAAGCAGACTGACACAGCAGCAAGGGGACAGCATCATAGGCGCAGCATAGCAGTACCTATCCAGGGTGGTGAGTCCTCTGGGTAACCCAGCATCTCTGCAGCGCAGGAGGGTGGCCTATTGATATCTTGCCTGGAGCCCTGTGAGTGTCAGCGTGTGGTCAGCATGGCATCTGAGCCAGATGTCTTCTCCCCTGAAACACCAGATTTAGCAGCTGGTGTCCCTGAGGTGTCTATGGACGCTATGTCGGCAATCCTAGAGGCGTTTGCTGCCAGGGTGGAAGCAGCACACGGGAATACAGGGGGTAATAAACGCCCCCGTCCCCTGCAATCTTCTGGGGATATTTCTGATGCAGAACCAGGTCCAGCTACGGCTCATGGCCCAGATTCTGATGCATCAGAGACTGCAGACCGTGACCGATCGGACAGTGAGGAGGACTCCAAGTCCAGGTCAGTACGCGAGACGGCTTTGGTATCTGACCTTATTACTGCAGTGCGGGATACGCTAAAGTTGGAAAGGACTGAAGAAGTAGCAGATACTCCAGTCCCCTTTGGGTTTCGTAAACCTGCCCGCACTGCTAAGGTGTTCCCTTGTGTGTCTTATTTTAACAAACTCTTATACAAGGAATGGGAGAACCCACTGAGGGTCTTTACAGCCCCAAAGAGGTTTGCAGTACGGTACCCCTTTGAGGAGAGTTTTCTGAAGAAATGGACCTCTCCCCCTATAGTGGACCCTTCGGTGTCCAGACTTAATAGAGCCACCACTATTCCAGTAGAAGGGGCTCCTGTTTTCAAGGACCCTGTGGATAAGAAGGCTGAAGCACTCGCTCGCTACCTATACTCAGTGGTAGGCTCAGCAGTACGCCCGGCATTGGCGGGGGCCCTAGTGTCTCAGACACTTACTGAATGGGCAAAATTGCTACTCCAGGGGTTAAAGGAGCGAGATGCTCCTCCTAATGAGATAACTTTGGCCGACCAGTTGGTCCAGGGCCTTAAGTTTGTCTGCGAGTCAGACATGAATACTATTCCCCTGCTGTCAAGAGCTTCGGTTTATGCAGTAGCAATACGCCGCCTGATCTGGCTAAAGGGCTGGTCTGCGGACCAGACTTCCAAGAAAGCCCTATTGGATCTGCCTTTTAAGGGCGACAGACTTTTTGGGGCTTCTCTGGATGACATCATCAAGGATGCTACAGGAGGTAAAAGCACTTTGCTTCCCCAAACTAGCAAGGGTAGGGGACCACGCCAAGGGCAAGGGCCCTCCTTTACTGCACGTAAGCGGTTTTTTTCGCCCTCTTAAGGCGACAGGGAAAAGACCCCAGGCCGATAAAGCGCCTGCCCAAGGACAAAAGCGTCCTTGGTCCCGCAGACCCAACAAGCCTGTGGACAAATCTGCGTCCACATGAAGGTCCGCCCCCACCCAGCTCTCGGGTGGGGGGACGTCTTCGCAAATTCGCGACTCAGTGGACTGCTCTAGTCTCCGACAGGTGGGTTTGCGAAGTAATCTCCTCAGGCTACAAGATAGAATTTCTCTCTTGTCCACCAGACAGATTCATCACCTCCAATCTCCAGCTACTACCGACCCGTCGGGAGGCCCTGTATGGGGCGGTCCAGGGTCTACTGGAACGCGGGGTAGTTATTCCAGTTCCAGAACAGGAACGGGGTCAGGGTTTTTACTCAAATCTGTTCATTGTGCCAAAGAAGGAGGGGGTTCGTCCAATCTTGGATCTCAGAGCCCTCAATTGCTTTGTGAAGGTACAAAGATTTCGGATGGAGTCGGTTCGATCCGTAGTCACGGCTCTCCATCCGGGGGACTTTCTGGCCTCCTTGGACATCAAGGACGCATACCTGCATGTCCCCATATACTCCAGACACCAGAGGTTTCTGCGATTTGCTATCGGGAAGAACCACTACCAGTTTGTGGCCCTCCCGTTTGGCCTTGCCTCAGCACCCAGGACGTTCACCAAGGTGCTCGCTCCGATTCTGGCACTTCTAAGACAGCGGGGTATCGCTATCACAGGTTACTTGGACGACCTTCTGCTGAAGGGCCCTTCAAGCTCAGAATTAGAGGTAAGCGTGTCCATTACCTGTCAGACTCTTCGAGACTGTGGTTGGATACTAAACACGCAAAAGTCAGTATTGGTGCCCACTCAACGCCTAGTGTACCTGGGGTTGATTCTGGATTCCTCAGAGGCAAAGGTATTCCTCCCTGTGGAGAAGTTGCAGACCCTCCGGGCTGCAGTACGGCAGCTGACTTCCAGGAATTGGTCGTCACTCCGTTTTTGCATGCGAGTGTTGGGCCTCATGGTAGCCTCCTTCGAGGCGGTCCCATATGCTCAATACCACACTCGAGTGTTACAGAGGGAAGTTCTGTCCAGATGGAACAGATGCCCTTCATCTCTGGATTATCAAATCCGAGTGAGCCACCTAGTCAGGAGATCCCTGGTATGGTGGCTGACAGCACCGGCTCTAATGGCCGGGAAGTCATTTCTTCCGGTTTACTGGATAGTGATCACGACGGACGCCAGCCTTACAGGTTGGGGGGGAGTCTGGGGTGTCCAGTCGGCGCAAGGTCGCTGGACCCCAGAGGAAGCCCTCCTGCCGATCAATGTCCTGGAGATCCGGGCGATCAAGCTGTGCCTCTTCAAATGGTCTCAGAGACTGCAAGGGCGTCCAGTCAGGATCCAGTCAGACAACGCCACAGCAGTGGCATATGTCAATCATCAAGGAGGAACAAGAAGCTCAGCTGCAGCATCGGAGATCGCTCGCATCCTGAAGTGGGCAGAGAGGAGCGTACCGGCACTGTCGGCCGTGTACATTCCGGGTGTGGAAAACTGGCAGGCGGACTACCTGAGCCGCCAGATGCTGGACCAAGGAGAATGGTCCTTACACCCGGAGGTGTTCCAACTCCTCTGCCAAAGATGGGGCACACCAGACGTAGATCTTCTGGCTTCCCGACTCAATCGGAAGGTATTGAGGTTTGTGGCCCGGTCAAGAGACCCATGGGCAGACGCAACGGACGCGTTGGTAGCATCGTGGGGCCAGTATCGGCTAATCTATGCCTTCCCTCCCTTAAGGCTTCTTCCTCTTCTGCTCCGCAGAGTGGAGGCAGAGGGAATTCCAATGATCCTAATCGCTCCAGATTGGCCTCAGCGTCCTTGGTACGCCGATCTAGTACGTCTGGTAGCAGACGTCCCCTGGCGCCTACCACTACGGAAGGACCTGCTGTCGCAAGGTCCCATATTCCATCCTGCTTTACAGTCATTGGCTTTAACGGCATGGCTGTTGAGAACCAGGTACTGAGAGACCGGGGCCTGTCAGACTCAGTAATTTCTACTATGAGAAGTGCTCGGAAACCGTCCTCTAGGAAGGTCTATCACCGCACTTGGAGGGCCTACATCTCCATGTGTGAGGAAATGAAATGGCATCCGCGTACCTATTTGGTTTCCAGAATCCTGCTGTTTTTACAGCATGGGGTAGACCAAAGGCTTGCCCTAAGTACGATTAAGGGACAGATATCTGCCCTGGCTGTCTTTTTTCAGCGACCCCTGGCGACTCACTCTCTCGTGAGTACATTTGTGCAGGGGGTTCGACATGTGGCCCCTCCGGTCCGCCCCCCGTTACCTCCGTGGGACTTGAACCTGGTCCTCTCGGTGCTTCAGAAGGCACCGTTTGAGAATATTAGAGATATTCCCCTGTTGACACTTTCTCAGAAGGTGGTCTTTTTGGTGGCTGTTACGTCAGTTAGACGAGTCTCTGAGCTGGCAGCCCTGTCCTGCAAGGCTCCCTATTTGATTTTCCACAAGGATAAGGTGGTGCTGCGGCCGCAGCCTTCCTTTCTTCCGAAAGTCGTTTCGGCTTTTCATCTCAACGAAGACATTGTACTTCCATCCTTGTGTCCTCAGCCGTCGAATCCTAAGGAGTCGGCGTTACATTCCTTGGACGTTGTCCGAGCTTTGAGAGTATACATATCTGCTACTTCCCTGTTCCGGAAGTCAGACTCACTGTTTGTTTCGGTGGCTGGTCCCAAGAAGGGCCAAGCAGTCTCATCGGCCACCATCTCTAGGTGGATCCGACAGATAGTAATCCAGGCTTACGCCTTAAAGGGTCAGGCGCCCCCCTTTCCTGTCACGGCGCATTCGACCAGGGCAATAGGTGCCTCTTGGGCTTTCCGACATCAAGCGTCTGTTTCCCAACTATGTAAAGCGGCGACTTGGTCGTCCGCTCACACTTTCACAAAATTCTACAAAGTTGATGTAGGTGCATCTTCGGATGCCTCTTTCGGCCGCAGGGTTTTGCAGGCGGCTGTTTAGAGTTGCAACTCCTCCGTTGGAGGAGTGCTGTTTTGTGTTTTGGGGTGAAGTTTGTTTTTATGCTGTTACCACCCCTCGTTTTTTCTCTGACACTGCTTTGGGACGTCCCACTTTGTCAATAGAGAAGCTGTGTCGGTCCATGGACGAAAGAGTAAATAGGATTTTTTACTCACCGTAAAATCCTTTTCTCTGAGTCCATGGACCGACACAGCACCCACCCCTCCTTTTAAGTTTGTACTGCTTTTTGACGAACTGATCTGCGATGTGCAGACTGAGAGGGTATACCCAGAGGGTCCGCCCCCTGGGCGGTACTGTAGAAGGTGTGATGCAACACTTTTTACAAGTTTTTCTGCCTAGTCACTCCTAATTAACGGATAATACCCACTTTGTCAATAGAGAAGCTGTGTCGGTCCATGGACTCAGAGAAAAGGATTTTACGGTGAGTAAAAAATCCTATTTTTAGGGAGTGTTGGAATATTTGAGGCTACTGTATGAGCATGAACTGGGCTTTCTGGTTTATATGGGGAACCTGGGTGTCAGAGTAAATCCCCCCCCCCCCAAGTCTCTAGATATCAGGGGACAGAGATAGATTATCAAAAGATTTTGAGATCTCCATGTATTTGGGTAAGTGAGTGTAGTTGGGGGACTGGAGAAGCAGACAGCAGTATTACATTGCCACCAAGGAATAGAGGTGGCTACTATACCAGGAGAAGGTGGCATCCCTCTCATCTCTGGAGCCTAACACACGATCTGAAATTCCGACAACAAAACCGTGGATTTTTTTTCCGACTGAATGTTGGCTCAAACTTGTGTTGCATACACACGGTCACACAAATCTTGTCGGAAATTCCGAACATCAAGAACACGGTGACATACAAGACGTACAACGAGCCAAGATCAATGAAGTTCAATAGGCAGTTCGGCTCTTCTGCTTGATTCTGAGCATGCGTGTTTTTTTTTTTGTGCTTCGGAATTGCATACTGACAATCGGAATTTCCGACAAGAACTTTTCTTGTCGGAAAATTTGAGAACCAGCTCTCAAATTTTTGTTGTCGGAAATTCCGACAGCAAATGTCCGATGGAGCCTACACAAGGTTGGAATATCCGACCAAAAGCTCACATCAAACATTTGTTGTTGGAATTTCCGAAAGTGTGTACGCGGCATAAGAAGTGAGTCACAGGTGAAAAACCTCCAGAGAGATGCTGAGACTAATGGGAAAGGGTGGGTGCTGTCTGGAAGGACTGGACTTGAAATGTAGCATTAAGTTTTCACAAAGTCTCTAATAATCTCTCTCTCTCTCTCTGGATGCCAAGAGTCCTTGAGAGAACACAATTTGCCCCTACCCAAAGAATCCATAGAGTAATGAGGATGAAATTTGGACACTGAGTAATTCTGGATCCCAAATTACTGGTGAGGTTACTATATGGTTAGTCAAAGTTGTGAATATACTAATGCAGATGTGCAGTATGCAATGATTTACTTTTACTTACATATAATCCAGATTTCACCTCCTGCCTGTGAGAATAGATGTTCTTATAACAGAAAAGTTAAATGTTCACTGCCTGGCTTGGCCAGGACCAGCACTTTGCTTATGTACTTGACATCTCAAGTCATACACCTGCCCCTGACCTAATCATACTGAATAATTCATATTTAGATTGGCAGGTGTCTAGGATGATAGTATTCTTTCTTTATGGCAAGCCTAAGCGCATGTGCACAGTTATACAGGATGAGGATATACTGGCCGAGGCAGCAAAAACGTCACTTTACTCAAATCATACCCTTTACCTGTGTACAGAAAAAAAGAATTTACCTAAACTGGAAAGTGCAAAAACAGGTGCAGCTCTGCACAGAAACCAATCAGCTTCCAAGTTTTATTGTCAAAGCTTAATAGAATAGCAGCAAAAGCACTTTCCCCTCTTCTACCTACAAACTATTATGTACATCTGCAGCTCCTATACTTGTCACTGGCCTACCCAGTACTGCAATCCATCTCTAGATAAGCCTGCTTTCATCTCAATACATGCTGGGACACACTGTCCGCATTCAGATCCATGCACTAAGGAAAGGAACTGGAAGCGATATTCAATAAACAAAGGCTTTTTTAAATCCAAAAGTAACTTCATGTAACACAATGAACTAAAACAATAGGAATAATAATAAAAAAAAATTGGGTGTCCCCGCCCTTCCTCAAGCTCAAATGTGAACATACAAAATACATTTGAACTTGAGGAAGGGTGAGGATGCTCGAAACTGTTGTTCCTATAGTTTTAGTTCATTGTGTTACATGAAGTTACTTTTGGATTAAAAAGCCTTCATTTATTGCGCATTGCTCCTTTTTTCTTAGTGGATTAAATATATAAAGTATATACATACCGTATATACTTGAGTATAAGCTAAGTTTCTTTCTCGTACATCACGGGACACAGAGCGACATAGTCATTACTAATGGGTTATATAGTTACCGTCAGGTGCTGGCACTGGCAACTTCCAAAACCGGAAGTACCCTCCCCTATATAAGCCCCTCCCATCCGGGAGCACCTCAGTTTTTTGCCAGTGTCTAAGGTGTTGGCCAAGAAGAAACATGTGTTTTTCACTGAGCTTGCGTACAGGTTCTTTTGGGCCTCAGTAAGCTATTCCGGATCCGACCAAAAAAGCTTCATAGCTAAACGGTCGGTACCCGGGCCTTGCAAAGAGAAGAGCAAGGTTCTGCCTGTAATGCTTCTCTTAGGAGAGCTGGACCCTGGGATCCAGAGCTCTGGTCATACCCACGACCAAGATGTTTTCTGTGCAGGGTGCTATACAGGTCCAGGGGAGTGGAATCCTTGGGAACCCGGTCCCTGAAGGTTTGATTACAATGCCTGCCGTGATAGGTGAAGTTTGGGCTTTTGTGGACCAAACAAAGTCCTGCGGCGAGGAACAGGTAAGTGGGGGCCCCCAGGAACTTGGTTCTATTGGGGGACCCCCAAGCCTAATTTGTCTTTCTGTCTGTTACCTAATGGTATTCCCGCAAGATTCTGTGCATGCCTGTAACTACTAAAAAAATGTAATAATTTTTAATGGTGGTCAAGAAAAAAAAAAAAAAAAAAAAAAAAAAAAAAATGTTTTTTTATATATATTTAGTATATTAGACTGCGGTACCTGTGTTTGTCCACTAGAGGCCGCTGTGGAATGTTTTCTTGTCATGTGGACTAGTTTCTTCTCAGAGAGCAAAGTCCAGGCAGTTGGTGAGTTCTCCTATAGGAAACTGCTTCCTCTGCCATGTTGCAGTGCTCGTCCATCCCCCGGCCTGCGGCAAAGAGGGGCCCTGGCTCCTGTCCCTGGTTTCCATGTTTGAAATTAGCGCCGAGGGCGCACGTGGCCGCGCGCGTGCGCGTGCACGCGCCTCTATATATAGAGGTGAGCCGGGAAAGGGGGCGGAGCCTGGGGGATGACGCTCTGTGCGCGCCGCAGCGCTTCTGCGCATGTGCGGGCGTCCCAGCAGGTTTTAAAAAGCCACAATATTGTAGTAAGCTGGCTATGAAGTACAGAGACAGAGCTGGCAACATTTAAAGGCATACAGCAAGCGGTTGATACAGGCATCCCCTAGAAAGGCACATTAGTAGACACCAACTGTTTATTATAGCAGCATTTATGCTAGACTATTATCAGTAACTGGTGTATTTCGGCTGGAATACCTCAGCTTTGTGGCTTAGGAATATGCCGTCTAAAAACTCCGGGACTAGAAATTCCAGGAGGAATAGGGGGTCTCCATCGGGCTCTGAGGATCTTGGGCATGCTTTGGCTGCACCAGTCTCCCCTGAAGAATCAGAGGTTAGTGACCGTAGGGCACCCCCAGGAGTACCTGGTACTGTGGCTGTCCTCAGTTCACCTGCTCCTGTGTATGTAACAGAGGAGGTTTTTTCCTCAGCTCTGGGAGGACTGGAAGAGAGATTGTCAGCATTAATCGCTGCTTCCCTGTCACAGGAGAAAAGCGCTCGATCTCCGTCTCCTCCCTCAGAGTGCCTGTTAACAGAGCAACAGTCCCATACAGAGGTCGACCTACCTGAGGGGGATCAGGATGAGGTTGATTCGGTTGTAGAGGAATCAACAGTGGAAGAGCCGTTCTCAGCATCACATGCTGAGAGGTTATGGGTTCAGTCCCTGACTAATATGGTCCGATCAGCATTTAAAATGCCACTTGCGGAGCCATCCTCCACTTCTGTCTCCTCGTTGGGGTCGCTAAAAGCTCCCCAGACTGTTTGTTCCTTTCCGATCCATCCTTTACTGGAGGGGCTCATTTACCAGGATTGGGAGCATCCTGACAAAATATTTACTCCCCCCAAGAGATTTCCGGTGGTCTATCCCATGGAGGATAAGTTCATCAGAAAATGGAAGGTCCCTACAGTGGACGCAGCCATCTCTTGTGTGAATAAATCACTGACATGTCCGGTGGAAAATGTCCAAATGTTCAAGGACCCAATAGATAAAAAATTGGAGTCATTATTGAAATCTGCTTTTTCTACAGCAGGATTGGTGACACAACCAGCAGTGGCAGCTATAGGGGTCTGCCAAGCAGTGAAGGATCAGTTGAAACAGGTCTTAAGAGACTTGCCGGATCAGCAGGCTCTTGCCCTAGCTGATCTACCTAGAGCCTTATGCTTTGCGGTGGACGCTATAAAGGATTCAATCCATCAGGCCTCCCGCCTTACGCTGTCTGTAGTACATATGCGCAGGCTTCTATGGCTCAAAAACTGGTCTGCTGAAGCTCCCTGTAAAAAATTGCTGGTCAGCTTCCCATTTCATGGGGAGCGCTTATTCGGGGAAGACCTGGACAAGTATATCCAGAGAATTTCCAGCGGTAAAAGTACACTTTTGCCGGTTAAAAATAGAGTTAGAGGTCCCTCCTTTAAGAGGCCGGCTTCTCCAGTCCCTAGGACATCGGCTGTGAAACAGTTCCGACGGCCTCCCCGGTCAAATCCCGGAGGTAAAAATCAGGGACAGTTGCAGGATAACAAGAAGCCCTGGAGCAGGAGAGGTACAAAACCTCCCCCAAAGTCAAATGCATGAAGGGTTGCCCCCACCCAATCGGGTGGGGGGAAGACTTCAGTTGTTCACAGAAACCTGGCGGGACACGATCCGAGACAGATGGGTGCTCTCCGCAGTAAATCTGGGATACAAATTGGAGTTAAAAAAACTCCCCTCCTTCCCGCTTTATAAGGTCAAACGTGCCAAGGGATCCCCAGAAGAGAGGATCCCTCCTGTTGGCACTGGAACAATTATTGCTTCAAGCAGTAATTATAGAGGTTCCCCTGGAAGAATGGGGGTTCGGGTTTTACTCAAACCTCTTTACAGTTCCGAAGCCAAACGGGGACGTGAGGCCCATATTAAATCTAAAAGGGCTAAACAAATTCCTACATATCAGGACTTTCCGGATGGAGTCGATCCGATCGGTAGCCACTGCCCTACAAGGGGAGGAATGGTTAGCCTCGATCGACATCAAAGATGCTTATTTGCACATCCCCATCTTTCCAGCCCACCAAAAATTTCTACGCTTTGCGGTAGAAGGGCGCCATTTTCAGTTCAGAGCCTTACCCTTCGGTCTGGCCACAGCACCAAGAGTGTTCACAAAAATTCTGGCCCCATTATTGGCCAATCTAAGAACACGAGGTGTAACGATAATGGCATATCTAGACGACTTGTTGCTGATAGACCACTCAGTGGAAAAACTAGAAGTGGTTGTTCACGAGACAATCAAGTATCTGGAATATCACGGTTGGATTATCAACCGAGACAAGTCAGCCCTAAAACCAGTCAAAAGTCTGGAATACTTGGGGCTAAGGCTGGATTCAGACCAGAGAAAGATTTTCTTGCCTCAAGAAAAGGGGTCGTCTTTGAGAGATTTGATCCACTTAGTGGGTTCAAAAAGACAGCCATCCATACGCCTGTGCATGAGGCTGCTGGGAAAAATGGTGGCATCATTCGAAGCAGTACCCTACGGTCAATTCCATTCAAGGAAGTTGCAAAGGGCCATACTGTCAGCCTGGAACAAAAAAGTTCAGGCTCTGGACTTACCAATGTCCTTGTCCCCTTCCGTTCGCAGGAGCCTCCGCTGGTGGTTGGTTCCCCAGAATCTGGAAAGAGGGAAATCCTTCAGTCCGATTTCCTGGAAGGTGGTCACTACAGATGCCAGCCTTATAGGCTGGGGAGCAGTACTGGAGCAATGGTCTCTCCAGGGCAGATGGTCGGATGCGGAAAAGGCCCTGCCCATCAATCTCTTAGAGATACGAGCAGCCCGGTATGCCCTAGTAGCATGGACATCCAAACTCCAAGGGTCCCCTGTCAGAGTTCAGTCAGACAATGCCACAGCAGTGGCATATATCAATCGTCAGGGGGGCACCAGGAGTCGTGCAGCCCAAAGGGAAGTAAATTACATCCTGAGATGGGCAGAAAGATATGTCCCAGCCATATCTGCGGTATTCATTCCAGGGGTGGAGAATTGGAAGGCGGACTTTCTAAGTCGCCAACAATTATGCCCAGGGGAATGGTCCCTTCATCCCGAGGTTTTCCGGACAATATGTCAGCGGTGGGGAACACCGGATGTAGATCTGCTAGCATCCAGATTCAACACAAAAGTGGACAGGTTTGTCTCTTGGGCAAGGGATCCCCTAGCGTGCGGCTCGGATGCCCTAGTGTTCCCTTGGGATCAGTTCAAGCTGATATATGCATTTCCACCGCCACAATTGTTACCTCGATTACTCCGCAGAATCAGGGTAGAAAAGAAACCAGTGATTCTGGTGGCTCCAGCGTGGCCCCGAAGAGCATGGTACGCGGAGATTGTAAAAATGTCTGTGGGGAGTCCTTGGACCCTCCCACATCGTCCGGACCTGCTTTCGCAGGGACCGATATACCACCCTTCCTTACCAGCCCTAGGTTTGACGGCCTGGCTATTGAAGCCCACATTCTAAAAAAGAGAGGGCTCTCTAATGCTGTGGTATCTACCATGATCAATGCCAGGAAGCCGGTATCCAGGCAGATCTACTATAGAATCTGGAAGGCGTACATCGCCTGGTGTGAAGCCAAGAAATGGCATCCACGTAAATACGTAATAGGTAGGATTCTGGACTTCCTACAATGGGCTGTAGATAGGAAGCTTGCCTTGAGTACTATCAAGGGTCAGATTTCGGCCTTGTCAATATTTTTTCAAAGGCCCTTGGCTTCGCATTCACTAGTCAAAGCCTTTATACAAGGAGTGATGCGTATTAGTCCTCCGTTTAATATTCCCATATGTCCATGGGATCTAAACTTGGTTCTGTCGGTTCTACAGAAACAACCATTTGAACCATTACAGCATATTTCCTTAGTGCTTCTCACCAGGAAATTGATTTTTCTAGTAGCCATTTGTTCGGCTAAAAGAGTATCGGAATTAGCAGCTATGTCCTGTAAGGAGCCATATCTGGTTATCCATAAGGACAGAGTAGTGTTACGTCCTCATCCAGCCTTTCTTCCTAAGGTGGTATCGAGTTTTCATTTGAACCAAGATGTGGTTCTTCCTTCTTTTTTCCCCAAGCCTACTTCGGTAGAGGAAAAGTTATTGCATTCTTTGGATGTAGTAAGAGCAGTTAAAGCTTATCTAAAAGCCACTGCTCAGATTCGCAGAACGGATACTTTGTTTATTCTGCCGGAAGGCCCCAGAAAGGGTCAGGCAGCGTCAAAATCTACTTTAGCCAAGTGGATTCGACAGGTCATAATACAAGCCTATAGCTTGAGAAGTAGACCGCCTCCGTTCAAAGTTAGGGCGCACTCCACGAGAGCAGTTGGAACTTCATGGGCAGTGCATCACCAGGCCTCCCTGGCTCAAATCTGTAAGGCCGCAACATGGTCTTCGGTACACACGTTTACTAGGTTCTACCAGGTGGACGTTAGAAGTCAGGAGGATGTCGCCTTTGGGCGCAGTGTGTTGCAGGCCGCAAAAGATCCTCATGTCTGATAGCGCTCAGCTTATATATGGTGTATCCCCCCCCTCATTTGGCATTGCTTTAGGACATCCCATTAGTAATGACTATGTCGCTCTGTGTCCCGTGATGTACGAGAAAGAAAATATCATTTTTATAACAGCTTACCTGTAAAATCCTTTTCTTGGAGTACATCACGGGACACAGAGCTCCCGCCCCTCTTTGGGGACACTTATTGCTTTGCTACAAAACTGAGGTGCTCCCGGATGGGAGGGGCTTATATAGGGGAGGGTACTTCCGGTTTTGGAAGTTGCCAGTGCCAGCACCTGACGGTAACTATATAACCCATTAGTAATGACTATGTCGCTCTGTGTCCCGTGATGTACTCCAAGAAAAGGATTTTACAGGTAAGCTGTTATAAAAATCCTATTTTTTGAGCACATTTTTTGTGTGCTGAAAATGCCCCCCTCGGTTTATACTCGAGTCACTTTTTTTTGAGCCTGATCTCCTGGATTTTGGGGACTCGGTATCGGCCGGCCGTAGATCCCCTGGAACCCAAACTTAACACACATGTAGCCCCACTCTTCCTCTACAAGTGTGCAAAGCTTGTTGTCCAGGGGACCTACGGCCGGGGAGCACCGATTTTTCAAATCCGGGCACCCCTTCCATAGACTCCCATGTTAAACAGTAATTTCTCTGGTGACTTTGGGGACCCGGTGCCGGCCGATCGAAGGTGCCCTGGACCCGAATCTTGGCACACATGTAGCCCCATTTCTCCTCTATAAATGTGCAAAGTTTTTTGTCTGAGGGATCTAAGGCCGGGGAGCACCGATTTTTCAAAGCCGGGCACCCCTTCCATAGAATCCCAAGTTAAACGTCAGTCTAGTCATGGACACAGGGAGGCATGGGCACAGTGAGGCATGGACACAGTGAGACACAGTGAGGCATGGGCACAGTGAGGCATGCACATGGACACAGTGAGGCAAAGTGAGGCACAGTGAGGCATGCAGATGGACACCCTAGGCTTATACTCGAGTCAATAAGTTTTCCCATTTTTTTGTGGTAAAATTGGTGCCTCTGCTTATATTCGGGTCGGCTTATACTCGAGTATATACGGTATGTTTGCCTTTTACATAACTGGCTTGCAACAAGTATCTAGTAGGTCAGGACATAGTTAGAACTTCTGATTTTAAATACTTAGGTCAGTGACATTCAGCTATTTGATTAATTAATTAGCATTACAGCCAGGGAACTAGCGTTTTTAGAAGTAGGCCAGCAATTGCAGCCTATGTGTTCTATCATTGCAGGACTTTATGCATTATCATTATTTTTTAACATTTTATTTACGTTTTATTTACCTTTCTCATAGCGATCCTTATACTCCTTGCCATGATTGTGTATGCAGTAAATATAGAAGTGAACAACATGCCGAAGAGTTTGGTTAAAGCAATGGACACCACAAATGATGAATTTGGGACTAGTAAGAATACATACGGATACTCATACTGGCTCCTGCTCCTTAGTATCTTCCTTAACATGACCACAATAGGGATTATCTTCTATTACCAACAAATCAGGTATAGCAAGCAGAAAGAACAGGAGAGACCCATGGAGACTGCAACTAAAGATTCCATCTTATTCTGAGACTGGGACCCCACACTGTGCAAGCTAGTGCTTATTACGCTGCCACCACCAACCGCTCACAATAAACCAGCGGGACCTTCTGGAAAAAATGCTGCTTCAGTGCTCATTGAATACTCTGATAACACCATTATTATTAAATGGCTGGGAATGAAGAGGCTTCATTGTTAAACAGACTTATTTACCGTGCCGCTATGTATTCATGTATATGAACCTGTCATTTTTCATTGGCAAATTGCTTTATGTACTAAGCGTTTTTGTGTGGACAGGCAGGGTGGTATAATCTGTAGAAGTGCATTAACAGTTACAGTCACGACTTTTGGCACTTTCATAAAAAGCTGAATGAGGTTAAAGGGGAACGATGGGCAAAATAAAAAATGACATGTGATGCAATCTTTCAGAAGCAGTTTTTGTTTGTTGGTTTGTTCAGTACCCCCTGCAACATATTTTTTTTACTCATTGATCCTGCCACAGTAGTTTCTTCCAAATCCTGCAACAGGCACAGATGTCCAGAAAAAGTGACAGTTACAGGGGTTCTGACAACCATATAATAATGGCAGGGGTGCTCACTGCTTACAATGGTTATCTTTTTTTCATATGGCTGAGAGCCTGTGTTGATGGGTATTGGTCTTGTGCCAATGGCATCTGTTTGAGAAGCTTCTGAGATCATTCATTGACAGGTACATTTGACCTGCAGTTGACCTCCTTCTGACGTGCATTTGACCTACTTTGAGTGGGTATTATATTCCCCAAGGGCCCTTAAACCTTTCTTCTAAGAGTTCCTTCACATGGGCAGCCAGGGGGCAGCTTAGCCACCCTTTTACTATCCCTGCCCACCTACCTAAAAGAGTGCATGCAGCTGCTCAGGGCTGTTTACATGTAAACTGAAACCGCATACAGAATTTTGCAGTTGGTACCAACCTGATAATTTATATAGGGCCACGCCACAACCACCCTGCAACTGCATGCATCTCACCTCCTCGCCACCTGTCAAATGCCCCCTTAAAAGCTATCAACCACAGAACAATTTCATGATGGGGGGGGGGGGGGGAAAGAGCTGCAAAAACATGTCCTAGAAAACACTGCTGCTTTAATTGGTTAATTTGTTTGTCGAATACCTAAAGTCCATTTATAGCAATATGCCCATCTGAGAATACCCTATTCACAGAGTAATGTAAAAAAAGTGCTGTCACCCTATTACAGGAAGTTCAAAATTACAAATCTGCTGGAAGGATCAACAGGGAGGCCCAGGAAACCAAAACTGCTGTGTTAATGCTAGTAACAGACTGCATTATATACACTATGTTGTTAAAAGTATTGGGACGCCTGCCTTTACACACACATGAACTTTAATGGCATCTCAGCATTAGTCCATAGGGTTCAATATTGAGTTGGCCCACCCTTTGCAGCTTCAACAGCTTCAACTCTTCTGGGAAGGCTGTCCACAAGGTTTAGAAATGTGTCTATGGGAATGTTTGACCATTCTTCTAGAATCGCATTTGTGAGGTCAGGCACTGATGTTGGACGAGAAGGCCTGGCTCACAGTCTCCCCTCTAATTCATCCCAAAGATGTTCTATCAAGTTGAGGCCAGTCAAGTTCCTCTACCCCAAACTCGCTCATCCATGTCTTCTCATCCAACATCAGTGCCTGACCTCACAAATGCCATTCTAGAAGAATGGTCAAATATTCCCATAGACACACTCCTAAACCTTGTGGACAGTCTTCTCAGAAGGGTAGGCCAACGCAATATTGAACCCTACGGACTAAGAAGTCATTAAAGTTCACGTGCGTGTAAAGGAAGGTGTCCCAATAATTTTGACAATATAGTGTATATCAATTCTGATTTTTCCCATAATTCCACTTAAAACATAACTAAACCATAATCCTAACTTTCCCCATGCTGCTAAATATTGTCTTTTGCTGAGGCGTGCTCTTTTTCCTTTTTAATTCTCCATTGCTTAAATTTTTTTGGCTGTAGAAATCCAGTGCCGTGCCCATTCAACATGCTCCCCTTGGCTATCCCCCCTCTGATAACGTCAGTGTTCCATGAGGCCATTTGCTTCCTGCAGACTCCAAGATGTAAGTCCAGTGTGCTGTGTGTCATTAGATTGGCTATTAGTAAACAGGGTAGCAATGGAGTAGCTGTAAGTCCTAGGGAGCTGCATTGTAACCCTAGGACTCGAAGTGAAAAAACGTACAGAATCACCAGGTGAAAACCCCAAAAAAGAAAAAAATGTAGAAGAAAAGTATGAGGCTTAATGTACACGGGACGTTGTTCAACCTCTCCTGAACGATTTAACTTGACAGCTAGAAACCAGTGTCTAAAAACGGGCGTTTAGCCGCGTTTAGCCGCGTTTGCGTCTAGAAGCATTTGAAAAAAAAAATATTTTTTTTTTTGTTAAAATGAAAAACGTCTCTAAACGAAACGCTGCTAAACACAAGTTGCCGCGTTTAGCAGCGTTTGGCGCTTCAACTGCCTCTAAACACAGCTTCTGATTGCATTTTTTTGGGTTCAAGAAAAAGCCTCTAAACACAACTCCCTAGAAATTACTATACACAAACCTGTGTACATGTACTGATAAGATAACTTAGAGGAGGGTTCGGGAGCAGGTGAAAAAAATGCTCAACTGCTCCTAAACCTCCGTTTACCAGCAGCAGTGTACATGAGGCCTTAGGGTCCTTTCAGACATGCGGATCCCATTCCTTTCATATCCACTTGCTCAGCGGGGATCGCTCCGTTGATCCCCGCTGAGCCGGCGGATGACAGGGCGGTCCCGCACACTGTGCAGGGACCGCCCTGTCAGATCTCCGCTCTCCTCTATGGGGGAATCAGATGAACACGGACCGTCTGTCCATGTTCATCCAATCCGCTCTGCAGATGGATAGAAAAATAGGATTTTCCTCCATCTGCAGAATCGGAGCATTGCGGACACGGATGAGATCGGGTGTCAGCGGATGTTCATCCGCTGACACCCACTATCTCCATAGGGATACATGTATTCCCTTTTTCATCCGTAAACGGATGGATGAAAAAGCGGACATACGGTCCACATGTGTGAAAGGGGCCTAACCCTGCTATGATGAGTGGATGGTAAGCTAATATATATTTTTTTCCAGGTTTAGGCAAACTTTAAATTTGGTCATTTATATATAACTAATGTGCTCTGCAGTATTGCTGCATAGCAGTAAATTAATAACAAATTATTATATTGTTATACCAGATAAAAAAGTTCCACAATTATTTTCAATCTTATTACAGCGTGGGGGAAGCAAGATTCTCTTCCCCTTTCCTATGGAGAAAAGAAGATCAGAAAATTTTCTAGGCTTTGATGAGCCACATTCAGTTTGATGTGCAATAATATGTATCTTCAAAACCAAGACCCGTGTGTTGCCTCTCTTGTTTTTATTGTATAGAGTTTATAATAAAATTTACTTATTTCTAAGTTTCACAGCTAAACTCCAAAGCTATTTTTTCAGTATATGAGCCTATTAAACTGGCAGCAATATTATCTTCATTTATGTAACCAATGGGATGCCTATCCTGATTTTATACAGACAAACAAGGGTTTTCTTTTTAATGCATTGTCTTCTTCATAGAATTATTTCATGTCATATATTAAGAAACAAAATACAGTAAAACTAGAAAAAGTGTGTTTTAAAAGGGAGTGTATAGTAGTTTTGTATCAATTTTTCTTTTATTTATTATAGCCCGAGGGTTAGGAAGCCAAATTTTAAAAAGTGTTTACAATCTCTTTATTTCTGTTTGCCCCGTGACAAAAGAAGACTATGGTTTTAGAGTGAAGCCTCGTACACACGACCGAGTTTCTCGGCAAGAACCAGCAAGAAACTTGCTGGCAGAGATGTCTTGCCGAGAAATTCGTTCGTGTGTATGGTTTCTCGTCGAGAAAACCGACAAGTAACCTCGACGAGAAAATAGAGAACCTGCTCTCTATTTTCTCGTCGAGATTCTCGTTGGCATGTTTCTCGACGAGAAAAGTGAGTGTGTGTACACTTACCTGTCCTCCCGGAAGCCCGCGCATGTTCGAAATGAATTCGACGCATGTGCGGTAGCTTCCTAGGCATACGTAGGGTATACCAAGATGGCGGCGACGGCATCGAATGTGACGTCACCGCGTACGCTCCATTCAAAGAACCGCGGGTTCTTTGAATCGAGCGTGTGTACACTCGGCCGGGACAATTTTCTTGTCCAAGAATCTCATCGACGAGAATCTCGGCCGTGTGTACGAGGCCTCACGGTCCATCAATGATTCAATTATTCAATGAGATGGCTCAGTTCAAGCTTTGCAACAGACAAATTCTCAAACTCTGACTCAAAGCAAGCTTCAACTGCTATAAATATCTAAAAATATTTGTATATGTGTATGTATGTATGTATGTGTGTATATATATATATATATATATATATATATATATATATATATATATATGTGTGTGTGTATGTGTGTATGTATGTGTGTGTATATATATATATATATATATATATATATATATATATATATATATATATATTATACACACCCTATGAAACAGTTCAGAACTTTTATTTTTAAAAAGACAGCTGAATTTAAATAAATGGAAACCATTATAATTTCTCTTTTACGTTTCGTTTGACCAGTGATAATTTATATATAATTTAAAATCTTCAATGTCACTACAGATAAAAAAATAATAATAATAATTTTTATCAGTTCATTTGTCCTGTTCCTCACGTCACCAAAACGTATTTCTTGCACAGAGCATAGTGAAGTCTTGAACAAATAAATGCCTTTTTAATTTGGGTTCTGTTTTTTTTTATTCTTTTTTTTTTTTTTAACAACACAACATAATGAATGAATAGGTCGAAAAAAATACATTAACAATTTTGCAAAAAAAAAAAGTTGTTAACTGGGGATAACAAGGCGTAAATCAGGGATTGAAAAGATAAAATTGTTATTCTTAAAAAATTTGGGTCTGGTAACATTGTAATAACCACACTTACTACACTCAGCATAAAAAAAAGCAATTTTCCTACACAATCTATTCATAAATTACTTTGTAGGGTTCAAATTAACCATGTGAACATAGATACATAGCATACCAACTTTTTTACAGAACTGATCTTGAAATTTGGATGGCATTACATTTGTACAGAATTTCATGAATTCATATAGTTATATAGTTAGTCAGGTTGAAAAAAGACACAAAGTCCATCCAGTTCAACCATAAAAAAATAAAATAAAAAATATTGTACAATCCCATATACCCAATTCTATACCCACAGTTGATCCATAGGAAGGCAAAAAAAAACAGCAGAGCATGATCCAATTTGCTACAGCAGGGGAAAAAATTCCTTCCTGATCCCCCGAGAGGCAATCGGATATTCCCCGGATCAACTTTACCTATAAATGTTAGTACCCAGTTATATTATGTACATCTAGAAAAGAATCCAGGCCTTTCTTAAAGCAATCTACTGAGCTGGCCACCTCTGGAGGGAGTCTGTTCCACATTTTCACAGCTCTTACTGTGAAGAAACCTTTCCGTATTTGGAGATGAAATCTTTTTTCCTCTTGACGTAAAGAGTGCCCCCTTGTCTTTTGTGTTGACCGTAAAGTGAATAACTCGTCACCAAGTTCACTATATGGACCCCTTATATATTTGTACATGTTAATCATATCCCCCCTTATTCTCCTCTTCTCAAGAGTGAATAAATTCAGTTCCTCTAATCCTTCCTCATAGCTGAGCTCCTCCATGCCTCTTATCAGTTTGGTTGCCCTTCTCTGCACTTTCTCCAGTTCCCCAATATCCTTTTTGAGAACTGGGGCCCAAAACTGAATTGCATATTCCAGATGAGGTCTTCCAAATAATTTGAACAGGGGCAAAATTATATCTCTCTCTCTGGAGTCCATACCTCTCTTAATACAAGAAAGGACTTGGAAACCGCAGCTTGGCATTGCATGCCATTATTGAGCTTATGATCTACCAGAACCCCCAGATCCTTCTCCACTACGGATCCCCCCAGTTGTACTCCCCATAGTATGTATGATGCATTCATATTCTTAGCCCCCAAGTGCATAACTTTACATTTATCAACATTAAACCTCATCTGCCACATAGTCACCCAATTAGACAGAGCATTGAGGTCGTTTTGTAAATTGGCGACATCATGTAAGGACGTTATTCCACTGCATAGCTTGGTGTCATCTGCAAAGACAGAAATTTTACTTTTGATCCCAAACTCAATATAATTTATAAAGATATTAAAAAGTAAGGGTCCCAGCACTGAACCTTGGGGTACACCACTGATAACCTTACACCATTCAGAGTAAGAATCATTAACCACTGCTCTCTGAATTCTGTCTATTAGACAGTTTTCTATCCATTTACAAACTGATATTTCCAATCCTGTAGACATATCCCATGTCGAATACAAAGTTTAGTGTTAATTTTAGCAGTTCACGTGCGCAAAAAGGTTTTTGGGAGAAGGGGGACCAAAGTTTGTTCAAAGGGATGTTTCTGCTGTTGCCAAAGCCTCCTTAGCTTGCCTACTATTGCTGCCAGGTCCAATCATTTTTATCTCAATATCCCTTAAAGTGTAAGTAAACCCCCCTATCGTTTTCAGCCAAGGAAGCTGCAATCTTTGCCTCTGTTTAATCTACAACTGCCATGATGCTGCACATGTGATCAGTTTAGACACAAACCAATGGGAGTGTTACATTTCTGGCACATGCCGGAAATGAAACTGTTTTATGGATGGGTTTACTTCCGCTTTAATGGCTTGTTAAAAGAAGTGGCTCAGGATGTTTTTTTGGCCCCATCATCTTGTCAGACCAGAGTGCCAGGAACTTCCAAATTTAAAAAAATGAAGCCACACCAGAACTGATTGAACTTTCTGTTAATTCATCCTTATTTATCTAAACAGAATATCCACAATGTTTTGAACTTTTAAGGTACTGCCACCTTATATCATAAAATTGCATTTTTAATTATTATTAAAAGTTATGTTAAAACAACGTCTAACTGCATCTTCTTCCATTTGAAACCTCTACTCCTTTTTTTAAATAACATTTTAATTTTCAGTATGTAAGTCACCACTTTGTACGTTGCTTGATGTTTGCCTATAACACTTAAATCTGACACAACACTGCAACAAATCATAGCAGTAGTAGATAATCAGAATTGATCTTTGCTTTTGTGATTAAATGCTTCACCTAAAAGAAGAAAGATGAGCCACTTTCAGTCTTCATTTTAGAAGTAATGTCCGAGTTTCTTTAAAAGTTAAGAGGTGTATTGATGAAATCTTGCCTTAGAAATGTAAGTAGGCATGCATCTGTTTTATTCTAACAATAACAATCTTCAAATATTTTGAATATGTTTAGTAGGATGTCGTTCTTTGACGTGAAACCTTTGATGGGATCAAGTGTGAAGCTAGCTTTTTAGCTACATTGGTCTCCGTCACCATTTTGTAGTAATTGTTTACAATTAATTTTCAAGAGTGATAGCTTTTTTTCTTTCAACATACGTTACCATTTTTTTTCTAGCCAGGGAATAAACACGGAAAAAATAACTATATTTGAATCAATATTTAGAATATACCCAAAAAGTAAAACGAATGGGGGTAAGAAACGATTCACTATATACTTTAATAATAATTTTCTATTTTTTTTTGATTCCGGTTAAATCCAAAACACATGCACACATTATAAATATATATGCACACTTTATATATTACACATACATTCAAAGCTTTATTAAACTGTAATACAATTCAAGCTCAAAAATAAAACAAATTATAAAATTGTTAAAACCACCTAAAGTATATCTAAAGCCAAAACCTATTTTTTACTTGGTTAGAGTATCAAACGCCTAAAAGTTTTTTAATGTTTGTGTTCCATTGGTAAGAATAAACTTCACTTCCTGTCCCATAGATACAACAAGTAGTAAAAGATAATCTCTCCAAAAAAAAAGATTCTCTTTTGGTTGTCATCCAGAGCAAGTGCCCCCCATTGAAAGATTGCCCCTCTGTTCCTGTTCCAGTGCCAACTGAGAATTTCCTTTACTGACTTTTACCTATAGATAAGCCTATAATAAGGCTTACCTATAGGTAGTGTAAATATCTCCTAAACATTTAGGAGATTACATGCAGTCAGTGACATTACTGTTTCATGTGCTCTGAAGGAACGGCCACCCGTGCCATTCCTTCCGAGCCCTGTGCCATGAACGGTGGTTCCTGTTTACATGTGTGGGAGTGACGTCATCGTGGCTCTGGCCAGGCACAGAGCCGGAGCCCGAGAACCCGGAAGTAAGATGGGTGAAGATGGAAGCAGCTGCAGCGCTGAAATCGTGGCGCTGAACAGCTTTGTTTTAAGATAAGTTTCACATAATATGACTTTATCTTGCAGGAAAAAAAAGAAAAACATCCAGTGGTATACAACCGCTTTAACAATGTTAACCAGGAAAAATAACAGGAGATTAAAACAGGAGTTTTCTAACCTGTAAGTAATATCTTAAATTTCCTGCAAGTAATATTAATATTGTAACTGGGATAATGAGTTCTAGCAAGGTTGAAAATTTTGCACAGTGCAGTCTGCCGTATGTATACAAAAATGGAGCAACAGCTCCAGGATGAATGCCGCTGCGATAGATGTGAGCAGGTTGCAATTCCTAGAAGCTCACATTAGAGATCCGGAGGAGCAAATTGCAACACTAAGTGAACAAACAACCTTGAAAGGAGTTTTCTGCTCACTGAGCAGGTGGTTAATGGGGCTGATGTGGAGGGTGGAGTAGTAAGTCAGAATTATCAGGTAGGAAGATGGGTTAATGCATTTAGAGGGGCTGATAGGGGCTCACAGAAAAGGAAAGCCATCCCTGCATTTGAGCACCCAAACAAACTTGCCAAGTTGGGTGAAGATGTGGGGGTGGTGGCAGTGGCGTAGCGTGGGGGGGCAGGGGGGCCGTGGCCCCGGGCGCGATATTTAGGGGGGCGCATTTTTTACGCCAGTGTGTGTGACTACTGGCTGCCTCCTCCTCATTTTTGGTTCCGTGTCCCCAGCGCTCCGGCGCCATGTTTAGTGTCTGGCCCCCTGTGATTGGGCGTATGGGGGTCATGTGAGGCGTAGGGCTGGCCTGTCTGTGATCGTGGTTGCTCCTGAAGACTCGCCTCCAGACGTGACCACCATACGCCCAATCACAGTGCGTCGGACACTAAACATGGCGCTATGATGGCGGCCAGAACGCAGGGGAGCCAAGCGAAAATGTGAGCCACCTCCTCCTCCGCCGCCGCCGGAACCCCCACCGCCTAACCCCGCAGCCTCCTCCTCCGCCGCCGCCAGAACCGCCACCGCCTAACCCTGCTCCTCCGCAGCCTCCTCCTCCGCCGCCGCCAGAACCGCCACCGCCTAACCCTGCTCCTCCGCTGCCTCCTCCGCCACCGCTGCCGCCGGAAACCGCTGCCGCCGCCTAAGCCTCCTCCTCCGCTGCCGCCTCCTCCTCCTATCCACCGGACCGATGCAGGCCAGGACAAGAAGGTGAGTGAGACTTCCTTCTGGGTACTGGCCCCGGGGGGGATAAGAGAGTGTTCACATGTTCGTGAGTGAGCCCCTTTATATTCCATCGTGTAGCCACGTTACCGGTCCTTTTATGATTTAAAGTTTATCCGCAGCAAAACTTAATGTGGTTGTTTTGCTCCCACCTTTTTCTGTGAAGTTGTGACTGTTCTATCAGTGATGTGGAAACAGTACTTAAAGAGGAAATTATAACTTTACAATTTAATCCTGCTTTCTAATTTTCAGCGCTGTAGCAGAAACCCACTACACAAGTGGGTTGCTAATGACATACTATAGGCAGCAGGACAGTGTAGTATAATATGGTGGTCAGTGTAGTGTAGTGCAGTATGGTGGTCAGTGTAGTGTAGTGGACAGTATAGTACAGGGGTCAGTGTAGTGTAGTATGGTGGTCAGTGTAGTATGGTGGTCAGTGTAGTGTAGTATAGTATGGTGGACAGTATAGTACAGTGGTCAGTGTAGTGTAGTGCAGTATGGTGGTCAGTGTAGTGTAGTGGACAGTATAGTACAGTGGTTAGTGTAGTGTGGTATGGTGGTCAGTGTAGTATGGTGGTCAGTGTAGTGTGGTATGGTGGTCAGTGAAGTATAGTATGGTGGTCAGTGTAGTGTACAGTATAATACAGTGGTCAGTGTAGTATAGTATGGTGGTCAGTGTTGTATAGTATAGTGGTCAGTGAAGTATAGTATGGTGGTCAGTGTAGCGTAGTATGGTGGTCAGTGTAGTGTACAGTATAATACAGTGGTCAGTGTAGTGTAGTATGGTGGTCAGTGTATTATGGTGGTCAGTGTAGTGTAGTGTATTGTGGTCAGTGTGGTGGTCAGTATAGTATGGTGGTCGGTGTAGTGTAGTATGGTGGTCGGTGTAGTATGGTGGTTAGTGTAGTGGTTAGTGTAGTGGATAGTGTAGTGGATAGTGTAGTGGATAGTGTAGTTATCAGTGTAGTGTGTAATGGTCAGTAAAGTAATCAGGTTGGTCAGTACTATTGTATTGTTGGAAGGGACTCTGGGAGTGTCTAAGTCTGCAGGTTCGGGGGGGGGGGGCAAATTACTTGCCTTGCCCAGGGTGCTGACAACCCACGCTACGCCACTGGGTGGTGGGGTAGAGCAGCCCATCTAGTAGGGGTGGTGGGGTAGTGTAGATAGACCTAGACAGTTGGTAGTAATAGGGGATTCTAAAATCAGAAGGACTGATAGAATAATTTGTCACCAGGATTGCCTTAAAAGAATGGCTTGCTGTCTCCCTGATGCCAGGGTTTGCCATGTGGTGGACTGTGTTGATAAATTACTGGGAGGAACCATGACCATGTTGGGACCAATTACAGAATACATGGAAGATGGAGGCTCCTTAAGCATCAATTTAAATAACTAGGCTGCAAGTTAAAGGGAAGGACTTCCAAGGTTATATACTGTGGAATATTGCCTGTGCCATGCGAAACACAGGAAAGACAGTGGGAGATAAGAGAACTGAATGGGTGGCTAAAGTCATGGTGTAAGAGGGAAGGTTATGGGTTTCTAGAGCTTTGGGCTAACTTCTTATTGGGGTACAACTCATATGCTAAAGCTGGTTTGCATGTAAACGGAAGGGGGTCTGCTGTGCTGGGGAGAGGTTTATGGGAAGGCTGAAAGAGTATTTAAACTACAACTGAGGGGAGGGTGAATTAGAATATACAGGCGGTCCCCTACTTACAAACATCCGACTTACAAACGACTCCTACTTACAAATGGAGGGAGACAACAGGAAGTGAGAGGAAATTTACCCCTAGGAAGGGAAATTCTCTCCTGTAATGCCGCATACACATGTAGCACTACCCTCTCCTCTTAGGGTAAAGGAGAGGCACCCATGCCACAAGCCCGTGTCCTCTAGTTTAGAGGTCAGGCGGTGTATATGTACCTGGGTCCCGCAGCGAGTTACCTCCTTCCACTGGTTCCCGACTCCAGAGTGTAGAGACGAGTCTGTACTTTCCCCTCTTTAATAAAGTCAATGTCCAAACCACTTAAACTCCAACGTTGAGTTTATTTTGTATCTTTGCTTGATAGGTAAGAGAGAGTAGATGAGAGAGATAATAGTTGAACCAAAGCAGATTCAGGCACAGAACTCCCAGATTTATCACCACTCGGTCCCGAGTGGGTACAGCTCACCCGGATAGTCCCTCAAAGGTCCTAGCAGCCGATGTGGAGCTCGAACAAGCAATTTAAATCCTCCAATGACAAGTTCAGTATGTCCTCGAAGAGCAGCAGCACTCCGCAGGGTCAGTTCTGCGGAGCATAGGATCCTTCCCTCCGACAGGTCACCAGGCCTTTCCAGAGACAGCAATCTAACTATCACTCATCTCCTGTTATGGGACCGATCCTCCCCTGGCTTCCTCTTGGTCAGAGCGGATACCCTCACCCGGGCATCCTAGGACTCCAAAGTTCTGCCTGTAGACCCAGTTGAAGGTACTGGACCTACCCCGGAACTTTGCGGTCTCGGGCCGAAGGTGCCCGAGACTCTTCAGTCGGTGTACTCGCCCCCCTCCTTAGGGGGCACACTCTTCTGGGTATTTGTCCCCGGGTCTCTTCCCGAATAATGGCGTCTGCCTCTTTTATATCCTCTCCCGGCATGCACAGCAGGCAGAACCAGCCCACTGCATGGTAGCCGAGAGAGGACAGCCAATCGCACCAATGCAACCTATGGTTCAACCCTGACCCAACATGGCAGCGCCACCTGCAGGCCACAGGGAACTCTACATAGGCACACAGCAACAAAGCAGAGTCCAGCACAATTAGAAGGCCCAAGCCATACTAGTGCTCGGGCCATCCCCCTAAATTTGGACATAAAGACCCCCTAAATTTGGAGTACCCGCTACACACACGATCGGAAATTCCGACAACAGATGTCCGATGTGAGCTTTTTGTCGGAAATTCCAACCGTGTGTAGGCTTCATCGGACATTTGCTGTCGGAATTTCTGACCACAAAAATTTGAGAGCTGGTTCTCAAATTTTTCCGACAAGAAAAGTTCTTGTCGGAAATTCCGATCGTCTGTATGCAATTCCAATGCACAAAAAAACACGCATGCTCAGAATCAAGCAGAAGAGCCGAACTGCCTATTGAACTTCATTGATCTCGGCTCGTCGTACGCGTTGTATGTCACCGCATTCTTGATGTTCGGAATTTCCGACAAGATTTGTGTGACCGTGTGTATGCAACACAAGTTTGAGCCAACATTCCGTCGGAAAAAAAAACACGGTTTTCTTGTCGGAATTTCCGATCGTGCGTATGCAGCATAAGAGTTAATAGGGGAAAAAGGTGTCTCCACTCATGCTTTATCACCAATTTCCCTAATAACCCAAAATTTTCAAAATCCAATTGTCATTGGGACAGAAAGTGAGGTGAAATCTTCTGAACAGGGGCACAGACAGCAAAACAAATATTACACGGGTGATAACCCTTCCCTATGCTATCCAAAAAGCTTAAAAATTTATTTTTTGGCTGGAGCTACACTTAAAAATTTTACCTGTTCCAACTTACAACCAGATTCAACTTAAGAACAAGCCTACAGTCCCTATCTTGTTTGTAACCTGGGGACCGCCTATAATGGGTCAGACAGGTCAGACAGGGGGGCAGACCCTAATGGTGGGTGTAAGGGGGAAGATGGGGGAAGGGCTACGGCAGGTGATAAGAAGGTTTCCATGATGCAAGCAACCATTCGAAATTATAGTACTATAAAATTGTAAAATAAAAGTGCAAAATGTTACAATAAACTAAAGTAATTGTTCATCAATGCCAGAAGTCTGCCAAGCAAAATAGGAGAGTTGGAAGCTTTGATGCATGAAGAGAACAATAATTTGATTGGTAATACTGAATCTTGGCTTCATTCTTCACAGGATTGTGCTATTAATATTCTGTCAATGCTGTATCCTGGCCTAGGCCAACAAGGCCCAGGCCTAGGGCAGCACTTTGCAGGGGGGCAGCACGGAAAGAGTCCCCACCGGCTTGCGCTACGTTGTTAGGCAAATTAGTCTAGCGCCCCCATAAAGGCTGCTGCACTGCTTCCACTATGCAGGCGGTTGGCATTCTGCAACTGTGGGGGGGGGGGGGGGGGGCGCCGCTTCTAATTTTGACTGTCCTATCATCCTGGACTATGAACCTTCCTCACTGTGCTATGTGTTTTCTGCTGCACCATTGGCATGGTTATATCTTCTTAGTCCTCTCCATGAAAAATTATAAGAAATTTGTGCTTAAAGTAGAACCTATAGGAAACACTTTTTTTTTCCATTTTGGATAGAGTAAGGGTTATAGCCCCTGTCAGTTTATTTTTTACCATCCCTGGCCCATTGAGATTTCCCTTTACTTTCTGCCCCATAGCCAAACAGGAAGTGAGAGTAAATCTATGCAAATTAAGGGAATTCATTGCCCCCCCAGACCCTCAGAACTAGTGTCCCAACTCGAACATTTCAGGGCGGGTCTTAAACAGCAAGGGGTGGGGCCTTGACAGGACGGGGTGGGTCATATTTAAATTAGGGAGTGCACGAGTTTAGTCAGGCCTAGTGCAGCACAAAACCTAAATACACTACTGATTCCTGTCTATACTCTATTTCAGGGAGACTGGGTAAAACATAAAGGTGGTGGTGTCTTTCTCTATGTGAGAAGTGATACAGCAATGATGAATAAAAACAGCAGAAAGGTAAAATTGTAGCCGGCCGGCTAGCGAACGCCCGTCCGCTCTGACTTCAACGCGATGGGAGGATTTCCCTCAGATGAATCGGTTGTGGTAATTACTAAGGCAGTGAAACTGATCGATTCACCTGTGCAAAATAATGGCAACCCTGAAAACCTGACCTGTTGGGGCGCCTTGAGGACTGGAGTTGAGAAACACTGCCCTGACACATCAGGTTGAGTGTACAAATATATAATGGGGTTGATTAGCTTCCAATTGAACAAGCAGAATTTAAAAGCTAATTGGATACCATGCACAGCTGTACCAGATTTTTCACTCTCCTGTTTTAGTAAATCAACCCCAATATCATAGGAAATCACTGAAAGGAATACCCAGTATCCAATAGTAGTGCTATATCAAAGACAACAGGCACCAAACCAGATAGTAAAGGCAAACTTATACAATTTTCACCCAATATTGTTGGAAACTATGCAAGCATAAAATGGAGTAACAATGGAAACAATTTAGCATACAATGTGACTAAACGTAAGATGACATTTGTTGTCTAGATCAGCATAAACAGTAGCAAGGCCAACTAGACAGACTGGGTATGCACTGTCCAAAAGAAAAGGAGGATGGTAGTGGAAGAGGCAGGGGGGCAAACAGGGCTTGCAGAATAATTATTATGGGAGGGGCAGTCCTTTGTCATGTTTTTCTGCTGGCTATCGTTGGGGCCCTTTAAGAGTATCTTTGCACTTAACAACAGTCCCAGTTAATCTGCATGCAGTATAGGTACAATATAGCCTGAGCACAGGTTCAAGGTAGATGTGGTTCAGATGCAGTAGAGGTTCAGTATAGGGTTGGTATAGGTGCAGTGCAGTCTAAGTTTGGAATAAGTGCGGTATAGAGTGCAGTATGGGTGTGGTATGAATTGGGTACAGTTGGTGTACTGCTCTCATTGGCTCAGTCTCTGCTAGCATTGTCAATAGTGGGAGGATAGCCCTCTCACCAGTTCACAGGTTACTGCTGTGGGCACTTGCTGTAGAAGGGGGCCTCCTCAGTCTCTCCCTGAAAGCCTCCTGTGATCAACGGTGGAAAGTAGAGGGCGAGTGGATGCTCCAGCCTCTCTGCAGCAGAGGTGCAGGATCTGTGATGTTGGCAGTGCTGCGCTGCCCCCAGGTGTCCTCACTCTCAGTTCAGCATGCCTGCTGGCAGGGGAATATTTGGATAGAGATGCTCTGCTCTCCCTCTCTCCTAGGTGCCAAGAAGAAGAGCTTTCCATGGGCAGTTTAACAAAAATTCTCTCTCCACTCCTCCTACTGCACAGTGTCCATTGGGATCTGTAGTCCAAACAGACTATGGGTCCCAATTTATGGCTGCCATACCAAAATACAACTCCCAGGATTTTCAATGTTCTGCATAGAAGTCTACCAGATGCGTGGCTTTAGCTCTCCCCTGCTGGCCAGAGGAGAATGATGCAGCATAACATCAGTATATCAGCAGCTACAGCCATGATCCTGGTATCAACGCTTGTTCCCGAGGATGTATGGGTATGTCTATAGAACGGGAAGTGAAAGGTAAGTTCAAGGAAAAGGTTTGGTTCTTGAGAATTAGGGATATGGTATGCGTTTAGGGATTATTTTAAAGTTTGCAAATAGGTCACATTTAGGGATTCAGTTTATGGTAAAGGAGTTCAGAGTAATGCCGCGTACACAAGACCGTTTTTCATGACGAGAAAAATGCAATTTTTTAATTTGGTCATTAAAAACGATCGTGTGTGGGCTCCAGAGCATTTTTCACAACGTGAAAAATGGCCATTAAAAATTTGGAACATGCTCTAATTTGAAAAAAACTATCATGCTCAGAAGCAAGTGATGAGACGGGAGCGCTCGTTCTGGTAAAACTGGCGTTCGTAATGGAGATAGCACATTCGTCACGCTGTAACGGACTGAAGAGCACGAGGCTGAAAAGCTCGAATCGTCTCTCAACAAACTTTACTAACACAAGGATCAGCAAAAGCAGCCCAAAGTGTGGCGCCATCCGAATGGAACTTCCCCTTTATAGTAGGGTGACCAGACACCCCCAGTTTCAGGGGACAGTCCCCGGATTGAGGACACTGTCCCCGGACCAAGTCTGTCCCCGGTTTTGTCCCCGGATTGGATTTGAACAGGGGCTGGGGCAATTTCAAAGACAGTCAGTGCAATAAAAAAAAAAAAAATCTGAATTACACCCCCCCGCCGCTCCTACTAGCTTAGGGGGGTGTATTCTTTTCCATTATCTGTGCCCCTTTCTGATGATCATGAGCTGGTCGGAGCGGAGGCAATATCTCTTCAGTTTCGGGTGCCCATTCAGCTCCGCTCGCATGTTCTTCTGCCTTGACTCAAGTCCCGGCCAGCCGCCTGCCTGCTTATCTCCTTGCCTTTCCTGGCGGAGTGATCTTACTCCACACCCCACCCAGTAGAAGCCGGGGCACGGAGAGTGAGACTTGACAGGCTGTGAGGCGGGCGGCGATGGGCAGAGAGTTGCTGATTGCCGCTATTACTAGTAAAAAATAAAAAATATGTCCCCGGATTTCATTTTAAAAATCTGGTCACCTTACTTTATAGTGCCGTCGTACATTTCGTACGTCACCGCGCTTTGCTCGAGCATTTTTTCATGATCGTGTGTAGGCAAGGCAGGCTTGAGAAGAATCACGTCGAAAAAAACGTTGTTTTTTTCAATGACATTAAAAACGGTCGTGTGTACGCGGCATAATGCTAATTATTGTTAAAGTGACAGTTAGGTGTTAGTTTATTTTCAGCAGGGGACTCTTGACACCAGAAATATTATACCACCCTAAATGCTTTACAGAGGTTTTAACACTTTCCCGCTCTACCCAACGTTAAAGAACTGTTAATAAATACTTCATTAAAGCTTTCTGAATTTTTATTGCATTCAGATGAATTTAGAAAATAATTTGAACTCCTGGTAACTTCTGTTAAGTTTTGCTGATGGAAAAACATATCAGTACTTTTCTATGAAAATGCTAATTTTAATCAATGTTCCTCTTATTTAGCTCCTCTGAGAATTTTAGATAAGAATGTCTGCAAGGAAACCTGCAGTGAAGGGAATATACTGTGTTCTTTATGTAACTCCACTTGTGGGTGGATGAATTGACTGGAGGGCCTGCGGAGTGTCTACAGCTCTTAATATTTAACCTCCATCCTGCAGTTTAGCTGTTCTTGTATTTCTAAAAGAACAAATTGGAAATGTAAGCAGCCAAGAAAACCCTTTTTTAAGGTGAGATGAGTCAGGCATCATACCGCAGTACGACATTACTGACTTAGAAGTCTATGTATAGCCAAGTCTTTTATGTTTTGGTAGGGAATCGATAAAAACCCCTGTCCCTTATTTTCTCTTATCCGTTCTATCAGGGAGAATCCTCTTAACTGTTCTATCTCTCCAAATCAAGAGAAATCCACTCTCACACAGTTGTCTATTCTCTGTTCCTCTATTCCTGTTTCAGTGACAACTCAAAAAAATTGGATTTTACTTCTAGTCCTGGTGACAATGGCCATTAGGACGAATAGAAAGGGTGAATCTCATTAGTGGGGACAAAGATGGCAAGAAAAATGGGTTCTAACCATTCACCACTCTATCCAAAACTACAAATGTTGAATTTAAACTAATTCAGAAACAGGGTCTGAGATCCTATACAATGAAAGATTAAAGGGGGATTCCACCCGTGATTTTTTTTTTTTTTAAAGTCAGCAGCTACAAACACTGTAGCTGCTGGCTTTTAATAAGGACACTTACCTGTCCTACTCGCCCACGATGTCAGCCCCCCCGTGGCCGATCCCTCGGTGCTGGCAGCTCCTGTTTCAGTAAGGGAAACAGGCAGTGAAGCCGTGCAGCTTCACTGCCCATTTCCTACTGCGCATGCGCGATCCACGTGGCTCTTTGTGAATGGGCCAGCTGTTCTCTGGGATACACACAGTTCCCAGAAGGCAGCACGCCCCATTTACAGGAGGACGGAGGAAGTAGACCCAACGCGGACGATGAAGAGGCAGATTAGGGACTTCCGCATAGCAACCGCTATTTCTGGTAAGTATAATTTATTATTTTTTTCTATTTAAAAAAAAAATTCAGGGTGGAACTCCACTTTAAGTCTAAAAAATAAGATTGACAAAGCAATATTACAGCTCAACCCCCAAATCAGGTCCCACACCTGGGTTAAGGTTCCTGTCTACTTCAAGGTACAGGAAAAGCCGCAGGAGCTCAGCAGCTCTGAACTACTCCACTCCACCTCTCATAATTGACTCCTTTCTGCTGCTCTTTAAGTCTCTCTTGCCTCTCTTGCAAGCAAGCTTTCCCCTTCAGGACCAAAGTCCCTGTAATCAGGGTTTGAGGCTCTTTCCCACCCAAAGTCTCTCTGAGTCTCCTAATTATGGGTCCTAAAATGAGGATTTACCAATCCCGAGAGAACTGCCAATGAATCCTCCCCAACCAGACCACCTTATGTGACACGTTGGGGTTTCTCAATGGTAGCGCCAAAACAGTGAGTTTACTCCACACCAGAAATATTTTCAGGGCTTTGCTGCCCACTATTATTGAAAGAAAAATCTAAAAGTTCACACAGGTATGTCAAACATAACATTCAGCTGCCTGGCTCTCTTGTGGCAGCTTTACTGTAGTACAGCATTGGTCTTCCTGACCATCAAACACGTCCCAGTGTTTGTGCACAGACGCTGTACCCCAGCTCTGCGTGTTTCCTCGCAGGTCCCTAGCTGCTTTATCCCTCCTGGAGTCTCCTGGCTCGGGCCTTGATCTGTCCTGGACAGTATGGTGCAAGCCAGCACCTCTCACCGCTCCCTTCACACACTAACCTCCTGGGAAGGGTGGGGCACTGACCTCTAATTCTGTCTCTAACATAAACTCAGCACACACCTGCATCACTAATGTGCCTGTTTCCTTCAAAATCTGGGCTAGACTGCCATTTTAAACAGTGGCACGGGCTCAAACTACCACCCTCAACCTGCATTGATAAAAACCCCATAGCACACGAAACATCTTTTATCATCCCCCTTAACCACTTCAGCCCCCGAAATTTTCCTTAATGACCAGGCCATTTTTTGAGATACGGCACTGAGTCGCTTTACCTGACAATTGCACAGTCGTGCAAGGTTGTACACAAACAAAATTGACGTTATTTTTTCCCACAAATAGAGCTTTCTTTTGGTGGTATTTGATCACCTCTGCGGTTTTTATTTTTTGCGCTATAAACAAAAAAAGAGTGACAATTTTGAATAAAAACACAATATTTTGTACTTTTTGCTAATATAAATATCCCCAAACATTTTTTTCTAAAACAAATTTCTTCATCAGTTTAGGCCAATTTGTATTCTTCCACATTCTCTTGGTTAAAAAAATCCGCAATAAGCGTATTGATTGGTTTGCCCAAAAGTTGTAGCGCCTACAAAATAGGGGATAGGTTTATGGCATTTTTATATATATATATATATTTTTTTACTAGTAATGGCGGGACTACGACATTTCGGCGGACAGATTGAACACTTTTGACACATTTTTGGGACCATTGACATTTATACAGCGATCAGAGCTATAAAAATGCACTGATTACTGTGTAAATGTCAAAATGAAAAAAAATGTGGGATATTTATTATAGCAAAAAGTAAAAAATATTGTGTTTTTCTCAAAATTGTCGCTGTGCTTTTGTTTATGGAGCAAAATATAAAAACCGCAGAGGTGATCAAATACCACCAAAAGAAAGCTCTATTTGTGGGAAAAAAGGACGCAAATTTTGTTTGGGTACAACGTCGCACGAGCGCGCAATTGTCAGTTAAAGTGACGCAGTGCCAAATTGTAAAAAGTGCTCTGGTCAGGAAGGGGGTAAAATCTTCCGGGGCTGAAGCGGTTAAAGTGATCACAACCCAAATAGCTGGGAAATATGCCCGCCGTCCAGGACCCATCCCTGGCATCCTGTACAATATACAGTATATTTATCAGGAAGCATCAAATGCTAGCCAGAAACTACTGCAATTTTGCTTGTGCAAATAACTTCTTTAACTAGCCTCGCTTTTTGTAATTCACAGCTGCTGGTGTTGCTGGGCTTGGCTTCTTATCCTTGCTTGAACTGTATGTGCAAATATCATGCGTTTACCATGGATGGATTGGGAATACTTGGCCTGTATTTTTGACATGGATAGGCAACTGGGGATTGTGGAGATTTCCCTTCACTTCCTGTCCTATGGCCAAAACAGGAAGTGGGAGGAAATCCCTCCAAAGTGAGGGAAATCATGGTTGTCACCAGAACTAGTGGAAGATTTCTCCACTATTACCTTTATAGTGACAACCCAACATTTGGGATTTTCTTCCACTTCTGGTGATATTGATACACAGGACAAAGAGAGAGGGGGGATCTCTCTAATGGGGACATAGACAACAATACAAACCTGACATACAGTATGTTCCAATCCCTCTCCATTCTAAAAAAAAGATTTGCCTTTAGTTACACTTGAACAGCTACAAGGACATTTTAAGCAGTAGGGGTGGCCTGGAGCTCTTTAGCTATGCCTGTATGAAGGCAGAAGCCTTGGGTAAATTGGAATTGTCATTTGTGCGTGTTTTGAGGGTTAATTGCCTTAAATAACTTTTGGAATGTACCTTTAATAATATCCTAAATTGGACCTGTACAATAATTACACTCCACTTCTATGAATGCTAAAAGAGTTAACTTTCTTCCAAAAATCGGTAGTCCGGGATTCTTCTGGTGCTGATTACATGATCACGTGGTCTCTGTTAAATGGACCAATGAGAACATATGATAAGTTGCCAACCGGTTGCCTGTACCTGAGCATCGTCCTCTAAACCCCTTCAGCAAAGATCACATGACCAGTTGATATGCATTTAGCATGCCAGACCTTAAAGCCCCGCACACACGACCGGTTTTCCTGCCAGGAAAACTGCCATGAGAGCTTTTGGCCAGGAAAACCAGCCGTGTGTATGCTTCATCGCAGTTTTCCCGACAGGAAAACTGCGGCGAATTGCGGCGGGAAAAAAGAGAGCTGGTTCTCTATTTTCCCGTCGGGATTCCCGGCGTTTTTTTTCCCCGCCAGATTTACTATGGGAAACACTGCGAGGCAGTGCCGATGGAGCATACACACGGCCGGGATTTCCGAGCCAAAGCTCTCGAGGGAGTTTTCCTGCTGGGAAACTGGGCTGTGTGTATGGGGAAAAATCTACCGAGCAGGTTCTCGGTTTTCCCCTCAGTTTTCCCGGCGGGAAAACCGATCGTGTGTACAGGGCTTTAGAGAGAAACTCCATCCACAAGTTTCTAGTCTTTTAGTATAGAGCAGTGGTCATCAACCCTGTCCTTATGGCCCACTAACAGGCCAGGTTTTATGTACTACCTTGGGGAGATGCAGACTAGAATACTGCAATCACTGAGCAGCAAATGATATCACCTGTGATGTATTTCAGTTATCTTGTAAACCTGGCCTGTTAGTGGTCCCTGAGGACAGGGTTGATGACGACTGGTATAGAGCAAAGAAGGGTTATGACCTCTGTCAGGTTATTATTGCTGTCTGTGTCCTATGTGTGGGGGGGGGGAGGTATTCCTCCATATTTGCCCTGGTGACCATTGTTACCAGAAAAGAAGATGAAGGGAAATCTCCAGCAGGAAATTTGTTATACTGCCAACTGTAAATTGAGTGACAGGAAGAAAAAATGTATTGATAAAATCCACAAAATACACCAAAAACACCCTAAAGGTGAACACAGGGACTGGCTAACGCGTTTCACATCGTGAGATGCTTACTCATAGCTCACGATGTGAAACGCGTTAGTCAGTCCCTGTGTTCACCTTTCGGGTGTTTTTGCTGTATTTTGTGGATTTTATCAATAAATTAGCATCTTTTTGCAGAGTGCGGCAGTCCAGGATCTTTTCATTTATCACCTAGGTTGTGCAGAGCCAGCACCTGCGTGTGCTTAGAGTGGGGCGGAAGCATTATATGGATCCAGAGGCTTTGGAGCGGTAATCCCTTCTTTGATATGCGAGTGCTTTGGATTACAAGCATTCTCCTGGAACGGATTATGCTCGTAATCCAAGGTTCCACTGTATTCTTTAGGATTTCACTTGGATGTGGATGCCTGGTCCGCCTTTCCATTCCCCTCCTTTTTTTGAGGTTCACCTGGCCTCAGCCCCCAGGACAGACGTTCCCCAATGCCCCCCCCACACCCAGGGCTGCTAGAATTTCCCTTTCCCCTTCCTATTGAGCTGATATGTAAGTATTATGGTTTTGCCCCTATAATATCTTCCTTCTGGAATATGCACTTTACATATACGATTTCATTTTTTTTTTTTATATATTACCTTTAGACTCTATTTTCTGCATCTACTCCTGAGGAAGTGGAGATCAATCCACCAGTGGCGGCTGGTGCTCAAAATTTTTTGGGGGGCGCAAACAAACTGAAAAAAAAAAAAATCAATTGCCGCCACTGTGCCCATTAAACCCAGCCACTGTGCCCAAACGCCACCAGTTTGCCCCCTCAAATACAGCCAGTTTGTTTCCATATACAGCCAGTGTGCCCCCACATATATATATAACCAGTGTGCCCCCATATATACAGCCAGTGTGCCCCCATATATACAGCCAGTGTGCCCCCATATACAGCCAGTGTGCCCCCATATACAGCCAGTTTGTCCCCATATATAGCCAGTGTGCCCCCATATATATAGCCAGTTTTCCCCCATATACAGCCAGTTTGTCCCCATATATATAGCCAGTGTGCCCCCATATACAGCCAGTTTGTCCCCATATACAGCCAGTTCTCCCCAAATGCAGCCAGTTTGTCCCCCATATACAGCCAGTTCCCCCCAAATGCAGCCAGTTTGTCCCCCATATACAGCCAGTTCCCCCCAAATGCAGCCAGCGTGTCCCCCATATACAGCCAGTTCCCCCCATATTCAGCCAGTTTGTCCCCCATATACAGTCAGTTCCCCCCATATTCAGCCAAGTTGTCGCCCATATTCAGCCAGTTCCCCCCATATTCAGCCAGTTTGTCCCCCATATTCAGCCAGTTCCCCCCATATTCAGCCAGTTTGTCCCCCATATGCAGCCAGTTCCCCCCATATTCAGCCAGTTTGTCCCCCATATTCAGCCAGTTCCCCCCATATTCAGCCAGTTTGTCCCCCATATACAGCCAGTTCCCCCCATATTCAGCCAGTTTGTCCCCCATATTCAGCCAGTTCCCCCCATATTCAGCCAGTTTGTCCCCCATATACAGCCAGTTCCCCCCAAATGCAGCCAGTTTGTCCCCTAAATGCAGCCTGTTCCCCCCAAATTCAGCCAGTTTGTCCCCCATATACAGCCAGTTCCCCCCAAATGCAGCCAGTTTGTCCCCCAGATGCAGCCTGTTCCCCCCAAATGCAGCCAGTTTGTCCCCCATATACAGCCAGTTCCCCCCAAATGCAGCCTGTCCCCCCCCCCCCGGCCCTGCACTTACCTTCCTCGGTCCGCGCCGTCCTCGATGTGTTCTCCCGCTCTCGATGTCGCTTCAGCCAATCAGGTTACCGGTAACCAGATCCGGTGAACCTGATTGGCTGAAACCTCCACACAGTCTTCTCCAAGGAACGCACCCCCGTGCGTACCTGGGAGGAGTTTTTGGAAGCCGAATACAGCGTGAGAGCTGTATTCGGAAAGCCTATCAGAGCCGCTGGCTCTGATAGGCACTTCCAAGTTACACCCACCGCCGGCCGCCGCTCTAATTCATATGGCCGGCGCTCACTAGGAGGCCAGCCATATGTATAGTGGGCAGCGCGGCAGCGGTGACAATACACAGATTCATGCAATGCATGAATCTGTGTATTGTATTTCAGTGGCGGTGCGGGAGCGAGAGGGGGCGGCGCTCCAGCGCCCTCTATGGACGCACCGCCACTGCAATCCACGAAACACGTAGAGTTATAGGACGCTCAGAAAATCTCAGATCATTATGTAATTTTGTTATGTATTCCGGTGTTTGGTTTTATCATGAAAATGTTATTAACACTTACATAGTTTCATGTCACTAAGATGAATTAGTTAAAGCAGTAGTAAACTCTCTCAAAGATACAAGATTTAAACAATATTCAAATGTAAACATCAATTAACAATAAAATGGGCACCAAGAGTATGCCCAAAAATCATTCTTACTGTCATTTTTCTTATATATTTTTAACGTTCATCCTCGATCTTAGCCGACGCCATAGTAACTGTGGCCTTCCGCGCCTGGTTTCTAATTGACTTCCGCCTGCAGTAGCCTTTTCTCTCCATAATCCCGCGCATGCGCAGTAATAGCGGTATCCAAGCCTCTTTACAATTTCTTCAAAAGCAAGTATCGCGGGATGTCAGGGCTGACGTCAACACTAGGAAATGATGCAGCCCTGGCATAGACCCTGCATTTTTCCTGCAGGGTCTCTGCTTGCCAGGAAAAATAGTACATACGGCGCATGCGCACGTGACGTCACTAGCGCAAAGTATACAGAATACACGCAAGGCAAGCAGGTAAAGGGACATTTATATAGCGCAACTAGTTTAGAAACCTGCAATTGTCAGTTTAAATAAAAGTCATCGGAATGGGTATACAACCACTTTAATATGGTTCAGCTCAATGAAATGTTTTTTCCCATATTCCATCATATCTGTAAATTGTTTTTAATATTTGTTATCATGCAATAAAATTATTATTATGTATATACTGATTTCTAAGTGTTTAGCTTTGTTCCCTAGACCAATGTTTTTTCTTTTCGATTTACAATTGGGATGGAGGCTTATCACGTATGGTGCCACAGACCACACCCCCCTTTTTCTCTACAAAAATGTTTTCACCTTTCATATCTATTTTAAACTGAATGGGTTGTTTTACAAAGTGATCGTTTACAATCACTTTTAAGAGGAACTGCAGTCTGCTCACATAATTTGTAATAAAAACATCTTTGCTATTCTGAAGCTTCCCTCCAACCACTTTGCATATTATTTTATATATACTGTGATTCTGTACTTGTCAAATATGCTGCAAAAATCTCCCTCCACCAAGTCTGGCTGCAACCATTTTAACTGTGGGCAGCTGATGCTGCTGCCTGTACACTTCCTGGATTTACACAGACACACACCTCCAGCTCTGCAGCCATGCAGCTCTCATTGGCTCTCTTATGACTCACCCCCCCTCCCTTCCTGGCAAACTCTCACGAGAGTGAGAGAGAGAGAGCTGTGCATGATGTCATAAGCCTCGGCTTTTTTTTCCAGACAAGAAACAGGAAGTGGGCTATATAAGGTATTTACTGGCAGAAATAAAAGTTTTACTATCCAAAGTTAAAGTGGTTGTAAACCCACTTTTTCAACTTGCACCTACAGGTAAGCCTAGATTAAGGCTTACCTGTAGGTGCAAGAAATATCTCCTAAACCTGCACGGTTTAGGAGATATTTACTAAAAATGACAGGCGCCGCTGTCTACGGCGCATGAGCGCCGTAGACAACGGCGCATTCATGGGGTTAATCCCATTCACAAAATCGGCTACTTCCCAGCAATCACTGGGTGTAGCCGAATGTGACGGCTCCCGCGCGCATGCGCGGAGTCACGTCTTCGCCGCTCCAGCCAATCACAGCGCCGGAGTGGTGCTGTGATTGGCTGGTGCGGCGATACCCGGAAGTAACATTCCGGCTATCGCCGCAGTGATGGCTGCGTCTGCAGTGAGGGACGGGGACTGCTTCGGGGGCCCCGATCTAAGGTAAGTGGTACATAATGAGCTAGTATGCTAGTCATACTAGCTCATTATGCCTTTCTCTTGCAGGTTGGCTAAAAAAAATAAAAAACGATTAGTGGGTTTACAACCACTTTAAAACAACAAGGGCAGAAGATTTAATAGAATGAATAAATGACGGAAGTTCCTCTTTAAGTAATCTTATATTGGCTTGTCAATAATAACTATTGTTTGTATTGCTGTTACAATACTGATGTTAAAAAAACAAAGCGTATCCTGAGACCATAAAAAAACACATCCTGATGTATGGATTGTCTGAAGGACAACAGTATGCATTTCCAGTGCTTGTATCAGATTTTTTTTTAAAAATGACTATAAGGTGGGTTACAAATGTTACAAACTACAGCAAAGGAACCCCCTTCAAAGCCAGTGAGGATTGCATGAAAGGTGATGTCATTCTCTTCTTTTACCACAAGATGGCAGTAAAAGACCAATGTATACATGCAATGTTCTCTGTTTTCTAATAGAATCTTATTAGATTGTCCCGTTTTCATTGCAAACTTTGCTCACTTGATTTACAGAAAGATATATCAGTGAAAAATTAATTATGATCCGTTCATTTGGGATATTTAACTTCCCAACCTATTAAATAACCCAAGCACGGTATTCTATTTCGTATTTGGAGTGGATTTGTCTTTTCAGCACCATGGATAGTTGTTTACTACCGGCTGTAAAGCCCCGTACACACGATCGGTTTGACTGATGAAAACCGTCCGATGGATGGTTTTCATCAGACCAACCGATCGTGTATGGGACCCATTGGTCTTTTTTCCATCGGTTGTAAAAAATAGAACTTGTTTTAAAATTTTCCGATGGATAAAAAACCAATGGGAATTTCCGATCGTCTATGGGCAAGTCCATCGGTTAAAAACCCACGCATGCTCAGAATCAAGTCGACGCATGCTCAGAAGCATTAAACTTAATTTTTCTCTGCTCATCGGAGTGTTTTACGTCACCGCGTTTGGAACGGTCGGTTTTTTGACTGATGGTGTGTGGCCAAGACTGATGAAAAACAGTTTTATCGGATTTCCGATGGACAAATCCATCGGACGAAAATCCATAGGTTATCCGATCGTGTGTACGGGGCTTAATAGTCAGAATCTATCATATATTATTATTATTATTATTAGGGTACTTATATAGCGCTGTCAATTTACGCAGCGCTTTACATATATATATTTTGTACATTCACATCGGTCCCTACCCTCAAGGAGCTTACAATCTAAGGTCCCTAACTCACATTCATATACTAGGGCCAATTTAGACAGAAGCTAATTAACCTACCAGCATGTCTTTGGAGGAAACCAGAGTATCCGGAAGAAACCCACGCAGGCACAGGGAGAACATGCAAACTCCAGGCAGGCAGTGTCATGATTGGGATTTTGAACCAGCGACCCTTTTTACTGCTAGGCGAGAGTGCTACCCACTACACCACTGTGCCGCCCAATATATAACAGTATTCCTAATTTTTACAGAATTAAACGTAAAACTTTTTTTTTTTTTAAAGGGAGGGTTATAACCCCTGCCAGCTTTTATTTCCATGTCTCACTGGGGAGATTTGCCTTCACTTCCTGTCCCATAGCTAAAACAGGAAGTGAGAGGAAATCCCTCCAAGGCGAGGAAATTCCAGATTGTCACCAGAACTAGTGTCCCCATTGGAAGATTTCCCCTCAATACCCGTTCTTGTGACAACCCAAACATTTGTATTTTCCTTCACTTTCACTCTTGGCAATCAGGACAAATAAGAGGGTGAATCCCAATAATGGGGCACAGACTACAATACAAACTGACAGGTGTTCTAATCCATCTCTACCCTATCCAAACAAAAAAAGTTTTGCCTTTAGTTACACTTAATATTTACTTTGGGGAGGTTAGGTGTGGGGGAGCCAGCAACCACAGAAAATGTTGGCTATTCAAATAGCGGGGTGCCTGAGATTTTGGGTTCTTGGGGACTTCTACAAGAAATTCAAAGTAGCATGTAGATGGGGTGCCTGGGACCACAGTAAACAGCTCCCACAGTGAACTGAACAAACGGAACAAATCAACTGAATAACTAGATTAATGTATCGAAACAAATTTTATCGTCATGCACATGTCTACCTCTGACCACAGTCCGGCCCCTCTAAAGTCTGAAGGACAATAGTTTGGCCCCTTTATTTAGAAAGTTTGGAGACCCCTGCTGTAAAGGCTTTAAGGCCCCTTTCACACTGGGGCGGTTTGCAGGCGCTATTTTGCTAACAATAGCGCCTGCAAACCGAGCCTAAACAGCGGCTCCTTTCTCTCCAAGGGCTTTCACACTGGAGCGGTGCGCTAACAGGACTTAAAAAAAAGTCCTGCTAGCCGCATCTTTGGAGCGGTGAGAGGAGTGGTGTGTTTACCGCTCCTACACCGCTCCTTCCCATTGAAATAAATGGGATACCCCGGTAATAGCGCCCGCAAACCGCGGCTGTAGCTGCGGTTTGCGGGTGGTATTAACCCTTTTTCGACCGTTACCGGGGGTTAAAACTGCACCGCTAGCGGCCAAATACCTCTGCAATCCCGACGGTATAGCGCCGCTAATAATAGCGGCGCTATACCGCCACCGCCCCAGTGTGAAACCGGCCTTAAAGATTTGTCTATGGAGAATATTGGGTACTGTCATTTTTCACAATTTCACTGGCACACACAATTTTAAGCCTTGTTTGGTATCTATTTACTGGATGCAACCCCATCTTTTTTTTTTTTTAACAAACAAGATTGAGAAAACATGGTATGATACATTCCGACCCCATCTTTAATATTGTACAAAAAATGGGTATAATATTGTGTTTGTACTAAATGTAATTTTAGTGCATTTTTTCCTGAAAATATGCATTTGATAAATAGCTAAGAAAATGTCGTATGACATATAAAAAAATGCAACTACCACCATTATATTCTTGGTCTTTGCTTTTCAGAAAATATATAATTGTTTGAGGGTACAAAGTAATGAAAAAAAAAATAATTATAAAAATATGCAAATTTTAACCGCTTAAGGACCGCCGCACGCCTATTTACGTTGATAAATTGGCACGGATAGGCATATGAGGGTACAGGTACGTCCCCTTTAAGATGCCGCCGCGTGGTCGCACGCGCCGCCGGCACGATCGCGACCCTGCCGCGAGCTCTGTGTGCCTGACCGTGGGTCCCACGGACTCAATCGCCGCGGGGATACCCGCGATCGTCTCACAGGGAGATTGAGCGGGGAGATGCTAATGTATAACAAGCATCTCCCCGCTCTGCCTAGTGACAATGACCCTGATCACCGCTCCGTGTAATCAGAGCGGAGATCAGTGTCATGTCACACACAGTCCATCCCCCCTACTACAGTAAGAATCACTCACTAGGACACACTTAACCCCTACAGCGCCACCTAGTGGTTAAGCCCTTCACTGCCAGTGTCATTTTCACAGTAATCAGTGCATTTTTATAGCACTGATCACTGTAAAAATTACAATGGTCCCAAAATGGTGTCCGATGTGTCCGCCATAATGTCGCAGTCATGATAAAAATCGCCGCCATTACTAGTAAAAAAAAAAATATTAATAAAAATGCCATAAATCTATCCCCTATTTTGTAGACGCTATAACTTTTGCGCAAACCAATCAATAAACGCTTATTGCGATTTTTTTTTTACCAAAAATATGTAGACTAATCGTATCGGCCTAAACTGAGGGAAAAAAATGGTTTTTTATATATTTTTGGGGGATATTTATTGTAGCAAAAAGTAAAAAATATTGCATTTTTTTCAAAATTGTCGCTCTATTTTTGTTTATAGCGCAAAAAATGAAAACAGCAGAGGTGATCAAAATACCACCAAAAGAAAACTCTATTTGTGGGGAAAAAGGGACGTCAATTTTGTTTGGGAGCCACGTTGCACGACCGCGCAATTGTCAGTTAAAGCGACGCAGTGCCGAATCGCAAAAAGTGGCCTGGTCTTTGACCAGCGAAATAGTCCAGGGCTGAAGTGGTTAACATGTGTGCGAAAAAACAAAAAAATAAAGCCCTGGTAGAGGTTAAAGGGACTCTGTCACCTAATTCTACAAAATTCAGGTAAACAAACTGAAAAATCAAGCATTATAAATGCCTAATTGCAGCATTTTTACTGCCCATAAACTGGTTTTGCCTTGAAATGGGCTCATCAGTTCACTGATTTTTTTAACTAAGCTCTGCCCAACTGCCCAACTGCCCCCCCCCCCACTCAATAAAGCTGCAGGAGATAATCACTAGCATCCAGTGCCGGGACAAGATCATCCAGTGCCCAGGGCAAATATGCCAAATTTTACCCCCCACTCTCCATCATTTTGTGCAAGCTTATAGGGGGAGGGGAAAGCACAGTTCCCACCCCCTCCCAGCTCTCCTCCTCTTCTTGCCACTTTCAGTGCTAGGCTGACAGAAGTAGTGATGCTGCTGTCACTACCACTGTCAGCCTTATAGTAGAAGGAACTTGAGGTGCCCCATTCCTATAATACACGCTGCGCCCAGGGCAGCCGTCCCTTCTGCCCACTCCTTGTTCTGGCCCTGGTAGCATCACATATGGGTGTTGTCAAGGGCAGTCTACATGCAAATGCAGGATCTGTAAGAACACCCATTTCTCCAGACTAATGCCGCGTACACACGACCGTTTTTTATGACGAGAAAAATGCCATTTTTAAAAATGGTTGTGAAAAACGGCCCTGTGTAGGCTTTTACGAGGGGAAAAAAAACGCGCATGCTCAGAATCAAGAGATGAGATGGGAGCGCTCGTTCTGGTAAAACTAGCGTTCGTAATGGAGATATCACATTCATCACGCTGTAACAGACTGAGGCGCATGAGGCTGAAAAGCGCGAATCGTCTCTCACCAAACTTTATTAACACGAGGATCAGCAAAAGCGTCCCAAAGGGTGGCGCCATCCGAATGGAACTTCCCCTTTATAGTGCCGTCGTACGTGTTTTACGTCACCGCGCTTTGCTTGAGCGTTTTTTTTCATGAACGTGTGTAGGCAAGGCAGGCTTGAGAGGAAACACGAAAAATCATGTCGAGAAAAACATAGTTTTTTTCCATGACATGAATAACGGTCGTGTGTATGCAGTATTACATCTACCCATCAAGGAGTTTTGATATTTGCAAATCACCTCCCAAGAGCCAACCTACTGCTTGCATCAGGGCTGAGGGCTCTTGATAGGAGTACTGAGGCAGGGAGCTGCAATGTTTCCTGCAGGCCCCTCCCACCATCTGTGATCTGCCTACATTGCATAGAGAATCAAAGAGTCCCAGTGATGACATCATTGGCTCTGAAACATGGTGTGTGTGATGAAAATTGAAAGGTATTATTTAAAAACATGTTTAGCATTTTGATGAGAAGAGGAGGGAGGAATCAGGGAAGGAAAAATAGTAGATGAAACTTCAGCTTTAAACTTCATGTAAACAGAGGAGGGGGGATTAGCACATCAATCACCGGGGTCTTTCCCTGTTTGTATTGTAAACAATTCTGATAGCGCAGTCCTCACTTCCACTCCTTGCAGCAGCAATGAAAGAACTGGCAGCACCCAAAAGGAATGTAGAAGGTGGGAAGCCACCTGAGCAAGGAAGCACGGGGATTCCGGGATCTTCATTCTCACCAATAAAGAGGGAAATCCTGGAATGGGGAACCTGATGTGGACTGGTGACGGGCTCCTTACTGGGATCTTCCACTTGTTAGTTGGTTCCGGCCTTTAAGCATGATGGGCAGGGCCGGGACAAGGGGTGGGCAGGAGGGGCCCCTGGCGCAATGGTTTATTGCAGGGATGGGGGGGGGGCACCCAGACCCTAAAGGAAAGGGGGCGCAGTTTGGCATCTTTGCCCTGGGCGCTTGATGACCTTGTCCCGGCACTGATGCTGGGGAACTCAGAGAATCCCAGAAGCAAACATTTACTATATTTCAGCTTACCAATTCTTAGATGTGATGGCTGAATTCTTTTTCTTATTTAGGCTTTCTTTCTTCTATTCTCATCTGGTGATCCAGCCTGCAAGTCTGTTGTGTTTCACAAGCTCAAGCTCTCCAGCAGAATGTATCAGTTTACATGGATGAGACAAACCACTGAACAGTAGCAGTTGTGAATAAAATGTTCAGCTTTTATATATTCATGCAAAACCTTTATCCTAAAAGGAAAAAAAAAAATATTTGCCGTAACTGATTGTAAAGTTTGAGCTGGAGTTTGGCTTCAAATTATTAGTGTATCTAAATCTGCTAATACAGTTAACACTATCCTCCCCTGCAGACTGACAGTGCTGCTGTTTGCTGTGCCTCCTGTCCTCATTCCTCCAGAGTTGTGTCTCACTAATACAGGAGAAGTGTTACTAGCCAGTAGACATATTGATTGGGGGGAGATGAAGCCATTAGCCAGCAGATACAGGGCAAGTTACCATTTTTACCAATCACATCCCGGTAATTTTGAAAAAAATTGGAAAAGGGGTGCCCCTGGGATTGTGTGGATTGGAGTAAATTATGGATTGCCACCAAGTATATATAGAAAAATATAAAGAATTTTATTTTACATAATACACATATATATCAAAATGGTTTAAAATCAAAGAAAGGAACAGACATATACAGTCATTAAAGAACAATTGCATGAGGACACCTTACTACTTGAGACATATAAGTCATATAGCTAGTGGTGACACAACCGACATGTTTCGGATACTCGAGCTATATCTGTGATAGCCTCCATTATTTCCTTCTTCAAGGTTCATGCAATAGTTTGAAGACAATTTAGTCTCTATATAAGAGAAAAAAACACAACATAGTATGTGATAGCTGTATAATACACAACAGTGTACTGGCATGATTACATTATTTTGAATTTCTCCCATATGTGGGCAGCTAGAAGATAGACATTGTTGCAAAGAGAAAATAAAAAATAAAATAAACAATGAGAGAGGAAAAGAAGAAAGGGGGAGGGGAGAGAGACAAAGGGAAAAGGAAGAATAAATATACATGAAAGTTCATTTAAGAATACATGGATGTATATATACATCGTATAATTGTATGTCTATACGATACAGTACATCTATATCAAATAGTGTTGCATACATACATTTCCAATGGTAATATAAACATCAGCCGTTTGGAGGAATTGTCCCGGTGATATAGAGCCCAAACGGATATGGTGCGGGTTTAATGGTCGCATAAAGACAATGCAGCGGCCAAAGAGACACTGCAGACAAGATGACAGAGCCACGGGGAAATGTATAAGAGGACCAACACCAAAAACGCCCCTCAAAGCTCACAGGGAAGCCTCAAATTGCAGCGGACAGACTGCCACGGCCTCTCTGTAAAAACATACATACATGGATTATAGTTTCTAGATCGCAGACCAGCCCTGTAACCAGGCATCCCATAACTCTGATGAAGTGTTTAAAAAAAAGCTTAATACCTGTCAATGTGGCGCAAGAACATCCACACTCTGGCTGTGCGGCAATTGGCCAAGTCAGGTGGGACTTTTTATAGAGCTGTCGCTGGTGTTGCAGCCAATCAGCTCAAATGGCGCCAAAGGTAAAGCTGCAAAAGGGAGGAATTCAACCAATGGGGTAGAGCGTGGGAGGCCACAACAGGGCTAGACTATGCGTCCGGGTAGAAACCCAATTAACTGCGTATTGTAAATGAAAAGAGAGGTTCTTATAGGACAGGCATCGCATACAGAGGCCGCCCTCGATCCCGGCGGCGTCCGGCGTCACCGCGCACCCACGCAGACGTGAAAGACGTCCACGACGCCGGCGCGGTGACGTCAGACGTCGACCCGACCGCCAGCACAACGAAAAGGGCGGAAGTGCTAAAAGAAAATCACTCCGTTGCCCGCACCAGACCCAAAAAGGTCAGCGCAAAGGCAGCACAATTGTATGTGCTGCGCCAAACGGCGCCATCGGAGGAATGGGGAAAAATTGACTAATCCAACACCCCATGGGTAGTAAACCGTGTAACATGAATACCCTCCGTCCCATATGTATGTAATTCTTGGGACAGGGAGAGAAATTTATTCATATGCACATAACCGTCCATTTGCTCAAGTATGAGCAGTCAGCCCCCGATTATCAAAACAACCGGGGGCTGTTTTTGTGCTGGGGAGCGTCAGTGGGCCCAATGGGTGGTCCCCAAATCCCCGGGCTCCAATATGTCAAAAAGTGCAGGGTACAATTGTCATTTGATTAATTTCTAAATAATAAACAGTAATCAACAATGTAATAACTAGGCACTAATCTCCAGTGGGCGAATCATCAGGTAAAGTTCCACCAAATAGATCCAATCTTGTTTAAAAAGGATTTTTTAGTTTTTACATAAATATCTAACCGGCATACATCAGAAACATTAGTACACATGTTATACAGCTGGCATAGTTCATACATATTTATTTATTTTCCAAAAAAAACAAAAAAAAAAAAACCAACACACAAACACGGTATAAACAAATTGTTGAGCTCAGTTTAGCAGATCCCTATCAAACTTCGCAGATGTAAAACCTGGTAGGAAGGGTTTAAAGTTAATTGCCTGGTTCAAGCCAGGGGGTGAGGTGGCGTTGAGGATCGAGATCCATCTCAGCTCCCTTTGAAGAAGGTGCTTATTAAGGTCACCTCCGCGGGGGCTGCGGTGGACCCTGTCCAAAACTAACACCTCAAGGTTTGGTACGCAATCTCCATGAACTTGGGCAGCATGTCTGCCAAGAGGGAGATCAGGATTTTGTTCCTTCATCCCTTTTAGATGCCGGTAAATTCTCTGCCACAATTTTTGTATAGTTTTTCCTACATAAAAGCAGTTACAACTGCAAATAATGAGATATACTACGTCCGTAGTTTGACAGTTTGCATAATGTTTTGGTCGAAATTTTTGGCCATTCGGTAACCGAATGTTCTTTCTAGTGTTCATATATTTACAGTATGTGCAATTACCACATTGGAAAGTTCCCAGGTCCTTACATGGATCTCCCCTATTGGTGTTCTCAAATTCACTCTGCACTAGCATGTCCTTCAGGGACGTTGCTCGTCTATAGGCAATATTTGGCCTGGGGGGTACTAATGGTCCTATCACAGGATCTGCTGTAAGTAGATGCCAGTGCTTTTGGTAGATTTTAAGAAGTTCAGCGTGATCATCAGAATAAGTGTTAATAATACGATGATCACTTTCACTTTTTTTAGATTTAGATATTAATAATTCGTGTCGATTTAGATTTGAAGTGCGTTTAAAGGCCTTTTTGAGGCACTTATGGCTGTATCCCCTTGCTAGAAGTCTTTGCCTTAAGTTATTAGCTTCTCTTTTATAATCGACCTCGTTAGAGCAATTTCTTTTTATTCTTAAATATTGTCCATAGGGAATAGATTCAACTAGGGATTTAGGGTGAAAACTAGAAGAATGTAGGATTGTATTGCCTGCACTTGGTTTGCGGAACAGCTTACATGATAACATGTTTTGCTTGTCCCTGAAGATCTCCACATCAAGGAAGGTTATGGTATTTGGGTCCGATGTCATTGTGAACTTAAGATTAAAAGTATTTAAGTTTAGGGCGATGAGACACTCATCCAAACATTGCTGGGAGCCCGTCCATACAATGAAGATGTCATCAATGTACCTGTGCCATAGAGCTACATGGCACAGGTACATTGAGAGATCCCCACTGGAAAAGATTGAATGCTCCCATTCCCCCAGGTACAGGTTGGCGTAGCCAGGGGCACAACTGGTGCCCATGGCTACGCCCTGTACCTGGAGGAAACATTGACCATCAAAAGTGAAGACATTGTGTCTCAGTATGAAATCCAAGGACTGGATTATAAATTCATTGAACAAACGTTCATGGTGACTGGTTTGTGATAGAATATGTCTAATACAAGCAATACCTAAAGAGTGAGGAATCGAGCTGTAAAGTGCCTCCACGTCGATACTGACCAGGATCGAATCTATAGGAATTTGTACTCCCTCGATAATGCGTAATAAGTGAGGTGTATCTTTAACATAAGAGGGGATGCTCTGAACAAAGGGTTTTAAATGCTCATCAATGAGTCGTGAAAGATTTTCAATAATAGCTCCGTTTCCAGATATAATAGGACGTCCTGGGGGATTTAGGGGATCCTTGTGAATTTTGGGGAGTGAGTAGAATGTTGGTGTGCGGGGAAAGGAGGTGCGAACAAATTCCCAAGTTTTTTTAGAAATGACATTGTTTTGAAAAGCTTCATCTACCAAAGTGTAGAATTTTTTATTAAAGGCATCTACAACACCCCTACTGACTGGGCGATACCACTCATGATTTCTCAATATGTTAAAACACATTTCAAGATATTGGGGGTTGTCCATGATGACAATGTTTCCTCCTTTATCCGATAATTTAATCGTAATTTGATGATTTTTGGATAGATTTTTTAAGGCCATCTTTTCAGTAGGAATAAGATTTGTATGTCTGGGTGTTATAGGTACTAGGTTATTTATTTCTTGGCTGATATTTTTAAGAAAATTAGATACACCTGGATTTGAGCTAGGCACTGGGTATAAGGTAGATGTTTTTTTAAGGGAAGTTTGTTTTGGGGTACTGGGGATCTCGGTGTCAATTGTGCTGGCATTAGCCAAAAGTAAATCAAGGTCCAGGGTGTCGATGAGGTCTTTGGATTCATTTTCCTCAAGTAAAGATTTGAGATTACCCAGAGCTTGACGTTCACTATACGTGTGAAATTCCCGTGTATCCGGGTCGCTCTTTTAAAAAATGCTTTTAAGTAGCAATTTGCGGGCATATAAGTGAAGATCTTTGATGGTCTCAAATTTGTCTACAGGTTTATTAGGGCAGAAAGTTAATCCTTTTGAGAGGACTGAGATCTCATCGACACTCAGGACATGTGATGACAAATTTATAATATTAAAAGCCGAGGCTATGTCGTAATCGGGTTGTGAGTGAGTTTCCCGAGTTCTTAGAGAACATCAAGGGAACCTTAGGCGTGACAAAAGTGCCCATATTTTCAAGTGATTCATGTGCACTGACGGTAACATCCGAAGCCGTCAATGTGGAAGTGTTGGGGACTGATGGGAGCAGAGTACGAGGATACTGTTTAGGGGGGCGTTTTTTAGTAATATTACTATTGGAGGAATTTTCAAAGTCACGATTTCTTTTAGATGGTTTTGTGCGTTTTCCTTTCATCGGTGTACCTGGGGGAATGGGAGCATTCAATCTTTTCCAGTGGGGATCTCTCAATGTACCTGTGCCATGTAGCTCTATGGCACAGGTACATTGATGACATCTTCATTGTATGGACGGGCTCCCAGCAATGTTTGGATGAGTGTCTCATCGCCCTAAACTTAAATACTTTTAATCTTAAGTTCACAATGACATCGGACCCAAATACCATAACCTTCCTTGATGTGGAGATCTTCAGGGACAAGCAAAACATGTTATCATGTAAGCTGTTCCGCAAACCAAGTGCAGGCAATACAATCCTACATTCTTCTAGTTTTCACCCTAAATCCCTAGTTGAATCTATTCCCTATGGACAATATTTAAGAATAAAAAGAAATTGCTCTAACGAGGTCGATTATAAAAGAGAAGCTAATAACTTAAGGCAAAGACTTCTAGCAAGGGGATACAGCCATAAGTGCCTCAAAAAGGCCTTTAAACGCACTTCAAATCTAAATCGACACGAATTATTAATATCTAAATCTAAAAAAAGTGAAAGTGATCATCGTATTATTAACACTTATTCTGATGATCACGCTGAACTTCTTAAAATCTACCAAAAGCACTGGCATCTACTTACAGCAGATCCTGTGATAGGACCATTAGTACCCCCCAGGCCAAATATTGCCTATAGACGAGCAACGTCCCTGAAGGACATGCTAGTGCAGAGTGAATTTGAGAACACCAATAGGGGAGATCCATGTAAGGACCTGGGAACTTTCCAATGTGGTAATTGCACATACTGTAAATATATGAACACTAGAAAGAACATTCGGTTACCGAATGGCCAAAAATTTCGACCAAAACATTATGCAAACTGTCAAACTACGGACGTAGTATATCTCATTATTTGCAGTTGTAACTGCTTTTATGTAGGAAAAACTATACAAAAATTGTGGCAGAGAATTTACCGGCATCTAAAAGGGATGAAGGAACAAAATCCTGATCTCCCTCTTGGCAGACATGCTGCCCAAGTTCATGGAGATTGCGTACCAAACCTTGAGGTGTTAGTTTTGGACAGGGTCCACCGCAGCCCCCGCGGAGGTGACCTTAACAAGCACCTTCTTCAAAGGGAGCTGAGATGGATCTCGATCCTCAACGCCACCTCACCCCCTGGCTTGAACCAGGCAATTAACTTTAAACCCTTCCTACCAGGTTTTACATCTGCGAAGTTTGATAGGGATCTGCTAAACTGAGCTCAACAATTTGTTTATACCGTGTTTGTGTGTTGGTTTTTTTTTTTTTTTTTTTGGAAAATAAATAAATATGTATGAACTATGCCAGCTGTATAACATGTGTACTAATGTTTCTGATGTATGCCGGTTAGATATTTATGTAAAAACTAAAAAATCCTTTTTAAACAAGATTGGATCTATTTGGTGGAACTTTACCTGATGATTCGCCCACTGGAGATTAGTGCCTAGTTATTACATTGTTGATTACTGTTTATTATTTAGAAATTAATCAAATGACAATTGTACCCTGCACTTTTTGACATATTGGAGCCCGGGGATTTGGGGACCACCCATTGGGCCCACTGACGCTCCCCAGCACAAAAACAGCCCCCGGTTGTTTTGATAATCGGGGGCTGACTGCTCATACTTGAGCAAATGGACGGTTATGTGCATATGAATAAATTTCTCTCCCTGTCCCAAGAATTACATACATATGGGACGGAGGGTATTCATGTTACACGGTTTACTACCCATGGGGTGTTGGATTAGTCAATTTTTCCCCATTCCTCCGATGGCGCCGTTTGGCGCAGCACATACAATTGTGCTGCCTTTGCGCTGACCTTTTTGGGTCTGGTGCGGGCAACGGAGTGATTTTCTTTTAGCACTTCCGCCCTTTTCGTTGTGCTGGCGGTCGGGTCGACGTCTGACGTCACCGCGCCGGCGTCGTGGACGTCTTTCACGTCTGCGTGGGTGCGCGGTGACGCCGGACGCCGCCGGGATCGAGGGCGGCCTCTGTATGCGATGCCTGTCCTATAAGAACCTCTCTTTTCATTTACAATACGCAGTTAATTGGGTTTCTACCCGGACGCATAGTCTAGCCCTGTTGTGGCCTCCCACGCTCTACCCCATTGGTTGAATTCCTCCCTTTTGCAGCTTTACCTTTGGCGCCATTTGAGCTGATTGGCTGCAACACCAGCGACAGCTCTATAAAAAGTCCCACCTGACTTGGCCAATTGCCGCACAGCCAGAGTGTGGATGTTCTTGCGCCACATTGACAGGTATTAAGTTTTTTTTTAAACACTTCATCAGAGTTATGGGATGCCTGGTTACAGGGCTGGTCTGCGATCTAGAAACTATAATCCATGTATGTATGTTTTTACAGAGAGGCCGTGGCAGTCTGTCCGCTGCAATTTGAGGCTTCCCTGTGAGCTTTGAGGGGCGTTTTTGGTGTTGGTCCTCTTATACATTTCCCCGTGGCTCTGTCATCTTGTCTGCAGTGTCTCTTTGGCGGCTGCATTGTCTTTATGCGACCATTAAACCCGCACCATATCCGTTTGGGCTCTATATCACCGGGACAATTCCTCCAAACGGCTGATGTCTATATTACCATTGGAAATGTATGTATGCAACACTATTTGATATAGATGTACTGTATCGTATAGACATACAATTATACGATGTATATATACATCCATGTATTCTTAAATGAACTTTCATGTATATTTATTCTTCCTTTTCCCTTCGTCTCTCTCCCCTCCCCCTTTCTTCTTTTCCTCTCTCATTGTTATTTCATTTTTTATTTTCTCTTTGCAACAATGTCTATCTTCTAGCTGCCCACATATGGGAGAAATTCAAAATAATGTAATCATGCCAGTACACTGTTGTGTATTATACAGCTATCACATACTATGTTGTGTTTTTTTCTCTTATATAGAGACTAAATTGTCTTCAAACTATTGCATGAACCTTGAAGAAGGAAATAATGGAGGCTATCACAGATATAGCTCGAGTATCCGAAACATGTCGGTTGTGTCACCACTAGCTATATGACTTATATGTCTCAAGTAGTAAGGTGTCCTCATGCAATTGTTCTTTAATGACTGTATATGTCTGTTCCTTTCTTTGATTTTAAACCATTTTGATATATATGTGTATTATGTAAAATAAAATTCTTTATATTTTTCTATATATACTTGGTGGCAATCCATAATTTACTCCAATCCACACAATCCCAGGGGCACCCCTTTTCCAATTTTTTTCTAGCCAGTAGACATGTGCAGGATGAAAACAATTGTTTTGATTCACTGTTTATATAAATTTGTTTAGTTCAATTAGTTTTATTCATTTAATTCATTTTTGGAATTCGTTTAGTTTATTCAAACTCAATACGAATAAATTCGGAAAATTCAAATCAATTCGAAATCTATTCGAAATCTAATTTATTCTATTTGAAAATCGAATTTTGGAAGATGGTTATATTCTTTCTATTCTATTGTTTTTTTTCTATTCTGTTCTTTTCTATTCTAGTCTTTATTTTCTATTCTATTCTTTTTTATCCTATTTGAATTCAAATTTATTCTATTCGAAAAATTTAATTTTGGAAGATGCTTATATTCTTTCTATTTTAGTCTTTTCTATTCTATTATTTTGTTATTCTATTCTATTCAGTTTTTTTTTATTTGAATTCAAATTTATTCTATTCGAAAATGGAATTTCAGAAGATAATTATATTCTTTCTATTTTATTCTATTCTATTCTTTTTTTATTCTAATTTATTATTTTATTTTCTATTCTATCCCTTTATTTTCTATTCAATTTTTTTGCCATTCTTTTCCTTTGTATTCTGTTCTGTTTTACTCTATTATATTCTATTTTTTCCCATTATTTTCTATTCTATTATATTCTTTTCTATTCTATTCCTTTCTATTCTATTTTATTCCCTTCTGAAATTCAAATTTAATTAGAAAACGATTCCAAATGGATTTGAAAACTATTCTAATTAAAATTTTGTCCGAAATTTTCATTTCATTATTTTGGATTCATTTAAATTCGTTACTATTGTAATTCAGAAATTCAGATACATCATAATAATTTCGATTCGGAATGAAACGATCCACACAAGTCTACTAGCCAGACCACCAAGTGAAGATAGAGGGAAAAAGCCAAAGACAAGAAAACCAATGCAGCCACCGCATCTAATGATTGAAATTCTACGTGCAGTAATAAAACACTTTAATGACAAGGAAGGGTTAAAAACACTTACAGGATGGAAGTGAAAAACAGGCATATCAATGGATCTATAACGTCCAGCGGGATGTCTCCTGGGAGTAAGGACAGCTGCAGGCGGAAGTTCCAGCCGACCAGTGGTGGTAAATACTGTCTCTCTGATCCAAGATGGAGGGCTGTACTGTCAGGACCAGCATGGAATCCAAGCAACCGGAAGTGACGTCAGAGTGGGCGGTACATGTTTCGAAGCATGCCCAGTCCCTCCTTCTTCAAACCAATTGGCAGGTAAGTATTATATGTTTTTTTTTTTTCCTTTTTAAATAAACCTTTAACCACTTGCCGCCCAGCCGCCGTCATTATACTGCGACAGGTCAGCAAGATCCCGCGAACCGTCGTAGCTGTACCTCAGTCCCTTTAAGCGGCATAGCAGACTCGCGCGCCGCCCGTTGCATCGCGGGGGTGCCGATGCTCGTGACCGCGAGCGATCGCGGGCACAAGAGGCAGAACAGGGACGTGTGTGTGTAAACACAGAAATCCCTGTTCTGTGAGGAGAGACAGATCGTGAGTTCCTAACAGCTAGGAACCATGATCTGTCATTTCCTCTAGTCAGTCCCCTCCCCCCACAGTTAGAACACACATTAGGGAACACATTTAACCCCTTGATCGCCCCCTAGTGTTAACCCCTTCCTTGCCAGTGACTTTTATACAGTAATCAGTGCATTTTTATAGCACTGATCGCTGTATAAATGGTCCCAAAAATGTGTCAATAGTGTTCGATGTGTCCGCTATAATGTCGCAGTCCTGATAAAAATCGCAGATCGCCGCCATTACTAGTAAAAAAAAAAATAATAATAATAAAAATGCCATAAATCTATCCCCTATTTTGTAGACGCTATAACTTTTGCGCAAACCAATCAATAAACGCTTAATGTGATTTTTTTTACCAAAAATATGTAGAAGAATACGTATCGGTCTCAACTGAGGAAAAAAAATAGCTTTTTTAAAAAAATAAATAAATGGGGATATTTATTATAGCAAAAAGTACAAAATATTGTGTTTTTTTCGAAATTGTCGCATTTTTTTGTTTATAGCGCAAAAAATAAAAATCGCAGAGATGATCAAATACCACCAAAAGAAAGCTCTATTTGTGGGGAAAAAAATACCTAAATTGTGTTTGGGTGCAGCGGCGCACGACCGCGCAATTGTCAATTAAAGCGACGCAGTGCCGTATCGCAAAAAATGGCCCGGTCATTGATCAGCCAAATCTTCTGGGGCTGAAGTGGTTAATGTCACTTTAATGTCACTTTAAAGGCAGAGTTCCAGGCTCCTTCCAAAAAAAATTAAAAGTCAGCAGCTACAACTACTGTAGCTACTGACTTTTATTATTAGGACACTTAACTGTCCACGAATCTAGCAGTGTCAGTCTGGAGCTGATTTTTCAATTGGCTCTCTGTTGCTGCCGCCACCATCTCGGGTAAGGGAAACCATTCCCTACTGCGCATGTGCAAAGCGCGCTGTTCTTTGTGAATGGTCCGGCAGCGGGGAAAGGAGGAGAAGGGTCGAACTTCCGATTGAGTTTCCCGCGGAAGTCAGCCGGAAGTGGGAGAGGGTAAAAACCAGGTACCCGCTCCCCCCCGAAAGGTGCCAAATGTGGTAGCGGAGGGGGGGGATCTCCACTTTAATTTTTTTTTTTTACCTTATTGCATTCTCTACATTAAGGTAAAAAAAACTTCCATGGTCATGCCCCCCCAGCTCCCTCCAAATGCTTACCTGAACCCGATCTTGATCCAGCACTGTGCCCGAGAGCAGGGGTGCTGCTCTCTCTATCCCTCCTTACTGGACATGGAGGCAGCAGGGGGTGACATTGGCTTCTCCTGCTGTCAATCAAATCCTGTAAGGGGGGGAGCAGGGGATGGGGCTCTGGATCAAGCCCGCACGTCTGCCCCCTAGCAAAGCTTGGTAGGGGGGCAGATACAGAAGAGATGAAGCGGACAGTGTTGGGGTGGAGGAAATTCACTGGCCTGCACAGAGACCTGACCTCAACCCAATAGAACACTTTTGGGATGAATTAGAGCAGAGACTGTAGGCCAGGCCTTCTCATCCAACATCAGTGGCTGACCTCACAAATGCGCTTCTGGAAGGATTGTCAACATTCCCATAGACACACTCCTAAACCTTGTGGACAGCCTTGTGGACAGCCTTCCCAGAAGAGGAAAAATTGCTTAAATGTGCATCCTCACAGGGTGACACTTTGGCTGCACTGGTACAAATGTCTCAACGTCCCAATATAGCAGGAGAGGTACTAATTAAACAAAAAATTTGACTTTTGGCAGCACATGGATACGTCGTGTAAAAAACTAGGGGTTTTTATTATAGAAAAGTAATAAAAATACATAAATACATTCAGAATTATCAAGATAATAATTGTTAATACATGACCCGGGGTAATGCTCTAATATCGCTTCAAAAAACTACAGTAACATAGATAGACTCAATTTAAAGGAGATACAAATCCAACAGAAGAAGATGGTTGAACAGTGTACATATGAAGCGAGTAGCGTTAACCATAGGTCCAGTATATAAAAATGTAGCCTTGCTTTGCTCTACATGTTTCGCGTGTCATACCGCTTCTTCAGGAGCATAATAATAGACAGGTCGTATTGCCGGATGTAACACGAACCTGGGTATCAGTAAATTGGCAGTATAACTAAAGTAAGGAGCCAATTAAATTTGTAGAAATCATGATAGCCGACAGCAGGATAAACTAAACACAGGCTGCTGGTAAGCAGCAAGAGAAGGAGTCCTCCAGGACTATGGAGCTAAGAACGCCAAGAAAAATAAGCACCAGTTGAAGCCTGATGCCTGGGCTGGGCAGAACAGCTCTGTCCAAATTATAGCCCCAAGTTAGTAACGTGGTCAAGCTGGGAGCCTGGAAACTGCGTTCAAAAGCGAGCCTGGATGGAGCCTTCCTGTGTTCGGAATGTATTTATGTATTTTTATTACTATTCTATAATAAAAACCCCTAGTTTTTTACACGACTTATCCATGTGCCGTCAAAAGTCAATTTTTTAGTTTAATTAGTACCTCGCCTTCCCAGAAGAGTTGAAGCTGTTATAGCTGCAAAGGGTGAGCCAACTCAATGTTGAACCCTACGGACTAAGACTGGGACGCCAATAAAGTTCATGTGCGTGTAAAGGCAGGCGTCCCAATACTTTTGGCAATATAGTGTATATGTGTCTCTGTTTTGTGTTGGAAATACACTCCATCAAGCACCCCCAGTATGGTAACCATGCTGTCACCAACAGCATTTTGACACAAAATCCCAACACACTGACACCATATTGATCACATGACCTTATATTGATCACATGACATTATATTGACACACTGACACCATATTGATCACATGACATTATATTGACACACTGACACCATATTGATCACATGACATTATATTGACACACTGACACCATATTGATCACATGACATTATATTGACACACTGACACCACATTGATCACATGACACCATATTGATCACATGACATTATATTGATCACATGACATTATATTGACACACTGACACCATATTGATCACATGACATTATATTGACACACTGACACCATATTGATCACATGACATTATATTGATCAGATGACATCATATTAACACCAAAATCCCATCATAATGCTAAAACAGTTGGGCGCATTTAAACAATTTAAAAATTAGGACCAGCAAGTGACCGCTCCTGATAATCACGCCACAGCAGGGCAGATCAGAATAAAAAGAAAAGCTCTTCTCCAATGATGTCCGTACTTTACTAAGCAGTTTTCAAGTTGTGTGGTCAACCATTATAATGTGTTGGTGGAAGTGGAGATAAATAGAACAATTTTGGGGTATCAGGCCCTGGCAGCCATATTGAAGTAATTACCGCTGCTAGAAAGCAGATAACGGAGTACTTCTTTAACTGGAATAGTTCTTTGCCTTTCTTTGGATACTTTCACAGCTGATCTGTGTGCGGAGTGTTTAATTAAATCAATCTAGGGAAAGTTAATGTACTTGACAAACACATGGCGGGCGGGTTTTCATAGCGGCTGACATATGTTAGTACATAAATAAAACAGTTACTGAATGTGAGAGCTTTATTGTGCCGTAATCCTGACAAGTCTTACAAGAAGTGATGTGTTCATGGAGTGTGGAAAACGCTTTTGAACACTTGTCTACATTGACGGAGCCATTCCGAGTTTCACGCAGTATCCATTCACTGCGTAGACAATCGTTCCTTCATGGCAAATTTCCAGCACTTAGGCTTGTAATTTACAACACACGAGAGATCTGCAGTTACGCTAGAGATTCCCAACTCGTATGCTGGGATATATCCATGTAACTGGTGCTGTGCGGTGCATTCTCTCAGCATCTAGTGACTATAGGAGAGCATTAAAGGGGTTGTAAACCTTCATGTTTTTTCACCTTAATGCATCCTATGCATTAAGGTGAAAAAACACCTTGCACTCTCCGGCCCCCCAGCCCCCCCATTTTACTTACCTGAGCCCCGAGTCTCCGCCGTCATTCTCTCCACGGAGTCCCGGCTTTGATTGAATAGATTGATAGCAGCGCAGCCATTGACTCCTGCTGCTGTCAATCAAATCCAATGACGGCGGGTACCGGGGGGCGGGGCCGAGTCATACACTCGGCATCTACGGACACCAAGTGTATGATTTAGGAGCCCTCGGGAGAGCGCTTCTCCTAGGGGGTTACCTAATGCAGGGAGGAGCTGCGAGAGCTGCCGAGGGCCCCCAGAAGAGGATGATCAGGGCCACTCTGTGCAAAACGAGCTGCACAGTGGAGGTAAGTATGACATGTTTGTTATTTTTTTATTTTTTTTTAAAACAAACCTTTAGTATCACTTTAAAGCTGAATTCTGGGTTAAGCAAAAATTTTATAAATACAAGAGTGACGTCTATTCTCACTTGGTATGCTTTGTGTATTTCTTCCAGATCTGTGCAGTAATACAATGTGAAATTTGACCTCTGTGCAAAGACCAGTCACTGCTGCTCTCTCTCCTTGTGCAGGGTGACTGGTCTTCTATCCACCCCCTCGTGTAGTTTTCTGCAGGCAGCCTGTAGTGGGTGGAGCCTGCTGGGCCCCTCCCACAGCTCTGCCCTCTCCGCACAGAGAGCAGAGTTGTGCATGTAGACCAGAGATGTCTGCAAAGAAGCTGTACTGAAACTCGATAGATAAAACAAGTAGATTTTTTTTAAACCACTTCAGCCCTGGAAAGATTTGCCCCCTTAATGACCAGGCCATTTTTTGCGATACGGCACTGCGTCGCCACGGTTATGCGATGTTGTACCCAAACAAAATTTAAGTTTTTATTTCACCACAAATTGAGCTTTCTTTTGCTGATATTTGATCACCTCTGCGGTTTTTATTTTTTGCGCTATAACCAAAAAAAAGAGTGACAATTTTGAAAAAAAGCAATATTTTTTTACTTTTCGCTATAATAAATATCCCCCCAAAAAATATATAAAAACTAAAATTTAGTTTAGGCCGATACGTATTCTTCTACATATTTTTGGTAAAGAAAATCGCAATAAGCGTATATTGATTGGTTTTCGCAAAAGTTATAGCGTCTACAAAATAGGGAATAGATTTATGGCATTATTATTATTTTTTTTTTTTTACTAGTAATGGCGGCGATCTGCGATTTTTAGCGGGACTGAGACATTGTGGCGGACTGATCGGACTCTTTTGACAAATTTTTGGGACCATTGACATTTATACAACGATCAGTGCTATAAAAATGCACTGATTTCTGTGTAAATGTCACTGGCAGGGGTTAACACTAGGGGGCGATCAAGGGGTTAAATGTGTTCCCTCGTGAGTGTTTCTAACTGTGGGGGGATGTGACTGACTAGAGGAGGAGCCAGATCGCTTCTCCTAGCTAGTAGGAACAGACGATCTGTCTCTCCTCTCCTGACAGAATGGGGATGTGTGTGTTTACACACACACACATCCTCGTTCTGGCTCTCGTGCCCGCGATCACGTGTGGCCGGTGGACATCGCGCCCCCGGCCACGTGCATTGGGTCTCCCGGTGCATTGGGACTCCAGTGCTGTAGGAGGTGAATGCAGCGGGCGCGCTATAGCTGTTTAAAGGGACGACGTACAGCTAAGGTGATTTGCGCAGGAGAGCCGACCTGCCGCAGTAGAATGACGACGGCTGGTCAGCTAGTGGTTAAGCAAGTTTCACCTAAGTAGTTCAATTACCAACATTTTGAGATTTCTACTGCGCCAAGATTTCACTGATGGAGAAATGAATTTTGACTATATCAATACACTCATCTCTACTTTAAAGTGTGCACCCTATGTCTTTACAAAACCCAGATATTACAAGCTGCCTGTAGTAAAATGACAGGAGGGGGCGGCCACAAGACCAATCGCCTGCAGAGAGAGCAATTACAGGAAGCTCCTGCACAAAGGCAAGTTTCACACTTGATTACTGCACAGATCTGGAAGAAATAAACAAAGAGCATCAAAATTCAAGTAAAAAACCTTGGATTACGAGCATAATCCGTTCCAGGAGAATGCTTGTAATCCAAAGCACTCGCATATCAAAGAAGGGATTACCGCTCCAAAGCCTCTGGATCCATATAATGCTTCCGCCCCACTCTAAGCACAGGTAGGTGCTGGCTCTGCACAACGTAGGGGATAAATGAAAAGATCCTGGACTGCCGCACTCTGCAAAAAGATGCTAATTTATTGATAAAATCCACAAAATACAGCAAAAACACCCGAAAGGTGAACACAGGGACTAGCTAACGCGTTTCACATCGTGAGCTATGAGTAAGCATCTCACGATGTGAAACGCGTTAGCCAGTCCCTGTGTTCACCTTTCGGGTGTTTTTGGTGTATTTTGTGGATTTTATCAATAAATTTGCATCTTTTTGCAGAGTACGGCAGTCCACTCGCATATCAACGCGAGTTTCCCCATAGAAGTCAATGGAAATGAAAATAATTTGTTCCACATTGACTTCTATGGCATGCAATACTCGGAGATCGTTCGGCTGCCCTCGGAAACCCCCGGAAAGGCTCAGAAACACTCGGGAACAGAGTATTTCCGAGTATTTCCGAGCGGCTCTGATCGGCTCCGGCGCCCCCGCACCTCTGGCCAAATGCGGTACTGCACACTGCAGAGGCTTGAATCCTGCTCGTCTTGCGAGACAATACTCGCAAACTGAGTCAGGATTTAAAAAATATTATTGCTCGTATTGCGAAGCGCTCGTTAACCTTGTTACTCGCAATCCTAGCTTCCACTGTAACTTGTATTTAGACAATTTTTGCTTATCCCGGAATTCACACCTGAGCGTAGCAAAATCCTGGGAAGGAATAACCTACAAACGAACCAAAACACACAACACCCATTTAGCTGTCATTCATTGTTAATGGCACCCCAAATGCACTAAAGAAGGTGTTTTGTTTCGCATAACGTCCAAACAAACGCACTAAAACGTGCCAAAGATGGCTTCAAAAAAGGGTACAGGAGCTACTTTGCCGTGTTATTTGAGCAGAGGGCATCCAATTCAAGTGAATGGAGTCACTCTAAAAATGCGCAAAAATCTTTTATAAAAAACCCAATGCTCCCATGTCTCTCAGATGTGAACGGGGCCTAAAAGATGGACTGCACCGTCAGAGTTCTTTGTGGGAATTCAACAGGCAACATCCATAGCTACTAACAATAGGAAATAAATACCATCTTTGAATTGTCTGGAAATATTCTAACAAATTATCTGGTGATCCAATCCACAGGTGCCCACCCAAAACTGAATAATACTTTGATTTTCGGTGGAAATAAAATGTAATGAACCTATTAAGGATTCCATTAGAGATACTAATTTGCCATTTTGTGAACAGTTGACAGATGAACAGTAAAAAAATTAATTGGACACGTTTTGGCGTGATGAGTGTCCTGCATCCATCTCTATACGTCTTTTAACTATGTGTAAGGTGAGAATGGTAGCCGTATCCCCTAGCGCTGGAGAATACTTAAGGTGTGATAAAAATCTTGGTGACCTGAAGCTATATCTGTCTCTACTTTATCTGTCATGTTTGATTGCTGCCCTGCCTGATTGTTTATGTTATAAGACAAATGACGAGGATTCTCCAACCTGATACAGTATTAGATAATAAGACAAGGATTAATGTACAAATACTGGTGAAGCAACTGCTGGTGGAAAAGGTGCAGCAAGTACTGGGTGCAAGGAAGGCATAGATGGGGAATTAGAAAGGTTCCTATGCCATGATAGTGGAATTTGTGGAGTGCGCCACATTAACTAAACAGATAGACCTGTTTCCAGTCTATCCGGGACACAAAAGCGCCAATTTCTATTTCAGAGTGAAATGGATACTAGCAGGGGATCTGCACCCAACTAACAAAGGGTTTGCAGCAGTTTGCAGTACAGAAAACTACTGCAGATCCCCACCATATCAGACCTCACATACAGGATGTCAACTGTAATCTGTGCATTAGAAGAGTCTGCAGGGTTACTAACCTCCCTCCTTCCTCTCACACTCAGCTAAGTAGGGAAGGGGATCGGAGCATGCAGCTCCAGCTAAACTGGTCTGTGCCATGTCTGTCACAGACACAGCATAGAACAGGGAGCAGGTTCTAAGACAGGGGCCGGCAACCTATGGGCCGCTGCTAAATGTCCGGCCTGTCAGTGCACGTGATGAATTCACGTGCACCCAGCCCGCGAACATTTTAAGTAAGAGTAGAGTGGAGCAGGGAGCAGAAAGCTGAATAAGAACATGGAAGAGACACACAGCAACGCTGATAAGATAGCCAGAGCTTCCGGGGTTAACTTTCCAGGTGATTGGTTGCTAGGTGGTCCTAGAAACCAATCACCAGTTTGTAATGAATAATTAACACCAGAAGCTCCCGCTGTCCTATCAGCGCTGCTGTGTGTCTCTCCCGTGTTCTTATTCAGCTTCCTGCTCCCTTCTCCACTCTGCTCTGTCTCCCTCTCTGCATGGGGCAAGGTAGGAAAGGGCAGAGCTGTGGGGGGGGGGGGGTTGTGTAATATGCAGGGGGTGTGTGTAGGGGGGCTGTGTAATATGCAGGAGGGCTTTGTAATATGCAGGGGGGCTTTTTAATGTAAAGGGGTCCAGAGGTATGGGGGCTGTGTAATGTAAAGGGGTCCAGAGGTTCAGGGCTGTGTAATGTAAAGGGGTCCAGAGGTGCGGGAGTTGTGTAATGTAAAGGGGTCCAGAGGTGCGGGGCTGTGTAATGTAAAGGGGTCCAGAGGTGCGGGGGCTGTGTAATGTAAAGGGGTCCAGAGGTGCGGGGCTGTGTAATGTAAAGGGGTCCAGAGGTGCGGGGGCTGTGTAATGTAAAGGGGTCCAGAGGTGCGGGGGCTGTGTAATGTAAAGGGGTCCAGAGGTGCAGGGCTGTGTAATGTAAAGGGGTCAAGAGGTGCAGGGGGCTGTGTAATGTAAAGGGGGTGAACTGGCTTTGTATTAGTGAAGCACTCTAAAGAGAGATAAACCTGTACTGTTATTATTTCTATGTTAGGATTATTATTATCTTCATTTATTAGCAGGTGATTGTGGCCCTCCATGCATTCACATACACTGAATCTGGCCCTTAAGTGAAAAAGGTTGCTGACTCCTGTTCTAAGAGCAGCACCTTAAGAGCAGCATCTGCTCCATTTTCTTGGTTTACAAGAGTGGTGCAGGCAAAAAGTCTGCACCACTCTTTGTTAATTCCTTACAAACTATTGGGAACATTTCCCTTGATGGAGGCAGACACAACTAACCAGCCCTTCTATGTTAAGAAAGTGTGCCATGGTGCTAAATTTATTGGTAGGCATGGTGACGAGTGGATGTTCCTAAAGGATATGGATTATTAAAGCCACTGCCAAATTTATAAGGAAGCAAAAGATGCTATTGTCCCGGGGCCCTAACTGAAGGGGCATCCTTTATACAAAAATATAAAAAAAAAAATTATTTTCTTAAAATATATCTTTGGAAGTAATATTTTGCCTGCAATCATCTTTAAAAAGTTGTTATATTGTATCAATTGTAAAATTATTTTGGCGGTTCAAGCAAACCATGCATAGAGCGCTCACACCCATAAGGAAGCTAGCCTACAATTTTGTGTGCATGTGCATGCACGACCCCATTGTGTCACATATTTATACAATTGTGTCACTGTTATTGAGAAAGTAAACCAACTCCATATTTATTAATCAGTTAGTAAGTAAGAGAAATTAATTAGCAGAAAAAAATTGGTGTAGAGGTAGGTCTAGCCAGCACCATCAGACCAGACAAACCTCTATATTCTTTTTCATATTTATGTGGATGTAGATCTACCTGTAATTGGAATTTTGCTGGCACGTATTTCAAATAAAGAACTAATTTAAGACTGGTTTACACTTGAATCGCACAAGAACCCAGTGCGCATTCCTGCGCGATTCAGTGCGGTGTGATTTTTTTTAAGCCTACAGCACCTGGTATTCCCAGGCGGTCTCCCATCCAGGTACTAACCAGGCCCGACCCTGCTTAGCCTCCGAGATCAGACGAGATCGGGCGCTTTCAGGGTGATGTGGCCGTAGGCGATTTTTTTTTTTTTTAAATGAATGGGCTGAAATCCCAATGGATTGCACAAAATGTACTGCATGCACTACTTTTCAAAAATACATCGCACCAAAACGCATGGTACTGCGGTACCATGTGATCTGATGCAAGCAAATACGCTGTGTTTGGAATCTGCATTTGGGGTGTCATTAGGAATATATTGACCACTGTAGCAGATCACACAGTCAGTGTGTTTTGAGCGCAATGTGGAAAACGGGGTTGGAATGTGACTTTCTGACACCACGTTCTGGTGTGAACCGGCACCTAAACCTTTCTATGTACCGGTCTGTATCACTTGTCAGCTCCAATAACATGCAATAAATGGACTTGTATCTTCCAGTATCCTACAGCTTCTTTGCGGTTGTAAGAGTTTGGTCACATGACACCTGAGAGCCAAAAGGGAAATTAGAGATGGGAGGCTTCCCTCTGCTAGACGCAGTGATACCAGGTGTGAAAGGGGTGCAGGTATCAATATTACGCCCAACATGTGTCACTGACTGAAATTCCCACTCTGATTGATGTCTGATTAGAAAAGTATCTCCACCAATGTCCAACCTTTCTTATTGGAATTGGCTTTGGGGGCAAATTTATCCGCCCCCTCCCCAATCCAGTTCTCCTCTGGTGAGATATGGACCGCATTTCTGGGCCTACAGTATGAAATCAAGGCCCAGTACTTGTAATTATTGAAATGTGCATGGAGTTGGGGTGTAGTTATACACCTCCAAAGCATTCCCAAATGAGGGGGAATATATAGACTCAGGTTTGTTAAAGCGGAGCTCCAATCTCTTAAGTGAAAATTAAAAACTTTTAATAAACAGCTACTCATCTGTCCCACGATCCAGCGGTGTGCTCACCCCAGTCGTGTTCTCCATGTGTCCTTCCTCGCCGGCATTATTACTATGTAAAGCTGTCACAGCTGGGTTCCCACTGCGCATGCGCGAGCGGCGCTGTGCTCTGTGACTGGTCCTAAAGTCTTCTGGGACCTTTCATGCGTCTCAGAAGACTGCGGGAGGGAGGGGGGAAGGAGAACTTCCACTTCGGATCTCTCAAGGCGATCGAAGCAGAAGAAGAAAATCGGGTACCCGCTCCCCCTCCCGCCAGGGAGGAGGCCTTAAAGTGGAACTTCCCCTTTTAGGTAGAGATCCACTTTAAGGCTGCCAACTCATTTAAATGGTGCAGTGCGGCGGCAATAATACACTCAGTCCCAGCGCAATGAAAGAACTTATATTGAAATAATGCAGACACAATTCCCAAATACCCCAGTGGGAGGGCATCCCAGCTGGGAACAAACACAGTTCCAACAGTGTGTAGAGAGCAGGATTCAGCCCAACTGACATTGCCTGTAGAGAGGCGTAGAATGCGGCCTGGCCATCTTATGCTCAAGCAGGCAGATGTCCAGAGAAGTCCCACATTTTCCCTCCTCATCAGAGTCATACGGGGTGGCAGCATCCAAATGGATAGCTTCCCCAGTTACCTAGGAAGCCATAGAGGAACCATGCTCCTCCTGACTTCCTCTCCAACTGCAGTGCCATTGCGTAAGAGCACTACCTGCATTGGAGAAAGTAGACTGCACCTGCCTTCAGGTATTTAAGGCCATTTATAAGGAATGTCACCACATCCCACCAACGTTAATTTTTGAAAAACGATACAACATAACAGTCCAGAGTTTTACAGGTGATAGCCTGCAAAATATTACTTCCCAAGATACATTTAATAAAATAAAATAAAATATGTTTTTATTATAGATTTTATATTTTATTATTATTTATTTCTTATAATTGTATTAATATATATATATATATATATATATATATATATATATATATATATATATATATATATTTGTATATACTTTTTGTATAGAAGGGGCCCTTTCTGTCAGGGGGACCCGGGACAATTGACCCTTTTGCCCCTGATGAGGATGCGATATAATGGAGGCCTTGTGAATTGTGGTCTCTGTGTAACACAATACAGTAAATATGCCTAACAAGTTTGTACTGTAAATGATCGACAAATCAATGTGACATTTTTTGTTTTGTTTTTTTAAGAATTTTATTTTTTTACGTTTGTTTAAGTATTGCTTTATCAAACAGTATACATTTGTTAGGTATATTTATTGTGTGTTATCATATTGTGTGGCACTATTTGATATATTATAATGGAGGCCTTGCACCAAATTCCTGAAAACTCAGCACTATTTTCATTGTTAGTGAGCAATTCAAACAGTTCTTTGTTTGCATCACTTTTGCGCTATTGTTGAGGCAATGTCATAAAGAAATACAGCCATATCAGTGGAGTGAAGTGGAGGTAAATGAGACCTCTTCCATGTTGCAGTAGATTGTTGATTGTGTCACACGTGTAATTATTGTGTCTAATTTTTGAAACAATTCTGTGACAAAATTTGTCTTGACATTCCTCAGAAACTGAAACCTAATACGTTCCCATTACTCCCCCTGCTTCTCTGCAGCCTCGTACACACGACCGATTTTCTCGTCCAAAACCGGCAAGAAAAGTGGCGCGAGAGCTTTTTTCTCGAGAAAAACGTTCGTGTGTATGGTTTTACGACGAGAAAATTGCCGTGAATCTCGACGAGAAAATAGAGAAACTGCTCTCTATTTTCTCGTCAGGATTCCAGATTTCCTCGTCGTGTTTCTCGTCGGCCTGTTTTGTGACGAGAAAATGGTTCGTGTGTATGCTTTTACGACTCTTCCAAAAGCGCGCATGCTCAGAAGCAACTATGAGAAGGGGGGGGAATCTTCAGGTAAAACAAGCCTTCGTAATGGAGATAGCACATTAGTCACGCTCCAAATTTTTGCATCGTTTAAATGTTGTGCATTGAAATCTTCGTTAGAATGTTACATTAATCCAAACGAATGAACTTCTTTTGCTGCTGATATTCACACAGAGTTATGACTATCTTTTTTTAACCTTTTTCATGCTGCTCTTAAGAAGATTTATGTGTATTATATCGTGCAAGTTTTTAGGAATATTAAAAAATTTGATATTTTTCTAACTGATGTTAATTGTAATTTCGCAATGTTTTGATAGTGATCTCCCATTGAATCTTTTAATATATATTATTTAAATTTTACACCCTTTTTTGGGAAATCAGATTTAGTTATTTTTTTGGGGGTTTGTTATCTGTCCCTTTTTTTGTCAGTCAAATGCATCTGCTTACTCCAAAGCTAGATTTAAAATTTTTACAAATACACATAGTCAAGTATGAACTTAAAGAAAAATAACATTTATTCATGTTTGAACTAAAATAAAGAGAAGGCAGCGCTGGAGAAGCTGCTGCCATTTGTGCATCCCAGGGACCCCAGAGCACACAGCAACCCTGTGTGGACACTAAAATTGGGAGCTTGAGAAGGCCCACATTTCTGAACACAATCTGATGCTGGCCTCCCAGAGGTCAGGAACAGCAGCAGGTGAGATTTATGTCCCAAGTGTGTGGTACTACAACAGGCTGCCTTCTGTCCGACCACAATGAAGCAAGGCCATCACTTCCTCGTCTTCCTGGCAACTTTCCCTGCAACCTTTCCTGAAGCCTTCCCTGCAGCCTTCCTTCTTCGTTTGGCTGGAGGCTGGGCCACTGGAGGGGTACTCCTGTCAGGAGGAGGAGGAGATGTAGGAGAAGGGGGTGTGGCGGAAGAACAAGGTGGAGGTGAAGGAGAAGGGGGTGGGGCAGAAGAAGAATGTGGAGGTGGAGGAGGAGGTTGAGGTTGGGACAGTTGTGCCACCTCACAAATTGCAGTATTGGGGGTAATTTTTTCCATCACCCCCTTGTTGAGCAAGGTGATGAGCAGGGGCTCGCATAGGAGGCGTTGCTCCATGCTCATCACCTTGAACTTTGCCTCCACTAGGCCGGCAATGGCCTCTTCAGGGCATGTGGGCTCCTGGAGGGTGGCATGGGCCTCACGAAGAAGGGCCATTGCTGCCTCACTGGTGGTCCTGTCCCTCCTGCCTCTTTTGGGAAGCCGGATAGGAGGCACCTGGGATCTGGTGCTTCTCCTTTGCCCTGCCACCTCCTGGCTGCCACTGGGCCCTGCCACCTCCTGGCTGCCACTGGGCCCTGCCACCTCCTGGCTGCCACTGGGCCCTGACACCTCCTGGCTGCCACTGGGCCCTGCCTCCTCCTGGCTGCCACTGGGCCCTTCCTCCTCCTGCCTGACAGTTTCCAGACCCTCCTCCTGGCTGATTTCATCCTGTGTATGAAAAAGGGACATAGTTTAATATGTTGGTTTAATCTTTGCATCAAACTTTATAAACATGATTGAAGCAATTAGAATGTAAATCCCGAAATCATTTTTTCTAATTTACACCTACATCAGATTGACTATTTAGCACTCAATTAAGTGCAGACTAATGTCTAGAGATCTTGATTTCACTTGTGGAACCCAAAATATTGTATGTTTCTCATCTTGACATATTTGTCAAACATTAATTTTATCCCAATGCAATTTCATTTAATACTATACCTGGCTCCAGATGGCCAAATCAGGATCATCCAGGATGGCTGCCTCCTCTTGCTCCAGAGAAGGCTCAGGTTGGCTGCAGGGAAGTCTGGGGGGAAGAGTGGAGAGTGATGGCCTTGCCTCAATCTGGTCATCCAGGAAGGACATCCTGCTGTAGTACCACAAATTCGGGACATACACATCATCTGCTGCTGCTCCTGACCTCTGAGAAGCCAGGACCTTAGAGCGTTCAGTCCTGTAGGTGCCTCTCAAGCTCCCAATTTTAGTGTCCACTTGTTTTGCTGTGGCTGTGGGCACCTTGGTCTGCACAAATGGGAGCAGCTTCTCCAGCGCTGCTTTTCTCACCCCTCTTTTTTTGTGGATGGGGTTTTTCGTCTCCCACAGAGCCGGCAGCTCCCTTACCCGGTCAATAAATTCCGCCAGGAACTCTTTGTCGCTAATAAAGACATTCATATTGTATCTGCAAGTTAAATAAATATTATATAACTAATGTGAGGCAAACAGTCTAACCTCCTTAACATCGTAGTCACCATATATATCCTCCAACATTCTCAAGACAGTATAGGCCAACAATTTGGCACAGTCTCAAAATCACATACCTTCGTTCGCACGTCCGTCACTTGAACTCCTCTCTCCGCACACCGAACGTACTATAGTCACATGTGTGTTTGCTATATACACACCACGCATGCGTCAAAATACGAACACGTCGCTCCGCACACGTCGCCCGCCCATGACGTTCTGACTAACATCTTTTCCCCGCCCCTTCTCTTTCGGCGCGCAGACAGATATGGCGGATTTACAGCAGGTGTCTGATAATTCCTCCAATAATGAGGAGGAGACAAGCCCGGAGACCGAGGAAACGTCACGATCAAGGAGGAGATTCAAGGCATCTAATGTGTATTTTGCGGAGATGGCGGAGATGGTGGACATATTGCTAAAGTCGGATTATGACGCAAAGCATGGGCCGTATAGCAAACCAAATAGAAGGAAGGTCAAAATCCTGAAGAAAGTCGTGAAGAGTCTGAAGACGAATTTCGGGGTGAAACGCTCAAATGAGCAGCTCAGAAAGAGGTGGTCAGACCTCAAACTGAGGGAGCCAGAGCAGTTAAGGAGCATTAAGAGAATGCTAGCAAAAAGTAAGTAAAATGTACACTTTTCTGCTATTAATCCTTTTCTAAACTGACATGTTGCTGGTTGTGGTTTTTTTGCTTATTGGACTCCCTTCCAAAATGTAATATTTTGAACTTGGTTGGGCACAGTAGTCGTTCGTTACGTTACAGACACTTCGTTCGGCCACTATCCGCTGTTTTGGCTTATTTTACAGCCACAAAAGTAATTAGACATCTGCCATTTTTGGGAAATTTGGGGCACAAAGTTTTAGGCTAGATGATGTGTTTGTAAAGAGAATGAAATGCAAACTGTAATCTGTGTAAAGGAGAGGACACTCAGCAGCTGCTTCCACATCTGTACTTTGGAGCACTATAGTGTGGGCCACCAGACCCGCCTTTTTTGGGTGTCCCACACAGGTGCATCAGAGAATTTTTGTGTTGCCTCCATGTCTAAAAAATTACAGACAAAGGTGAATACTAAACATATTCTTGGTCAGAAATAATGCATTCATCTTTAACTTCTGCCCAAACACACACTTGTACCCCACTTCCAAGCAATTTAGCCTGTTTTTATTTTAACATAGAGAATTTCTGTGTGATAACTCTACCTTTTGTTTGATTCTCATAGGGGAGAGAAGACTGGGAGGAGAACACTCCAGGGAGCACAGGAACCCCACAGCTTCACAACAACCCCAAACTCCCAAAGACCCACAACCGAAGGATGTTGAGGAAGTTGAGGTGGAGGAAGGAGAAGTGCAGGAAGGAGAGGTGGATGACGTTGTGTAGGGATGAGCTCGGTGTTCGAGTCGAACATACGTTCGACTCGAACATCGGCTGTTCGATCGTTCGACGAAGATCGAACGATTTGGGCCATTCGCGCCTAATTCGAGTGACGCGAACGGCCCACAATGCACTACGCCATCGCAGTGTCATCCAGGCGCTGTGATTGGCCAAGCATGCACTGTGACCCCGCATGCTTGGCCAATCACAGCGCCGGCAGCGAGGAGAGCAATGATTGGCCACAGGCAGGATGCCTGTGGCCAATTATTGCTGAGGGTGTTTAGTACACGCCCCACACTATAAAAGGCCGCCAGCACGGCGGCCTAGTGTAGTGTGTTCCGGAGCAGGGAAAGAGAAGCATAGGCAGGGACAGTGACATTTATTTTTTCTTGCTTAACCTGGATTCCTTTAGTTTAGGGAAAGAGAAGGATAGGTAGGGAGAGTGTCAGTGTGTTTTACTGTGCGAATCCTTGTTTCTAGGGACAGGGAAGGACAGTGAGGGAAATTCTCCTTGTGCTATAGTGTGCTTTAAAAAAACATTTTTTCTAGGGACAGAAAACTATAGGTAGGAAGAGTGTCAGTTTCTTTCACTGTGATAATCCTTGTTTCTAGGGACAGGGAAGGACAGTGAGGGAAATTCTCCTTGTGCTATAGTGTGCTTTAAAAAAACATTTTTTCTAGGGACAGAAAACTATAGGTAGGAAGAGTGTCAGTTTCTTTCACTGTGATAATCCTTGTTTCTAGGGACAGGGAAGGACAGTGAGGGAAATTCTCCTTGTGCTATAGTGTGCTAAAGCATTCCTCATCAACCATCTTTGAAATCCTTGTTTTTTGGACAGTCAGGGAAATTGTCGTTGTGCTATTCTGTGCAAAAGCAATCATCCTCAACCATATTTAGAAATCCTTAAGTAAAGGGACAGAGAAGGACACCTGAAGGTAGCCCTTATTGCTTTTTTTCCCATCTCCCTGCAGGCCATCTATTAGAATGTCTGGAAGGCAAACAAGGAGAGGCAGACAGTCAGGAGGCAATAAAAGAGGGCAAGCAGGCTCTGTGTCTGGGGGCAACAGTGCTGGTCGTGGACGCGGTGCATTGTCATCAGCACATGGCCATGGGACACGCTTGTCCTTCTTTTCGGCAGCTGGACATGTTGAGCCACATCATGCCGAAGACTTGGTAGAGTGGATGACCAAGCCCTCCTCCTCCTCCTCATCCTCTCTCACCCAGGCTCAGGGTACTGGCAAAGCAGCTGCCAAAGCGTCCTCTTCCCTGGTATCAATGTCAGACTCATCATCAGTCACTCCTTCCCTAGACCCACCATGTCCTCCTCCTGAGGAGTCCCCCGAACTGTTTGAGCACAGTGTTGGGTACATGCTCCAGGAGGATGCCCAGCGTTTCGAAGGGTCTGATGATGAAACCCAGCTACAGGAAGGTAGTAGCGTGAGAGCAGACAGAGGGGATGCTCAAGAAGGACACCAATCTGGCAGTCATGTTCCAGCAGCTGCAGCATACTGCCAGATTGGCTCCAGTGATGAGGAGGGAGGGGATGATGAGGTCACTGACTCCACATGGGTGCCTAATAGGAGAGAGGAGGAGGAGGAGGATGAGGAGGAGGCACATCTCCAACGAGGCAGGATGCCCTTTGGTGGCCAGCGTAAGGGCAGTACACCGACGGAATCACACCGCAGAGCTCCGCCTGTGCAGGGCGCTGCCTCTGCCCGTCATTCAAAAAGTTCTTTGGTGTGGGCCTTTTTAGAGGCTAGTGCATCAGATCGCACAGCTGCTGTTTGCAACATATGTCTCAAGCGTATATCGCGTGGCCAAAACATCAGCCGCTTGGGTACCACATGCCTGACCAGACATATGTTGACCTGCCATGCAGCTCGTTGGCAAGCCTACCTCAAAGACCCACACCAAAGAACAAAGCGGACCTCTCCTTGCACCGCATCAGCTGGGATCTCCAACCCCACTATAACTTCAGTCCTCTCTGAAACATGCACTGAGAGGAATGAAGGTGTAGAATTAGGTGTGTCACAGCCAAGTACTTGCGGCCACTCTGCTAGCAGTACACCGACGTCCGATTCTAGCAGGCAAATTTCCCTGCCCCAGCTGCTGGACCGTCGAAAGAAGTTCACTCCCAGCCATCCACATGCCCAGCGGTTGAATGCTAGCTTGGCTAAATTGCTAGCGCTTCAACTGCTGCCTTTTCAGTTGGTAGACTCGGCCCCCTTCCGTGAGTTTGTGCAATGTGCGGTTCCTCAGTGGCAGGTTCCCAAACGCCACTTTTTCTCACGGAAGGCTATTCCGGCTCTCTACCGGCATGTGGAAGGCAATGTCTTGGCCTCGCTGGACAGGGCGGTCAGCGGTAAGGTGCATATTACCGCTGACTCATGGTCCAGCAGGCATGGACAGGGACGTTACCTTTCTTTCACGGCCCATTGGGTCACTCTTTTGGCAGCTGGGAAGGATGCAGGACAAGGTGCAGTAGTGTTGGAGGTTGTTCCACCGCCACGCCTCCAAAATGCTACTACTGGTTGTGACACACCTCTCTCCTCCACCCCCTCCTCTTCTTCTTCCTCCATGGCCTCTTCCTGTGGTTTGTCCTCTGAACCAGCGGTGCTCCGTAGCCGTTCAAGGGGCTACGCAAGTACGCAGGCAAAAAGATGCCATGCCGTGCTTGCGCTGGTGTGTTTCGGGGACAGAAGCCACACTGGGGCAGAGGTCCTGTCTGCTCTGCAGGGCCAGGCCGAGAGGTGGTTGACGCCACGCCAGCTTAAGCCAGGAATGGTGGTTTGCGACAATGGCACCAACCTCCTCTCCGCCCTCCGACAGGGACAACTGACCCATGTGCCCTGTGTGGCTCACGTCCTTAACCTGGTGGTGCAGCGGTTCTTGGGCAGGTACCCGGGCTTACAGGATGTCCTGAGGCAGGCCAGGAAAGTCTGTGTGCATTTCCGCAGATCTTATAATGCCAGTGCTCGCCTGGCTGAGCTGCAAAAGGAGTTGAACCTGCCCAAGAACCGCCTTATATGTGACATGCCCACCAGGTGGAACTCAACGTTGGCCATGCTGCAGCGGCTGCACACGCAGCAGAGGGCCATCAATGAGTACCTGTGCGACTACGGCACCAGGACAGGGTCAGGGGAGCTTGTTTTTTTTTCTCCACGCCAGTGGGGCATGATCAGGGATGCATGCACTGTCCTGGCACCATTTGAGGAGGCCACGAGGATGGTGAGCAGTGACAGTGCATGCATCAGTGACACTGTACCTCTTGTCCACCTGTTGGAGCACACGCTGCATGGAATAATGGACAGGGCACTTGAGGCAGAACAGAGGCAGGAAGAGGAGGACTTCCTTGCCTCTCAAGGACCCCTTTACCCAGACAGTGTTCCTTCTGTCCCACCCATCGCACAGGAAGAGGAGGAGGAGGAGGAGGAGGAGGATTGTGTCAGCATGGAGGTGGAGGCTGGCACTCAGCATCATCAGCAGCAGTCTTTTAGGGATGATTTACAGTCCCAAGAAACCAGTGGACTTGTACGTGGCTGGGAGGAGGTGGCTGCGGATCATGTCGTCCTTAGTAGACTTGTGCACAACGGAAAAATTCGTTCCGTTTCGGTTCGTTTCTTTCCGGTCCTGTTGATTCGTAATCATTCGTAATTTTGCTAGACGGGATTTTTCGTGTTCGGACTCATTCGTATTTTTGCAAGCGACATTTTTCGTTGAATTTTTTGTTGCTTTATAATTCGTACTTTCGGTAGAGTACGTTGTTTTTCGTTGATTCTGGACACAACTCCTACTTTCGTAACTTTTTTGGGTTCGTACTTTCGGTAGAGTACGTTGTTTTTCGTTGATTCTGGACACAACTCCTACTTTCGTAACTTTTTTTGGGTTCGTTGATTCGTAATTTTCCGTGTCTCTCTCACAACGACGCTGCCTATTATGCCTAATGTGCTTCGAATGGATTTGTACTTTTCTAAATACATTGCGGTTATTTGTAACGATTCGAAATCTCGTATTTTACTTTCGTTTTTAACATGCGGCTATAGGCTCCGCCCCTGTACACCATTTTGAGAGGGTTCAGCACGGTGAGGGAGAAGCAGAGAGCAGAGCAGAGTGTTATTGTGCTTCGAATGGATTCGAAATCTCGTATTTTACTTTCGTTTTTTACATGCGGCTATAACCTCCGCCCCTGTACACCATTTTGAGAGGGAGTTCAGCACGGTGTGGGAGAAGCAGAGAGCAGAGCAGAGTGAGTGTTATTGTGCTTCGTATGGATTCGTACATTCGTAACTTTTTCATAACGAATTATGCCGAAGACATTCGGGCATTCGCTATTTGCGGTATAATTTATTTCGGATTCGGTCTTATTCGTAATTGCTTTGTTCGGAAATTCGAATGCTTCCGAATGTCCGAAAGTTGCTAAATTCGGACGAATTTCAATTCGTTACGAAACGAATTGCACAAGCCTAGTCCTTAGTGACCCAGAGGACTCCGGAGCGAATGCCTCAGCAAACCTACGCTGCATGGCCTCCCTGATCCTGCAAAGTCTGCGGAAGGATCCTCGTATTCTTCGGATCAAGGAGAGGGACCATTACTGGCTGGCCACTCTCCTTGATCCACGGTACAAGGGTAAGGTTGCGGACCTTATGTTACCGTCGCAGAGGGAGCAGAGGATGAGACAACTCCGGGAGGCCTTGCAGAAAGGTCTGTGCAACGCGTTCCCAGAGACTGGGAGGTTACAAACTCCTGGTCCTGGACAACGAGTTGCTGAGGCTTCGGCCAGTCAAAGAAGGAGCGGTGGGGAACGTGGCCGTCTGACCGATGCGTTCAGACAATTCTTTAGTCCGCAGCCCCAAAGTATGATCGGTTCCAGCAACCATCGCCAGCGTCTGATAAACATGGTGCAGGAATATCTAGGGGCAAGGTCAGACTTGGACACCTTCCCCACCGAAAATCCTCTGGCTTACTGGGTCTTGAGGATGGATCACTGGCCAGAGCTTGCACAGTATGCAATTGAGCTACTGGCCTGTCCTGCATCCAGCGTTCTTTCGGAACGCACATTCAGTGCTGCTGGAGGATTTGTCACGGATCACAGGGTGCGCCTGTCCACCGACTCGGTTGATCGACTGACTTTCATCAAGATGAACCAGTCTTGGATCACCACCAGCTACCACACACCTGATGCTGATATAACAGACTAATTGATTTTAACATGTCACATCACTTCAAGACTGATGCTGATGCTGAGTGCCTGTGCTGTTATGTTGACTGGCTATCCTCCTCCTCCGAGTCCTCAATGATACGATTGATGATGATAGCTTGGAAGATCATTTTTGTTTATGGGTGCCGCCACCAGTGGCTAAGGCCCAATTTTTCAGCCCCTGTTTTACAGGGGCGTGTAATTACAATTTTTTTAGCAATAATTTGCCATAGGGCTCATTGCTGTGCTCCAAGTACAGTATCTGTGAGGGGTTGGAGTGTTGTGGCACCAGTGCCTAAGGCCCAATTTTTCAGCCCCTGTTTAACAGGGGCGTGTCATTACAATTTTTGAAGCAATACTTTGCAACAGGGCTCATTGCTGTGCTCCAAGTACAGTATCTGTGAGGGGTTGTAGTGTTGTGCCACCAGTGCCTAAGGCCCAATTTTTCAGCCCCTGTTCAACAGGGGCATGTAATTACAATTCTTGATCTAATAATTCACAGCAGGGCCCATTGCTGCACCCACCAAGAGTAACTCTGAGGGCTTACAGTGTTGTGGCAACGCCACCACCACCACGAAAGGCCCAATTTTTCAGCCCCTGTTCAAAAGGGGCATGTAATTACAATTCTTGATCTAATAATTCACAGCAGGGCCCATTCCTGCACCCACCAAGAGTAACTCTGAGGGCTTACAGTGTTGTGGCAACGCCACCACCACCACCACCACGAAAGGCCCAATTTTTCAGCCCCTGTTCAAAAGGGGCATGTAATTACAATTCTTGATCTAATAATTCACAGCAGGGCCCATTCCTGCACCCACCAAGAGTAACTCTGAGGGCTTACAGTGTTGTGGCAACACCACCACGACCACCACCACCACGAAAGGCCCAATTTTTCAGCCCCTGTTCAACAGGGGCATGCAATTACAATTCTTGATCTAATAATTCACAGCAGGGCCCATTGCTGCACCCACCAAGAGTAACTGTCAGGGCTTACAGTGTTGTGGCACCAGCACCACCATCAAAGGCCCAATTTTTACTACCACTGTTTAACAATTATATGTAATTAAAATTCCTGATATAATAGTTGACAGCAGGGCGTTCCAGCACCAACCAAGAGTAACTGTGAGTGCTTACAGTGTTGTGCCAACACCAACAACTAAGGGGCCTATTTCTGCAGAGTATATACGGCAGGTCCCTACTTTCAAACATCCAACTTACAAACGACTCCTACTTGCAAACGCAAGAAGACAACAGGAAGTGAGAGGAAATCTACCCCTTGGAAGGAAAATTCTCTCCTGTAAGAATTAATATGGGAGAAAGGTGTCTCCTCTGTACTGATGCTTTATCAGCAATCCTTGTTTCAAGAAAAACACCACATTTCAAAAACAGTTGTCATTGGGACGGAAAGTGAGGTGAAATGTTCTGAACAGGGGCACAGACAGCAAACCAAATGTTACAGGGGTGATAACCCTTACCTATGTTTTCCAAAAAGTTTAAAAATAGATTTTTGGGCTGGAGCTACACTTAAACAATGTACCTGTTCAAAATTACAAACAGATTCTACATAAGAACAAACCTACAGTCCCTGTCTTGTATGCACCGCCTGTATACGGCTGTTCAGAGTATATAGGGCCTTTTTTATTTTATGTGCGGGGTTCCCCTTAATATCCATACAAGACCCAAAGGGGCTGGTAATGGGCTGGGGTAGGGGGGGGGGGGGGTCATGGGGTAGCTATGCCATTTTTCTTAAAGATTTTCATCCATATTACCGGGACCAGACATTACATTAAAGCCGCAAGCAGTTTTAAATGGCTTTTTTTTCCTTTAGAAGTGTCATTTTGTGCAGGGACAGTTCTAAACACGGGAAACACGTGGCACTTCACAGGCATACTTTAGACACCCCCCAGGTACGATATTTAAAGGAATATTTGACTCTTTTTTTTCACTTTATGCATCATTAAAATGACTGCTCCCGAAAAACGACCGTTTTTAAAACTTCTTTTTGCATTGATACATGTCCCCTGGTGCACAACCCGGGTTCCCAAACCCTTTTTAGGACAATAACATGCATAATAGTTGTTATAATTAGCACTTTAGAATTCGAACGTTCGCATCCATTGTATTTAATAGGGTTCTAATGTTCGTACGAACTTTCGGTCCGTTCGCGGGTTCTGGTGCGAACCGAACCCGGGGGTGTTCGGCTCATCACTAACGTTGTGGAACTGGTCACCACAACAGGTCAGTATCTGTCACCACAGCTTCAGGTAAGAGAGGTAGGCCTGCAGAGTTATAATACCTTTTGTATTTTGTTTTTAGGGGATGTGAATGTTGGGGTGAAGGATAGTACACGTTTCTCTGCTGACAGTGCCCTCCGCCTCATCCAGCAAGTGATGGAATGTAGCACGGAACTGGACAAAATTAAAGAAAGAATTCATGTGATGGATCAAACATTTAAAGACATTCTCAATGTTTTGGGGAGAATTCAATAAGCCATCCAAACCCCCTTTTTTTCATGTTTGTTCTTCCACTTTTAAAAAACTTTTTGACAATCAAACCAGCCAAAAAATAGGATTTTTATAACAGCTTACCTGTAAAATCCTTTTCTTGGAGTACATCACGGGACACAGAGCGACATAGTCATTACTAATGGGTTATATAGATACCGTCAGGTGCTGGCACTGGCAACTTCCAAAACCAGAAGTACCCTCCCCTATATAAGCCCCTCCCATCCGGGAGCACCTCAGTTTTGTAGCAAAGCAATAAGTGTCCCCAAAGAGGGGCGGGAGCTCTGTGTCCCGTGATGTACTCCAAGAAAAGGATTTTACAGGTAAGCTGTTATAAAAATCCTATTTTCTTTCTCGTACATCACGGGACACAGCGCGACATAGTCATTACTAATGGGATGTCCTAAAGCAATGCCAAATGAGGGGGGGGATACACCATATATAAGCTGAGCGCTATCAGACATGAGGATCTTTTGCGGCCTGCAACACACTGCGCCCAAAGGCGACATCCTCCTGACTTCTAACGTCCACCTGGTAGAACCTAGTAAACGTGTGAACTGAAGACCATGTTGCGGCCTTACAGATTTGAGCCAGGGAGGCCTGGTGATGCACTGCCCATGAAGTTCCAACTGCTCTCGTGGAGTGCGCTCTAACTTTGAACGGAGGCGGTCTCCTTCTCAAGCCATAGGCTTGTATTATGACCTGTCGAATCCACCTGGCTAAAGTAGATTTTGACGCTGCCTGACCCTTTCTGGGGCCTTCCGGCAGAATAAACAAAGTATCCGTTCTGCGAATCTGAGCAGTGGCTTTTAGATAAGCTTTAACTGCTCTTACTACATCCAAAGAATGCAATAACTTTTCCTCTACCGAAGTATGTTTGGGGAAAAAAGAAGGAAGAACCACATCTTGGTTCAAATGAAACCTCGATACCACCTTAGGAAGAAAGGCTGGCTGAGGACGTAATACTACTCTGTCCTTATGGATAACCAGATATGGCTCTCTACAGGACATAGCTGCTAATTCCGACACTCTTTTAGCCGAACAAATGGCTACTAGAAAAATCAATTTCCTGGTGAGAAGCACCAAGGAAATATGCTGTAATGGTTCAAATGGTTGTTTCTGTAAAACCGCCAGAACCAAGTTTAGATCCCATGGACATATGGGAATATTAACCGGAGGACTAATACGCATCACTCCTTGTATAAAGGCTTTGACTAGTGAATGCGAAGCCAAGGGCCTTTGAAAAAATATTGACAAGGCCGAAATCTGACCCTTGATAGTACTCAAGGCAAGCTTCCTATCTACAGCCCATTGTAGGAAGTCCAGAATCCTACCTATTACGTATTTACGTGGATGCCATTTCCTGGCCTCACACCAGGCGATGTACGCCTTCCAGATTCTATAATAGATCTGCCTGGATACCGGCTTCCTGGCATTGATCATGGTAGATACCACAGCATTAGAAAGCCCTCTCTTTTTTAGAATGTGGGCTTCAATAGCCAGGCCGTCAAACCTAGGGCTGGTAAGGAAGGGTGGTATATCGGTCCTTGCGAAAGCAGGTCCGGACGATGTGGGAGGGTCCAAGGACTCCCCACAGAAATTTTTACAATCTCCGCGTACCATGCTCTTCGGGGCCACGCTGGAGCCACCAGAATCACTGGTTTCTTTTCTACCCTGATTCTGCGGAGTAATCGAGGTAACAATTGTGGCGGTGGGAATGCATATATCAGCTTGAACTGATCCCAAGGGAACACTAGGGCATCCGAGCCGCAAGCTAGGGGATCCCTTGTCCAAGAGACAAACCTGTCCACTTTTGTGTTGAATCTGGATGCTAGCAGATCTACATCCGGTGTTCCCCACCGCTGACATATTGTCCGGAAAACTTCGGGATGAAGGGACCATTCCCCTGGGCATAATTGTTGGCGACTTAGAAAGTCCGCCTTCCAATTCTCCACTCCTGGAATGAATACCGCAGATATGGCTGGGACATATCTTTCTGCCCATCTCAGGATGTAATTTACTTCCCTTTGGGCTGCACGACTCCTGGTGCCCCCTGACGATTGATATATGCCACTGCTGTGGCATTGTCTGATTGAATTCTGACAGGGGACCCTTGGAGTTTGGATGTCCATGCTACTAGGGCATACCGGGCTGCTCGTATCTCTAAGAGATTGATGGGCAGGGCCTTTTCCGCATCCGACCATCTGCCCTGGAGAGACCATTGCTCCAGTACTGCTCCCCAGCCTATAAGGCTGGCATCTGTAGTGACCACCTTCCAGGAAATCGGACTGAAGGATTTCCCTCTTTCCAGATTCTGGGGAACCAACCACCAGCGGAGGCTCTTGCGAACGGAAGGGGACAAGGACATTGGTAAGTCCAGAGCCTGAACTTTTTTGTTCCAGGCTGACAGTATGGCCCTTTGCAACTTCCTTGAATGGAATTGACCGTAGGGTACTGCTTCGAATGATGCCACCATTTTTCCCAGCAGCCTCATGCACAGGCGTATGGATGGCTGTCTTTTTGAACCCACTAAGTGGATCAAATCTCTCAAAGACGACCCCTTTTCTTGAGGCAAGAAAATTTTTCTCTGGTCTGAATCCAGCCTTAGCCCCAAGTATTCCAGACTTTTGACTGGTTTTAGGGCTGACTTGTCTCGGTTGATAATCCAACCGTGATATTCCAGATACTTGATTGTCTCGTGAACAACCACTTCTAGTTTTTCCACTGAGTGGTCTATCAGCAACAAGTCGTCTAGATATGCCATTATCGTTACACCTCGTGTTCTTAGATTGGCCAATAATGGGGCCAGAATTTTTGTGAACACTCTTGGTGCTGTGGCCAGACCGAAGGGTAAGGCTCTGAACTGAAAATGGCGCCCTTCTACCGCAAAGCGTAGAAATTTTTGGTGGGCTGGAAAGATGGGAATGTGCAAATAAGCATCTTTGATGTCGATCGAGGCTAACCATTCCTCCCCTTGTAGGGCAGTGGCTACCGATCGGATCGACTCCATCCGGAAAGTCCTGATATGTAGGAATTTGTTTAGCCCTTTTAGATTTAATATGGGCCTCACGTCCCCGTTTGGCTTCGGGACTGTAAAGAGGTTTGAGTAAAACCCGAACCCCCATTCTTCCAGGGGAACCTCTATAATTACTGCTTGGAGCAATAATTGTTCTAGTGCCAACAGGAGGGATCCTCTCTTCTGGGGATCCCTTGGCACGTTTGACCTTATAAAGTGGGAAGGAGGGGAGTTTTTTAACTCCAATTTGTATCCCAGATTTACTGCGGAGAGCACCCATCTGTCTCGGATCGTGTCCCGCCAGGTCTCTGTGAACAACTGAAGTCTTCCCCCCACCCGATTGGGTGGGGGCAACCCTTCATGCATTTGACTTTGGGGGAGGTTTTGTACCTCTCCTGCTCCAGGGCCTCTTGTTACCCTGCAATTGTCCCTGATTTGACCGAGGAGGCCGTCGGAACTGTTTCACAGCCGATGTCCTAGGGACTGGAGAAGCAGGCCTCTTAAAAGAGGGACCTCTAACTCTATTTTTAACCGGCAAAAGTGTACTTTTACCGCTGGAAATTCTCTGGATATATTTGTCCAGGTCTTCCCCGAATAAGCGTTCACCATGAAATGGGAAGCTGACCAGCAATTTTTTACAGGGAGCTTCAGCAGACCAGTTTTTGAGCCATAGAAGCCTGCGCATATGTACCACAGACAGCGTAAGGCGGGAGGCCTGATGGATTGAATCCTTTATAGCGTCCACCGCAAAGCATAAGGCTCTAGGTAGATCAGCTAGGGCAAGAGCCTGCTGATCTGGCAAGTCCCTTAAGACCTGTTTCAACTGATCCTTCACTGCTTGGCAGACCCCAATAGCTGCTACTGCTGGTTGTGTCACCAATCCTGCTGTAGAGAAAGCAGATTTTAATAAGGACTCCAATTTTTTATCTATTGGGTCCTTGAACATTTGGACATTATCCACCGGACATGTCAGTGATTTATTCACACAAGAGATGGCTGCGTCCACTGTAGGGACCCTCCATTTTCTGATGAACTTATCCTCCATGGGATAGACCACCGGAAATCTCTTGGGGGGAGTAAATATTTTGTCAGGATGCTCCCAATCCTGGTAAATGAGCCCTTCCAGTAAAGGATGGATCGGAAAGGAACAAACAGTCTGGGGAGCTTTTAGCGACCCCAACGAGGAGACAGAAGTGGATGATGGCTCCGCAAGTGGCATTTTAAATGCTGATCGGACCATATTAGTCAGGGACTGAACCCATAACCTTTCAGCATGTGATGCTGAGAACGGCTCTTCCACTGTTGATTCCTCTACAACCGAATCGACCTCATCCTGATCCCCTTCAGGTAGGTCGATCCCTGTATGGGACTGTTGCTCTGTTAACAGGCACTCTGAGGGAGGAGACGGAGATCGGGCGCTTTTCTCCTGTGACAGGGAAGCCGCGATCAATGCTGACAATCTCTCTTCCAGCCCTCCCAGAGCTGAGGAAAAAACCTCCTCTGTTACATACACAGGAGCAGGTGAACTGAGGACAGCCACAGTACCAGGTACTCCTGAGGGTGCTCTACGGTCACTAACCTCTGATTCTTCAGGGGAGACTGGTGCAGCCAAAGCATGCCCAAGATCCTCAGAGCCCGATGGAGACCCCCTATTCCTCCTGGAATTTCTAGTCCCGGAGTTTTTAGACGGCATATTCCTAAGCCACAAAGCTGAGGTATTCCAGCCGAAATACACCAGTTACTGACAATAGTCTAGCATAAATGCTGCTATAAGAAACAGTTGGTGTCTACTAATGTGCCTTTCTAGGGGATGCCTGTATCAACCGCTTGCTGTATGCCTTCTTTAAATGTTGCCAGCTCTGTCTCTGTACTTCATAGCCAGCTCACCACACAAAATTGTGGTTTTTAACATGCTGAGACGCCCGCACATGCGCAGAAGCGCTGCGGCGCGCACAGAGCGTCATCCCCCAGGCTCCGCCCCCTTTCCCGGCTCACCTCTATGTATAGAGGCGCGTGCACGCGCACGCGCGCGGCCACGTGCGCCTTCGGCGCTAATTTCGAAAATGGAAACCAGGGACAAGAGCCAGGGCCCCTTTGCCGCAGGCCGGGGGATGGACGAGCATTGCAACATGGCAGAGGAAGCAGTTTCTAATAAGAGAACTCACCATCTGCCTGGACTTGCTCTGATGAAAAGAAACTAGTCCACATGACAAGAAACGTTCCACAGCGGCCTCTAGTGGCAAACACAGGTACCGCAGTCTAATATATTAAATATATATATATATAAAAAAAAATTATTTTTTTTCTTGACCACCATTAAAAATTATTACATTTTTTTAGCAGTTACAGGCATGCACAGATATTAGCGGGAATACCATTAGGTAACAGACAGAAAGACAAATTAGGCTTGGGGGTCCCCCAATAGAACCAAGTTCCTGGGGGCCCCCACTTACCTGTTCCCCGCCGCAGGACTTTGTTTGGTCCACAAAAGCCCAAACTTCACCTATCACGGCAGGCATTGTAATCAAACCTTCAGGGACCGGGTTCCCAAGGATTCCACTCCCCTGGACCTGTATAGCACCCTGCACAGAAAACATCTTGGTCGTGGGTATGACCAGAGCTCTGGATCCCAGGGTCCAGCTCTCCTAAGAGAAGCATTACAGGCAAAACCTTGCTCTTCTTTGCAAGGCCCGGGTACCGACCGTTTAGCTATGAAGCTTTTTTGGTCGGATCCGGAATAGCTTACTGAGGCCCAAAAGAACCTGTACGCAAGCTCAGTGAAAAACACATGTTTCTTCTTGGCCAACACCTTAGACACTGGCAAAAAACTGAGGTGCTCCCGGATGGGAGGGGCTTATATAGGGGAGGGTACTTCCGGTTTTGGAAGTTGCCAGTGCCAGCACCTGACGGTATCTATATAACCCATTAGTAATGACTATGTCGCTCTGTGTCCCGTGATGTACGAGAAAGAAAAGTGGTATGTGATAGGTGAAGTTTGGGCTTTTGTGGACCAAACAAAGTCCTGCGGCGGGGAACAGGTAAGTGGGGGCCCCCAGGAACTTGGTTCTATTGGGGGACCCCAAGCCTAAATTTGTCTTTCTGTCTGTTACCTAATGGTATTCCCGCAAAATTCTGTGCATGCCTGTAACTACTAAAAAAATGTAATAATTTTTAATGGTGGTCAAGAAAAAAAAAAATTTTTTTTTTTTTTATATATATATTTAATATATTAGACTGCGGTACCTGTGTTTGTCCACTAGAGGCCGCTGTGGAATGTTTTCTTGTCATGTGGACTAGCTTCTTCTCAACAGAGCAAAGTCCAGGCAGATGGTGAGTTCTCTTATAGGAAACTGCTTCCTCTGCCATGTTGCAGTGCTCGTCCATCCCCCGGCCTGCGGCAAAGAGGGGCCCTGGCTCCTGTCCCTTGTTACCATTTTTTGAAATTAGCGCCGAAGGTGCACGTGGCCGCGCGCGTGCGCGTGCACGCGCCTCTATATATAGAGGTGAGCCGGGAAAGGGGGCGGAGCCTGGGGGATGACGCTCTGTGCGCGCCGCAGCGCTTCTGCACATGTGCGGGCGTCCCAGCAGTTTAAAAAAACCACAATATTGTAGTGAGCTGGCTATGAAGTACAGAGACAGAGCTGGCAACATTTAAAGGCATACAGCAAGCGGTTGATACAGGCATCCCCTAGAAAGGCACATTAGTAGACACCAACTGTTTCTTATAGCAGCATTTATGCTAGACTATTATCAGTAACTGGTGTATTTCGGCTGGAATACCTCAGCTTTGTGGCTTAGGAATATGCCGTCTAAAAACTCCGGGACTAGAAATTCCAGGAGGAATAGGGGGTCTCCATCGGGCTCTGAGGATCTTGGGCATGCTTTGGCTGCACCAGTCTCCCCTGAAGAATCAGAGGTTAGTGACCGTAGAGCACCCTCAGGAGTACCTGGTACTGTGGCTGTCCTCAGTTCACCTGCTCCTGTGTATGTAACAGAGGAGGTTTTTTCCTCAGCTCTGGGAGGGCTGGAAGAGAGATTGTCAGCATTGATCGCTGCTTCCCTGTCACAGGAGAAAAGCGCTCGATCTCCGTCTCCCCCCTCAGAGTGCCTGTTAACAGAGCAACAGTCCCATACAGAGGTCGACCTACCTGAGGGGGATCAGGATGAGGTCGATTCGGTTGCAGAGGAATCAACAGTGGAAGAGCCGTTCTCAGCATCACATGCTGAAAGGTTATGGGTTCAGTCCCTGACTAATATGGTCCGATCAGCATTTAAAATGCCACTTGCGGAGCCATCCTCCACTTCTGTCTCCTCGTTGGGGTCGCTAAAAGCTCCCCAGACTGTTTGTTCCTTTCCGATCCATCCTTTACTGGAGGGGCTCATTTACCAGGATTGGGAGCATCCTGACAAAATATTTACTCCCCCCAAGAGATTTCCGGTGGTCTATCCCATGGAGGATAAGTTCATCAGAAAATGGAGGGTCCCTACAGTGGACGCAGCCATCTCTTGTGTGAATAAATCACTGACATGTCCGGTGGAAAATGTCCAAATGTTCAAGGACCCAATAGATAAAAAATTGGAGTCCTTATTAAAATCTGCTTTTTCTACAGCAGGATTGGTGACACAACCAGCAGTGGCAGCTATTGGGGTCTGCCAAGCAGTGAAGGATCAGTTGAAACAGGTCTTAAGGGACTTGCCGGATCAGCAGGCTCTTGCCCTAGCTGATCTACCTAGAGCCTTATGCTTTGCGGTGGACGCTATAAAGGATTCAATCCATCAGGCCTCCCGCCTTACGCTGTCTGTAGATATATGCGCAGGCTTCTATGGCTCAAAAACTGGTCTGCTGAAGCTCCCTGTAAAAAATTGCTGGTTAGCTTCCCATTTCATGGGGAGCGCTTATTCGGGGAAGACCTGGACAAGTATATCCAGAGAATTTCCAGCGGTAAAAGTACACTTTTGCCGGTTAAAAATAGAGTTAGAGGTCCCTCTTTTAAGAGGCCGGCTTCTCCAGTCCCTAGGACATCGGCTGTGAAACAGTTCCGACGGCCTCCTCGGTCAAATCCCGGAGGTAGAAATCAGGGACAGTTGCAGGGTAACAAAAAGCCCTGGAGCAGGAGAGGTACAAAACCTCCCCCAAAGTCAAATGCATGAAGGGTTGCCCCCACCCAATCGGGTGGGGGGAAGACTTCAGTTGTTCACAGAGACCTGGCGGGACACGATCCGAGACAGATGGGTGCTCTCCGCAGTAAATCTGGGATACAAATTGGAGTTAAAAAACTCCCCTTCTTCCCGCTTTATAAGGTCAAACGTGCCAAGGGATCCCCAGAAGAGAGGATCCCTCCTGTTGGCACTAGAACAATTATTGCTTCAAGCAGTAATTATAGAGGTTCCCCTGGAAGAGTGGGGGTTCGGGTTTTACTCAAACCTCTTTACAGTTCCGAAGCCAAACGGGGACGTGAGGCCCATATTAAATCTAAAAGGGCTAAACAAATTCCTGCATATCAGGACTTTCCGGATGGAGTCGATCCGATCGGTAGCCACTGCCCTACAAGGGGAGGAATGGTTAGCCTCGATCGACATCAAGGATGCTTATTTGCACATTCCCATCTTTCCAGCCCACCAAAAATTTCTACGCTTTGCGGTAGAAGGCCGCCATTTTCAGTTCAGAGCCTTACCCTTCGGTCTGGCCACAGCACCAAGAGTGTTCACAAAAATTTTGGCCCCATTATTGGCCAATCTAAGAACACGAGGTGTAACGATAATGGCATATCTAGACGACTTGTTGCTGATAGACCACTCAGTGGAAAAACTAGAAGTGGTTGTTCACGAGACAATCAAGTATCTGGAATATCACGGTTGGATTATCAACCGAGACAAGTCAGCCCTAAAGCCAGTCAAAAGTCTGGAATACTTGGGGCTAAGGCTGGATTCAGACCGGAGAAAAATTTTCTTGCCTCAAGAAAAGGGGTCGTCTTTGAGAGATTTGATCCACTTAGTGGGCTCAAAAAGACAGCCATCCATACGCCTGTGCATGAGGCTGCTGGGAAAGATGGTGGCATCATTCGAAGCAGTACCCTACGGTCAATTCCATTCAAGGAAGTTGCAAAGGGCCATACTGTCAGCCTGGAACAAAAAAGTTCAGGCTCTGGACTTACCAATGTCCTTGTCCCCTTCCGTTCGCAGGAGCCTCCGCTGGTGGTTGGTTCCCCAGAATCTGGAAAGAGGGAAATCCTTCAGTCCGATTTCCTGGAAGGTGGTCACTACAGATGCCAGCCTTGTAGGCTGGGGAGCAGTACTGGAGCAATGGTCTCTCCAGGGCAAGTGGTCAGAAGCAGAAAAGGCCCTGCCCATCAATCTCTTAGAGATACGAGCAGCCCGGTATGCCCTAGTAGCATGGACATCCAAACTCCAAGGGTCCCCTGTCAGAGTTCAGTCAGACAATGCCACAGCAGTGGCATATATCAATCGTCAGGGGGGCACCAGGAGTCGTGCAGCCCAAAGGGAGGTAAATTACATCCTGAGATGGGCAGAAAGATATGTCCCAGCCATATCTGCGGTATTCATTCCAGGGGTGGAGAATTGGAAGGCGGACTTTCTAAGTCGCCAACAATTATGCCCAGGGGAATGGTCCCTTCATCCCGAGGTTTTCCGGACAATATGTCAGCGGTGGGGAACACCGGATGTAGATCTGCTAGCATCCAGATTCAACGCAAAGGTGGACAGGTTTGTCTCTTGGACAAGGGATCCCCTAGCTTGCGGCTCGGATGCCCTAGTGTTCCCTTGGGATCAGTTCAAGCTGATATATGCATTCCCACCGCCACAATTGTTACCTCGATTACTCCGCAGAATCAGGGTAGAAAAGAAACCAGTGATTCTGGTGGCTCCAGCGTGGCCCCGAAGAGCATGGTACGCGGAGATTGTAAAAATGTCTGTGGGGAGTCCTTGGACCCTCCCACATCGTCCGGACCTGCTTTCGCAGGGACCGATATACCACCCTTCCTTACCAGCCCTAGGTTTGACGGCCTGGCTATTGAAGCCCACATTCTAAAAAAGAGAGGGCTCTCTAATGCTGTGGTGTCTACCATGATCAATGCCAGGAAACCGGTATCCAGGCAGATCTACTATAGAATCTGGAAGGCGTACATCGCCTGGTGTGAGGCCAGGAGATGGCATCCACGTAAATACGTAATAGGTAGGATTCTGGACTTCCTACAATGGGCTGTAGATAGGAAGCTTGCCTTGAGTACTATCAAGGGTCAGATTTCGGCCTTGTCAATATTTTTTCAAAGGCCCTTGGCTTCGCATTCACTAGTCAAAGCCTTTATACAAGGAGTGATGCGTATTAGTCCTCCGGTTAATATTCCCATATGTCCATGGGATCTAAACTTGGTTCTGTCGGTTCTACAGAAACAACCATTTGAACCATTACAGCATATTTCCTTGGTGCTTCTCACCAGGAAATTGATTTTTCTAGTAGCCATTTGTTCGGCTAAAAGAGTATCGGAATTAGCAGCTATGTCCTGTAAGGAGCCATATCTGGTTATCCATAAGGACAGAGTAGTGTTACGTCCTCATCCAGCCTTTCTTCCTAAGGTGGTATCGAGTTTTCATTTGAACCAAGATGTGGTTCTTCCTTCTTTTTTCCCCAAACCTACTTCGGTAGAGGAAAAGTTATTGCATTCTTTGGATGTAGTAAGAGCAGTTAAAGCTTATCTAAAAGCCACTGCTCAGATTCGCAGAATGGATACTTTGTTTATTCTGCCGGAAGGCCCCAGAAAGGGTCAGGCAGCGTCAAAATCTACTTTAGCCAAGTGGATTCGACAGGTCATAATACAAGCCTATGGCTTGAGAAGTAGACCGCCTCCGTTCAAAGTTAGGGCGCACTCCACGAGAGCAGTTGGAACTTCATGGGCAGTGCATCACCAGGCCTCCCTGGCTCAAATCTGTAAGGCCGCAACATGGTCTTCGGTACACACGTTTACTAGGTTCTACCAGGTGGACGTTAGAAGTCAGGAGGATGTCGCCTTTGGGCGCAGTGTGTTGCAGGCCGCAAAAGATCCTCATGTCTGATAGCGCTCAGCTTATATATGGTGTATCCCCCCCCCTCATTTGGCATTGCTTTAGGACATCCCATTAGTAATGACTATGTCGCTCTGTGTCCCGTGATGTACGAGAAAGAAAATAGGATTTTTATAACAGCTTACCTGTAAAATCCTTTTCTTGGAGTACATCACGGGACACAGAGCTCCCGCCCCTCTTTAGGGACACTTATTGCTTTGCTACAAAACTGAGGTGCTCCCGGATGGGAGGGGCTTATATAGGGGAGGGTACTTCCGGTTTTGGAAGTTGCCAGTGCCAGCACCTGACGGTATCTATATAACCCATTAGTAATGACTATGTCGCTCTGTGTCCCGTGATGTACTCCAAGAAAAGGATTTTACAGGTAAGCTGTTATAAAAATCCTATTTTTCTAATACGCTCTAACCTTTTTTGGTTATTTTTTAAAGGTTACATAGTGAAATGGTTGGTATTTACTAAAGGAAAATACACTTGGCACTACAAATGTACTAAGACAAACTAGGAGACAGGAAACCAACAAAAGTTACAGGCATACCCCGCTTTACGGACACTCACTTTACGTACACTCGCGAGTACGGACATACCCGCGAGTGTACATAAAGTGCCTCACAAGACAAACATTCCTGCACCATCAGCCGCAGTAGAAGGAACTTAAGCTCTGAGCATGTAGCCTACCCTATTCCAGTGTGCTCTTCCTGTTTCCTGGCCGCCGCCCCACCTCCTGTGCACAGCGCGATGTCTGGGGGATGGATTGGAGTGGGCCCCCCTTGCATCAGATGAGCCTAATTACATGTGAGTGTTTCCCTGACACCCCCACTACAGCCCCTGACGCCCCATAACAGCCCCTGGCACCCCCACTACAGCCCCTGACTCCCTCACTACAGCCTAGAAGTGAAAAAATGTATTGTTTCACTTTAAGTACATTTTCGTTTTACATACATGCTCTGGTCCCGTTGTGTACTTAAAAGTGGGGTATGCCTGTATAAGTTTAAACCAGATTTTTATTTTGATCGTTAGACAGGAATCTTTAGCCATAGCCTGGCATAGGAATTGCCCCCCTACCCGTGAAATAGTCCATGTATTTGTCCCGAACCTCACGGGCATTTTGGGGGGGCAAGCCAGCACGGGCAGATTCCAGGCCCGGCAGGGGATTAGCAGGGGAAAGTCCAGCCTCAGGCAAAACTGAGGCCATATAGGAATTTGATTTGCGGCAGAGAAAATTGTGTAGCACACAGCAGCATAAAACTACATAGTTTATTTTGTACTCCGCCAAGTGTATTGAAGTCATAAAAAGGCGGAACCGGCTGGCCATTATGCCGAAGGCATTTTCAACGACTCTTCGGCCCCTGGTCAGCCGGTAATTGAACACCCTCTTCTCTGGGGTCAGGGTCCTCTGAGGAAATGGCCTCATAAGATGCGGTCCAAGTCCGAAGGCTTCATCAGCCAAAAAAACAAAGGGGAGTCCTTCAACATTCCCTGCATCCGGTGGCAATGCAAGGTCGTCACTCTGGAGATGGAGGGCAAACTCCGTCTGGATGAAGGATCCCCCATCGGACATCCGGCCATTCTTCCCTACATCAACATAGAGGAATTCATACCGTGCTGACACCACCGCCATCAGCACAATGCTATGAAACCCCTTGTAGTTGTAGTAGTAGGACCCAGAACGGGGTGGCGGCATGATGCGGACGTGCTTCCCGTCTATAGCACCACCGCAGTTGGGGAAGTCCCACCGCGTGGCAAACTCCGATGCCACAGTCTGCCATTCCTGTGGCGTGGAAGGAAGCTGTGGAGTCAAACAAGATGAAAAAATATTAGAATACACAAATCAAACATTACAAGGAGTTTCTAAGAAAATACATTAGAGGCCAACATCAAGCAAAGTCTACGTTTATTAAGGTGTTTTAAATAAGTATAATGGAAGGCTCATGTATCATATTCATCACCCCCTATGATGGTCCATTAATAAATTATAATGGGGAGGGGGGGTAGATGTGTTTGGCCACAAGATAGCATTGCAGTGGCGGTGCGTCCAGAGTGGGCGCTGGAACACTGCCCCCTCTCTCCTGTGCCCGTCACTCAGAACAATACATAGGTTCATGCCTTGCATAAACCTATGCATTGTCTATGCCGCCCACTATTCAGGTGGATGGCCCCCTGTTAAGCGACCGACATATGAATACCTGCGGCATTTATGGGCTTAAAATTGCATATCAGAAACAGGGAGGAAAATTGACTTGCACATTACAGCCTGAGGGATGTAATTGGCTTCAGAAAAGTTAAATAGGGGACGCAGGGGGGGGGCATTCCTTGGGTAAACACTGACAGGCTGCTCTGCCAATCATGTTCACCAAGTCTGTTTAATGGTAACATGATTGGCTGATGCAACATCGAGGGCAGGAAAAGACATCAAGGAGAGAAGAAGGATGGCGCTGACCACAAGAAGGTATGTGCAGGGCTGGGGGGGGGGGACTGGCTGCATTGGAGGGGACAAAATGGCTGCATTAGAGGGAACAAAATGGCTGCATTGGAGGGAACAAATGGGGGCGTTTAATAGGCACCAGAGCAAAAAAGGAGGAAGTTTATTTCCTACATTGGGGTTTGAACCCCCAAACATTTGGAGCAACAGGCGCCCCTGCTGGAAAGGTTAGTGAAGGGAAATATGCCAGGAGGAGAAATAAGGGGCAATCTAAAGCTTCCAGCATGCATGGGGACAAAGGGGACATTCTCAGCATATTACAATCATGGTAATTAGGGAAGGAGGAAAGAAATACAATACATTAGCATACATGAAATACATAAAATGTGATGTTAATGGAAAAAACTTACCCTAATATAGTCCTCCTTGCAGGACTTGTATAATAGCAGAACAGGTGTCTGGGATTATGAGGCCCAGAGCCTGGGGGGAGATGCCTGTCGTGAACTTCAAGTCCTGCAGACTTCTCCCTGTCGCCAGATAACGTAACGTGGCGATGAGCCTCTGCTCAGCACTGATGGCTTCCCGCATAACGGTGTCCTGCCTGGTAATATAGGGGGACACCAAAGCCAACAGTTCCTGAAAAACGGGGTCAGACATCCGCAGAAAATTCCTGTAGTCCTCAGGATTATTCTCGACTATCTCCCGCAGCAGAGGCATATGGCAGAATTGGTCCCGCTGGAGCAACCAATTCTTGGTCCATGAACTCCTCCTCACACCATTCATGGACTGGTCTTGGTCCAAAACAAGCAGACCAACACCAAGCGCACGCACAGCACGAACTCGACGACGAGAACGTCCAGGCGACATGGCTAGGAAACGGTCGTCTTATCAGAACGTACAGAACAGAACGCACTTTAGAACAGCAAGGCCTATGAATAACGAACTGAAAAAGAGAAACGAACAGGCAAGAACGCACTGTAAAACAGATACGACCTGCCTAGAGGCCCTGAAAGTCAAGATACGAACCCACAAGCACAAACTGAACCGCAGAAAACGAACTGAAAAGTACGAAGACTGAAAAGCGCGAATCGTCTCTTCCCAAACTTTTACTTCACACGCGGTAACACGAGATCAGCAAAAGCAGCCCAAGGGGTGGCGCCAAGAAAAAAGATCTTCCCCTTTATAGTGCCGTCGTACGTGCTGGACGTGACCGCGGAGAACAACGAGGAAATTGGGAAATGTCAGTGTGTACGCATGGAAAGCTTGACGAGAAAATCGACAAGGTTAACAAGAATCTCGACGTGTTTTTTACGACGAGAAACTCGGTCGAGGGTACGAGGCTTGCCAGTATATCTCAGGTTCTTCACTGGGGAGATGATGTTTGGGACCGTTCTGTCAAAGCTGCAGCAAATTCATATACAACTTACTAACATGTACATGAATCTGTGGCAGGTTCCGCCGTTTGTCGTACTACAGTGAGACTAGGGTTTCCACCTCATCCCTTTAAAATCAAACACATATTAATTACACAGGTTCTGTGGCTAATAAAGGTGGTAATTAAGTCACTTGGTGCCTTATCTGCATTAAATTTGCCTCAGAACCTGTGTATGTCATATGTGTTCGGGTTTAAAGGGATGAGGTGGCTACCCTACGCGAGACAGCTTTCTCAAGACTAAATATGACACTTTTTATAAATTCCACAGATATAAGTGTAGCGACCTCACCTCTCACTCCCTCCTTTTCTGTCAATGGCTCTCGTCTAGGGGACCAGGGAGGAGAGTGTGATGCACCACCAGCTCACATCCTCCAGTGTGTAGAGGTGTGAGCTATAACCCTTTCCTTTGGGCCTGTGCCCCTGTCCAGAGCCAAAACTTCCCTTGAGAATGACCTTTAAATCCCAGAAAGCCAAGTTCCACACCATTGAAAGTCCAACACTTATTTATTCTTCAGAGCAATAAATAGTCCTTTTAGAGCAGACTGGTTAGACAACGAACAGACAAGGTGAAGAGGAAGGTCCAGGCACAAACATGAAGTTGTTACTCTCCTGTTTCGGTGTGCGCAAACAGGCTTGGCGCACGGTCGCTGCCACCGACCATGAGGGTGGTCGCTGCCACCGACCGGGTGAATTGGACTTGAGGTCTCTGCCACCGACCTGGGTTTCAGTTGGGTCGCTGCCACCGACCATGAGAACGTGGACTACCTTCTTGAGATATGGCCCCTGTCAGGGGAGTCATCCATCTGGACGGTCACCAGAGGCCTCCCCGGTCACCAGCCAATGCTGCGCTGGATCTCCGAGAATGTCACCTCTCTGGTCCCCCTCGCCCTAGATTCGGGTGTCCAACACCGGAGGACACCCTAGGAATCCTCCATCCCTTGCGGGACCCAGTCGAAAGGTACTGGGCCCCAGGCCTCCAGAGAGTACCACACCCCAGACTAAAGGTGTCAGGGGTGGAATCGCAGCTCCGTCCCCGGGCCGAGGGCGCCTGGAGACCACCAGCACTCACACCCAGGCTGAAGGTGCCTGGGCGTGGACCCCGAGCCGAAGATGTCTGCCCCTTTTATCCCCTCTCCCAGCATGCACAGCAGGTTCCCCGCCCCGCTGTACCACTGCCGTGAGAGGACAAAAAAAAGCCCAGACCTCCAATGGTGGTTCAACCCCGGCCTATGGCGAGAGCGCCACCTATAGGCCGCAGGGAACTGGACACCACTGATATCCTCCACTGGCATAAATTGGTCCATGAACCCTAACAATTGCTGCATCTGAGCCTGTTATCACTCAGATGCCTCCCCTAAATGTAACCACCCGCTACATAAGTATGGTGAAAAAAATGTTTGAAAAACATCTGTTCCTGAACAAGCGTCTACTTCCTGAGGAACTAAATCATGAGGGAATGGAGACTAGGCCTCAAATAGTTTTCCTCAGCATGTAGTAGTCAGTTGTGACAAATCACAATCTGAGGATTCACCCTGTTTTCACCCCTTCATGGTGTATAAAACATCCTGGATTCCTCTAATTCACCAGAGACCTGACCTGGCCTTAGGCCTCGTACACACGACCGAGTTTCTCGGCAAGAACCAGCAAGAAACTTGCTGGCAGAGATGTCTTGCCGAGAAACTCGTTCGTGTGTATGGTTTCTCGTCAAGAAAACCGACAAGTAATCTCGACGAGAAAATAGAGAACCTGCTCTCTATTTTCTCGTCGAGATTCTCGTCGGCATGTTTCTCGACGAGAAAAGTGAGTGTGTGTACACTTACCTGTCCTCCCGGAAGCCTGCGCATGTTCGAAATGAATTCGACGCATGCGCGGTAGCTTCCTAGGCATACGTAGGGTATACCAAGATGGCGGCGACGGCATCGAATGTGACGAGCGCATGCTCGTCGTAGTCGATGACGTCACCGCGTACGTTCCATTCAAAGAACCGCGGGTTCTTTGAATCGAGCGTGTGTACACTCGGCCGGGACAAGTTTCTTGTCCAAGAATCTCGTCGAAAAAAATGACATGTTTTTTTCGACGAGAATCTCGGCCGTGTGTACGAGGCTTTATTCTCTAGAATGGTTGGCAGGTGTCCCTTATTGTGGAAGGAAGGCCTGATATGTTCATATGTGTAAAATGCAGGGATCGTTTACACTTGCGTTGGTCCTCTAAAGTGGGTTTGGTTTTCAGAGATCATTTGACAGGTGCTGATGAGGCACTATGTCACCTCCTCGTCACTTGTTTTATCCCCTAAAAGCCTGCACCACTGCGCTGCAACCACTTGCATTGAATGCAGTTGTGAGGCAGCTCCTTTCATTTAAATAGGTTGCGTTTGGCGGGACATTTGGCCTCATAACTCCCAGTCAGCATTCTCACATCCTGCCTTGTTGCAAGGATGTGAAAAGCAAACGTTTTTTGCTCCTGTAATGCTGGGAATGAATGTACAAATGTTTATTACATCCTAGTAACAAGGCAGGATGTGGGTATTGCTGATTGAGTTTTTAGGCCAGGCTTCTGTAGGGGGCACAAATGCCTCACAGGTATGGCAATAAAAGGAATGAACGTTTTATAAAGCTGCACAGTTTTTTTTTTAAATATCCACTGGGCCCGCTTGATTGCAGAGGCCATTTTCCTGAAAAAGTGAATACAGCCGTTAAACCACACCCCTATAAAAATTAGCCACACCCACTTTTCCTGCAGTGTGTGTCACTTCCTTCTCACCTTATTAACTGCTCTCCAAGGCTGACACCTCTCAGAGGCCCATTGATGTAAGTATTAAAAATGGCGGTATTTTACTTCAGTTTTTATTTGTTTGTTTTTTTGTCAGTAAGGGATCAACACCGTAGAAGCAGGTAAGCGTTCTATTTAGCATTGTTGCCGAGTTGGTGGCTGGCGATAATGTGTTGGGGCTTATTCACACATGCAGCTATACTGAAAAGCAATCTGTGATGGATGTGGAGGGAGTTTGACAGGAGGTGGGGAGATAATATACCCTTTTCTTTAACCCTCAAAGTACCAACCTACTGTGCCACAACCGCGATTGTAGGGCGTATGTGGTGTGGCCGCATTGTACATTGCCGTTAATGTACATTACGTACTGCACTGTAAAACACACGTTTTACTGCACATTACTCCAACAATGTGAATAGGCCCATTGGCAAAGTAGCCTTGTGTATGCTCTGATTGACAAGACATGCATGTTTATGTATATAGGTGAGGGGGGCAGTGACAAACACCTTCTAGCAACGGCTTATCTTAGAGGGGTATACAATAGCAATCAGCTTGGTAAATCCAGCCTGGCATATCCAATGGTGTGCCCAGCATATATGATACCCGGGGCAGATCAATCTTTTAACCACTTAAGGACCAGAAGATTTTCCCCCCCTAATGACCAGGCCATTTTTTGCGATACGGCACTGCATCGCTTTAACTGACAATTGCGCGGTGGTGCAACGTTGTGCCAAACAAAATTGACCTCCTTTTTTCCCCACAAATAAAGCTTTCTTTTGGTGGTATTTGATCACCTCTGTGGTTTTTATTTTTTGTGCTATAAACAAAAAAGACCGACAATTTCTTTGCTATAATAAATATCCCCCCCAAAAAGATGTAAAAAAACGAATTTCTTCCTCTGTTTAGGCCAATATGTATTCTTCTACATATTTTTGGTAAAAAAAATCCCAATTAGCGTATATTGATTGGTTTGCGCAAAAGTTATCCCGTCTACAAAATAGGGGATAGATTTATGGCATTTTTTTTTTTACGAGTAATGATTTTTAGCAGGACTGCTACATTGCAGTGGACAGATCGGACACTTTTGACACTTTTTTGGGACCAGTGACATTTTTACAGCAATGTGACATAAATGTCACTGGCAGGGAAGGGGTTAACGCTAAGGGGCAATCAAAGGGTTAAATGTTCCCTATTGAGGTATTTCTAACTGTGGGGGGAGGGGACTGACAGGGAGTAGAGAGAAATCGCTGTTCCTAATCACTAGGTACAGACAATCTCACTCTTCTCCCCTGACAGAACAGGGATCTGTTTGCTTACACTGGAAGATCCCCATTCTGCCTCTCTGTGGACCGATCGCGGGTGGCCGATGGACATTGAGTCTGCCGAACCCACTGATTGGCTCCCCCTGCTAGCGAATGGGCACGCGTGTGAGCCGCCCACAGCTCGCCGTGTACGCGCCTGACGTACAATGATGGCAATTCAAGCAGGAGACCTAACCTGCCGCACTACAACTGCGGCGGCTGGTCGTTAATGTCCCCTCTTGACCCCTAAGGCTGCTTTTATGCCTCAGCAGAGCAATTTTCAGGCATATTTTTTTTTGCATTTTTGCACAAAAGTGTACAAAAGTGTCCTAGAAGTGTATTACATGCATTTTACATGTGCATTTAAGCTTCAGGCATTTTGTTTTAGCCAGTGGAAGAAGAGGCTAAGAAAACGCCTGATAAAACGTGAAATTGCTCGCTTCATGCATTTTCAGGTGTTTCCGTTCAAGTCTATGGAGCCAAAAAAAGCCTAAATCTGTCACAAAAGTAGGTTATGTAAAATTTGGAGAGCCTGAGCACTCATATATAAACAGCCACCACCATGTATATACATGGGATTTTGGTTGTTGAGAGTTCTGGAGCTTTGAGCTACAAAACACGCGGGTGAATGGGGCCTAACACGTCAAAATGATTTTGGATCATTTTTTAAACAATCTCCTTCACCCCACACATAAAAAAAAATGTCAGTAATATCAGGAAATAAAACTGAATTGGCTGGATGGAGAGTGGATAGCAACAGTGTAAGTACAGTTACAACTTTAAGGGAGCGTGGCCAATACAGTGGCTGTCACCTCATGGTGTTGTGGCAAATCTCTAATTTCCCCTAGAAAAGTAGGGCAGATGGTACAGAAAAAAGAAAATAAGCCTCATCATTGGATTCAGTGGCAGTAAGAGCACTGGTGGTCAGTGGCAGGCATTAATATAAACCCCTCCCCTAGCATTGGATGTCAGTTTTATTAGTAACCCTCCTTCCTCTCACAGCATTGGTGGTCAGTGGCGGGCTGTAAAAAAGCTCCCCAGTAATGGTGATCCATTGCAGGCTGTAATAATAAACACCCAGAGTATTGCTTGGTGGTCAGTAGCAGGCTGTAATAATAACTTTCCCCCCTCCCAGTATTGATGGTAAGTGGCAGGCTGTAATAACTTCCCATTTTTTTCAAATAGTAATTTAGTGACAATTTGTCTGTCTGTTTTATCCAATTTTGATACAATTAAAGACATGCATTGAGCCGATTATTCAAGCCCTGTTTTGGCATTCATTTACCATTACGCTACTCCCTGGGAGGGCTTTACCCTCCATCAGGAAGTATGTATTATTTTATTTTGTAATAATAAACACCCCGAGTATTGGTGGTCAATGGAAGGCTGTAGTAAGAAGTCCCTGTGCATTTGTGGTCAGTGGCAAGCTGTAATAATAAACACCCAGAGTATTGGTGGTCACTGGTCAGTAACAGGCTGTAATAATAACCCCCCAGTATTGGTGGTTAGTGACAGGCTGTAATAATAAACACCCCGAGTATTGGTGGTCACTAGGGATGAGCTCGGCGTTCGAGTCAAACATACGTTCGACTCGAACATCGGCTGTTCAAACGTTCAACGAAGATCGAACGTTTTGGGCTGTTCGCGCCAAATTCGAGTGACGCGAACGGCCCACAATACACTGCGCCATCGCAGTGCAATCCCGGCGCTGTGATTGGCCAAGCATGCACTGTGACCCCGCATGCTTGGCCAATCACAGGGCCGGCAGCGAGGAGAGCCATAATTGGTCACAGGCAGGATGCCTGTGGCCAATTATAGCTCAGGGGGGTTTAGTACACGCCCCACACTATAAAAGGCCGCCAGCGCGGCGGCCTTGTGTAGTGTGTTCCGGTTCAGGGAGAGAGAAGGATAGGCAGGGAGAGTGTTAGTGATATTTGTTAATTTACCTTGTGTGTAGGGAGAGAGAAGGATAGGCAGGGACAGTGTCAGTGATATTCTGCTAAACCTTGTGTGCAGGGAGAGAGAAGGATAGGCAGAGACAGTGTCAGTGATATTCTGCTAAACCTTGTGTGCAGGGAGAGAGAAGGATAGGCAGGGGACAGTGTCAGTGATATTTTTGCTAAGCCTCCTGCACAGTATACACCTGAAGCTAGCCCTTATTGCTGTGTTTTCCTGTTGTGTAACACAGGCAGGCATCTGCAGCAGTTATAGCAGGCGTAGTGTGCTTCCTGCAAAATATACACCTGAAGCTAGCCCTTATTGCTGTGTTTTCCTGTTGTGTAACACAGGCAGGCATCTGCAGCACTTACAGCAGGCGTAGTGTGCTTCCTGCAAAATATACACCTGAAGCTAGGCCTTATTGCTGTGTTTTCCTGTTGTGTAACACAGGCAGGCATCTGCAGCAGTTATAGCAGGCGTAGTGTGCTTCCTGCAAAATATACACCTGAAGCTAGGCCTTATTGCTGTGTTTTCCTGTTGTGTAACACAGGCAGGCATCTGCAGCACTTACAGCGGGCGTAGTGTGCCTCCTGCACATTATACACCTGAAGCTACCCCTTATTGCTCGTAGTTTTTTTTTCTTTTGTGTTACACTAACAGGCATCTGCAGCACTTACAGCGGGCGTAGTGTGCTTCTTGCAAAATATACACCAGAAGCTAGCCCTTATTGCTGTGTTTTCCTGTTGTGTAACACAGGCAGGCATCTGCAGCAGTTATAGCAGGCGTAGTGTGCCTCCTGCAAAATATACACCTGAAGCTAGGCCTTATTGCTGTGTTTTCCTGTTGTGTAACACAGGCAGGCATCTGCAGCACTTACAGCAGGCGTAGTGTGCTTCCTGCAAAATATACTGTACACCTGAAGCTAGGCCTTATTGCTGTGTTTTCCTGTTGTGTAACACAGGCAGGCATCTGCAGCAGTTATAGCAGGCGTAGTGTGCTTCCTGCAAAATATACACCTGAAGCTAGCCCTTATTGCTGTTTTTTCCTGTTGTGTAACACAGACAGGCATCTGCAGCAGTTATAACAGGCATAGTGTGCTTCCTGCAAAATATACACCTGAAGCTAGCCCTTATTGCTGTTTTTTCCTGTTGTGTAACACAGGCAGGCATCTGCAGCACTTACAGCGGGCGTAGTGTGCTTCCTGCAAAATATACACCTGAAGCTAGCCCTTATTGCTGTTTTTTCCTGTTGTGTAACACAGGCAGGCATCTGCAGCAGTTATAGCAGGCGTAGTGAGCTTCCTGCAAAATATACACCTGAAGCTAGCCCTTATTGCTGGGTTTTCCTGTTGTGTAACACAGGCAGGCATCTGCAGCACTTACAGCAGGCATAGTGTGCCTCCTGCAAAATATACACCTGAAGCTAGGCCTTATTGCTGTGTTTTCCTGTTGTGTAACACAGGCAGGCATCTGCAGCACTTACAACAGGCGTAGTGTGCTTCCTGCAAAATATACACCTGAAGCTAGGCCTTATTGCTGTGTTTTCCTGTTGTGTAACACAGGCAGGCATCTGCAGCACTTACAGTGGGCGTAGTGTGCCTCCTGCACATTATACACCTGAAGCTACCCCTTATTGCTCGTAGTTTTTTTTCTTTTGTGTTACACTAACAGGCATCTGCAGCACTTACAGCGGGCGTAGTGTGCTTCTTGCAAAATATACACCAGAAGCTAGCCCTTATTGCTGTGTTTTCCTGTTGTGTAACACAGGCAGGCATCTGCAGCACTTACAGCAGGCGTAGTGTGCTTCTTGCAAAATATACACCTGAAGCTACCCCTTATTGCTGGTTTTCCCATCTCCCTGCAGGCCTTTAGAATGTCTGGAAGGCAAACAAGGAGAGGCAGACAGTCAGGAGCCAATAAAAGAGGGCAAGCAGGCTCTGTGTCTAGAGACAACAGTGCTGGTCGTGGACGCGGTGCATCGTCATCAGCACGTGGCCATGGGACACGCTTGTCCTTATTTTCGGCAGCTGGACGTGTTGAGCCGCATCATGCCGAAGACTTGGTAGAGTGGATGACCAAGCCCTCCTCATCCTCCTCATCCTCTCTCACCCAGGCTCAGGGTACTGGCAAAGCAGCTGCCAAAGCGTCCTCAATGTCATCATCAGTCACTCCTTCCCTAGACCCACCGTGTCCTCCTGAGGAGTCCCCCGAACTGTTTGAGCACAGTGTTGGGTACATGCTCCAGGAGGATGCCCAGCGTTTCGAAGAGTCTGAAGATGATACCAAGCTAGAGGAAGGCAGTAGCGTGAGAGCAGAGAGAGGGGATGCTTAAGAAGGACACCAATCTGGCAGTCATGTTCCAGCAGCTGCAGCATACTGCCAGATTGGTTCCAGTGATGAGGAGGGAGGGGATGATGAGGTCACTGACTCCACGTGGGTGCCTGATAGGAGAGAGGAGGAGGAGGATGAGGAGGAGGCACATCTCCAACGAGGCAGGATGCCCTCCGGGGGCCAGCGTAAGGGCAGCACACCGACTGAATCACACCGCAGAGCTCCGCCTGTGCAGGGCGCTGCCTCTGCCCGTTATTCCAAAAGTTCTTTGGTGTGGGCCTTTTTTGAGTCAAGTGCATCAGATCCCACTGCTGCTGTTTGCAACATATGTCTCAAGCGTATCTCGCGTGGCCAAAACATCAGCCGCTTGGGCACCACATGCTTGACCAGACATATGTTTACCTGCCATGCAGCTTGTTGGCAAGCCTACCTTAAAGACCCACACCAAAGAACAAAGCGGACCGCTCCTTGCTTCGCATCAGCTGGGATCTCCAACCCCACTATACCTTCAGTCCTCTCTGAAACCTGCACTGAGAGGAATGAAACTTTCGGTCCGTTCCAAGGTTCTGGTGCCAACCGAACGGGGGGGGGGTGTTCGGCTCATCCCTAGTGGTCACTGGTCAGTAACAGGCTGTAATAATAACCCCCCAGTATTGGTGGTCAGTGACAGGCTGTAATAATAAACACCCCGAGTATTGGTGGTCAGTGACAAGCTGTAATAATAACCCCCCAGTACTGGTGGTCAGTGACATGCTGTAATAATAACCCCCCAGTATTAGTGGTCAGTGACAGGCTGTAATAATAACCCCCCAGTATTGATGGTCGGTGAAAGGCTGTAATAATAACCCCCCAGTATTGGTGGTCAGTGACAGGCTGCAATAATAAATCCCCAGTATTGGGGGTCAGTAGCAGGTTGTAAAAATCAACACGCTGCATATTTGTGGTCAGCGGCAGGCTTTATTAGTAAGCTCCTGCCCCTCGCAGTATTGGTGGTCAGTGTCAGGCTTTATTAGTGTAGCGGGTGTTTGAATTTAAGGGAGGCATCTGGGTGGCAGTGTAACCCAGATGCACAAATTGCTAGGGGATCCGAGACCTTTTTCTGGTTCTTGGAGGACTCTGGTGGTGTGAGGTTCCTTGCGGTCCACGGGTGGCGCTGTTGCCCTGGGCCGGAGCTGAACTCACACTGCAAGACTGTGCCTTTTTGTCCTCCCCTGGAGCTGGTACAGCGGGGCGGAGAACCCGCTGTGACGCAAAGGGAGAGGGGATAAAAGGGGCGGACGCCTTTACCACGGGGTGCAGAGTTGAGAGTTCGGAGTGGGAGTCGGAGGACTCGGCCGCACCCAGGCACCTTCAGCTTGGGTGCTGGCGTTCCAGTGCTCCAAGCCTAGGTGCCCTTGGCCTGGCCGGAGCGGAGATGGAGTCCATCCCAGGCACCTTTAGCCTGGGGTGAGGTACTATGGCGGATGCCTGGGGCTCAGTACCTTCGACTGAGTTCTGCGAGGGTGGAGGAATCCGAGGGGGGCCCTAACTCATTGGGTGCCCGTGTCTGAGTTTGTGAGGACTGGTGTGCGGAACTTCTCTGAAGAGTCCAGCGCAGCATGGCTGGTGACAGAGAGGCCTCCTGTTTCTCCCTTGGACGGATCTCCTTCCCCTGACAGGGGACGTGCTAGCGAAGGTAATTCACGTTCTACCTCACATGGTCAGTGGCAGTGACTATTCACCACTGGTGATATCACAGTGGTTAGCAGGAGAAGGGAAAGGATTGTGCCTCGATCTATTCCCCATTACTACTCAGTAGAAGAAACTGTTTGTTGTTTGCCAAGAAGAATAAAACCGAGTTGGACCTATTCACTGTGTGGAACTCTGGTTACTAGGAGCAAAGGAGTCAGGGATGAAGTACTGGACTTGACTCTAGGACACCTACACAAAACCCAATCTTCTGGCCTTCACCTCTCAGCTATGGAGGACATGGGCCGTGGTGTATCTCATCCCTCCCCCCAGCACTGAGACCCCTAGACGAAGAAAGACAAGCCGAATATGAGAAGGGGAGAGAGGGGTGAGGCCGCTACATTAGTAAGCTTCTGCCCCTCCCAGTATTGGTGGTCAGTGGCAGGCTTTATTAGTAAGCTCCTGCCACTCCCAGTATTGGTGGTCAGTGGCAGGCTTTATTAATAACCTCCTGCCACTCCCAGTATTGGTGGTCAGTGGCAGGCTTTAATAATAAATACCCTGAGTATTGGTGGTCACTGGCAGGCCCCCCTGTGCCGAACCATTTATTTTCTCGTTTTTTTGTGCCGGATGCTAGAAAACTGAACATTCTAGGAACTCTCTGCAAGGGAAGCTCCCTCTAGGTGGCCATACCCAGTGCAGACTGCCCCTCCCTTCCCCAAATACGCCACTGGGCGTAATACCATTTCTTCCCATCAGCAGGCTTGGCTGGGGAATGTATGGCAAGGTCAGGGTAGGGTTGCCACCTGTCCAGGATTGACCACACCCATGATGTGGCCATAAGTTTATCCCAGCAATTGTTGATCAGGGAGGCTGCAGTGACCTACAAACAATCACAGCCCCAAATCCACAATGGCTCAAAAGTGATATGGTTCAGAAATATTTAGACAGAATAAAGGTGGATAAAGCACCTGGACCAGATGGCATCCACTCACAGATCCTACAAGAATTGAGCTCTGTAATTTCAAAGCCATTGTATCTAATTTTTAGGGACTCATTAATGACAGGAATAGTACCACTGGATTGGCGCAGGGCCAATGTGGTGCCTATATTTAAAAAGGGAACAAAGTCTTTACCAAGTAACTATAGACCTGTCAGTTTAACTTCTATAGTTGGGAAGATACTGGAGAGATTAATAAAAGACCACATAGATGAGTTCTTGCTGGAAAAAAATATTTTAAGCAACAGACAGCATGGATTCATGAAAAACAGAAGTTGTCAGACAAACCTGACTTCTTATTATGAAGAGGTAAGGAAAACCTTGGACAGAGGGGTGGCGGTGGACGTGGTATACTTGGATTTTGCAAAAGCGTTCGATACAGTTCCGCACACACAGCTCATGTGTAAGGTAAAGTCTACAGGATTGGAAATATCAGTTTGTAAATGGATAGAAAACTGTCTAAAAGACAGAATTCAGAGAGTCGTGGTTAATGATTCTTACTCTGAATGGTCTAAGGTTATCAGTGGTGTACCCCAAGGTTCAGTGTTATGACCCTTACTTTTTATTATCTTTATAAATGATATTGGATCTGGGATCAAAAGTAACATTTCTGTCTTTGCAGATGACACCAAGCTATGCAGTGAAATAACGTCCTTACAGGATGTCGCCAATTTACAAGCCGACCTCGATGCTCTCTCTAATTGGGCGACTATGTGGCAGATGAGGTTTAATGTTGATAAATGTAAAGTTATGCACTTGGGGGCTAAGAATATGAATGCATCATACATACTAGGGGGAGTACAACTGGGGGGATCCGTAGTGGAGAAGGATCTGGGGGTTTTGGTAGATCATAAGCTCAATAATAACATGCAATGCCAACCTGCGGTTTCCAAAGCAAGCAAAGTCCTTTCTTGTATTAAGAGAGGTATGGACTCCAGAGAGAGAGATATAATTTTGCCCCCATGTACAAATCATTAGTAAGACCTCATCTGGAATATGCAGTTCAGTTTTGGGCACCAGTTCTCAAAAAGGATATTGGGGAACTGGAGAAAGTGCAGAGAAGGGCAGCCAAACTGATAAGAGGCATGGAGGAGCTCAGCTATGAGGAAAGATTAGAGGAACTGAATTTATTCACTCTTGAGAAGAGGAGAATAAGGGGGGATATGATCAACATGTACAAATGTATAAGGGGTCCATATAGTGAACTTGGTGTTGAGTTATTCACTTTACGGTCAACACAAAGGACAAGGGGGCACTCTTTACGTCAAGAGGAAAAAAGATTTCATCTCCAAATACAGAAAGGTTTCTTCACAGTAAGAGCTGTGAAAATGTGGAACAGACTCCCTGCAGAGGTGGTTCTGGCCAGCTCAGTAGATTTCTTTAAGAAGGGCCTGGATACTTTCCTAGATGTACATAATATAACTGGGTACTGACATTTATAGGTAAAGTTGATCCGGGGAATATCCGATTGCCTCTCGTGGGATCAGGAAGGAATTTTTTCCCCTGCTGCAGCAAATTGGATCATGCTTTGCTGGGGTTTTTCGCCTTCTTCTGGATCAACTGTGAGTATAGAATTAGGTATGATTGTATGATATTATTTTATTTTTTTATGGTTGAACTGGGTGGACTTTTCAACCTGACTAACTATGCAAAAGTAGAATCTACAAATCTGTGTATGTTATAATGTGAATATTAGACATCAAGCATGTAGGATATAAAGGTTAAATAGTGTCTCTAGGGTAAACATCATAATAATAGCTCAGAGTGTATACTTGGCAGGGCTTTTTTTCACAGAGAATAGGTGCAGGAACTCCTCCCTTCCGAGTCACCCCTTGACTCCACCCCCTACCCACTTTCAAGCAACCATTTCTTTGTCCACCCCTTACCCCTTTAAAGAATACAGAACCAAGTATAATTTTGTGGTGCCAAGTATTTTGTATGGAATTTGTTAATGATAACAAGAAAGGCAGTAAAATAAATCTAGCAACAATGGACACCCCAGCGACAATAGATCCACCCTAGCAACAATGGGCTCCCAAAAGCCAGCATCAATAGACCCTCGAACAGCCAGGAACATTAGACCCTAACCTCAACAGTAGATGCCTCCCAGCACTGATTGACCCCCTGCAACATAAGTCCCTCCGCAGCAACAATAGATCCTCCACCAGCAACAATTGACCCCACTGCAAAAATAGATTCCCTAGCAGCCAGCATCAACAGACCCTCAAGCAGTCAGCAACAAAGACCCCTTCCTCAACAGTAGATCTCTCCCCGCAAGGATTGTCCCCCCCCAGAAACATAAGACCCACCCCCAGCCATAATAGATCCCCCACAAGCAACAGAAGACCTCCCCAGCAACAATAGACCCCCTTCCTCCCCAAAAATAGATCCCCTCCAACAACAATAGATTTCCCAGCATCAATAGACCCTTCAGAACAGCCCAGCACCTATTCCTATTGCTATTACATACATTCAGTGCTGGAGGTGCCGGAACTGCATTCCCCCACGTTCCAGCTGAAAAAAAGCCCTTATACTTGGTAGAAATACATAAAAGTTCAATTGTTAATGCCTCCTCAGCTCTGCACTGTTATTCCAGACAAGTGACTTTACAGGAAACGGCTCCACTTGTTCTGGGAAATTTGCTGCTTTCATATCATAGCTACAACAAGTTTGTTTGTGTGGATGTACCCTTTAATGAGAATATCTGTGCGTTACACATCGGATACACGGCAGATGGAGGGGAGAATATGATCCTTAAATTGGTTAACTAGTGTATTTGAGATGAAAGCACCTTATGACACGCCATCTTCGGTTTATGCCTGAGGATAGTCTTGTGTGGTCCTGAACGCTGACATCTCAGCTCCCCTTGAAAAGAATTAATCGCTGTACAGACACTGGAACATTTTCTGTAATTACTTCTTTACAAGAATCCCTCTCCAGTCGGAGTTATTAAATAGCAAGTTTATTTTGGAGTTCAAAAGCTTTTTCGGCTGTCTGCACTGGTGAGAGCTCACACATCCAAATCTTATGTGTTGCTGCGCTTTGTTGTGCAGATGGGTACAAATAACAGCCGCTTACTCGGATCACTTTGGTGGCAGTGCGCTGTGTTCCCCTAAAGAAGAACCCTTTAATAGTCATTTTTTAATGAAATATATAGGCCATTACTGACTTTTAAAGGTTTTACGCTTCCTGGTCCTCAGAGGCACTGGTGATACAGCCAGGGCCTCACAGATGCCCTCTGGGAAGGCTACCTTATCAGTGCCTTCCAGGGAGATCGCCTTCCCTAATAGTAAGATCTTGGGGAAATTAAAGGCTTTTTTTTTTAAATGAGTGTGATGAGGTTTGGCGATGTGATGTTTTTCAACTTGGCATGCGCTGTACAACAGGGGCATATAGAGGTGGAGAAAAAAACGCTGCCAGAGTGTCCAGGAGCAGTGGCATTTTGGCAGAAAAAAATGCTTAATGCATATAAACATTTGTAAACATGCATCAAGGCTAGGCGAGTTTAGCGCTTGAGCGTTAATTCATTTAATAAATTATTATTTTGACCAATGTAATGAAATAAACCCAAGCACTTGATGTGCCTAAATGTGCTTAAATGCGTTAAACGTGTTTACAAGCGTTTTTTTTTCTGCCAAAAGATCACTGCCAGGAGGAAAGGTGTCTAGGAGAGATGGCCAAAATGTTTCAGTGTTCATGAGGCCTTAGTGATAGCACAGGAGAGGGGCACAGACTGGAGAAACCAGTCCCTTCGGTCTAGTATTGATTTTGAGGGAAAACCCCACGTCAAAATAAAAAAAGAAACGGTGTGGGGTCCCCCCCAAAATCCATACCAGACCCTTATCCGAGCACCCCCCTCCTGTAACAAGGGGGTGGGGTCTCCGGGTGATGTCACCTGATAGCCACACCCAATGGTTATATAAATACTGCCAGTCACCGGAGCTCACAGAACGGCGAGTGTCAGGGGAGGAGCGTTTTTTTTTTTCCATCAGGTCGACGGCTGCGGTGTCTGACCTAGGGATTGACGTTGGAGCTACCACGGGGACATTATCCATTTTTAATATAGGACTTGTCAAAAAACTGTCTCATGTTTTTTTTTTACACTACACTGCTTTTTTGGGGGTGAATGGGTAGGGGTACAATGTACTCCATACTCATTCACATAAGTGGGGGCTGGGATCTGGGGGTCCCCGTTCTTAAAGTCTTAAAGGGGGCTTCCAGATTCCAGAAAGCCCCCTGCCCGCAGACCCCCACAGCCACCGGAAGGGTTGTGGGGAAGAGGCCCCCTGTACCCATCAACATGGGGAGAAGATGCTTTGGGACGGTGGGACAGAGCCCCCTACCCCAAAGCACCCACCCCCCCCATGTTGAGGGCATGTGGCCTAGTATGGTTCTAAGGGGGGGCGCTCATTCATCCCCCCCCTTTCCTGACCTGCCGGGCTGCATGCTTAGATAAGGGTCTGGTATGGATTCTGAGGGGGACCCCAAACCGTTTTTAAAATTTTTATTTTGGTGTGGGGTTCCCCTCAAAATCCATACCAGACTGAAGGGTCTGGTATGATCTTTGAGAAGGGGGGACTCCACGCTGTTTTTTTTTAATTTTGGAGTAGAGGTTCCTCCTCAAGATCCATACCAGACTCAAAGAGCCTGGTATGGATTTGGAGGGGGGGGGCTCACATTGTTTTTTGGGGGATTTTGCATTGCTAACATTGCACACCTCGGAGCACATGTCGCATACCACAAGTCAGATCAGTTAAGATTGTGACCCGACTTGGATGCGACTTCCATTCACTTCCATGGATTGAAATCGCACCCAAGTCAGACCAAAGTAATGCAGGAACCTTTTCCAAAGTCGGACCAATATAAGTTGCAGCAGTTAAGATGGCTCTCATTGGGAGTCATTGTTTTTTACATGTCATGCGACATGTACTCTCAAAGCCAGAGCACATGTTGCACCAGTGTGAACCGGGCTTAATCCTACAAAATGTCTTACTTTGTGCAAGTGTACAAAGTGTGTAAGAATTCATGCTGGTTTGAAGCCAAAGGGTAGTCACACCAAAAATGTATTTGATTTTGATTTTTCATCTGTTTGCATTTTGGAAAATTATAAAAATAAGCAATTAAAATATATATTTTTGAAAGGAGTCTTACTTTACAGCATTTCTTCTTACCCGCCTAAAGCTTTTGCAGAACACTGTACATAGACATATTTATTACATAAAATACCAATGGCGTGTAGCGATCTATATTGATACCAAACAGTATACAAAAACGTATGTGTAAAAGTCCAAAGTATGATAATAATGTCAAAAAATATAAGTGCAAAAACTGTCCGTAAAGTGACTTGGACCAAGCAGGATCAACCAGTACTCGTTGGGCTCCTGATGGTGAGATTTTTTTATACAGTTCAAAGAGCTTTCTGGATCCCTCTATCCAATTGACAAGAAAGGTTTGAAGAATCCTCCACTCTATAAGAGCAGTTAGACCCCTTTCACACTGGAGGCGTTTTTCAGGCGCTATAGCGCTAAAAATAGCGCCTGTAAAGCGCCTGAAAAATGCCTCATCTGCAATCCCAGTGTGAAAGCCCGAGTGCTTTCACACTGGGGAGCTGCGCTGGCAGGACATCAAAACAAGTCCTGCAAGCAGCTCCTTTGAGGTGCTTTAGGAGCGGTGTATACCGCTAGCGCCCAAAAAGTGCCGCAAAAAAGGACGGTAAAGTGCCGCTAAAACTAGCTGCGCTTTACCGCCGATGCCCGGGCGCTGCCAGTGTGAAACGACTCTTGAAGGCATATTTTTGCCTTACTTCTGGTGAGTGCATATATTGGTGGAGGCTCATGGATTGTGATTCAGTGTTCATAATACCGGGTGGAGTGTAATGGCAGTTTAAAGTAGAACTATAGGCAAAACTTTTTTTCATTTCAGATAGAGTAAGGGAAGGTTATGTAGCGGGGGTTAACATTTAGGGGGAGTATCTGGGTGGTAGCATGGCCCAGATACGTTAATTGTTAGTGATCTATGACCAATTTGATTCATGGAGGATATAATGGTGTTCAGTTCCCTACGGCCCCTGGGTGGTGCTGTCGCCTTGGGCTGAGGTTGAACCATCATTGTAGGGCCGTGCCCTTTTTGTCCTCTCGCGGCAGTAGTACGGCGGGGTGGGGAACCCGCTGTGCCTGCTGGGAGAGGGTATAAAGGGGGCGGACATCTTGCGCACGAGGTCCGAGCCCTAGGCACCTTCAGCCTGGGGGCTGCTGTTCTGTCGTCCGCGCCCAGGTGCCCTCGGCCTGGGTGCGAGGGAGTTCGAGTTCCATCCCAGGCAACTTAGGCCTGGGGTGAGGTACTAGCCAAGGCCTGTGGCCCAGTACCTTCGACTGGGTCCCACATGGGAGAAGATGCCTAGGGGGCCCACCGAGTGAGGGGACCCGAGTCTCGGGCGAGGAGAACCAGGGAGGTGACCTGGCCTAAAGACCCAGCGCAGCATCGGCTGGTGACAGTGCAGGCCTCTGGGGACCGTCCGGGATGGATCATCTCCCTAACAGGGGTCGCCATTAGAAGGTAGTTCATGTTCTATGGTCTTTGCAGAGACCCAGCTACATCAGGTCGGTGGCAGAGGCCTATCCTACGGTCTGTGGCAGAGACCTCATCGTTCACCCGGTCTGTGGCAGGGACCAATCTCACGGTCGGTGGCAGCGACCGTGTGCCAAAAGTTGTTGTGAACTCCTAACAGCTTCTCTGATCGGAAAGGATTGTGCCTGAACCCTCTCCCCACCAAGTTTGTGTTTGTATCAACCTGTCTGCTTGCAAAGAGGCATATTTATCTCTGCGGAAATAAATATAGATGTTGTACTGTCACCTGGTGTGGGCTTACTTTTCTGGGAGCAAAGTGTTCTACATTCACCTATCTAACGGTCATATTTGAAGTTGAATCTCTGGACAGGGACACAGATCCGAAGGTAAAGATCATAGCTCAAACCTCTACACACCTAAGAGGGGTGAGCTGGTGGCAGCACCTCACCCCTCCCCCTGGTCCCCCTGGACGAGTAAACCAGCCGAGAAGAAGAAGGGAGAGAGCGGGTGGGACCGCTACAGTTATAACCCCTGTCAGGTTTATTTTCGCCATCTGTGTCCCACTGCAGAGATTTCCCCTCACTTCCTGTCCCATAGCCAAACAGAAGTGAAAGGAAATCCCTGCAAATTAAGAGAATTCTTTGGGGACCCCCAGGTCACCAGAACTAGTGACCCCATTAGAAGGTTTCCTCTCTATTACTTTTTTGGGGACAATCCAAAATTTGAGATTTTCTTTTACTTTCACTTTTAATGATTATGGTAAACAGGACAACTAGAGAGGGCGAATCTCCGTTACGGGTAGGGTTGCCACCTTTTCTTCAAGCCAAACCCGAACACTTCAGCATCGCACAGCAATTTTTTTTCATAGTATGCATAAACTATTTGTAGTGGGGCCCCCAAAAATGGGGTCGCTATGCTGTAAATTTAGGGGCAGTCTGGGCAATAGTATGGCCCAGATTCTACAATTCTGTTTAATATGGACTCTGCTCTGCTATGTTGTTGTCTGGTGTATAGTTCCCCTGGGCCTGAGGTGGCGCTGTTGCCCAGGTCTCGGGTTGAACCGCAGGTGGCTTTGTGGTATGATTTGGTGTCCTCTCTCGGCTACCGTGTGGTGGGCGGGGTCTGCCTGCTGCGCATGCCAGGAGAGGGTACATAAAGGGCAGACGCCATGAGAGAGGGAGGGAGAGAGAGGAGAGAGAAGGGGAAAAGGAGAGAGTGTGCCCCATGGGGGTGGTGTGCCAGGGGGATTCCAAGGACCCCTGGTGGCGAAGTCGCACTCTATGGCCTTGCTGGCCGGGAGGTGCGTGAACTGGTCGAGGAGTCTCGGGCACCTTTAGCTCGAGGCTACAACGTTCCAGGTAGGCCCAGTACCTTCAACTGGGTCTACAACCAACACACTGGAGTCCCAGGGAACCCGTGTGAGGGTGGCCCGCTCTGAAGGAGAGGAAACCGGGGGAGGACCTGTCCGATGGATCAGTGAAGGAATTCATGGTGAAGGAGAGGCCTGGTTACCTATCAGAGGGAAAGATTCATGAGTTGCAGTATAGCTCCTGTAGTGTGTCCCATTGACACCTATGGTCTCTATTAATCTATGGGAGTTCCAAAGTTCTATCTCAGTAACTAAAGGATTCTGTGGCAGAGAATTACTTAGACTTGTCCGTGAAGGGGACTAACTTAAAGGAACTGTTCGTGTTTCACTCCGGCTGCTAGAACTGTGAGAGGGATCTATCCGGGTGAGCAATTCATACTCAGGCTTGAGTGAAGAATAGGGTAGTTGGGTGTCACGTGCCTGAACCTGTCCCTCTACCTACTTTGTCTCTATCTTCAACTTATTCCCAAATCTGTTTCAAGCAAGATAAAATAAACTTGTCTGTTTGGAGTTTAAACACTGTTTGGACATTGGCTTTCTTTGGGAGGAAGAACATAGACTTTTCCCTATACTTTGGGGACGAGAACCAATGGAGGGAGGTAACTCGCTGCAGGACCCAAAATTGAGGGGGAGACTTAGTCAAATCTGAATAATGTGTCTGGGTCTGAGACAGTCTGAAACCCGGACGCATGATTCCTAACCCGAACTGTCCGGGTGAATCCCGAAACAGGTGGCAACCCTAATAATGGGGGCACAGACAGCAATAAAAACTGACAAGTGTTCTAATCTCTCCTCACTCTATCCAAAACAAAAACAAAAAAACTTTTGCCTTTAGTTATACTTTAAGGTTGTATATTTACTTGTTTCTGGTGGGTGTACAGATGTACTCAGTGCCGGGACAAGGTCACCTAGAACCCAGGGCGAACATGTCAAACTGAGCCCCCCCAAGATGTATGAGCATTGTGAGTATGAGCATTGTGAATATGAGCATTGTGAGTATGAGCATTGTGAATATGAGCATTGTGAATATGAGCATTGTGAATATGAGCATTGTGAGTATGAGCATTGTGAGTATGAGCATTGTGAGTATGAGCATTGTGTGTATGAGCATTGTGAGTATGAGCATTGTGAGTATGAGCATTGTGAGTATGAGCATTGTGTGTATGAGCATTGTGAGTATGAGCATTGTGAGTATGAGCATTGTGAGTATGAGCATTGTGAGTATGAGCATTGTGTGTATGAGCATTGTGTGTATGAGCATTGTGAGTATGAGCATTGTGTGTATGAGCATTGTGAGTATGAGCATTGTGAGTATGAGCATTGTGAGTATGAGCATTGTGAGTATGAGCATTGTGAGTATGAGCATTGTGAGTATGAGCATTGTGTGTATGAGCATTGTGAGTATGAGCATTGTGAGTATGAGCATTGTGTGTATGAGCATTGTGAGTATGAGCATTGTGAGTATGAGCATTGTGAGTATGAGCATTGTGAGTATGAGCATTGTGTGTATGAGCATTGTGAGTATGAGCATTGTGAGTATGAGCATTGTGAGTATGAGCATTGTGAGAGATCTGAGCTGTATGATCACTCTTTTATGTTAGTTGCTGTAGTTCACATAGCTTTATTTACACTTTATTTATTTTTTGCATTTATATGTATTACTTATGCAAGCTTTGCTTTCTGCTTTGTAACGCTACCCAGTATGTAGTCTACGATTGCTGACCTCGCCTTCTGAAAATTCTGCTTGCCTGGCTGTATTTTTGTTGTCCAACTTTTCAGGTCTGTAAATTGGAAAAAATAGAAGTCAGACACAGCAAGACAACTTTCTAGCAATGGCAGCCCCCATCTTTTTCAAATGACAGGTGTACTTTGAAACAATAGCCTGCTGTTTAATTAGTATGAAGTCTTAAGACGTATCCTCTCCAGCTAATCACAGATTTGTGGGCCATACAGAGAAGGAAACTTAGATCTTCATTTTCACCCACAGGCTGTTTGGTCACAGTCCAGTGGTGAGAGGATGATTAAGACTCCTATAATAGACTCAGGGAGAGGACACAGGGATGGCAGAGGGCAGGACAGCCTATCAGGTAACCACTAAAGCACTTTTTAGACTTTCCAAAGGAATTCTCTATTAATGACGATGTGGATAATAGTTCTTGGAAACTTTGCTAGAGGCGTCTTTCTGCTGAGTGCACATTCCCTGTGATGTACCTACTCATTAATACACGGTATATTCATCTACAATGTCATGAAAAGACATATGGCTCCCCAATGTCTATGTGCTTGCTGGTAGGGGTAAGTGTAAAGCCCCATACACACGGTCAGACTTCCATCTGACTTTTCCATGGATTTTTGTCCGAACGGAGTTGGCCGGTCACACCCATAGCATACACACCACAGGACTTTTCTGCAAACTTTCCCAAAACTTTTTGCAACATCACGTGGTTTTTCAGCTCTTTTCTGCTCTTGACCGCCACCCTTTGGTCAACTTCTGCTATTGTTGGTTGATTTTAACATTAGTTGTTTTGTCCATCGGACAAAAGTCCTATGGTTTTCTGTACACACGGTCGGACTTTTGTTGGCCAAAAGTTTGTCCGTTTGCAGACCCAACTTTTGTCCGATGAAAACACAAAAAAACCCAAAAAAGTTTGTCCGATGGAGCGTACACACGGTCGGATTGTTGGTCCAACTTGCTCAAAATGAAGTTTGTTGGCCAAAAGTCCGACCGTGTGTACGGGCTTAAGTGTGCTGGGGTAATGCTTATGCACTCACCTTGACTTCTAGGGACAGTCCTATTATCACCAGTTTATTTATTTCCCTATAAATATTTCTTGTTTTCACATTTGATCTTAAAGAGGAAGTAAACCCTGATGGGTTTTACTTCCTCTTTGTTTCCCTGCAAAGGTAAAGCATAATGGGCTACTATGCATTGCATAGTAGCCCATTATGTGACACTTACCTGCAGGAGAAGCCCGCAATGTCCCCGTCTTCCTCGCTGGCAGCGAGCGTCCATTATTCACCCCTCTATCTTCCGGGGCCGCAAACTCCGGCTCTGTGACTGGCCGGAGTCGCATGACGTCACTCCCACGCATGCGCGCGGGAGCCGTCAGTCGCAGCATGACCCCAGCTTGAAATGACACAGCGTGCCGCTTCAAGGCGGCGCATGTGCAGTAGAAGGCATCGTTCGGGGACATTGCAAATATCTTCTAAACCTTGTAGGTATAGAAGATATTTCAAGCACCTACAGGTAAGCCTTAATCTAGGCTTACCTGTAGGTTAAAGTGGTTGTAAAGGGTTTACAACCACTTTAAAGCTAAGCTACAGGTAAAAATCTTATTGCACAGATGAAATACATACATGGGAGCTGTTATACCTGGTAAAAGCTTTGTATTTCTGTCCATTCAGTTCTGAGATTTACATAACTCTGCTATATGGCAAAGCCTGCCTGTCAGGAAAACAGACAGGATTTTTTTCTGCTGCATTTCAGTAACACTTACAGGTCTTGTCCCTCCCCCAATCACTGACTGAAAGGAGAAGCAGCAGACTGATGAGTTCATATCTCTGCTTTCTGTATCTCTCAGTATGTACTATAGCAGAACTGACAGCCCTGACAACACAGCCCTGTCAAGCAGAGGAGAGGATTGTACTTTCCTCCGTTGCAGTTTCACATTTACTTACAGGTAGGGTGACCACGTGTCCCGGATTGCCCGGGACAGTCCCGCATTTTGCAGGTCTGTCCCGGGTACATTCATTCCAGGACAATACAGTGTCCTGGAATGTAACTGACACAGCCACCCCCCGGGCCAATCTGATGCCCCCAAAAAAGGCCACCACATCACCGCTTTACTCACTGACAGTACTTGTCCTGACCGGGAATGCCTGGAGGAGCACAATCCCGCCCCTGCTTGTGATTGGAGAAATTATAAATCCCGCCTCTTGTGTCCAATCACTGTGCTGTGATTCATTACAGCACAAGCTGATTTTTGGGAAGGGAGGGTGTCCCTGAATGGGAGTTTGGAAATGTGGTCACCCTACTTACAGGTCTCCTCCTCATCCCCACCCCATGACTGGACAGTAAAGGGAAAAGCAGCATACTGATAAGCTCATGTCACTGTTGCTCTCCCCTCCTATCACCATGTTCCTAATAGCTCCTAACATTTAAATCAAACCTGTGAAAACAAAAGATTCCTCAAGCACCCCACCCTGTCCTAGGCACCCTGTGGTGTCTATACTTACCTTAACCACTTTTCCAATTAGCACCGCTGTAATTTAATGGTACTATCAGGCACTGTAAAGCACCTGCTTTCCCACAATGCAATGATTGTATTGGAAGGGGAATTTGGGACTTTAATTGAGACATGCGGGAATACACATCTCCATCCCTGTATCTAGTACAAGTAAGAGGTGGTTTGGGACTTTGCATGAGGTGGGTGTACGTGGCTAAGAGATAAGTCAATGTTTAACTACTTCAGCCCCAGAAGGATTTACCCCCTTCCTGACCAGGCCGTTTTTTGGGATTCGGCACTGCGTCGCTTTAACTGACAATTGCGCGGTCGTGCGACGCTGTACACAAACAAAATTTATGTCTTTTTTTTCCCCACAAATAGAGCTTTCTTTTGGTGGTATTTGATCACCTCTGCGTTTTTTAAATTTTTTTAAATAAACAAAAAAATTGCGACAATTTAGAAAAAAACACAATATTTTTTACTTTTTGCTATAATAAATATCCCCAAATTAAAAAACAAACAAACAAATTTCTTCCTCAATTAAGGCCGATATGTTTTCTTCTACATATTTTTGGTAATAAAAATCGCAAAAAGTGTATTTTGTTTTGTTTGCGCAAAAGTTATAGCGTCTACAAAATAGGGGATAGATTTATGGCATTTTTATTATTTTTTTTTTTTTTACTAGTAATGGTGGCCATCTGCGATTTTTATCGGGACTGTGACATTATGGCAGACAGATCGGACACTTTTGACACATTTTTGGGACCTTTGACAATTACACAGCGATCAGTGCTATAAAAATGCACTGATTACTGTGTAAATGTCACTGGCAGGGAAGGGGTTAACACTAGGGGGCGATCAAGGGGTTAACTGTGTTCCCTATGTGTGTGTTCTAACTGTGGGGGATGGGACTGACTAGAGGAAATGACAGATCGTGGTTCCCAGCTCGTAAGAACTCACAATATCTCTCTTCTCTCCTCATAGAACTGGGATGCTTGTGTTTACACACACGTCCCTGTTCTGCCTTTCGTGCCCGCGATCGCACGTGGCCGGTAGTCATCGCGACCGCTGGCCACGAGCATCGGCATCACCGCTATGCAGTGGGCGCAAGCGCGCCTGCTATCCCGCTTAAAGGGACCGACGTACAGCTACCACGGTTCGCAGGATCGTGCCGACCTGCCACAGTATAATGACGGCGGCTGGTTGGCAAGCGGTTAAATGACAGTGTGTGATGAAAGTCACATTTACTGCTTTATGAATAGACTCAGAGTCTCTTCTGCAATAGCATTACTCTTTTCCCCACCAAAGTTCCACTTTAACAAATAGGGCCCTTTCACATGGGTGATCAGGTTTGTTTGTCTGTTTTTTGGCGGTCCTGATTGGATGGTCCATGCATTCCTATGAGCCGGCAGGTGTAAACGGACTTGTGTCTGTTTACACCTGCCTACCTCTGGCTCTGGGTCTAATCTGGCCAGCTAAAAAAGATGGAGGAGGACTGCATCCTTTTCCATTTGGGCAGACCGGATAGGAACCACTCCCGCTGATACTCACCATCCCCATGCTCTCCTTTTCTTCTGTTGAAGCTGGGAATCTAAACCCAATGTAAGCTCCATGTTGGATGGTGTTGGAGCTTACACAGGGTCAATGACCTCATCCCCTCCCTTACAGTAGATGACTCAGTTTAAGCTTGACAATTGGTAACTCAGGCCTGACCACTGCATCCCAAGAGGTGGTCACATACTCCTCCATTCTGGAAAGTGCTGCTGAGTATTTTCCTAGGGCTCTAAGAAATTGACATGGGAGCATGGCAAGGTAAGTATCAGAGGTTAAGCAGTTGCTTTTTTTTTAAGAGAACCTGTGACAGAGTCTATTTAACCTCTGCTATAGCACTGAACCCCTAAACTAGGGTGACCAGACATCCCCGGTTTCCGGGGACAGTCCCCAGATTGAGGACACTGTCCCCGGACCAAGTCTGTCCCCGGTTTTGTCCCCGGATTGGATTTGAATAGGGGCTGGGGCAATTTCAAAGACAGTCAGTGAAAAAAAAAAAAAAAATCTGAATTACAGAATTCTTCCATTATCTCTGCCCCTTTCTGATCATGTGCTGGTCGGAGCGGAGGGAATATTTCTTCAGTTTCGGATGCATGCCCATTCAGCTCCACTTGCATGTTCTTCTGCCTTGGCTCAAGTCCCGGCCAGCCGCCTGCCTATCTCCTTGCCTTCCCTGGTGGAGTGATCTTCCTCCGCTCCCCACCCAGTAGTAGCCGGGGGGCCCGAAGAGTAAGACTTGACAGGCTGTGAGGCGGGCGGCAATAGACAGAGAGCCGCTGATTGCCGCCATTACTAGTAAAAAAGAAAATATGCCCCTGGATTTCATTTTAAAAATCTGGTCACCTTACCCTAAACCGAACATTAACCTTACGGTTTGCCCTTAGACAGAGGAACCCATTTTCTCCCTGCATCGGTATCCTCTGCACCAATAGAATGCAGATGATGTAGTGTCCCACACTGAAAGCCTATCTGCCCAGATCCCTGCACCAGACCTGATTCCATGCAAATCCTAAACAAATTCGATATCCATTAATGTCAAACTGATCTTTTAAATCTAGCTAGCATTGGCTTTCAAAAGCAAGAAAGAATTTCTATCTCAAAAGTATTCACAATGTCAACTATAAGTACATAGTGATTGGTAGTCCTCTGAATCATTATTGTGTCCCTGGAAAGGGTTGAATATATTGGCGCCTGTAATAATGTGCCTTTGTTATTACATATAGTGATATAGTTCTTCCCTTCAACCTCCAGCTGGTGATAACAGACAGTCTACCATATGATAGCTATAAAGCTGAACAGCAGCCTAGAGTGATGTATATCTATATTTTCTTAACCTTTGCTCCCCATCTTCTCCATTTTACACCGATACTCAGCTGTGCAGACATACAGCGGGAGATCTACTGAAGTGTTTATAACACTTGGCACATGAAATACTATGGAGGGAAAAGGTGCATCTTTGGTGTGTTTTTTAATAAAATGTGTTTTCCATAGAGTTAAAAGCAAACTAGAAAGTGAAACATACTGCACATTAACTGCAGTGTATGAAGAACATAGGACATTAACTGTAGTCAGAGGACCACGCCACAATGGTGATCCAAACACAAGAATAAATCTGGCGCTGGATACAGAATTTCTAAGGGTCACTGAAGTTTTCACTGGGCACACTGGTTTCCGTTTGGCAACACTCCACAAAATAGGGGCTCCCATTTAAAAACGGGGAAGGAACCCAGAGATGGAAAGTAGATACCCTCTAAATAGGGTTTTAACGGCAACACCACTACCAAGGTTTATATAAAAACAATTTTTATTGATACATGTGTAGCGGCATCACCCTCTCTCTCTTCTTTAGCGGTTACTTTGGCTCTGGTCTAGGGGTACCTTGAAGGGGAGAGCGAGGTGCGCCACGGCCCATGTCCTCTAGATTACAGCATGTGGAGGTGAAGGCCAGCATCAGATTACTTTTGGGCTGTGTATACGTTCAGAGCCAGGTCTGTTCTGCTGATAACCCCCTTTGCTCCCAGTAATTGGAGTACCACACACTGAAAAGGTCCAACACTTATTTATTCCATAACGGCAAACAAATAGTCCTTTGCGAGCAGACAGGTTGAGACCCATAGAACAGTTCAGTATTGGTGGGGAGTAGGTCAAGGCACAATCCTCAAAGAAAACTAAACCGTTGAGGTTTCACCAACGGTTGCTAAGCACAGTGGCTGTAAAATGGACTTTTGGCTTCAGAGTCTCTTCCAGCGACTCTAGTGAACTGGAACTGGAGTTACCTTCGCTATGTTGCAGCCCCTGTCAGGGGGAAGACATCCCTCCAAGAGAGTTACCAGAGGCCCCGCCGTCACCGGATTAATGCTGTACCGGGCTATTCGGAAGGGTTACACTCCCCGGCCTCCTCACCTCAGATACGGGTCCCAACACCTTAGGGCCCCTCGGACTCCTCCACCCTCGCAGAACCCAGTCGAAGTTACTGGGTCCCAGGCCTTGGCCGTAGTACCTCACCCCAGGCTTAAGGTGCCTGGGATGGACTCCATCCCTCGCTCCGGCCAGGTCAAGGGCACCTGGGCCCGGAACCCTGGAACGCCAGCACCCAGGCTGAAGGTGCCTGGGCGCGGCAGCGTCCTCCAACTCTGAACCCCGAGGTCAGGGCGTCCGTTCCTTTTATCTCCTCTCCCTTTGCGTCACAGCGGGTTCCCCGCCCCGCTGTACCAGCGCCAGGAAAGGACAAAAAGGAACAGTCTTGTGGTGCAGGTTCAACTCCAGCCCAGGGCGACAACGCCACCTGCAGGCCACAGGGAACCTTGCACCACCAGAGTCCTCCAAGAACCACAAAAGGGATTCTCAGATTCCCTAACAATTAGTACATCTGGGTTGAATAACCCAGATGCCCCCCCCCCCCCAAAATTTAAATGCCCGCTACACTTGTAAAAAAGATCAATCACACATGTGATGATCTGTTAAAACAGAGCAAGAGTAAAATATGGAATCATTGCAAAACATATAGAAAAACATGTATTGTATAGTATTACTCTACAATGTCCGAAAATACTCTTTGGTACCCGACATGTTTCAGGTTCAAGCCCTTCGTCAGTGGTACTTATATAGGAGAAATGTAAGTTCAAATATTTATCTATTAGATAAGAAGAAACAGAAACATTGTGATAACATATACAGTGGCAGACATATTGAATAAGGACCAAAACCATGTCCATAAGACACCTACCAGCATAGAATAAAACCCAGAGATGAGAATAGAATAGAACCCAGAGATGAGAGTCCACATATATTCAGTTCAATTAGAGTGCCAAACAAACATCCAAGATTCCAAGGTTTTAATAATAAAATTGATTTATAGCAAAAAAAAAACAACAAATGCAGTATGGTGGACAAACACCCCTCCTTACCAGGGCTACAAAACAAGTACAAATATAAAGGTCATAAATCATTTCTACCCTTTGATTTTTATATTCATTATTGTTTAGCTGCTGACTTTTAATATTAGGGGACTTACTTGTCCAGGAAGCCCGCAATGTCGGCACCCCAGCTGATCTTCGGATCAACTCCCGGGTGCTTCCACCGCCATTCCTAGTAAGGGAACAAGGCAGTGTGTCAGGTCACCTGAAGCCAGGTGACAGATGCACACCGTTGGGGTCAGGAGTGCACCGCTAAGGTCGTGAACCCTATAGCTGACTGCTGCGGATGGAACACTGGGTGATTAAGGAAGGCAGGTCCACTGGAGCACTAACAGGGATCCCACAGGGAGCTAGAGCCTAAGATTCCCCAGGGCGCAGAGTCTAAGATCCAGCAGGTGTTCACCAGAGCCTCTAGTGGTGAGGATGGACTGGGCTGCAACTGGATCCAGGTCGCGGCCCCCAGAGTCCCCCAGCTCACGCTCACAGTAGGCTATAGAGGATAGAGGGGAAGCAGCAGCTCAGGATACAAGAGATAGTAAAGGGATAAGCCAAACGTCGGGGTGACTAGCAGAGAAGGATAAACAAAGGACAAGCCAAAGGTCAAGGTCACAAGCAGACAGTGATAGTCGAGAACAAGCCAAGATCGGTAAAACAGAGACAGACGTAGCACACGGAAGCAGGAACCCAAACACACAATAGCTTAACAAACAACGTTGATCAGCATGGCTGGCTTGCAGTGCACAGGTTAATATAGTGTTTCCTGATAGGGCCTGGGGTGGAGCCATGCTTAGAGGGGAGATTATTTAAGCAGCCAGGCTGGCCTCTAAGGTGAACACATGGAGAAGGGTTAAGCTGAGAGACAAACATTACTGCATAACCATGACACAGTGAAGCCTTTTCGACTTCACTGCTGGTTCCCTACTGCACATGCGCAAAGCCTGCTGCGCAGTGGCGGCTGGTGAAGTTTTAGGATGGGGGGAGCCAGACCCCGCCCTTCCTTTTTGAACCTATCCCACTTCTCATAAGCCCCACCGCTTATAGAATCCACCCACTCAGTCAGGAGTATACAGCCCTAGCATCACAGGACAGAGTATATAGCTCAGCCTCACAGATCAGGGTATACAGCTCAGCATTGCAGATCAGGGTATATAGCTCAGCCTCACAGATCAGGGTATATAGCTCAGTCTCACAGATCAGGGTATACAGCTCAGCATGACAAAGATCAGGGTATATAGCTCAGCATGACACAGATCAGGGTATACAACTCAGCATTACAGATCAGGGTATATAGCTCAGCCTCACAGATCAGGGTATACAGCTCAGCATGACATAGATCAGGGTATATAGCTTAGCATGACACAGATCAGGGTATATAGCTCAGCATGACACAGATCAGGGTATATAGTTCAGCATGACACAGATCAGGGTATATAGCTCAGCATGACACAGATCAGGGTATATAGTTCAGCATGACACAGATCGGGTATATAGTTCAGCATGACACAGATCAGAATATATAGTTCAGCATGAGACAGATCAGGATATATAGTTCAGCATGACACAGATCAGGATATATAGTTCAGCATGACACAGATTAGGGTATATATTTCAGCATGACACAGATCAGGATATATAGCTTAGCATGACACAGATCAGGATATATAGTTCAGCATGACACAGATTAGGGTATATAGTTCAGCATGACACAGAGCAGGGTATACAGCTCTGCAGGTCAGCAAGGGCGGCTAGGGGCTCGCGGCACCGCCAGCTCCCCCCCCCCCGGGCTGTGGTGTCCTATCCTCTAAATCCGGTGTCTCCTCCAGAGTGTGGGCAGCAGGCAGCAGCGGCGGCGGAGGTGTCCGTTCCTCCAGCGCGTGTCTCCTCTGCTCCTCTGGCTGGGTGTTTCCTCTTCCTAAGCACTTGGCATCCAATAGGATCGCCTAGCGGTTTGGCCAATCGGGAAACAGGTTTTACGACCTGCCTCCTGACTGGCGGGGAGGAACTTTAGTTTGAAAATAGCAAAAATTTATTCGCTATCGTCACACAATTGGGTGAGATCGGGGCACACTCTCTGCGCCCCGAGCCCACCCTTTTTTGAAGCATATTAGAGCCTCTGGCTCTAATCAGGTGCTTAAAAAAAACACCCCTGCCCACCCCGCCATAGGAATTCATGGATCAGGACGCTGGGTACATGGATAGGGGGGCGGCAGCAGGGATAAGGGGGTGGCGCCCGTGCACCCTCAATGCACGGGCCGCCCCTGATGCTACGCTTTCTAATTGGCCTGAGGAGGGGGGCAGCCCATCACCCGGAAGTGGGGAAGTGGGGAGGGGGACCTGTCAAAAACAGGCCCCCCTCCCCCCTGAAAGGTGCCAAATTAGAGGAAGCATATAAGCGGAAGTTTTGGTGGAATTCCGCTTTAAACTGTTACTAAATCCACAACAGTAAATCAGTCTGTATATGCAGTAAAGTAGGCTCTCACTCACTGTGGAGCCCAATGGGTTAATCCTCTGCATTGTGTAAAAAAGCTGTTTAAACCTGTTTTCTCTGACCCTTCCCTTTTTTTTACAGTCCCCAATCCATCTCCTGATTGTACAGAGCCAATCAGGGCACTCTAAACATGCTCAGTCTGGTGTGTATTTCTAGAGAGTTTCTCTTTTGGGAGGGTGCATGTGATCAGCACAGGGCCAATCAGTGCTGTCCAGACAGAGTCTCAGGGGTCCTGCAGCCTCATTGGACAGTCAGAGGAGAATGAAAACTTCTCTTAAAAGCTCTAACCAGACACTGATTGAAGTCTCTAACTGCTAATGAGAAAAGGTATTTAGCAGTTTATATTTACTAAAATAATTGCACTTCCATGTTCAGTGTACTGTGGGAGACCAAATATAGTGAATGCAGGCTCCTGGGTTTAGTAACACTTTAAAATGACCCACTATTGCTGGGCAGCTTGGGTTGTTAAAGGAAGAGGAAAAAATAATGGATGAACAAGAAGTAAATCTATGTGATTGGGGGCTTCGAAAAAATAAAAAAAACTGCTATGCTACTGCATCATATATGTCATTTATCATTTTTCCCATAATTCCACTATAACATGCTTTGATGCACCAAAAACTGACATGAACATTTTTGCTGAAATCTTGTCTTGCTGATGTGAATTGACACCATTTAAATCAATATCTGACCTGTGTAAATGTGTTACTGTGTGTTATATTACTGTAGCGGGTATGTACTTTTTAAACTGGTGAGGACACCAGTGATGCATAGTTCCCTGCGGCCCGGCAGGTGGCGCTGTCATTTTGGGTGTGGGTTGAACCATCGCTGCAGTGCCGTACCCTTTGTGACCTCTCGCAGCGGTTGTACGACGGGGCGGGGAACCCGCCGTGCTTGCTGGGAGGGGGTATAAAGGGGGTGAACATCTTCGCCACAAGGTTGGAGTCCCCGGCGCCTGAGGGCTGCGGTTGCGGTCGGTGTCCAGGCGGCCTAGGCCTGGACACTTGGAGTTCGTGTTCCATCCCAGACACCTTCAGTCTGGGGTGAGGTACTCAGCCGGAGGCCTGGGGCACAGTACCTTCCGCTGGGTCCCGCGAGGGAGGGATCATCCTAGGGGGCCCCGGGAGTGGGGCACCCGAATCCAGAGGCGTAAGGGACTAGAGGAGGGACTCACCCGAAGACCTGGTGCAGCAGATTGCCAGTGCCGGGTGAACCTCTGGAGACCGCCCGGAGGGATATCTTTCCCGAACAGGGGCCAAGTTCAGAGAGGAAGTTCAGTCCATGTTCAATGACCGGTGGCAGCGGTCCAGCTATTTCAATCAGGTCAGTAGCAGGGAGTTGCTATTAGGCCTGTGGCAGGGGCCTCAACAGTTCACCCGGTCGGTGGCAGCGAGCAAAACTCACGGTCGGTGGCAGAGACCGTGCGCCAGGCCTATTCGCTAAGAAAAAGGAATAGGAGAGTTCAGTTGTGCCTGGGCCTACTCGTCCCCACACCCCCATGTTAGTCTGTTCTTGGAAGTTCAACTGAGTGTGTTCACAGTACTGTAAGAGAAATAAAGGAGTGTTGGACTTTCGATTGGTGTGGGGCTCTATTATTGGCAGACACGTCTCCAAGGAACAACTGAGGCTTTGTATGCAGTGGACAGACCCGGGAGGTAAATCAACTAACTTTGCTCAACCCTCTTATACACACGAGGGGAGAGCTGGCATAGTGTTCCTGCACTCTCCTCTCCCAGGTACCCCTAGACACAAGCCATTCACAATAGGAAAGAGGGAGAGTGAGGAGCCGCTACACGTGGGGGCTCTGGTCCGGGATGTGTTTGTGCTACAATGGAGCTGGAGTTGTTGGAATTTGAAAGTGTCTGCCCGAAAGAGTACCGAGTAGGTCGGCCATATTGGCCACTGCGCCATCAGGCACACCCTCCCTGCTCAGTTCGTGGGCGTGACCCAGGGAAGGAGAAAGCCTGCGAACTGGAGTGCAAGAAGGGAGGAGTCCAATCGTGTGAAGGATTACACGTGGGGACTTTGGCGCCAACAAGGCAGTGCGCAATGGATCAGCAGAGAGTCGCCATGTTCACTAATGCATTGTGGATTCCTATTCATCCCACTACCACGAGTCTGACTACCGCTGCTCCAATAACAGATACGGGGATTCGGCTGAAGCCCCGAGGACGATTCGCCCTGTACTCATGCATGGAAGTTGAGGCCCTGGGTTTGATTTGTCCCGGATGTTCGGGACTAGTCTGTCAGCTAAAGCCATTTGGGCGCTGCGAGGCCTGCGGAGAGTTCTTATTTGAGGTGGAACCAACCATTGAAAAACCCAGAACCATCCACCTCAACCGCACTACAGGCCACACCACTCATGAAGGAGGAATCGCTGCTTTTACAGCCATCCCTGTGCGCACTGCAGCGACCGCAGGGGAGGTCGAAATCACTGAGGTACGGGAGAAATCCGAGGATGCTGACTCGGTCGCCACTGCTTGCCAACGTCCACCGCCAAAGAGGAAGACCGGCTTGGTTGCCCCGTCCAGCGGTTGCGGTGGATCATCCTGCTTGCCTACGCCCGCCCCGATGGATCCGGTAGGAAGAGTCCCGGACATCCCTTCTCAACTTTGGGCCAAGGTAAGCCGGGCAAAAGGACTTGGTGTTGGGGTGGAGGTGTCGAAAAGTCACAGCCCTGTGTGCCCGCGGGAGGTAGCAATTCAGCCTCCACTACAGGCTACTTGCCCGCGGAGGAGTGTGACATCTCCGACCTAGAATCGCTTTCCGATCCGGGAGACAATGTCATCATAGATTAACTTTTCGCTAAGAAGGGCTGGGACAAGATGCCTCTCTCCTCGTCCCGCAAGGACAGGGATCCACCCATGTCTACAGGGGATAGTACCCCCCCGGGTGGAGGCACCAGCGCCTGAGGAGGGATCCCGTCCCCAGTCTGCCCTTTTACCTCCGGTGCCTCCTGCTTCTGGCACCGGGGAAAAGAGACTGTTGTTGCGGCCGCCGATGCCTAGAGTGGAGGTGGTCAAGGCACCTCATCACCCAGACACCATCGTCCAACCGGGTGAGGGAGACCATGCCACTATGCCTCCGCTGGCGAGACTTCAGCGTCTTTTCGGCCAAAAAGTTGCTACCGAGCACGGGTGGGAGTACCCGTACTTACCTAAGGAGCTTCTGTATGAAGTGGAAGTCTGCCGGGACCGCTGGTACAACGAATTTGTGTGGACGCACCTTCAGGTCCCACATGCCCGCAGGTACCTCGCATGTTCTCCTAAAGCTTCTCAGTGGTTCAAGGACTGTAAAGCAGAGTGGATGTTGGGTCGGCACATCCATGCTGACAAAGTGTTGATTCGATGGAAAGAAGGGGAGGATGTTGAATATCACATATAGACTGTGGATAAGCATTTCAAGCCTCTTGTCTTACTGCATCCCAGATTCTACTTGTAGGAGAAAAGACTCCTTGCCTAGTGCTTTGTTGCTGCTGAACTTTCCGGGGTTGTTTCCCGGGAAAACCAAGTGACTGTACCCGTGTTATGGGTGTTTGTGCTCTCTGGAGGAATTGAAGGACTGTTGCCGTTGTTTGTTCTTCATTCTTCCATCCTGCAAAGTGCTCATGGACTTTGGGGTAGTTAGGAAAAAAAAGAGAGAAGATCTTCAACCAGTGCAGTTACCCTGACACTGTCACCAGGTGGCAGTGTTGCGCATCGATATTCACTGTTCACTCACACACTTAGAGAAGGAAAGGGCTTCTCTATGGAGAGGTTCCTTCATTCTTATACAAACATATGTGTCAGGGATATGTGTGTTTAACGTTCTTTTCCCCTCTGCAGGAGAACATCTCATCAAGACCACTGAGAATGGGGTGGGTCTTAGTCAGGATGGGTGCAAGGGAATGTTGTTGTGAACATGTGATTCTGATAATGTGTTATGTGTTGTTTGTTTCCTTCCTTTCCCTTTCATGTTAGGTTCATGCACAGCTGTTGGTTAGCTTTCAAAACTTTATTTTTTATTTTTTGAAATTCGTTAGTCGGTCTCTGGATCAGGCTAAGATGACCCCTTTGGCGTGGCTTGCTCCAGACACTGGGGACCAGTGTCAAATAACAGGGGGGAGAGTGTAGCGGGTATGTACTTTTTAAACTGGTGAGGACACCAGTGATGCATAGTTCCCTGCGGCCCGGCAGGTGGCGCTGTCATTTTGGGCCGGGGTTGAACCATCGCTGCAGTGCCGTACCCTTTGTGACCTCTCGCAGCGGTTGTACGACGGGGCGGGGAACCCGCCGTGCTTGCTGGGAGGGGGTATAAATGGGGCGAACATCTTCGCCACGAGGTTGGAGTCCCGGGCACCTTCAGCCTGAGGGCTGCGGTTGCGGTCGGTGTCCAGGCGGCCTAGGCCTGGACACTTGGAGTTCGTGTTCCATCCCAGACACCTTCAGTCTGGGGTGAGGTACTCAGCCGGAGGCCTGGGGCCCAGTACCTTCCGCTGGGTCCCGCGAGGGAGGGATCATCCTAGGGGGCCCCGGGAGTGGGGCACCCAAATCCAGAGGCGTAAGGGACCAGAGGAGGGACTCACCCGAAGACCTGGTGCAGCAGATTGCCAGTGCCGGGTGAACCTCTGGAGACCGCCCGGAGGGATATCTTTCCCGAACAGGGGCCAAGTTCAGAGAGGAAGTTCAGTCCACGTTCAATGACCGGTGGCAGCGGTCCAGCTATTTCAATCAGGTCAGTGGCAGCGACCTGCTATTAGGCCTGTGGCAAGGGCCTCAACAGTTCACCCGGTCGGTGGCAGCGACCAAAACTCACGGTCGGTGGCAGAGACCGTGTGCCAGGCCTATTCGCTAAGAAAAAGGAATAGGAGAGTTCAGTTGTGCCTGGGCCTACTCGTCCCCACACCCCCATGTTCGTCTGTTCTTGTAAGTTCAACTGAGTGTGTTCACCGTATTGTAAGAGAAATAAAGGAGTGTTGGACTTTCGATTGGTGTGGGGCTCTATTATTGGCAGACACGTCTCCAAGGAACAACTGAGGCTTCGTATGCAGTGGACAGACCCGGGAGGTAAATCAACTAACTTTGCTCAACCCTCTTATACACACGAGGGGAGAGCTGGCGTAGTGTTCCTGCACTCTCCTCTCCCAGGTACCCCTAGACACAAGCCATTCACAATAGGAAAGAGGGAGAGTGAGGAGCTGCTACATTACATAGGTGTGAATGGGTCCTCAGTGTTACCGATGATTCCCTCTTCACTCCATACGCATCAGGATACATTGATTTCACATTCGGAATCTATCATAGTTAAGCTATCATCGGACGGTTGACATGAATCATAATGAAATAGTCTTTCAGGCTTATTCATTGTTGCCACCTTAAAAAAAACAAACAAACAAAAAAAAAGTTTAGCATTGCAGTGGTGTTGGTTTCACTGCTGTCTTACCCTTGGGGCCATGCAGTCCTTACTTGTTACCAACGTCCCTGTGTCAGCCCACGATAGTAGGTCTGGGTCGATTGCATCTTTTGGTGCTATTCTTTTGTTTGTAGGTTGCCGGATCTTCTGGGCAGGTACGTCAGACCTTTCATCTTTTTCCGATTCCCAGCTTGTTCCTAGGGGGCTCACTGTCACTCGGTAGGTTTGGGCATGCCATGTCTGTTTCTGTGCGTTTATCGTTGCATATCGCTACAGCATGTTGGCCTCATCCGTCTACTCCTGCAAACGCATCTTTCAGGTATCCGGCTCGTAGACCCCCTTCACTCCTATCAGTTCATTCATTTTTGGCACCTCTCCCTCTCACGTCCCCTTACCAGGTATGCACAGTTAGGCCAGGGGTGGTAGGTGTTCACGGAGCTAATTGTCTTTCATCCTGTTGGCTGGGTACAACCTTTTGCATTATTCCCCAGGGCTCCTCGGGTCAGCCCTTGTTCCGTTCCTCCCACGTGTCCTCTCGCCACAAGCGGTTCATTCCCATGTCTGTGTTTTGGTTGTAGGCTTATCCAGTCATTTACGGAACAGTCGGTTGGTTTCTGGGCAGGTTTGCAAGGTCCAACAGATGGGGCCCTTCTAGTCATCAATTCTTAGGTCACTGGTTTTTGCTGTTGCAACGGATGCGTTCCGGTTCCATTCATTTACGCCATACGGGCGTGCGTTGATCTGCCAGGCAGTTTGTTACCTGCCCTTCTATCTCTTAACACACCTAGTCCGGGTCTTTTTGCCCACTTTTAGGCATACTGACCAGCAGGCTAAGGCACACCTCAGGCCTTGGTAGTTAGGGTATCGCATTCCTATCACATTCCTAAGTGAAGACTCTGACTACAAGTGGAAGGCTGGCCGCAGGCTAGCCTGAATTTGTAGGAGGAGTCTGAGGGCTATTTATCCCTCCTCCTCTCTCCTCTTCTGCGTTGGCAGTGTTTCTGGGTCCCCACCCACCCGTTCCCCCTTTTTCATACAATCATTTACTTATTTAATTTCTTCAGTCATATTCAGGGTATGCCCACTTTTAGGCATACTGACCAGCAGGCTAAGGCACACCTCAGGCCTTGGTAGTTAGGGTATCGTATTCCTATCACATTCCTAAGTGAAGACTCTGACTACAAGTGGAAGGCTGGCCGCAGGCTAGCCTGAATTTGTAGGAGGAGTCTGAGGGCTATTTATCCCTCCTCCTCTCTCCTCTTCTGCGTTGGCAGTGTTTCTGGATCCCCACCCACCCGTTCCCCCTTTTTCATACAATCATTTACTTATTTAATTTCTTCAGTCATATTCAGGGTATGCCCACTTTTAGGCATACTGACCAGCAGGCTAAGGCACACCTCAGGCCTTGGTAGTTAGGGTATCGTATTCCTATCACATTCCTAAGTGAAGACTCTGACTACAATAACTATTTCTGCAGCTGCCTGGTGACATTACTGGTGATCATGGCTCCCGTGCGCATGAGCTGTAGTGACGTCATCGCTGCTCGGCCATTCAAAAGAGGTACTTGCAGTTGCGTCAGAAGAGAGAAAATAGGCCAACAGTTGCTATTTGGCCATAAAAATAACGCAGAACTAAATGTGTCGCTTTGGTCCCAACACAAACCCAAAAATTTTTGCACGCAAATTGCATATTTATTGATAAGAAACTGCTTTAATAAATGTCCCCTATAGATCTTAAGAAAGAACATTAACCCACCTCTAAAGTGGACCTTTGGCAAACAGCAAAAACACATGCAGTACATATAAACTGTCCTAACTGTCCAGTTTATATTATAGGTGTTTACATAACAACATCAATTTTTGTGGCGCCGTGCATGCTATTTGTTTAAATCAGTCTCTGCCATCAAGGAGCTTACAATTGTCGGCCCCTATCTCACATGCATACTTACTATGACTTCCACTTTAACCACTTCCCGACCGCCGCACGCCGATATACATCGGCAGAATGCCACGGGCAGGCAAATGGGCGTACCTGTACGTCCCTTTCAATTTGCCGCCTAGCTTCGGGAGTGTGCCCGCAGCTCCCGTGAACTCGATGTTCCCCGGCAGCCCGCGATTGCGGTAAGGAGAGGCAGAAGGGGGAGATGCCTATGAAAACAAGGCATTTCCCTGTTCTGCCTAGTGCCATGACAGGGATCTACTGCTCCCTGTCATCTGGAGCAGTGATCGTTGTCATGTCAGTGGTAGCCCACCCCCCACAGTTAGAATCACTCCCTAGGACACACTTAACCCCTTCATCGCCTCCTAGTGTTTAACCCCTTCCCTGCCAGTGTCATTTATTTAGTAATCAGTGGCTATTTGTAGCTCTGATCGCTGTATAAATGACAATGGTCCCAAAATAATGTCAAAAGTGTCCGATGTGTCCGCCATAATGTCGCAGTCCCAATAAAAATCGCAGATCGCCACCATTACTAGTAAAAAAAAAAAAAAAAAAATGCCATAAAACGTTCCCCTATTTTGTAGATGCTATAACTTTTGCGGAAACCAATCAATAAACGCTTATTGCGATTTTTTTAATCAAAAATATGTAGAAGAATATATATCGGCCTAAACTGAGGAAAAAAATATTTTTTTTGAAAAAAAATGTGGAATACGACTGCGCAATCGTCAGACAAAGCAAAAAATGGCCCGGTCATTGAGCAGCCAATTCTTCTGGGGCTGAAGTGGTTAACTATGTTTAAATACATTTTGATATATTTTTTTATATACTTATGTTTGTGTTTTTTTGGCACCTCAAAAGTCCCATCCTTTCTTTCTACCAGGGCTTTTTTTCAGCGGGAACGCGGGGGAACGCAGTTCCGGCACCTCCAGCATTGAGTGTATATACTGTAAATGGGTGCTGGAGGGTCTATTGATGCTGGCTGCTGGGGTATCCATTGTCGCTGGTGGGGATCTGTTTTGGGGTGGGGGTCTATTGTTGCTGGGTAAGTCTACTGTTGCTGGTGGAGGGTCTTGTCTTTCTGGGGGGTTTATTGTTGCTGAGTGGGATCTACTGTTGAGGGAGAGGTCTATAATTGGTGGCTGCCGGAGAGTCTATTGATGCTGGCTACTGAGAAATCTGATATTTCTGCTAGGGGTCTATTGCTGGGGTGCTATTTTGTTGTGGGGGGTCCATTGTTGCTGGGGGAAAGTCTTTTGTTGTGTGGGAGGTCCACTGTTGCTGCGGAGGGTCTATTGTTTCTGGGGTGGAGACTATTGTTGCTGGGGTGGGGTCTATTGTTGCTCATTGCATAAGATCTTTCTTGTTTTCATTAACAAATTTCATAGAAATTACTGAGTAACACAAAATACTTGGTTCTGTATTCTCTGAAAGGTGCTGTACTGGGAGATGGGTAGGGGGTGGAACCAAGGGACGGTGCTCAGAGACGGGTATGTGGCATAGATGAAGTGTGACTTGGAAGGGTGGAGTTCCTGCACCTATTCCCTGAGGAAAAAAAGCTCTGCTTTCTACTAAAATCCCATGTCAAAGATGATGAGCAGCATTCACATCACTCTAAATTGCTTATAGCATACCTGTTATGTTATGCTAAAAAGGTGATCCTGCTTAATTGGGTTTCTTCATCTCCGCCGACCATCTCCGGTTGGGAGCGGCTGGTGGATGAGGCACTCCCGTTATTTAGGATGACGTATTCGAACAGGGGTGTGCTTGGAAATATGATAAGGTATGGGCACCCTGGACATGAACGTGATGTCTCCCGTTGGGTATCGGCGGGGGGTGTGGGGTTGTTTCCTGGTTTGGGGGGCAGCTATTTGCTCCTCTCTCCCCTCCCTCCTGCCGCCAGTACATGCCAGAGGCTGATACGATAAGATATAGCATATTGTCCTGTGTGGGGCCCGATGGTCGCTCTGCTTTTTAAAGAGTTGCAACAGTTAGTTCAATGTCTAACTCATTACGTAACCTAGGCTACAGTCACTGAGATTGTACGTGTGCTCTTCACTGTTTTTGCATCTGTCTTCTTTTCCTATGTTATCAGTGAAATGTATGGTAATGACATTGTCTGATCTGTGTAATTTTGTATGTAACATCTTTTTCTGAATAAAGCACCTTGTTGTTAAAAAATAAATAAAAAATCCCATGTCAAATGGTGGCCATGTCACTGATACCACTTCACCAGTGGCAGAATATTTACATCTGTGAATGGCAACACACATATAACATTTATCAACATACAATAAAATGCAGGTTTCACTGAATATTAGCTTTTCTGTCTAAAAAACATGGCTGTGTGAACAGGACAGGTCACAGCAGGAGGTAGAATGTTCTGGTTATCCCACTGTAGTTCTCAGAGATAAACGTATTTATGGGCATATTTCTACAATATGTGTAACTGATCCTGCATATGAACATAAAGCGACATTAGACATAGATATCATATAGGGACAATGTTCTCTACGGTAGGATACAACGCTGTGTAAGTCATATTTCATACCTGCATTGTAAACCTGCCATAGAAGCAGATGATATGACAAAGCTTTAATGAAATGGTGATCTGCTGAAATAGGCCCACAGGACAGAATAGACCCTCTTTGTCCCTCATTTTGGACGGATGGTCCTTCATTTTTGAGCCAAATGTAGTAGTCCATCTTTTTGCTATGAACCACTTTAAAAAAAACAATATGTAAAAATTTCCAAAATGGGACACAACTTCCTTCAACCTTAATATTTTAAAATGTGTTATTATGAAAAGCCACTGTAAAGGAAAATTTGTGGTGAAAAAAAAATACATTTGTGGGTTTAACCAATCAGTTTTTACTTGGTTTTTGTAACTGGGGGCCTGGCAGGGGTGTACCCTCTACCTCTAGATCCAGCGTGGTGGTCTGGCCTTCTCCCACCAGGGTGCCGTTTCGTGGAATAGCCTCCCTGTCGAGCTCCAGGAGGCCCCTACTATTCTGGTCTTCCGCGGGTTCCTGAAGACTTGGCTTTTCACGCAAGCCTTCCCTGCGTAGCCTCTCTCTTCCACCCTTTTTGCCGCTCTGTGCTGCTTCTGGTTCCTGGGTCCTCTTTTCCCAGGAACTCTGCTATGCGTGTCGGGACCCTTCGGGGTAAGACCGCGCTATATTAAGATACCTCTCAACTCAACTCAACTCAACCTACATACTTTGTGCTGAGGTTGCTTCTCTTGCTCATCTCAGAAAGTTGGGAGGTAAGACCACTTTCACAGTGAGGCGCTTTTCAGGCGCTTTCACGCTAAAAAAAAGCACCTGAAAATTTATTTCCATTAAAATCAATCAATCCTTTCACACTGGGGCAGTGCGCTGAAAAAACGCCCCTATCCATTGAAATGAATTGAAAGCGCCTGAAAAGCGCTTCAAAAGCGCTCAGTGTTTTACTGGTAGTTTTTCAAGCGCCTCAGTGTAAAAAGTGGCCTTAGGTACACTGTATCAAGAAAGAATCACGTTCACATGAACTGTATGAGCAGATAAGGCTCTGTAGAGACATGTGACGGTTGCAATTTTTTAGGGTTGGTCATCTGCAGATAATTACTGCATGAGCAATTACAGGAGAATGGCCACAAATAGCTGTGGAGTCTATAAGGCTCCCATTGCTTTTAATGGGGCTTCCTGTCCACATCTATTTGCATGGATCCCCGTTCAGTCTCCCATGGGAAATCATAAATAGCCCCATTCACAGTGTGAATGGGACCCAAAGGTGCAGGCTTGGGGAAGGTCATTCTCATCTTTTCTTCATCCCTTTAGCGAGTCACTGTCCTGGAACAAGCATGCAACCAGTATAGTCTGAAAAGTCTAAATTACGATCCTGCATACTGTACATATTCCAAGTTAATGATTACTAAGACCACTTTCACACTGAGGCGCTTTTCAGGCACTTTCACGCTAAAAAAAGCGCCTGAAAACGTATTTCCATTAAAATTAATGAATCCTTTCACACTGGGGCAGCGCGCTGAAAAAACGCCCCTCTCCATTGAAATGAATTGAAAGCGCTTCAAAAGCGCCTGAAAATCGCTTTAAAAGCGCTCAGTGTTTTACTGGCAGTTTTTCAAGCGCCTCAGTGTGAAAGTGGCCTAAGTAGTGAAGCCAGAATCAGTATAATAGTAGTGAACCTAGGCATAAAAATATCAGCCCTTAGTCAGCAATGGCGGCTGTAATAATTATTTTTAAACAGATTGTTTTTTTTATGGTAGCCCCAGCTATAACCTTTGTCATGTTTTAATTGCTGTCCATGTGCCATTTCGGCCAATCTCCCCAATGCTTGCCCTGTACAGATAGGTGGTCAATATCATGTGCACCTTTATTTTACAATCATCACCAACGTTGCTCTTGCTTTTGATATATACATTTTATTGAATTCACCCTTACTAATGATCGTAGAGTAGAACATTAGGTCAGTCCCACTTCATTATGATTGGTTATAGAAATGGGTTCTCTAGATATTTGGTAAAGGAAAAAATGATGTTGCTTACCTAAGAGGTCACTCCACCTCTAGTGCTATCTAAAGAACTTTCTAAAATAAGTGGTTAGCTCCCATTTAAAATTGCTGAATTTGAAACCTTCCATTATAGTATTAGTGCTCCTTACTCCTAGGAACTTACTCCTTGAGTGTCATTTAAGAAGAATCTTGCCCTGGAGGCAGTCAGTAGAGCAGAGGTGTAGTATAACAATCCAAGGTTAAGTCAGGCTGCACTCTGCTCAGAGAAGGTGCCGAAGTGCATTGCTGCCTTGGGCGAAATTGTCAGAATAAGCACGCTATCTATAGCTGATTAATTGTGGAATTGACACAAAACGTGTTGACCAGCAAAGTGAGCTTGTTCAGATGAATGTTTGTTTTGTCTTACAGTCTATTGTAGTGATGATAAGAAGAGATCTAGAAAATATTTCTAGCTGAACAAGTAAACCACTCATTACTGTGTCTGTTATTTTGTGTTTGGATGCTATAAGTTTAGAGGAAAAGGTGACCCAGGAGTCTCATTAAGGGTTAATGCAAAGGTCAGAACTAGCATCTCTCCAGATTCTGTAGTTCTGAATCAGAACATTCAATCCTGGATCCAAGATTTGCTAGACTCCTTCAACCTGGCTCACTACACAGGTGTGCAAGGTCATTATATAGTCAGGTCTGAGAATTGCTCTAAGCTCTCATTTTGGAGACAGCTTCCAGTTTGGAGACCGCCCCCCGTGTGGGAGACGGAAGGTCTCACCCAGGGTGAGGGGGCCCCAGCCAGAAGCCATGAGACAGAGGTCTCATTGAGGGGTCAGAGGGCCCAGCCAGAAGCCACGGGACAGAGGTCTCATCAAGGGGTCAAAGGACCCAGCCACAAACCAGCAGGTCTCGGTTCCAGGATTTAAGTCAGCTCCTATCAGGGGTGTCAGGAGAACCCCAATCCCTAGGCCAGAGGTGGGCCATGCAGCAGGGCGCTGCAACTGAAGGCTAGAGAGCCAAGTGTGCGAGACAGCTTAATGACACAGTCAAAGGGCTACCAACACCTAAGCCAGGTGGCATGGTATTTTCATTAATCCATGTTTTCTGGAAGAAACCCCTGTGTGGGCAACTGGTGTATAAGTGAACTTTTCCTTTACTCAATAAAAGTGAGCTGCCACGCCCTAAATCTACAGTCTGGACTGGCGCAGCTCATTGTAAATGCACCTGCTACTTGAGTTTAATCACCCCAATCTCACAGGTGGTAGAGCTGTCTCTCCTGTACTGGGCCCAAGCTCCATCAGTTCAGTAGGGGGCCCAAGGGCAAAGAGAGGACTTTGGATGAATGCACAGTAAGGCTGGGTTCTCACTTATGCAATGTGAATTTGGTCCTTTTTTTGTCCATTCTGAGGTGCGAATTTTACCGCGATTTTACCGCGAAAATCAGGAGTGGGACATAGCTGCGATTATGTTCTAGCCAATGGAATCAAAGTGTATAAAAAAAAAAAAGGTGTTAACTTTCTGGTTTTTGTGGAGAATCGCGTGGTGGAATTCGCACATATTTGAACCATCATTGCGATTCCAGAACGATTTAAACGGATGTCTATGGAGACTAAATCCGCAATGCAGTAAAACCGGACAAGACCCTTTTTTTTAATCGCATCGCATTCGTTGAGGAATCGCAACGCATGTATGTGAACGACCGTCATTGAAAACAATGACTTTAGGGATGACATGCGAATTCAAAGTGTTTTTGACGCATCGCATTCGGTATGAAATCGCAAAAGTGTGAACCGGGCCTAAATCCACAGGCTGTGGCTCTCAGTGATTAAATAAAAGGATCTCAGGCCCCATCAGTTCAAAAGCAAGGGCCAGGGATAGAGAGGGGACTATTTACTCATTTTTTTTCGGGAGCAGGCAGAGTATTCCTCCCAGCTCCCAACAATATACGTTTCGGCCTCTTCTTCTATATCAATCCACCAGGGCATGCCAAAACTTTAATTGTTGGGAGCCACAGTATGAAGAAATACTCCCCCTACTCCCAAAAACAAGTACGTTGTAAATAGTCCCATCTCTATCCTCAGTCCCTGCTGCTGAGCTGATGAGGCCTGGGGAATTTTAATTGCCGAGAGCCAGGGCTGGCGGGATTACTGTGCATTTACAATGGGGTATATAAAATCACTTCTCTGTGCGAGAGGGGGGGGGGGGGGTGATGGCCTGGTTAGGCAGGCTGTATGGCGACTCATGATTTGTAATGGTGGCTCTGGCCCAGGGAGTGGTCCATGAAGTGTTGACCCCAGGCCTTTGCAGAAGACATTGGCACAGGTGCAAACCACAAGGTCCCAAGGAATGACTTGTATTGTGGGGAGTTCAGCTTTGGCCTCCTAGTAAGCTGTTTGGCCTTGATTTCTTCTTAACATCAGGTCACCCAGTACTTAATAAGCCAACTTTGGATACAAATTTTGTGCACCATATATGAAAAGGGGAAAAGTCCCTTTAATATTCGCTACCATCTTCTGGTCTGCTGTCAGGCTTGCACCGCACATGAATATTGTACAAAATAAAGCCCTACATTCATTTTAATGGTACATTTGTGGTGGGGCTTGTGACAAAAGTCCACTTTACTTATTTCAAATCCAAGCTGTCACACAAGTAGAAAACTAAAATATTCATGTAAATGCAGTAGGACCATTGACTCATCCTCATAGCAGATCTACCTATAAATCCAATCACTAAAATCGAATTTACCGTAATATTTAACATATTCCTGTCATTTCAGAAGTTACTTCAGTATCTCTAGATCTGCAGCCAGGCCCGGACTGGGACAAAAAAAAATAGGCCTGGGCATTTTAGACTGAGCAGACCGAGGGGGGGGGGGGGGCGGCGGCGGCGGTTAATGATGGGATGTGGTGTTCCAGCACCTTGTACCTCTGGACCCCTTTACATTACACAGCACGCTGGACGCCTTTACATTACATAGCACCGCACCCCTGGACCCTTTTACATTACACAGCACCCTGCACCTCTGGGCCCCTTTACATTACACAGCACCCTGCACCTCTGGGCCCCTTTACATTACACAGCACTCTGCACCTCTGGACCCTTTTACATTACACAGCACCCTGCACCACTGGACCCCTTTACATTACATAGCACCGCACCCCTGGACCCTTTTACATTACACAGCACCCTGCACCTCTGGGCCCCTTTACATTACACAGCACTCTGCACCTCTGGGCCCCTTTACATTACACAGCACCCTGCACTTCTGGACCCTTTTACATTACACAGCACCCTGCACCACTGGACCCCTTTACATTACATAGCACCGCACCTCTGGACCCCTTTACATTACACAGCCCCCCACAGTTTGTTACACAGACCTCCCTACAGTACAGACCCCCTCCCTACAGTGCAGATCCCCTCCCTACAGTACAGACCCCCTCTACAATACAGACCCCCCCTACAAAACAGACCCCCCTACATTACAGAATCCCCCTACATTACAGACCCCCTCCCTACAGTACAGACCCCCTACAATACAGACCCCCTACAATACAGACCCCCTACAATACAGACCCCCCTACAATACAGACCCCCCTAAAATACAGAACCCCTACATTTCAGACCCCCCTACAATACAGATCCCCCCTACATTACAGACCCCCCTACATTACAGACCCCCCTACAATACAGAACCCCCCTACATTTCAGACAACCCCTACAATACAGAACCCCCTACATTTCAGACCCCCCTACTATACAGAACCCCCCCTACATTTCAGACCCCCTTCAATACAGAACCCCCCTACATTACAGACCCTCTAAAATACAGACCCCCCTACATTACAGACCCCCCTACAATACAGACCCCCTACAATACAGAACCCCCCTACAATACAGACCCCCCTACAATACAGACCCCCCTACAATACAGAATCCCCCTACATTTCAGAACCCCCCTACATTTCAGAACCCCCCTACAATACAGAACCCCCCTACAATACAGAACCCCCCTACAATACAGACTCCCCCTACATTTCAGACCCCCCTACATTACAGACCCCCCTACATTACAGACCCCCTACAATACAGAACCCCCCTACAATACAGAACCCCCCTACAATACAGAACCCCCTACATTTCAGACCACCCCTACAATACAGAAACCCCCCCTACAATACAGACCCCCCCCTTCAGACGCATAATGTACCGCAGATCAGCGCGGGACTGCATGTCGGGTCCCCTCCCCCTGTGTGGACATAAAGGAGGAGGGGGAGGTGGCTTCACTCTCGGTAGCATAGGGCAGGTTGGGGTGATATAGGGCAGGGTGTGGTGGCATAGGGCAGGTTGGGGTGGTATAGAGCAGTTTGCGGTGGTATAGGGCAGGTTGCGGTGGCATAGGGCAGGCTGGGGTGGTATAGGGCAGTTTGCGGTGGCATAGGGCAGGTTGCGGTGGCATAGGGCAGGTTGCAGTGGCATAAGACAGGGTGCGGTGGCATAGGGCAGGGTGCGGTGGCATAGGGCAGGGTGCGGTGGCATAGGGCAGGGTGCGGTGGCACGCATAGGGCAGGGTGCGGTGGCACGCATAGGGCAGGGTGCGGTGGCACGCATAGGGCAGGGTGCGGTGGCACGCATAGGGCAGGGTGCGGTGGCATAGGGCAGGCTGGGGTGGTATGGTGCCAGGTTAGGACTCTATGTAGTGACATGTGCAGCAACTTACAGCATGCCTGGAGATGAAGACACTCTGGCTGCTGTGTCCTCGTTTCTTTCTCCTTCAGCTGTGGGATCAGCCAGAGCAGTGGCGGCTGGTGCTCAAAATTTTTGAGGGGGGCGCAAACAAACTGAAAAAAAAACCCATCAATTGCCGCCACTGTGCCCATTAAACGCAGCCACTGTGCCCAAATGCCACCAGTTTGCCCCCTCAAATGCAGCCAGTTTCCCCCCAAATGCAGCCAGTTTGTCCCCAAATGCAGCCAGTTTGTCCCCAAATGCAGCCAGTTTGTCCCCAGCCCTGCACTTACCTTCCTCGGGTCAGCACCGTCCTTCTTCCGTCCTCGATGTCGCTTCAGCCAATCAGGTTACCGGTAACCAGACCCGGTGAACCTGATTGGCTGAAACGCCTGTCAGTGTTAACCAGAGAACACACCCCCGTGCGTCCTCTGGTTAGCTATTTGGAAGCCAATTACAGCCCACAGGCTGTAATTGGGAAGCCTATCAGAGCCGCTGGCTCTGATAGGCACTTCCAAACACCAACCAGCCGCTGTTATTCAGATGGCCGGCACTCAACAGGAGGCCGGCCATCTGAATAGTGGGCGGCAGCGGCAGCGACAATACATAGGTTCATGCAATGCATGAACCTATGTAGTGTTGTGAGTGACGGGCGCAGGAGCATGAGGGGGCGGCACTCCTGCGCCCACTATGGATGCACCACCACTGAGCCAGAGTGAACGAGTCTGTGGGAGGAGTGGAGGTGGCAGCCACACCCCCATCTCCGCCCACCAACTCCGGCTGCCTCCGCAGACATTGGAGATGTGACATGCTGTCCGGCGGGCCGCCCTATGGCCAGTCCGGGCCTGTCTGCAGCCTTCACGAAAACAATACCTGGTGATCCTGCCATGAAGGTCCTTGTTCAGGAAGCCCGTCCTATAATTCCCCTGTTGGGAACCCTGCAAGCACCACCCAGCTGGACGAAAGTTGATCTATAAAATCGTCTGGGTAAAAAATGATTGGCCAAACAGTGACTGCATCCTATAAGGTGCAGTCACAGTTTAGCAGCACCATTATATTCAGGCACTTGAGGTTGCTTGAATACAATAGTCGAGATTGGAGATTCCTCTATCTTTGCGGTTAGTATGGATTGGAGGGAAATTGACTGTTTTTCTTACCCCTACAGGCAGAATGAGTGAAAATTTAGTTGTGTGTGGTGGTGGTGGTGGCCGCCGCCTTAGGAAACTGAATGAAGCTGGAGTCATGTGCAAGTAGACAGGTAGTGACTGCAGAGATATTGTAAGGATCAGCAAGTACTGAGATGGAAACCTAATAAAAAGATAAATAATAATAATAGGGGATTGGAGCAAAATAATTTGAACTCAACTGGTGTAACCAACAACTTTCTCTCCTTGAATTTACATTGAGACGTTTTTTTTTTTTTTTTATGTGTGTGTTCAAAGACTGAGGCTGGCATGGCTCTGGCCTCAAAAGACCAGATAAGAATGTGCCAGGCTGTCCTTATCATGCAACCACTACTAGCACTGACAATGGGTGGTTGTAGAAGGCACCATTCAGGCCTGTGGCAATTACACAGCTCCCCTACAGCGATCCGGAATTATTGAGACGCTCGATTAAACCCTGGATTTTCCTGCACAATAACGGACATCCTCTTACTTGCAGGGCAAACAAAGACTTTCTTTTATTTTTGCAAGGGAAAAATAAAAAAAGTGTGGACACAACTGAAGTTCATCGTGCTTTGATGGGCAACATCACCACATGCTGGAACGTCAGCAAATACAGCGGAGTAAATATTATGATCAGCAGGGAATGAATAGTAATGGAGCCATTAGACTGTACCATTAGCGGAGGATAAAATAGGCATAATTATAGCCATAGCCACAGGGCCGTCTTTAATATTGATTGGATCCTGGGCAAATATATTCTTGCCCGTCCCCCATGCAATTTCGCTCTCCACCTGCCTGCACACCATGGACTGGGGTGGTGAGGGGACCCATCAATAGACAGAAAACTACCAATATAAAGAGGCGTTTCAACACTGGCCACCAATGTAATAGGGGTTTATACTGACCACTAATGTAATAGAAGCATTCACAGTAACCACCAATTTAAGGAGGGATTTACAGTGACCACTCATGTAAGGGGGACCTTCACACTGGCCACTAATGTGGCTAAGAGGATTGTACCCCAAGCCCCAATGTAATGAGAAGATTTACAATGACCACCAATGTAAAGGGGATTTACACTGACCACTAATGTAATAGGAACATTCACAGTGACCACCAATGTAAGGAGGGATTCACACTGACCACCAATGTAAGGAGGGATTCACACTGACCACCAATGTAAGGGTGACCTTTACACTGGCCACTAGTGTGAATGAAAGGATTCTACACCATGCCCCAATGTAATGAGAAGATTTACTCTGACCACCAATGTAACTGAGACATTTATCCTGCGTTCACATTTGTGTGTGTCGGGAACGCACGCAAAATCGCTTTTTCTGACACCACAGAAACGTGCTGCCCTTTAGCAGATACACAGCAGTGCCATTGTTAATGACACCCTCACGCATCTGCTGACGTGCTGTGCAACCTTGCGATTTTGAAAAAGCGTAAGGGACTTTCTTCCGAATTTGTAGCGCATGTAGCAGCCCATTGAAATGAAATGGGCTGCCCTACACATGACCTACATCTTTATCCACCCTGTCAGTACACCTTTACATCCTAAAACCCTTGCTAATCTCTGCACTAGGGATGAGCTCGGTGTTCGAGTCGAACATAAGTTCGACTCCAACATCGGCTGTTCGACCGCTTGGCGAACATCGAACGATTTGAGCCGTTCGCGCCAAATTCGAGTGACGCGAACGGCCCACAATACACTGCGCCATCGCAGTGCAATCCCGGCACTGTGATTGGCCAAGCATGCACTGTGACCCCGCATGCTTGGCCAATCACAGCGCCGGCAGCTAGGAGAGCCATAATTGGCCACAGGCAGGTTGCCTGTGGCCAATTATAGCTCAGGGGGTTTAGCACACGCAGAGGCGGCTCTAGGCTTTGTGAGGCCTTAGGCATAACTTAAACATGAGGCCCCACTCACGTCCATAAGGTGTCAGCGCTTTGGCTCTCTCAGCGCTGGTGTCAGCGCTTTGGCTCTCACAGCGCTGGTGTCAGCGCTCTGGCTCTCTCAGCGCTGGTGTCAGCGCTCTGGCTCTCTCAGCGCTGGTGTCAGCGCTCTGGCTCTCTCAGCGCTGGTGTCAGCGCTCTGGCTCTCTCAGCGCTGGTGTCAGCGCTCTGGCTCTCTCAGCGCTGGTGTCAGCGCTCTGGCTCTCTCAGCGCTGGTGTCAGCGCTCTGGCTCTCCCGGCTCTCTCTGTGCTGGTGTCAGCGCTCTGGCTCTCTCTGTGCTGGTGTCAGCGCTCTGGCTCTCTCTGTGCTGGTGTCAGCGCTCTGGCTCTCTCTGTGCTGGTGTCAGCGCTCTGGCTCTCTCTGTGCTGGTGTCAGCGCTCTGGCTCTCTCTGTGCTGGTGTCAGCGCTCTGGCTCTCTCTGTGCTGGTGTCAGCGCTCTGGCTCTCTCTGTGCTGGTGTCAGCGCTCTGGCTCTCTCTGTGCTGGTGTCAGCGCTCTGGGTCTCTCTGTGCTGGTGTCAGCGCTCTGGCTCTCTCTGTGCTGGTGTCAGCGCTCTGGCTCTCTCTGTGCTGGTGTCAGCGCTTTGTATCAATGCTGGTGTCAGAGCTCTGTCTCGTTCAGTACTAGTGTCGGTGCTCTGTCTCGCTGTGCTGGTGTCAGTGCTCTCTCTTAGTACTGTACTCACATAGAGCTCCTTGAACACGGCCTCATAGAAGAGAAGCGGCTGTGCGAAATTTCACCACATCGGAAGTCTCATCATCCCTGTTGGGCAGCAGTAGGTCCCCACGGACTCCCCATAATGGAAGAGCTCCTAGTAAGAGATAGCCGCAGTGAAGCCGATCATGAGCAGTGCCAGCGCAGAATGAAGAGCGCCTTGCCCACTATGGCTGAGGATTGGCACTGGACTGAGCTGGGACCTCCCGACCACCGCAGTGGAGCCCTGGGTAGAGTCAGGTCAGGGGGACCCGGGTTGTCAATCACAGGTGGGCACACCTGGCAGAGGACTGAGCAGACCTGACTGTAAACACAAGGCACATGCACGCCCCCAGCAGGCCGATGCACACACCCCCGCAGACATATGCACATATACCCCCCCAGTCACATGCACTCTCCACAGTCACATGCACTCTCCACAGTCACATGCACACCCACCCAGTCACATGCAGCCCCCCACAGTCACATGCACACCCACCCAGTCACATGCACACCCACCCAGTCACATGCAGCCCCCCACAGTCACATGCACACCCACCCAGACACATGCACACCCTCGCAGTCACATGCACACCCTCGCAGTCACATGCACACCCTCGCAGTCACATGCACACCCTTGCAGTCACATGCACACCCTCGCAGTCACATGTAGCCCCCCACAGTCACATGCACACCCACCCAGTCACATGTAGCCCCCCACAGTCACATGCACACCCTCAGTCACATGTAGCCCCCCACAGTCACATGCACACCCTCGCAGTCACATGCACACCCTTGCAGTCACATGTAGCCCCCCCACAGTCACATGCACACCCACCCAGTCACATGCACACCCTCACAGTCACATGTAGCCCCCCACAGTCACATGTAGCCCCCTCACAGTCACATGTAGCCCCCTCACAGTCACATGTAGTCCCCCACAGTCACATGCACACCCTCGCAGTCACATGCACACCCTCGCAGTCACATGTAGCCCCCCCACAGTCACATGCACACCCACCCAGTCACATGCACACCCTCACATGTAGCCCCCTCACAGTCACATGTAGCCCCCTCACAGTCACATGTAGCCCCCTCACAGTCACATGTAGCCCCCTCACAGTCACATGTAGCCCCCTCACAGTCACATGTAGCCCCCCACAGTCACATGCACACCCTCGCAGTCACATGTAGCCCCCCACAGTCACATGCACACCCACCCAGTCACATGTAGCCCCCCACAGTCACATGTAGCCCCCTCACAGTCACATGTAGCCCCCCGCAGTCACATGCACACCCTCGCAGTCACATGCACACCCTCGCAGTCACATGCACACCCTCGCAGTCACATGTAGTCCCCCACAGTCACATGCACACCCTCGCAGTCACATGCACACCCTCGCAGTCACATGTAGCCCCCCACAGTCACATGCACACCCCCCACAGTCACATGCACACCCTCGCAGTCACATGCACACCCCCCACAGTCACATGCACACCCTCGCAGTCACATGCACACCCTCACAGTCACATGTAGCCCCCCACAGTCACATGCACACTCTCGCAGTCACATGTAGCCCCCGACAGTCACATGCACACTCTCGCAGTCACATGTAGCCCCCCACAGTCACATGCACACTCTCGCAGTCACATGTACACCCCCCACAGTCACATGCACACTCTCGCAGTCACATGTACACCCCCCACAGTCACATGCACACCCTCGCAGTCACATGCACACCCTCGCAGTCACATGCACACCCCTCACAGTCATATGCACACCCTCGCAGTCACATGCACACCCTCGCAGTCACATGCACACCCTCGCAGTCACCTGTAGCCCCCCACAGTCACATGCACACTCTCGCAGTCACATGTAGCCCCCCACAGTCACATGCACACTCTCGCAGTCACATGTAGCCCCCCACAGTCACATGCACACTCTCGCAGTCACATGTAGCCCCCGACAGTCACATGCACACCCCCGCAGTCACATGTAGCCCCCACAGTCACATGCACACACCCCCTAGTCGTATGCGCAACCCCCAGTCGCATGTACCTCCACCCAGTCATATGTACCCCCGCCCAGTCGCATGCACACCCACATGCCCATGTACCTTACACATAGCAAGGCTCTGTCCCCTCACAGCTCAGTCAGAGCATCCTCAGCTGAGCTCAGCAGTCAGTCGGCTCTCGGCTGCACACAGACAGTGAACCGGAATTGGCTCCACCTCCACTGCAGAAGCCCCGCCTCCACCACGGAAGCCCCGCCTCCACCACGGGAGCTCCGCCCTGGAAGGAGTGTGGACTCGTCTCGGCGATCCTGCCGAGTTGCTAGCTGCGCCCTGAAAATACATCAGCTGGCAGAGACGCACACACAGAGTAGACTGACAACTGCCCTCCTCCCCCGCCCCGCCAGCAAATTCCGTCCGTCCCTTAAGCCGATATATTGTGCAAGGCCCTTGCACAATATATCGGCTTAAGGGACGGACGGAATTTGCTGGCGGGCGGGGTGGGGGGGGAGGGCAGTTGTCAGTCTACTCTGTGTGTGAGTCTCTGCCAGCTGTATTTATGTGAGTTTTAATGACAGGAGGAGCGGAGACAAACTGGGCAGTGTCCTGTTACTGAGCAGAGAGGAGGAGTGACTGTACACTGAAGGAGGCGGGCACGAAGCTCCGCTGACTGCACTAGGACTGATGTATGAGGATAGCCAGAGGCGGCTCTTTAGGCTAAGTAAGTGGCCCGAGGCCCTTGAGAGGGCGAGGCCTTAGGCCACCGCCTACTTTGCCTAATTAGAGAGCCGCCTCTGAGCACACGCCCCACACTATAAAAGGCCGCCAGCGGGGCGGCCTTGTGTAGTGTGTTCCGGCGCAGGGAAAGAGTTACATAGGCAGGGACAGTGTCAGTGCTATTTGTACCTCAAACTTGTGTGTAGGGAGAGAGAAGGATAGGCAGGGAGAGTGTCAGTGTCATATTCTTTGCTAACTCTTGTGTGCAGGGAGAGAGAAGGATAGGCAGGGGACAGTGTCAGTGTCACATTCTTTGCTAAACCTTGTGTGCAGGGAGAGAGAAGGATAGGCAGGGAGAGTGTCAGTGTCATATTCTTTGATAAACCTTGTGTGCAGGGAGAGAGAAGGATAGGCAGGGAACAGTGTCAGTGTCATATTCTTTGCTAAACCTTGTGTGCAGGGAGAGAGAAGGATAGGCAGGGAGAGTGTCAGTGTCATATACTTTGATAAACCTTGTGTGCAGGGAGAGAGAAGGATAGGCAGGGGACAGTGTCAGTGTCATATTCTTTGCTAAACCTTGTGTGCAGGGAGAGAGAAGGATAGGCAGGGAGAGTGTCAGTGTCATATACTTTGATAAACCTTGTGTGCAGGGAGAGAGAAGGATAGGCAGGGGACAGTGTCAGTGTCATTGTTGCTAAGCCTCCTGCACATTATACACCTGAAGTTAGCCTGTATTGCTGCTTTTTTCTGGTGTGTTACACCAACAGGCATTTGCAGCACTTACAGCGGGCGGAGTGTGCCTCCTGATCATATTACACCTGAAGTTAGCCTGTATTGCTGCTTTTTCCTGGTGTGTTACACCAACAGGCATTTGCAGCACTTACAGCGGGCGGAGTGTGCCTCCTGATCATATTACACCTGAAGTTAGCCTGTATTGCTGCTTTTTCCTGGTGTGTTACACCAACAGGCATTTGCAGCACTTACAGCGGGCGGAGTGTGCCTCCTGATCATATTACACCTGAAGTTAGCCTGTATTGCTGCTTTTTCCTGGTGTGTTACACCAACAGGCATTTGCAGCACCTACAGCAGGCGTAGTGTGATTCCTGCAAAATATACTCCTGAAGCTAGGCCTTATTGCTGGTTTTCCCATTTCCCTGCAGGCCATTAGAATGTCTGGAAGGCAAACAAGGAGAGGCAGACAGTCAGGAGCCAATAAAAGAGGGCAAGCAGGCTCTGTGTCTAGAGACAACAGTGCTGGTCGTGGACGCGGTGCATCGCCATCAGCACGTGGCCATGGGACACGCTTGTCCTTCTTTTCGGCAACTGGACGTGTTGTGCCGCATCATGCAGAAGACTTGGTAGAGTGGATAACCAAGCCCTCCTCATCCTCCTCATCCTCTCTCACCCAGGCTCAGGGTACTGGCAAAGCAGCTGCCAAAGCGTCCTCTTCCCTGGTATCAATGTCATCATCAGTCACTCCTTCCCTAGACCAACCATGTCCTCCTGAGGAGTCCCCCGAACTGTTTGAGCACAGTGTTGGGTACATGCTCCAGGAGGATGCCCAGCGTTTCGAAGGGTCTGATGATGATACCCAGCTAGAGGAAGGCAGTAGCGTGAGAGCAGAGAGAGGGGATGCTCAAGAAGGACACCAATCTGGCAGTCATGTTCCAGCAGCTGCAGCATACTGCCAGATTGGCTCCAGTGATGAGGAGGGAGGGGATGATGAGGTCACTGCCTCCACGTGGGTGCCTAATAGGAGAGAGGAGGAGGAGGAGGAGGAGGATGAGGAGGAGGCACATCTCCAACGAGGCAGGATGCCCTCGTGGGGCCAGCGTAAGGGCAGCACACCGACGGAATCACACCGCAGAGCTCCGCCTGTGCAGGGCGCTGCCTCTGCCCGTTATTCAAAAAGTTCTTTGGTGTGGGCCTTTTTTGAGTCGAGTGCATCAGATCGCACAGCTGCTGTTTGCAACATATGTCTCAAGCATATATCGCGTGGCCAAAACATCACCCGCTTGGGCACCACATGCTTGACCAGACATATGTTGACCTGCCATGCAGCTCGTTGGCAAGCCTACCTTAAAGACCGACACCAAAGAACAAAGCGGACCTCTCCTTGCACCGCATCAGCTGGGATCTCCAACCCCACTATACCTTCAGTCCTCTCTGAAACCTGCACTGAGAGGAATGAAGGTGTAGAATTAGGTGTGTCACAGCCAAGTACTTGTGGGTACTCTGCTAGCAGTACACCGACGTCCGATTCTAGCAGGCAAATTTCCCTGCCCCAGCTGCTGGACAGTCGAAAGAAGTTCACTCCCAGCCATCCACATGCCCAGCGGTTGAATGCTAGCTTGGCTAAATTGCTAGCGCTTCAACTGCTGCCTTTTCAGTTGGTAAACTCGGCCCCCTTCCGTGAGTTTGTGCAATGTGCGGTTCCTCAGTGGCAGGTTCCCAAACGCCACTTTTTCTCACGGAAGGCGATTCCGGCTCTCTACCGGCATGTGGAAGGCAAGGTGCATATTACCGCTGACTCATGGTCCAGCAGGCATGGAGAGGGACGTTACCTTTCTTTCACGGCCCATTGGGTCACTCTTTTGGCAGCTGGGAAGGATGCAGGACAAGGTGTAGTAGTGTTGGAGGTTGTTCCACCGCCACGCCTCCAAAATGCTACTACTGGTTGTGACACACCTCTCTCCTCCACCCCCTCCTCTTCTTCTTCCTCCATGGCCTCTTCCTGTGCTTTGTCCTCGGAACCAGCGGTGCTCCGTAGGCGTTCAAGGGGCTACGCAAGTGCGCAGGCAAAAAGATGCCATGCCGTGCTTGCGCTGGTGTGTTTGGGGGACAGGAGCCACACTGGGGCAGAGATTCTGTCTGCTCTGCAGGGGCAGGCCGAGAGGTGGTTGACGCCACGCCAGCTTAAGCCAGGAATGGTAGTTTGCGACAATGGCACCAACCTCCTCTCCGCTCTCCGACAGGGACAACTGACCCATGTGCCCTGTGTGGCTCACGTCCTTAACCTGGTGGTGCAGCGGTTCTTGGGCAGGTACCCGGGCTTACAGGATGTCCTGAGGCAGGCCAGGAAAGTCTGTGTGCATTTCCGCAGATCTTATAATGCCAGTGCTCGCCTGGCTGAGCTGCAAAAGGAGTTGAACCTGCCCAAGAGCCGCCTTATATGTAACATGCCCACCAGGTGGAACTCAGCGTTGGCCATGCAGCAGAGGGCCATCAATGAGTACCTGTGCGACTACGGCACCAGGACAGGGTCAGGGGAGCTCGGGTTTTTTTCACCACGCCAATGGGGCATGATCAGGGATGCATGCACTGTCCTGGCACCATTTGAGGAGGCCACAAGGATGGTGAGCAGTGACAGTGCATGCATCAGTGACACTGTACCTCTTGTCCACCTGTTGGAACATACGCTGCGTGGAATAATGGACAGGGCACTTGGGGCAGAACAGAGGCAGGAAGAGGAGGACTTCCTTGCCTCTCAAGGCCCCCTTTACCCAGACAGTGTTCCTTCTGTCCCACCCATCGCACAGGAAGAGGAGGAGGAGGAGGAGGATTGTGTCAGCATGGAGGTGGAGCCTGGCACTCAGCATCATCAGCAGCAGTCTTTTAGGGATGATTTACAGTCCCAAGAAACCAGTGGACTTGTATGTGGCTGGGAGGAGGTGGCTGCGGATCATGTCGTCCTTAGTGACCCAGAGGACTCCGGACCGAATGCCTCAGCTAACCTACGCTGCATGGCCTCCCTGATCCTGCAAAGTCTGCGGAAGGATCCTCGTATTCTTCGGATCAAGGAGAGGGACCATTACTGGCTGGCCACTCTCCTTGATCCACGGTACAAGGGTAAGGTTGCGGACCTTATCTTACCATCGCAGAGGGAGCAGAGGATGAGACAACTCCGGGAGGCCTTGCAGAAAGGTCTGTGCAACGCGTTCCCAGAGACTGGGAGGTTACAAACTCCTGGTCCTGGACAACGAGTTGCTGAGGCTTCGGTCAGTCAAAGAAGGAGCGGTGGGGAAGGTGGCCGTCTGACCGATGCGTTCAGACAATTCTTTAGTCCACAGCCCCAAGGTATGATCGGTTCCAGCAACCATCGCCAGGGTCTGATACACATGGTGCAGGAATACCTAGGGGCAAGGTCAGACTTGGACACCTTCCCCACCGAAAATCCTCTGGCTTACTGGGTCTTGAGGATGGATCACTGGCCAGAGCTTGCACAGTATGCAATTGAGCTACTGGCCTGTCCTGCATCCAGCGTTCTTTCAGAACGCACATTCAGTGCTGCTGGAGGATTTGTCATGGATCACAGGTTGCGCCTGTCCACCGACTCGGTTGATCGACTGACCTTCATAAAGATGAACCAGTCTTGGATCACCACCAGCTACCAAACACCTGAAGCTGATATAACAGACTAATTTATTTTCAAATGTCACATCCCTTCAAGACTGATGCTGATGCTGAGAGACTGTCCTGTTATGTTGACTGACTATCCTCCTCCTCCTCAATGATCCGATTGATGATGATAGCTTGGAAGAACATTTTTGTTTCTGGGTGCCGCCACCAGTGGTTAAGGCCCAATTTTTCAGCCCCTGTTTAACAGGGGCGTGTTATTACAATTTTTTATGCAATGCTTTGCAGCAGGGCTCATTCCTGCACTCCAACTAGAGTATCTGGGAGAGGTTGCAGTGTCGTGGCACCAGCACCAGTGGCTAAGGCCCAATTTTTCAGCCCCTGTTTAACAGGGGCGTGTAATTACAATTTTTTATGCAATGCTTTGCAACAGGGCTCATTGCTGTGCTCCAAGTACAGTATCTGTGAGGGGTTGCAGTGTTGTGGCACCAGTGCCTAAGGCCCAATTTTTCTGCCCCTGTTTAACAGGGGCATGTAATTACAATTCTTGATCTAATAATTCACAGCAGGGCCCATTCATGCGCCCACCAAGAGTAACTGTGAGGCCTTACAATGTTGTGTCAACACCACCACCACCACCACCAAAGGCCCAATTTTTCAGCCCCTGTTCAACAGGGGCATGCAATTACAATTCTTGATCTAATAATTCACAGCAGGGCCCATTCATGCGCCCACCAAGAGTAACTGAGGGCTCACAGTGTTGTGGCAATACCAACATGTAAGGGGCAAATTTCAGCTGAGTATATACGGCAGGCCCCTACTTTCAAACATCCAACTTACAAACGACTCCTCCTTGCAAACGGATACAACAGGAAGTGAGAGGAAATCTACCCCTAGGAAGGCAAATTCTCTCCTGTAAGAGTTAATAGGGGAAAAAAAGTGTCTCCTCTCCACTGATGCTTTATCACCAATTCTTGTTTCAATAAAAACCCCAAATTTTCAAAAAACATTTGTCATTAGGACAGAAAGTGAGGTGAAATGTTCTGAACAGGGGCACAGACAGCAAAACAAATGTTACAGGGGTGATAACCCTTCCCTATGTTTTCCAAAAAGCTTAAAAATAGATTTTTTGGCTGGAGCTACACTTAAACAATGTAGCTGTTCAAAATTACAAACAGATTCTACATAAGAACAAACCTACAGTCCCTGTCTTGTATGCACCGCCTGTATACGGCTGTTCAGAGTATATAGGGCCTTTTTTATTTTGTGTGCGGGGTTCCCCTTAATATCCATACAAGACCCAAAGGGGCTGGGTTATGGGGGGGGGGGGGAGAGATGGGGTAGCTATGCCATTTTTCTCAAAGATTTTCATCCATATTACTGGGACCAGACATTACATTAAAGCCACAAGCAGTTTTAAATGGCTTTTTTTTTCCTTTAGAAATGTAATTTTGTGCAGGGACAGTTCTAAACACGGGAAACACGTGGCACTTCACAGGCATACTTTAGACACCCCCCAGGTACGATATTTAAAGGAATATTTGACTTTTTTTTTTCACTTTATGCATCATTAAAATGACTGCTCCCGAAAAACGGGCGTTTTTAAAACTTTTTTTTGGATTGATACATGTCCCCTGGTGCAGAACCCGGGTTCCCAAACCCTTTTTAGGACAATAACATGCATAATAGTCGTTATAATTAGCACTTTAGATTTCGAACGTTCGCATCCATTGTATTTAATAGGGTTCTAAAGTTCGTGCAAACTTTCGGTCCGTTCGCGGGTTCTGGTGCGAACCGAACCCGGGGGTGTTCGGCCCATCACTACTCTGCACCCTAAACCTCCCCCATCCTCATCTTTGCACCCACCTTCCTACCACTTTACATTCTCTCCTTGCTTACCTGTTCACCCAAATTGTAATTTCTTCTCTGCCTACCTCTGCACACCCCACACTACCCCCCCCCCGCCCCCAACAAATTTGCTTACCTTTGCAGAACAGGCTGATGTTAGGCTGAATGCCCACAGATGCAGGCATGCCCCTTTATCTCCTCCGTGGGCAGCATTCAGTATAGATGATGGTGCACAGCTATTTACATATGAATGCTGTTGCTATTTACATATTAATGCCGGTAATTTACATGTAAACACAGGGTCTGCATGTGAGTCATCTGTACACAACAATAGGACAGAGCTAGGCAGCATTAGTAGCAGCACTTCACACTGAGATATTGGGACACTGCACAGGACTAAAACTTCAAGGGAATTTAAACTGGGATAGTTGGCAAGTATGAGGGAGCTGCTTTGGACCCCACAACGATGACGCTGCCCCTTTCGCCCTGCCTTAAAGACAGCCATGCATAACAAATCATATGACAGCTATGGAGCCCAGCAGCACAGGTAGCCCGCCTACTGTCTTAACTGCACAATGGAATTTAAGAATCGATCTGGGTTTGGTTTGCACGTAGTTTTGCAAATCTTGCACAAGGTTCATGAACTTTACAGCAAACGGCAGTGGAGTCTATGAGGGGAAAAATAGGATTTTTTTACTCACTGTAAAATCCTTTTCTCTGAGTTCATGGACGGACACAGCCTCCTATTGACAAGTGGATATTATCCTTCATTTAGGAGTGACTAGGCAAAAAACTTGTATAAAGTGTTAACACACCACACCCTATACAGCACTGCCCAGGGGGGGCAGACCCTCTGGGTATAATCCCTCTCTCTGCACCTCGCAGATCAGTTCATCAAAAAGCAGTACAAACTTAAAATGAGGGGTGGGTGCTGTGTCCGTCCATGAACTCAGAGAAAAGGATTTTACGGTGAGTAAAAAATCCTATTTACTCTTTTGTTCATGGACGGACACAGCTTCCTATTGACAAGTGGGACGTCCCAAAGCAGTGTCAAAAACGAGGGGTGGGAACAGCATTAAACCAACTTCACCCCAAAACAAAACCGAGCTCCTCAACGGAGGAGTTGCAACTCTAAACAGCCGCCTGCAATACCTTGCGGCCGAAAGAAGCATCCGAAGATGCACACACATCAACTTGTAAAGTTTAGTGAAAGTGGGAACGGACAAGCAGGTCGCCGCCTTACACACCTGGTGAAACAGACGCTTGATGCTCTCAGAGCTCGGACAGCGTCCACAAATACAACGTCATCTCCTAGGATTTCGACAGATGAGCACACAAGGATGGCAGTACAATGTCTTCCTTGAGATGGAAGGTCGAACGACCCTAGGAAGAAAAGAAGGCTGCGGACGCAGCACCACCTATCCTTGTGGACGATCAGATAAGGAGCCTTGCATGACAAGGCTGCCGGCTCAGAAAACCGTCTTAACTGACGTAAGCCAAGAGGCACCTCTTGCCCTGGTCGAATGCGCCGGGAAAGGGAGGTGCCTGACCCTTCATGGCGCAAGCCTGATCACGATCTGTTGGATCCACCTAGAGATGGTGGCCGACGAGACCGCTGGGCCCTACTTGGGACCAGCCACCGAAACAAACAGTGAGCCTGGACTCTGGAACGTAGCAGTGCCAGACAAGCATTCTCTCAGTTTGGACAACGTCCAAGGAATGCAACGTCATCTCCTTAGGATTCGAAGGATGAGGACACAAGGATGGCAGTACAATGTCTTCCTTGAGATGGAAGGTCAAAACACGACCTTAGGGAGAAAAGAAGGCTGCGGACGCAGCAGCACATTCTTATCCTTGTGGAAGATCAGATAGGGAGGCTTGCATGACAAGGTTGCCCGCTCAGAAACCCGTCCTAACTGACTTAACAGCCACCAAAAGGACCACTTTCTGAGAAAGTGTCAACAAGGGAATCTCCCTGATGTTTTCAAACGGTGGTTTCTGAGGCACCTAGAGGCCATGCCATTGACTGCAAGCAGGATGGCATATGGGACCCTGCGCCAGCAGGTCCTCTTGTAGTGGTAGGCGCCAAAAGGACATCTGCTACACAAGCCCCACGGAGGTAGTGGAGGGTGGACTGGAGGGGCCGCCTGCCGAACCCCCTGTACAAACGTTCTTACTAGAGAGTGAGCCACCAGGGGTCATTGAAAAAGACAGCCAGGGCAGATACCTGTCCCCTAATTGTACTTAAAGTAACATTTTTGGCCCGTTCCCTGCTGAGAACAGCAGGACTCTGGAACCAAATAAGTACGCGGATGCCACCTCATTTCCTCAAAAATGGATATGCAGGTCTTCCAAGTGCAATGGTAATCTTTCTAGGGGATGATTTCCGAGCACTCCTCATGGTAGAGATCACCGAGTCTGACAGGCCCCGGTCTCTTAGCACCTGGCTCTCAAGCCATGCCATTAAACAGAATGGCGTATGAGACCTTGCAACAGCAGGTCCTCCTTAGCGGTTGATGTCAAAAGGCCTCTGCTACCAGACGCACTAGATTGGCGTACCAAGAATGCCGAGGCCAATTCAGAGCAATTGGGACCATTGTAATCTTCTCTGCCTCCAGTCTGCGAAGCAGATGAGGAAGGAGCTTCCGAGGAGGAAAGGCATAGATTAGCCGGTACTGACTCCACAGTGCCATCAACGCATCTGTCGTGTTTGCCCATGGGTCTCTTGACCTGGCCACAAACCTCAATACCTTCCGATTGAGTCGAGAAGCCATACGACTGGCGTGCTTCCCCTCTGGTAAAGGAGCTGAAACGCCTCCGGGTGTAAAGACCATTCTCCTTGGTCCAGCATCTGGCAACTCAGGAAGTCACCAAATAGCTGAACAAGAAGATTTTCATCCACACTTCGTTGTTGCTTTGGTTTTCAGGACTTTATAGTTTGAAAAAATGTGTATATATATATATGTTATATATTTTTTTTCTTCACAATACAGGACTTTGCCCTCTTAATGAATGTGATGTAGGTGTCTGGCATATTGTCAGGACCTCTTATCACATATAGTTGTCATCTTTTGGCAATAGAGACTGAGCTCTGTACATATCATCTTTTGATACAATCAGTGGTGTAATCAAATATTTTATAATTTGGGCAGCTTTATTTTTTCTACTACTATTTTATTGTGTGTGTCTCACATAGAAGTTGCAGCATTGTTATTGGAGAGGTAGAATCACCTTCACTACATGAGTGATTTATTTCTCACTAATTGGACAGCGCAGTATAATTTACACAACTCAGGTAGTTCGCCTGCCAGTTTCCCACATCCGAATGTATACGGCCGACAGGCCTGGTATGCTCCTTTCTGCCCCCCTTAGGAGGTGAGCGACCTCCGATGCTGCAGCAGAGCTGCTTGTTCCTCCTAGAAGATTGACATACACCACCACTGTGGTGTTTGTCCGACTGGATTCTGACTGGACGCCCTTGTAGTCTCAGACCATGTAGAGAGGCAAAGCCAGATCGCCCGGATTTCAGGGCAATGATCTGCAAGTGGGATTCCTCCAGAGTCCAGCGACCCAGGTAGACTGAGCTCCTCAGACTCCTCTGCAACCGGGAAGACAGGCGTCCGCCGTGACCCCCATCCAGTAAAAAGGAAGGAACGACTTCCCAGACAGAAATGCCGGTGACGTCAGCCATTAACTAGGGAGGTCCTGATTAGGTGGCTCACCCAGATTTTGATAATGCAGGGATGAAGGGCACTTGACCCTTCAGGACAGAGTTACCTTCTGTAACACTCGCGTGTGACATAGTGCCTATGGTACAGCCTCGAAGGGGGCTACCATGAGGCCCAGGACTCACCTGCAAAAGTGGCGTGACAACCATCTTTGGGATGTCAACTGCCGCACCGCAGGCCCAAAGGGTCTGAAACTTTCCCATAGGGAGAAAAAAAAAAAATCTTTTGCTTCTGAGGAGTCCAGAATCAACCCTAGATACACTAGGAGCTGGGACGGTACCAATACCAACTTCTGGGTGTTCAGCACCCAACCAATATCGGCAGGTCTGACAGGTTATAGACACGCTCACTTCTAATTTTGAGTTTGAAGTGATCCTCAGAAGAAGATGGTTCAAGTTGCCCATGATAGCGATGCCACGCTGTCTTACTAGGGCCAGAATCGGGGCAAGCACCTTGATGCCAAAGGGGAGAGCCACCAATGGTAGTAGTCTTCCCCAGCCGCCAACATCTTTGATGCCTGGTGCATATGGAGGCATGCAAGCATGCGTCCTTGATGATCAAGGACGACGGAAAATCCCCTGGATGGAGGGCAGCGACAACAAAGCGAGCCAACTCCTTTCCGGAATCTTCACAAAGCAGTTGAGGGTCCTGAGATCCAAGATTGGACGAACCCCCTCCTTCTTCAGCACTACTAACAGATTTGAGTAGAACCCCTGAACCCGTTCCTGTACTAAGACAGGAAGGCCCACCCTGCATATCAGCAGGTCTTGGACCGCCCCATATAGGGCTTCCCAACAAGTCGGCTAAAGCTGGCAGTTTAGAGGGAAAAAAAATCTGTTCGGTAGGCCAGCGAACACAGGGATGCTTCTGTCCCTCAGCAAGCACTTTAATCTGCCTGGGGTCGTTTACCTGCCGCACTAGGCGGACGAAAGGACCGCTTGTGCGTGGTGAAGGAGAGCCCTTGCCTATGGCGTGGCTCCTTACCTTTTTTGGATTGCGGAAGCAATGTGCTCTTACCTCCTGGGGCATCTTTAATGATGTCATCCAGAGAAGCCTCAAAAAGTCTGTCGCCTTAAAAGGGCAGATCCCACAGGGCCTTCTTGGAAGATTGGTCCGCAGACCAGCACCTTAGCCAGATCAGGCGGCGTATAGCCACCCCCTAAACCGAGGCCCAAGACAGCTAGGTGATAGTATCCATGTCTGACTTAGACACTTACTGAGTAGGCAAAGATGCTACTCCCAGGGGTTGAGACATCAGAAAACCCCAGCCAATGCTGGACGCACTGCTGAGCCCCCCACTGTGTATAGGTAGCGAGTGTCCCTGAAGATAGGAGCCCCTTCCACTGAATTCGTGGTAACTTGTTAAGTCTGGACACGGGGTGCACTATCGGGGTAGAGGTCCATTTTTTCAGGAAACTCTCCTCAAAGGGGTACCGCACCGCAAAATTCTTTGGGGCTACAAAGACCCTCAGTGGGTTTTCCCACTCCTTGTACAAAAGCTTATCAGGATAAGACACAAGGAAACACCTTAGCAGTGCGGGCCAGTTTACATAACCCAAAGGGGACCAGTGTCTCTGCTGCTTCTGCAGCATTCTCCAATTTTAGCGTATCCTGCACTGCAGTGATAAGGTCAGATACCAAAGCCTTTTCGCGTGTTGACCAGGAGTCAGTCTCACTGTCCGGTCACGGTCTGCAGTCTCCGAAGCATCATAATCCGGGCCATGAGCCACAGCTGGGCCTGGTTCTGAATCAGAATTATTCCCTGAAGATGACGGGGGCGTTTACCACCCCCCATGTGCCGCTTACACCTTGGCAACCAAAGCCTCCAGGATTCCCGACATAGCATCCACAGATACATCAGGGGCACCAGTTGCTAACTCAGGTGTTTCAGGGAAGAAGCCGTGTCATGCTGACCTACGTGCCCGACACCCACAGGGACTCCAGGCAAGGTATCAATAGGCCACCCTCCTAGCTGCTACAGAGATGCAGAGGTCTCCCACAGGACTCACCATCCTTAGAACGGTACCGCCATCGCTGCCGTCTGCTCCCGCCTGAGATGCTCTCCCACCGCTGCCTGTGTCAGTCTGATCCTTATCAGCGTTTCTCTGTATGATTTTGCGCCAGTGAAATGCACCCTAGAGGCCGAAGCCTTCTGCAAAATGGCCACCAAGCGGCCATACTGAAACCAGTGTGGGCCATAAGAAAATGGCCGTCAATAGAGGCAAAAGCGGCCGCAGACCACAAAAAGATGGCCGCCGAGCAACGGTCTATACATACAGGCTTGAACCATAAGAAAAATGGCCACCAGTCACCAGAGGCCAAACAGGCGTTGACCACCAGAAAATGGCCGCCGACAGCATGGAGGGAGAAGGCACACACAGGTAAGCAGAAAAATTACATTTTTAATGACAGCTACAGCGCAGTCCCGCTCCAGATGGAGCCCCTTAGGTGACCCCCATCACCAGCTCAGAGCCCAGGGAGGAGGGAAGGCAGGGAGAGAGGAAAGATAGGGCCACAACCACTTACTTGATCTCTCCAGGAATGTCCAGCCAAGTCACCCTGCCGAAGCAGGGGAGCTACTTACCTTTCCTGCATGGATTATGCTGGAAGACATTTTGGACAAATCATCTTCCGCGCACGGAGGTGACGGTCGGCCCGGCATGCTGTGATTGAGCCCTAGTGAACGATCATATGCATGCCCTGGAGCGCGAAGCTCACTGGCCACCCGTGGAGCGACGGGCATGTCGTGGAAAACCCAGCGCGTAGCTAGGGTCGGCACACGCTCGATGGCCGAAACTGGGGAGACTACAAGGATCTGGGATCCAGCCTGTCACCCAGTCGGCAGTTGATCGAAGATCACAGGAAACAAAACCCAACGCTGAAAAAAAATCCCCCGGACCAGTGGGCCCGAAGGGAGCCATGTCCTTCTTACTAGGCAGAGGAAAAAAAAACCTGATCTGCGATGTGCAGAGAGAGGGATTATAAGTCACTCCTAAATAAAGGATAATACCCACTTGTCAATAGGAAGCTGTGTCTGTCCATGAACAAAAAAAAAGTGTAACAAATCTTGTTTATCATTTGTTGGACTAATAGGCAAAGCTATTAGGGGAGAATCTGTGCATAGCAACCCATCATCTTAAAACTTCAGCTTGTTTAGTTAAACTGACAATAAAACCTGGAAGCGGATTGGTTACTATAAACAGTTGCCCCAGTTTTAGTAGAAAGTGTTCCTGGCTAGTAGCTGCTTCTGCTGGGGAAGGTCTGTTGGAGGCAGAGACCGTGTGAAATTAGTTCACTGACACCACCAAGATATGGCATCAGTAGTCTGCACCAGTGAGGCAAATAAGACTTGCAGAGCCCAGAAGGGATAGGCAGGGACACTGTCTAGTGCTCAAATAATGAAGTAATTGAGTTGTCTCCAGGTCTGACAAGCGAGTACCCAGGTGGGTGTTGGGGACATGGCAATCAATACTTGCATGACATGGTGGTCAGTCACAGAAGGTTTGGGTTTGCCTATGGGCAAAGTCAGATTTATACTTTTGCCCCCTTTAAGCCAACTGTCTTGAGTTAGAAAACTGGTTTTACTGTCACCCAGCCACGTGCGAGCAAGCCCTTGGTTTACATCTGTGCAGCAGCATATAGGGCAGGTGCCCTTTTAAAAAAAAAAAACCATCCCGCCCAGAAAATGTTAATTAATAGCACCCCAGTAAATCTGCCTGTGTGTCAGGAACACGCATGATTACTGAGTGCCGAAGACCCTCCACACACAATTTAAGCCAAGCCTAAAGCTTTGTACAAGCAATCAGATTTTAGGTCGAACTTTCGTCAGTTTGTTTTTTTTGTGGCATGCTTGTCTCATGTCAAAAGTGAACAGGTTACTCACCATATGAAAATTCTCGGACAGAATTCAACTTGAGGTGACGTAATGTGTTGAAATAAGTATTCTTTAGTTTGAGTCTTGCTCTTAATACGGTTTTCGTCCGAAAAAAAAATCGTAAGTGGAGGGGGGGAATCTGCAGTCGAAAGCACCATACCAACGATCAAAAAAAAAAAAAATCGTGAAAGCATTAATATCGGACAAACAACCATCCCCCCCTCTATCTGCCAGCACTTACCCCATCAGCAGGCACTTTGGACAGGAAATCAGGCTGAGGCAGGCGTCTGGCAGAGTCTGCTCTGGCCTCTTCTGAGATCCGAGTCCACCCCATTTTGAAGGGTATTGTTTTATTCAGATGCAAAAAAAAAACCCCACACCATACACCCACCCCCGCCACTTTAATTCATGCGCCCAGTGTCCTGAAAGAGGCCAGACACGACGGCCGTGGATAGATTCATGCCATGCATAAATCTATCGATTATTCATATAGGGAGTTGCATGGATAGAGGGGGCGCCACCCTTAATGGACACACCACCCCTGCCCTGCTTGTGACTCAGCTGGCTAGTCCCAAAAGATTCTGCACAGCGCTATAGGTCGTCCTTCAGTTTTGGTAGTAAACTTGCTAAGTTCTCACAATTTTTTTAAAATGTGCAGACCTTGAGGGTTCGATGAACCTATGTCCAAAGAAACCAAACCTCAGCCCTAGATGGAGTCAGTCAGCATTTAGAATACATTTAAAAGCCAAAATAGGTGTTTGAATAAAGTAGGGAAGGGTTAATCATTTGTTAGGTTTTGGTGTCATCTATTCCCCACTGGGGAGTATTACTTTTACTTCCTATCCTGTTGATACAACAGAAGTTGACAGGAAACCGCCTCAGAGGAACCAGTGTTACCAGAATGGGAATAGAGGAGAAATTCCAATGGTAAGAACTAAGTCAGGATTTTTTTCCTCACTTTTAGTTCCAGTAACAATGCTTACCAGGACACAGGAGGTTAAAACTAACATTGCCTCTTCACTGAGAACAGAGCATCGAACTCCACTGAGAACTCTGTTCTCTCTGCTCCTTGAGCTGCTGCCTGTCAATCAGCATCTCTCCTGCTCTGCTCCTCCACGCTCACGTCTCAGTGGCTCGCGGAAAGGCCGAGACAATCAGTCCAGGCACCTGGCAGATCCAGACTCCGAGTCAGGATGACCCGGTGCCTGGACGGATCTGTGTGACATTAGCAGAGAGCCGACTTCAGACCGCTCTCTGCTGAAAATGTGTCACAGGAGTGCAAAACAAAAATGCACCCCTGTGACCCTTTAGGAGCACAGCCAAAACAAGCTCAGGCTGGACTTCCTTTAATGAGAGTTCCTAGCAACTTTAGGTCAATCAACCATAGCTTGAACCCTATCTGATGGTGCCTGCCTAGTACTAGGGACAATGCTACTTGGCAGAGCCAGCAGCATGACACCCTTTATCTTTTTAGCTATCTGAAAAGGTGTAATTCCCCCCCCCCCCCCCCGCGTGAATTTGTATTAGATGCAATAAAACCTGAAAAAAAAAAAAACCTGCTATAAAATACTGACCTAAACGGGAGCAGTAATTAAAATGCTCCATGTAAAACAACTTTGGGAATTAGGCCGGGTTCACACTGGTACGACAAACTCTCCGACATTGGGAGATCATGTCGCATGACGTGTGAAAATCAATGTTTCCCTATGGGAGCCGTCTTAACTGGTCCGACACAAGTCAGTCCGACTTTGAAAATGCTCCCTGTACTACTTTGATCCTACTTCAGCCCATTGAATATCATTGAAGTCGGATCAAAGTAGGATCCTTGTCTTAACCATCCGACTTTTGACATCCGGCATGGTGCATACAGCAGCAGTAAAAGGAATTTCTCACACTGGGATTGTTTTGATTGGTCAAAAGGACAAATCAGACGATCAAAGTAGTATCCTGCTCATTCAGGTCGGACCGATGTCAGAGCAAAGTAGGAGGAAAGTCGTATGACTGTCGTGTAGTATCAGTGTGAACCCAGCCTCAGGGTAATTGTCAGAAATCAATGTCAGGCAAGATTCCTTTAAAAAAAAGCAGCTACTTTATCTTACATAAAAATACAAAAAGACTACAAAAGTACATTGAAGTGCAAAAATAAAAAAACTTTCAAAATAAATGTTTGTACAAAAACAGATTTCACAAGTGTAACCGACAAAGAAAAACCCATCATCACTGTTTCCCCATTAAGGAATAAACACAACAATAAACTTATATGGCATTTTGGGAGTAGTGTCTTATAAGAGATCATTCTAGTCCAAACTAACCATTACCTGCTGTATAAGCTGTAGGTAGCCTCAGCTACATGGAGTAATATACAGAGCTGTGTTCTGGCAGCAAGACAGAAACTTTCCCCATCTCCTTCCCAGAGGAAAAAAGAAGCGTCTTTCACTCAACCAATCACAGGGAGCTTTGTATTCCATGAATACAAAGCTTCCTCCGATTGGCTAAAGTGGAGAGATCGGCAGATGACACTGCAAATCTTCAACTCAGCCATGCAAAGGAAGCTGTGTATTCACAGAATGCAAGTTTCCCTGTAAATTGCTGTGTCAGATTATTTTGTTTCTCAAAAATGCCTTTCACTGCCAAAATACAGCACTGTACACTGTGTGGAACTGAGGCTACCTACAGCATGCACATCTAGTAGATAGCAGTCCATTTAGAGCAGCTTGGTCAACATGAAGCATTTAAAAAAAAAAAAAAAAAAAATCCACTAAAAGCTGGAAATTTGCTATAATATAAAAAAAAAAAGAAAAGAAAAAAAAAAAAAAAAAAAAAACACACCCCACTAAAAAGGCAGATGGTCAATATAAAAGCCAAAAGTACTAGTATCTTCAGAAGGTGGGCGACAGTTTCATTTAAACTGACACCAATATAAAACCTGATATCAACTATGAAGTTATTTGAGACAAACTGAATGGATTGTCCCACGTTTGTGTTCATATTACATGGTTTAGGGGAATCTAAAAAAAAAAAAAAGGAGGATTGTACAATCAGATTGCGTGGCTTAATGAGAGATTACTTTATCAATGTAATCCTGAAAGTGCAACTCAACAACCAGTTTGTCCTTTGACCATCGCATCCATTCAGCCTCTTTTACTTTTCCAATAGGCATATACCTGTAAAAAAAAAAAAAAAAAGGAAAGAAGTGTATTGGGTGCCAATGGCAACAGTCGTTTCAAAATACAAGGCCTGGATTTCTGTGGTATTTTTGGCCCGTTTGTTCAGTAAGGATGGCCAACAGCATTAATCAATGGTCTGAATACCCTCTATAGTTTATCTGCTGGAACAATTCCCATGCACACATGGTTTGTCTTCATAGTTTATCCACAGAATTCAGAGGTATATCTTGGTAAATGCTACCCTTCAGTGCTTTTTTTTGGGATAGTATATGGCAGGGATATGCAATTAGCGGACCTCCAGCTGTTGCCAAACAAGTCCCATGAGGCAAAGCGAGACTCTGACAGCATCAAGCATGACACCCAGAGCCAGAGGCATGATGGGACTTGTAGTTTGGCAACAGCTGGAGGTCCGCTAATTGCATATCCCTGGTATATGGTCTAGATCAGGGATCTAGAAACTACAGTCCTCCAGCTGTTGCGGAACTACAAGTCCCATGAGGCATTGTATAACTGACATGATGGGAATAATTGTTCCTGAACAACTGGAGGGACATAGCTTGGAGACCCCTGGTCTAGATCCATTGATCCTAATATGGTACAATAAAAGTAAACATAAAAATGTTCTTTTTTTTTAAAGGCACAACAGTTCAAAAATGGAAGCCGTGTGTGTTTTAAAGTCCATCACACTTCAGCTTTCTGGTTATACAGCATGGGACCAGTGTGGAGAGAGCCCGCCAGAGAAGAGCACAGGCTGTTCTGACTGGTTGGATAACAGTGAGGTAGGAAGTTGGCTTCTCCAATTTGTACCGAGTCATTACCAATTGAGCAAGGGGCCAGTCCAGCAAAATGGTACTTGGTGGGCGATATATCCCCAGAGATCTGCACAGAGGGCTGACTGCCCATCATGGCACATGTGAAGTCGATGAGACTTGGGCTTGTGTCCAAGGGTGGGGAGGACTCAGGAGAAGATTTGACCTGGTTGTCTTGATCTTCCTCGAGGTTATCTGACCTCTGGGATTTTGAACCATTCTTGTCCTCCAACTTTACAGAGAGTTCTGTCAGGTGACCAGCGGTTTCACCACACCTTTTCTTCTTCTTCCGCCTGAAGGTTCCATTATCAAACATCTTCTCAGTGTTCGGATCCAGTATCCAGTAACAGCCCTTCCCTGTTGACAGATTTAATTAGAAATATATGAATAAAACCTTTAGCAAGATGGAGAGGATGTTTTGAGGTTTTAAATGTTTTGCAAACTAGCCATTCCTACAAGATCATAATTTTCTCCCTCCAAGAGGAGGACCATACAATTAGTAACCCTGCCAAATTACTAGAGATAAAACATTTAAATTTAGTTACAAAATAAGTCAGTCACCAAGGGTACATTGTTATCAGTATGGCCTGACCCGGAGAGAACAGAGGTAGAGGGCACCAATAAAGCCAAACTATAGCCTTCCCTTAAAAAAACTTAAGTTATCAAATGATATGGAGATTACGGAATCCATGACAGCCCAATTGGCTGATAGTGTGGACCACCATAATGCGATATGGGAGCCCTGGTACCTCACAATAGATCTTTTATGGATTACTTATGCCCTCTTTCTGACCCAAGAGTGATGAGCCTCATTGACCAATCTACTTTTTCAATTCTCTTTTGTTTCTCGCTATGCTACCTCTCCTCTTGACATGCATGCAGGTTTTAGATCAGGGATACAAAAAAAAAAAAAAAAAAAAAAAGTTAGTGAAGTTAGAGAGCCAGGCAACTAGCATTTTCAGGAAAACACATAGTTTGAGTGTGTACACACTAACACTATATCCTGGCCACCCACGATGCCCTGTGCGGCTGGTGAGGCAGTCCATAGATCATAAAAGGGCAGCCCCACAGTAAGATGCATCATAATTCCTGAAGTAGAGAGCACCCATTGGTCAGCACAGCCACACAGACCAATTAGAGGCGCATCTGAAGTCCCTTCCTCTGGTAAGGTGTCCCAGGGAGGCAAGAAGCGCTTCTCATTGATCAGTGCATTAATGCTGCCATTTTGAACATTATGATGGATACTGCAGAGTCTGCTACACCAGCAGCACAGCATGACCACCATGTGTAGTGGGAGCCAAAGGGGTGGCCAGAATATCTGGAGGTAGTTCATCTTTCCCATCAGGCAACCACACTCTAAAGTGAAACTTCACTCAAACACTGACTGACTATTTGTAATCCTTATGCTGCCAGCATTAGTAGATACTGGGAAAATAGATCATATTTACTCGTTTAAGAATTAACATTTAAGTCACTTCCTGGTTTCCAGTCCTGGGCAAATGATGTCATACATCCAAAGAGTCTTCAGGAGGGGGGGGGGTCTCATCTAAGCACACCCTCCTGCCTGAGCGAAGGGCAGATGGATTGTAGAAAGTGATTGCTACTTGAATCATCTGCCCTTAGCCGAGATGGCCACGACCAGAATAGCTAGGGGGAGTATTTTTTAAAGTAATGTCTCAGCAAAATAAAAGGATGGCAACATGGATGGATGGGGGGGGGGGGGGGGGGGAATTTGCTTTGAATATTAAAAATTAATTAGGGTTTGTGGCGCTCATATGCAGTGTAGTTCTGCTTTAAAGTAAGAGGATCCCCAAAACCCATTTCAAAAGGTTCCCCCATAGTAAAAAAAAAAAAAAAAAAAAAAAAAAAAAACAGAGACAAACAGGCTGCTATATGGGGCCAGTTCACACTATAGAAACGCAGTCCGGATGCTTTTATGCATGCTCGTGTCAGAGGAGTTTGATGCATTCTAGTGCTTTATTTTCCCAACCTCTTTTCTTAACCAATTGAGCTTCGGACGATTATCCACCCCCCCTCCGCCCCTTCATGACCAGGCAATTTTTTTGCGATATGGCACTGCGTTACTTTAACTGACAATTGTGCGGCCATGCAACGCTGAACCCAAAACATTGCATTCTTTTGCCCCCTTTTCCCCCCACAACACAGAACTTTTTGATCACTATCAAATTTTTATATTTTAGGTCAATTATATTATGCTACATACCAAAAAAAAAAAAAAAAATTCTCACAATAAGCATATATTGATTGGTTTGTGCAAAAAAGTTACAGCGTCTACAAACTATGGGATATTTGTATTTATTTACTAATAAGCGACTTATAGCAGGAATACAATATTGCGGTGGGCATTTGGACACTGACACGAATACAGTAATCAGCACCAAAAAAAAAAAAAAATTATATGCAGTCACTGTACTATTGACACTGTCTGGGAAAGGGTTAACTTGTGTTCCTAAAGTGCGGGAGGTGCTTTTACTAGGGGGAAGACCTGGATCCATGCCCCTGCTTTGCAGAGACGCACAAAATCCATGCCTTCCCTCCTGTCAGACTAGCAATCTGCCTTAGGGCCCTTTTACATATGTCCGTTTTTCATCCATCTGTTTTCGGATGAAAAACTGACATACATGCATCCCTATGGGATAGCGGATGAACATCCGATCTCATCAGTCTGCGGATCGGATGAACATGGACAGACAGTCCGTGTTCATCCGATCCCTCCATAGAGGAGATCTGACTGGTCCGTCTCTGCACACTGTGCAGAGAGACGGGCTGGTCATCCGCCGGTTCAGCGGAGCGATCCCAGCTGAGAAAGCGGATGTTTAAACACGGATCATCACGGGATCTGTACTTGAGAAAGGGCCCTTAGAGATAGATACACACATGATCTGGCGCACAGCTGGCACCCTGGTCAAGTGGTGAAATAAGGATGTGTGTTCCAGCGCATGTTCTAATACAGATCAGAAAAATGCAGCACGTTTTTTCCTGAAACACATTGGAACTGGCAGCACTGGAGTGAACTATGCCATTGAAAACCATATAAACTTATTATCCATGCATTTTTTGAAGGGGGGGGGGGGGGGAGAAGAGACACACACACACACACACACGTGTGATGGAACAGGCCAGTTACAAAGTTGGTTTTCTTTCTGAATGAAGGGCCAGTTCACACCACATGCAATCCAGTGAATCTTTTTTTTTCTGCATCAAAAAAAACACATGGGAAGTAGGTTATATGGTTTCCAACGGCATAGTTCACACCAATGCAATCAGCTCCAGGGCTTTCCAGCGTCAGAAAAAAAAAAAAAAAAAAAAAAAAAAAAAAAAAAAAAAAAGGAAGAAATAAAAATGCGCCATCTGGAAACACATCAAAAATGTGCATGCAGAAACGCATCCAGAACAGATTTTTGTGGTGTGAACGAGCCCTGAAAAATTACAACGTAATCAGAAATGTATATTAAAAGGGTGGAGCATGCAGACACTTCCATTAATATAAATGCTGCGATTTCAAAAATTAAATGAGATAAAAAAAAAAAAAAAAATTGTACCCCCCCCCCCTCTTTTTTTGTACCTGGGTCATGGTCTTCCCTGACCACCTTCTTGAAGCAGTCATTGAGGGACAGGTTGTGTCTGATGGAGTTCTGCCAGCCAGCTTTGTTCTTCTTGTAGTAGGGGAAGTGATCGGTCACATAGGTGTAGATCTGGCTGAGGGAGAGCTTCTTGGTGGGACTGTTCTCGATGGCCATGGCGATCAGGGCAGAGTAGGAGTAGGGTGGTCTCACCATCTGGAACAGCTCCTCCTGGGAGGGGAAAGGTCGCCATGGCATCTCTGATGGACCATACCCATGAGGAGCTAGCACCTGAGCCTGGCTGCCTCCATAGCCAGGGGATCCCCCTCCATTCAGGTAAGGAGAGGGGTTGGCACTGGACCCATTCAGCCACCAGTATGGGCTGCTATTCGGAGCTAGAAAGTCACTGATGCCAACATATGCCGGCGTGTGGAATTCAGTCTTGTGAGGCTGGTAGAAGGTCTGCGGAGGATAGAAGTTGAAGTTATCATTGTAGAGTGTCTTGTCCGGGGGATAGGGGTATCCTGGATGGTGGGGAGAGGAGTGCTGCCCATACACGTTCATACTTCTTCCTTCCTCCTCCACTAAAGTGCTGCTGCTGAGTATAGACAGAGGAGAGGAGCGCCGGGAGGACTTTATTATACACAGCTGGCTGTCTATGTGCAATCAGTGCAGGAGAAACACATTGTAGTAATGAGAAGACCCCAACCCCACCCCATCCCATCCACCCGCCCCCCCACCATCACACACAGGAGACACCGACTACACTCCGGTAAATGGATCTACAAACTTCACTTTACTAGAAAGTAATACAAAGTAATGAGAGTATTGTATGATCACTGGGGGAGGGGATAGATTCCTATATACGGTATACACGCTGCACATTGCAATATATCATGTGTTGTATGCAGGCTAGAGATTGTCAGATGATCCTTATTAGTGTATCTGCAAATTGTTATATACTGTATACTTATATTGGGGGTTATTTACGAAAGGCAAATCCACTTTGCACTACAGGTGCAAATTAAAAGTGCACTGAAATTGCACTTGGAAGTGCAGTCGCTGCAAATCTGAGGGGCATAGGTGTGCGCAGCCTATTGCATAAGGGTGTGCACCCCAAAGCTCAAACCCACATAGGTCTGTAAATATTTATATATATATATATACAGTGTCAGTAGAGCAGGGGACAATGTCAGTAGGGCAGAGATTGGTGTCAGTAGTTTATTTTAATGATTTGTTTATTTTTACTCTTTTACAATTATTTTTTTTAATTTTATTATTCTTTATTTGTTTATTCTTTTTTACAATATTTTTTTACAATAATTTATGTTTTATTTTTTAGGATCTAAACAGACCCCTGATGTCTCACTTTTGACACAGAGAATGGGACTGTGGACAAAGATTCCCCAGTCTCTTTCCCTGCAGCCAAGCAGCAGGGGGAATCTGCGCAGCACAGGGTGATTAGGGTGTGCCCAGGCACACCCTGTGCGCACGCCTATGCTGAGGGGTAGATCTGAAATGAGGGGAAGCTCTGCTGATTTTATTATCCAATCATGTGCAAGCTAAAATGCTGTTTTTAATTTTCCATGCATGTCCCCCTCAGATCTACAGCGACTGCACTTCCAAGTGCACTTTCAGTGTAGTAAATAACCCCTAAAGTGTGCCGATTTCCTGGCGGGCTCTGCACGTGTTCAATGCGAACACGCCGGAGCTCATCCCTAGTGTATAGCTTGTGATCTCTCTTTCTCTCTCTCTCTCTCTCTCGTAATATATCTATGTACAGTGTGCGGACTGCAGCGTGTAATAGATCTATATACAGTGTGTGGACTATTTTTGTTTATAGCGCAAAAAATAAAAACCGCAGAGGTGATCATATACCACCAAAAGAAAGCTCCATTTGTGGGAAAAAAAAGGACGCAATTTTGTTTGGGAGCCACGTTGCACGACGGCGAAATTGTCAGTTAAAGCGACTCAGTGCCGAATCGCAAAAAGTGGCCCGGTCATTTGGCAGCCAAATGGTCCGGGGCTGAAGTGGTAGTAAATCACGCTTTGTGATTTTTACCTTCAGGTAAGCATATAAGAAGGTACTTATAGGTAAAATGAATATCTCCTAAACGTGCACTATTCAGGAGTAGGGATGAGCTCAGGCGTGTTCGCATTGAACACATGCAGAGCCTGCCAAGGAAGTTGGAACCGCACTGCGCTAATCACAGGCAGGGAGACATTTCCCGATGCTCGGCTGCAGAGATCGGGAAATCTCTCCCTGCCTGTGATTAGCGCAGCGCCAGCGCGGTTCCGACGATGCCGACTTCCTTGGCAGGCTCTGCATGTGTTCAATGTGAACACGCCTGAGCTCATCCCTATTTAGGAGATATTCACCCTGCATGGAACCAGTAACATCACCGGGGCATGCGCTCTGAAGGTCCGGCATACATTGCCAGAACTTCAGAGCTTTCTGCTGGAACCGAGGGCGAGTGATGTCATCGGGGCTCCAGCCAATCACACAGCTGGAGTGCGCAAACCCAGAAAAAAGACCTGGGGAAGATGTCAGCCCTCCCAGCAGTGAGAGAGCACCATGGGAGGGATTCGTTCTAAGGTAAGTGTTCCATAATGTGCTATTATGCAATGCATACTAGCACATTATACAATTGCCTTACAGGTGTTTTTTTTTTCTTACCAGCTACGGTTTACAACCGCTTTTAGTGATTTGAGTTTAGATCTACTTTAATTGTCATTTAGTCCGGGCTCACATATGTGCGTTCGCGGTTCACAGCATAGGGTGCGGTGTGTTTCTGTACTCCGGTTTAGATGCGATTCAGGTCCAGATTTTCTCCTGATGTCGCACTTGAACCAGACCCAAAGACGCACAGGACCCTTCTTCAATGCAGATCGTGGCCGCCTGGGACCTGTGTGAACCGGCTCCATTGAGAGGCGGTCACACTCGCCTTTCATGCGAACTGGATGCGGGGACTCCCCTAAAAATCTATGCCAGACCCTTTTCTAAGCATGCAGCCTGGCAGGCCAGGAAAGGGGGGGCGTGCGTGCAGCTTCCCCCTTCTGAACCATACCAGGTCACATGCCCTCTACATGGGTGGCTACCTTTGCCAGGGGGCACCCCACCTGGCAAAGCAACTTGTACCAAATGTCCAAACAGCAAAAGTTGGATCCAAACTTGTGTTTGGACAGAACTTTGAGCTCATCTTAAGTAAAGGGAAATTCTAAATTTTTGAGTTCGACTCCAGAAAATGAGGTAAGGGGAAATTTTCCAATGGAGACACCAATCTTAGCACTGTCTACCCGAACTGTCATCATCAGATCTAGTCCAAAGCAATGATATGCAGCTGAGGCTGGAGTGAAGAGTGAGTGCATGTAAATAGGAAGTTCAACAGCAATGAGATGTAAGAAAAGATGAAAAGAAGCAATTGTTTGCACTGTTTTAGCAAGCGAATCCACTCAGATAGGGTTCACAACTGCTTTAAAGTGATTGTAAAGTCCCGTTTTTTATTTGAATTTTTTTGGTTAAAAATAACAAACATGTCATATTTCCCTCCTCTGTTGCAATGGATTTGCACAGAGCAGCCCGGATCCTCCTCTTCTTGGGTCCCTCTTCTGTGCTCCTGGCCCCTCCCTCCTGTTGAGTGCCCTCACAGCAAGCAGCTTGCTATAGGGGCACCCGAACCGAGTCACAGCTCCCTGTGTCCATTCAGACACAGAGTCGCGACCCGGCCCTGCCCCCTTTTTCTCCTCATTGGCTCACTGAATTTGACAGCAGCAGGAGCCAATGGCGCTAGGCTACCGTCTCAGCCAATGAGGAGGGAGATTCTTGGGCATCCGAGACACTCCTGCAACATCACTGGATAGAGATGGTCTCAGGTAAGTATTAGAGGGCTGAGGGGGGCTGATGCACACAGAAGGCTTTTTATCCTAATGCATAAAGATAAAAACCTTCTGACTTTACAACCAGTTTAAGTGTATCTAAACTAGGGGTGCGCATCTTCACTGGTCTCACGATTCGATTACGATTATCTGGTAAGCGATTAGATTTGATTCCGCGATGCATCACGATTACCGACGAGCTCCCACTTCCGCTTGGGCCGCCTAGGCGTCCCTTCCTCCCTGCGATCTTCTGGGACACATCACAGGTCCCAGAAGATTGCCCGGCTATGCAGGACAGCGCAGTGAGATATGCGACCGGATGCCTACAGTAGTATTGCCAGCGTCGTGGACAGGCGGGGGAGAGAATGGAGGGTTCGGGGTGGCCACGTCGCTGGATTGTGGGACAGGTGAGTGTCTTTCTGCGCACACTTGTGGAATGGCGACAAACTACGGTACCGAAAAATCTCCATAGGCGACGCTTTAAAAAACAATTAACGGTTACCAGGTTAGACTTACAGAGGAGGTCTAGTGCTAGAATTTTTTCTCTCGCTCTGAAGATCGCGGCGATACCTCACATGTGTGATTTGAACAATGTTTACATATGCGGGCGCGGCATGAGTGTGTGTTTTCTTTGCTGCGCGAGCTCGTGGGGACAGGGGCGCTTTAAAAAAAAATATTTTTTTTTATTTCTTTTTTTTACATTGTGTTTAAAAAATAAAAATGTTTGATCACTTTTATTGCTGTCACAAGAAATGTAAACATCCCTTGTGACAGTAATAGGTGGTGACAGGTACTCTTTATGGAGGGATTGGGGGTCTAAAAGACCCCCAATCCCTCCTTTGCACTTCAAAGTATTCAGATCGCCAAAAACTGCGATTCTGAATACTGGCATTTAAAAAAAAAAACTGGCGCCATTGGCAGCCAAGTAAAGCGGAAGTGACGTCGTGATATCGCTTCCGTGTTTACATACAGACTGGAACGAAGCCGGCGATTCGATCCAGTCTGTCTCTAGCCGCCGGAAGTAGCGGCTCATGGATCGGGTCTCCCGGTGGGACGGGAGGCCCGGTCAGAGTGGCGGGAGGGGGGATGTCCCCTCCCGCTCCTCCGCGATAACAACTGAGCGGCTAAAAGCCGCATCGGTTGTTATCACTGGAAAGCCGAATGCCCGCTCTAAAAACGGTACCGGGATGATGCCTGCAGCTGCGGGCATCATCACGGTAATCGATTTTCCCGGTCGCAAGCATCAGAATCGCATCGGGGACACCCGAATCGCAATGCACTGATGCAGCAATTAATTTCGGCACCCCTAATCTAAACCCAAACCCATTTTTTTTTCCTGCCTGTTGTCATCAGGACAAAATGAGGCAAAATCCCAAATTTTAAGCACTAGAATATAGAATAGAAGGGAAAACTTTCAATTGGGACATTTGTTCCATTAAAAGGGTATTTCCCTCACTTTGGAATTTTAAGCACCGTAGCATTCCATCCACGGGCAGATGCAATTTTAAAGCATGACATGTTAGGTATCTATTTACTCTGCGTAACATCATCTTTCACATTATACAAAAAAAATTATTGGGGTAAATATTGTGTTTTGTTTTTGTTTGTTTTTTTAATTCATGAAAGTGTATTTTTTCCTCAAAAAATTGCGTTTGAAAACCGCTGTGCAAATACTGTGTGACATATAAAATTGCAACATCCATCATTTTATTCTATAGGGTCTCTGCTAAAAAAAATAATATATGTAATGTTTGGGGGTTCTAAATAACTGAGCAATCAGTGGTCATGTGATCGCTCAGTCTTAGGCCCCTTTCACACTTTAGGGAACCAATTGGGTCCACCTGTCAGTTTTTCAGGCAGACCCAATCGGACCATTCATCTATGGAGCGACGGATGTCAACGGACATGTGTTCTGTGACACACGCCGATATCTGATCCAACCCTGTCCACTAAAAACAGACGGATGAAGATCCCCATCTGTCTGGTGGATCGGATCAGATGAGAGTCGGATGGGAATGAACAGGTGGCCCGTTTTCTTCTGACAACCCATAGAGGACAGCGGGTTGTGTCCGTGTCCGCTCTGCATCACTGAAGCGGATGTGAACCTTTCACCTACCTGCTCAGCAGGGATCAGCGGAGAGATCCAGTGTACAAAGGGGCCTTAGAGCCGGCTGATGCTGCAGCCACATAGGTAAGTATGCTTGTCTAGCGCACTCACCCCAGACTTTACCTGCTTTTCTTTACCTGGCTCTTCCGCAGGAAAGAATGAGGCGCACCACACTATAAGCCCGTACCCTCCTGGATGGGGAGGTTGAGCGGTGTTAGTTTCTCGGGTCTGCCTGCGGCTGGTGTTAGAATCCTCCCGAGCTGATCTCGCCTCTGCATTTAGCCAGAGGCAAGTCCTTAATTCTCCCCAGTAAAGTAACTGTCCACACCAACTGAAAGTCCAACCTTTGTATTTATTTCACCACGGATAACAAATAGTCTCTATGAGAGCAGACAGGTTGGTACGAGACACAGGTCAGATAAGGTGGGAGGAGGTCCAGGCACAAACTCAATTCAGGTTCTCTTACTGTTCTGCTTTCACGAACAGGTTTGGGCGCACAGTCTCTGCCACAGACCAGGTGAATATGAAAAGTCACTGCCACTGACTTGGTGAGGATGGTCACTGCCACTGACCGGGTGAATAGGGCCTTGCCCTATTTGGTCACTGCCACTGACCTGGTGTGCGTAGAGTCACTGCCACTATGACCTACAGAACATGCACTGCCTTCTGAAGAAACTTGGCCCTTGTTAAGGAGAAGAACCTCCCTCCAGAGAGTTACCAGAGGCCCAAACTGTCACCACGACTCTGCGCTGGGTCTTCAGAAGGGGTCACCTCCCTGGCCTCCTCAATCCTGGATACGGGTCCCCTCGCAGGGCGGAACCCAGCTGGGCTCTGGGCCTCCAAATTAGTACCTCACCCCAGACTCAAGGTGTCTGGGATGGAACAGGAACTCGGCCCCCGGGCCTAGGGCACCCGGAGGCGACACACGCACCACCCAGGCTGAAGGTGCCTGAGCGTGACCCCTCTGGAAGATGGCCGCCCCTTTTTATACCCTCTCCCGACAGGCACAGCAGGTTCCCCGCCCCACCGTCACTACTGCCGAGAGGGGACAAAAAAGGCACAGCTCTGTATCAGTGGTCCAACCCTGGCCTATGGCAACAGCGCCACCTGTAGGCCACAGGGAACTGCACACCAATACTATCTCCCAGGGACGGAAATGGTCCAAAAAGCCTAACAATTAGTGTATCTGAGCCATACTGCCACTCAGATACTCCCCCTAAATATAGCACCCCGCTACACTTGTTTTTTACATCCCGCACTTCTCCTTTGGGGCCCATGCACAGGGGGCACAGACATGCATCTCCCATGCAGGGCTGCCTTTTTACCGGCAAGGGGAACACAGGTGTTGCATGTATCCCTGTGCCCGCATCCCATTAATTTATATTAAGGAACACAGGTGCTGGTCCCTGAATGCATACAGGGTGCGTTTGGGGACCCTCACCCACGTGTCCTATAAGGACACAGCAGCTATGTCCATGCAGCCGCTTGTCCCGATAGAAATTAATGGGATGCTGGCACGGGGATGCATGCCAATAAAAGACAGCCCTGCACAACAGACGCATAGCAGCTACCCGTGTGAATGGGCCCCTAAGGTGTAGTTGGGTAGGACATTATTTCCCAAACCTCACATCTCAGGAGTGTGTGGCTTAAAGCTAACATCACATTGTGGTGATATTATAAGACATGAAGGACCTGTGCAATTTCTGGCCTTTCTGTAAATGCTAGTTGCTTGGCTGTGTCTGGCTCTAGTACTTTGAGTCAACAACCTAGAAGTATCTAATGTCTACCTGATAAAACCCCCATGCAAGGAAGTCCCCTTTGTACAAGTTCTGGTCTCTATGTGCTTTTGGGTCTTAAAGGGTAACTCCACTTACATGGGAAAAAAATTGCTAAAAAATAATAATATAGAATATGCAATTGTGACACAAGTCATATTGTAATTGAATGTTATTAAAATTACCTTTTCCTTTTCAGTCTGCAGCCGCTGTAATTTTCTGTAAAATGCAATATGACAACCTGGAGGCGGTCTGTACACAGATGGTTTCAGAACGCCCCTTAGATATGTCATTTCCTGCTTGTGTGATTGGCTTACTGATTTTCCCAGAAGTCTGCACAAAGATTCCAGATTTTGGACATCACCTGCAACAAAAATGTCATTTTTGATGAGATACTCACAAAGGGAAATCACGTCTAAAGGGATGCAGACCCGGCCTCTTTCCTCATTAGATCCCTGCAAGTGCAGCAGCTGGTTGAAAATTATGAAGTCACTCTTGTTCACATTCACTGCATATGGACACAGGAAATAAACAGCTATTTCTTTAGAATAACGAAAGGTAGGAATCTGCAAAAAGTTTGTTAAAATCCTTGCAATGTACATACAGTGCCTTGAAAAAGTATTCATACCCCTTGAAATTTTCCACATTTTTTCAAGTTACAACCAAAAACGTAAATGTATTTTATTGGGATTTTATGTGATAGACCAACACAAAGTGGCACATAATTGTGAAGTGGAAGGAAAATGATAAATGGTTTTTAACATTTTTTACAAGTAAATATGTGAAAAGTGTGGGGTACATTTGTGTTCAGCCCATTTACTTTGATACCCCTAACTAAAATCTAGTGGAACCAATTGCCTTCAGAAGTCACCTAATAAGTAAATAGAGTCCACCTGTGTGTAATTTAATCTCAGTATAAATACAGCTGTTCTGGGAAGCTCTCAGAGGTTTGTTAGAGAACCTTCTTGAACAAACAGCATCACGGAGGCCAAGAAACACACCAGACAGGTCAGGGATATCGTTTTGGAGAAGTTTAAAGCAGGGTTAGGGCTCTTTCACACGGGACGGATCCGTGAAGATCTGCCCCGTGAAGCTCCGCTTGCTCAGCGGGGATCGCTCTGTTGATCCCCGCTGACCCGGCGGATGACTGGGCGGTCTCCGCACACTGTGCAGGGACCGCCCTGTCATAGCACCGCTCTCCCTTATGGGGGGATCGGATGAACACGGACCGTCTGTCCGTGTTTATCTGATCCGCTCCGCCGACGGATGGAAAAATAGGGTTTTCCTCCGTCACACTTTGGCAGAGCGGAGCGGGACGGATGTCAGTGGACATGTCACCGCTGACATTCGTGGCTCCATAGGGCTACATGGAGCATCCATTCAGGTCCGCCTAAAAAACTGACAGGCGGACCGTGTGAAAGGGGCCTTAGGGTATAAAAAAAATATCCCAAGCTTTGAACATCTCACGGAGCTCTGTTCAATCCATCATCCAAAAATGGGAAAGAGCATGGCACAACTGCAAACCTACCAAGACATGGCCGTCCACCTAAACTGGCAGGCCGGGCAAGGAGAGCATTAATCAGAGAAGCAGCCAAGAGCCCCATGGTAACTCTGGAGGAGCTGCAGAGATCCACGGCTCAGGTGGGAGAATCTGTCCACAGGACAACTATTAGTCGTGCTCTCCACAAATCTGGGCTTTATGGAAGATTGGCAAGAAGAAAGCCATTGTTGAAAGAAAGACATAAGTTCTGTTTGTAGTTTGTGAGAAGCCATGTGGGGGACACAGCAAACATGTGGAAGAAGGTGCTCTGGTCATTTAACTTTTTGGCCTAAATGCAAAACGCTATGTCATAGTTGCCAACAGTCCCGAATTTCCCGGGACAAGCACGATTTTTGGACCCTTGTCCCGAATTGGGCTTGTCCCGATTCGGGACAAGCCCAATTCTTTTTGTCCCGTTTTGTCCCGGTAAATTTGGGAATGTTTAGGGCTTAAAACGGCGACGGCTACACCAAAATGGCCGCCATCGCCGCCACAAGTGTTAGTTTCACTGACCTCTAGTGTGAGGGGAGGGGCAGCCAATCGCGGCTCTCTATCTTCGGTGGCCCCTCCCTTCACACAGTGACCCTTAACCCTGCCGCCGCCGCCACCGATCGCTGCTGGAGGTGATGGAAAAGTTCTTCCCCTCCCAAACATAACTGCCTAGCAATGCCTGCGCTGCACCCGCCCGCCATGGCACAGCCGGGGCTGTCTTTACCTTGCCACCTGCTGTGTCGGATGTCCTCAGAGTCACCTCATGCTAGGTTAGGGGAGGACTCAGGAGGATCCCACGACAAGCACAGCACAAAGTAAGTCCAGCAGCACTGCAGCTCATCGCACATCTAGCTGCAGATCGCTCACTCTATAGTCCTGCAATTTATGCTGCCTGGAATGCAGTGTAGTGTAGAAATTAGTGTAGTGGGTGGCAGGGTAATCAGTGTAGTGGGTGCATAGTTGCCAACAGTCACGGATTGGCCGGGACGTTCCCGGGATTCAAACCCTTTTCCCGGATTTATTTTGTCCCGGCCAATCCGATTTTTCCCGTTTTCCCCGAATTTGGACGCCGCAGGCCGCCGCCGCTAGAGGTCCACGGCTGGCGGAGACAATGTCTCGGCCGCCGCCATGTTCAAGAAGACCAAAACACGGATGTAGTACAATAGAAAATAAAGCCGCTGCGGCGCCGCCCACACCCCGCACCTCCCTGGGGGTGGGCAGCGCCGCAGCAGCTTTATCTTCTATTGTACTACATCTGTGTTTTGGCTGGCCGGCAGGCCACCCCCCCGCCCCGCCCCGCCCCGCCCCGCTGCAGGTCTGTCTGTAATGGAAAGGGGCGGGGGTCGGCAGCGCCACAGCTTAATTTTTTATTTTTTTTCAGCCACACTGTCGGCTCCGCCTCTATTTTGTTCCCCTTCGGGGAAGGGGAAACAATAATGGCGGCCGAGACAGGAGACGCCTGTGGTTAAGGGGGGACTCCGCTGGGGATGCCTGTGGTAAGGGGAGACTCCGCTGGGAACGCCTGTGGTAAGGGAGGACTCCGCTGGGGACGGCTGAGGTAAGGGGGGACTCCGCTGGGGACGCCTGATGTAAGGGGGACTCCGATGGGGACGCCTGAGGTAAGGGGGGACTCCGCTGGGGACGCCTGAGGTAAGGGGGGACTCCGCTGGGGACGCCTGATGTAAGGGGGGACTCCGCTGGGGACGCCTGAGGTAAGGGGGGACTCCGCTGGGGACGCCTGATGTAAGGGGGGACTCCGCTGGGGACGCCTGATGTAAGGGGGGACTCTGCTGGGGACGCCTGATGTAAGGGGGACTCCTCTGGGTACACCTGATGTAAGGAAGGACTCCGCTGGGTACGCCTGAGGTAAGGAGGGACTCCTCTGGGGACGCCTGATGTAAGGAGGGACTCCGCTGGGGACGCCTGATGTAAGGGGGGACTCCGCTGGGGACGCCTGATGTAAGGGGGGACTCTGCTGGGGACGCCTGATGTAAGGGGGACTCCTCTGGGTACACCTGATGTAAGGAAGGACTCCGCTGGGTACGCCTGAGGTAAGGAGGGACTCCTCTGGGGACGCCTGATGTAAGGGGGGACTCCGCTGGGGACGCCTGATGTAAGGGGGGACTCTGCTGGGGACGCCTGATGTAAGGGGGACTCCTCTGGGTACACCTGATGTAAGGAAGGACTCCGCTGGGTACGCCTGAGGTAAGGAGGGACTCCTCTGGGGACGCCTGATGTAAGGAGGGACTCCGCTGGGGACGCCTGATGTAAGGGGGGACTCCGCTGGGGACGCCTGATGTAAGGGGGGACTCTGCTGGGGACGCCTGATGTAAGGGGGACTCCTCTGGGTACACCTGATGTAAGGGGGACTCCTCTGGGTACACCTGATGTAAGGAAGGACTCCTCTGGGGACGCCTAATGTAAGGAGGGACTCCGCTGGGGACGCCTGATGTAAGGAGGGACTCCGCTGGGGACGCCTGATGTAAGGAGGGACTCCCCTGGGGACGCCTGATGTAAGGGGGGACTCCACTGGGGACGCCTGCATAGTTACCAACAGTCCCGAATTTCCCGGGACAAGCACGATTTTTGGACCCTTGTCCACAAGTGTGGAGGGGGCTCTGCTGGGGAGGCACCTGATGCAAGGACGGACTGCTGGGGAGGCACCTGATGCAAGGACGGACTGCTGGGGAGGCACCTGATGCAAGGACGGACTGCTGGGGAGGCCATCTGGTGGCAGGCGACGTGGCAGGTAACACGCTCAGGGCTTCCACTGATTCGGCATTATGGTGAGTTGAATGATTTCATTTTATATTACAATGTAAAAATAGAAATAATGCACTTCAATCATCCTGACACCGTAACAACCATGGTGCCGGGATGATTGAAGCGCCAACAGGTGTTTTGGAGTATCCTTATCTGCCAATTTTGTTACACATTACTATTGTAGTGTAGGATCTGGCTTCTTTCTTTCTATTTCTTTCTCTCTCTTTCTCTCACCTCGGACTCTAGCCACACCCCTTTGAACCACGCCCATTTAAACCACACCCACTATCGTGCGTAAACCACACCCATTTTTCGAGCGCGCCACATTTTTCACTCCGGCATGACACGCCTACAAACGAATGCCCCGCCCCCTGATTATAGCAAGGCTCCGCCTCAATACAAAAAAGTGTCCCAGATGTTATTTTTTGCAATGTTGGCAACTATGCTATGTGTGGTGGAAAACTAACACTCCACATCACCCTGAACATCAGCAGGGACAGGGAAGCTGGTCAGAGTTGATGGGAAGATGGATGGAGCCAAATACAGGGCAATCTTAGAAGAAAACCTGTTGGAGTCTGCAAAAGACTTGAGACTGGGGCAGTGGTTCACCTTCCAGCGGGACAACAACCCTAAACATACAGCCAGAGCTACAATGGAATGATTTAGATCAAAGCATATTCATGTGCTAAAAGGACCCAGTCACAGTCCAGACCTAAATCCAATTGAGAATCTGTGGCAAGAGTTGAAAATTACTGTTCACAGACGTTCTCCATACAATCTGACAGAGCTTGGGCTATTTTGCAAAGAAGAATGGGCAAAAATGTCACTCTCTCTAGATGTGCAAAGCTGGTAGAGACATCCCCAAAAAGACTTGCAGCTGTAATTGCAGAGAAAGAAAGGGGTTTCTACAAAGTATTGCCTTCAGGGGGGTGCAATACAAATGCACATCACACTTTTCACATATTTATTTGTAAAAAAAATTGGAAAACCATTTATCATTTTGCTTCCACTTCACAATTATGTGCCACTTTGTGTTGGTCTATCACATAAAATCCCAATAAAATACATTTACGTTTTTGGTTGTAACATGAAAAAATGTGGAAGATTTCAAGGGGTATGAATACTTTTTCAAGGCATTGTAGATCACCCAGAGGGGTATTTCAAAAGCAGTGAAGTTACTCTTTAGCTGACCATACACTAGTTAAATGTAATTTCAAATTTCGAATTTTAAAAATGTTTGTTTGATTTTTATAATTATTCGTGTGGTCAAATCAACATTCATTTTCAACTGCAGTATTGGGAAAATTCGAAGGAGCAGGATGAAAACATTTTCTCGTCCGCACAAATTTCTAATGCCCCGTACACACGACCAGTTTTCCCGTCAGAAAAACTGCGATGAGAGCTTTTGGACGGGAATCCGGGCCGTGTGTATGCTTCCTCGCAATTTTTCTGATGGGAAAACTGCCGGACAAAAAAAAAGAGACAAACAAAATTTTGTACTTTCGTACTTTCGAACGGCATTCATCAAGTCATCGAATGCACTGAGAATTTTCATAGGAACGTTCACATGAAAGAAATCTGTTCCATCAGATTCCTCCACCGATTGGACAAATTGCGGGGCTATTATTTTCTGACAGCCACTACAAGCAGAATACTTGAACAGTGCCTGCAGAGGCATAACCAGAACCTCCAGGGTCCCAGTGCAAGAAACCATGAAGGGCACCCCTGACTGCCGGGGCCTTTTCTATTGATCCCTAGTTCCTTCAATCCCATCACGGGGCCCTTTTATAAGTCCAGGTTCACACTGTTGTAATTTGCGACATATAGGGGGAGATTTCCATCTGTTAAATCTTCTGCCCTTGTTGTTTTAACTTTGGATAGTAAAACATTTTTTTTTTCTGCTAGTAAATACCTTATACAGCCCACTTCCTGTTTCTTGTCTAATAAAAAGCCTAGGCTTATGACACCATGCACAGCTCTCTCTCTCACTCTCGTGAGAGTTTGCCAGGAAGGGAGGGTGGGATGAGTCATAAGAGGGCCAATGAGAGCTGCAGAGCTGGAGGTGTGCCTCTGTGTGTCTGTGTAAACCCAGGAAGGGAACAGGCAGCAGCTTCAGCTGCCCACAGTTAAAATGGATGCAACCAGACTTAGTGGAGGGAGATTTCTTCAGCATATTTGGCAAGTGCAGAATCACAGTACATATAAAATAAAATGCAAATTGGTTGGAGGGAAGCTTCAGAATGGCAAAGATGTTTTTATTACAAATTATGTAAGCAGACTGCAGTTCCTCTTTAACCACTTGCTTACTGGGCACTAAAACCCCCTTCCTGCCCAGGCCAATTTTCAGCTTTCAGCACTGATACGGTTTGAATGACAATTGCGCGGTCGTGCGACGTGGCTCCCAAACAAAATTTACGTCCTTTTTTTTCCCACAAATAGAGATTTATTTTGGTGGTATTTGATCATCTCTGCGGTTTTTATTTTTTGCGCTATAAACAAAAAAAGAGCGACAATTTTGAAAAAAAACACAATATTTTTTACTTTTTGCTCTAATAAATATCCCAATTTAAAAAAATATATATATATATATTTTTTTTTTCAGTTTAGTCCGATACGTACTATTCTTCTACATATTTTTGGTAAAAAAAAATTGCAATAAGCGTTTATTGATTGGTTTGCGCAAAAGTTATAGCGTCTACAAAATAGGGCATAGTTTTAATAGCATTTTTATTAATAATTATTTTTTTTACTAGTAATGGCGGTGATCAGCGATTTTTATTGCGACTGCGACATTATGGCGGAAACATCGGACACTTTTGACACCATTTTGGGACCATTGTCATTTTTACAGCTATCAGTGCTATAAAAATGCACTGGTTACTGTAAAAATGACACTGGCAGTGAAGGGGTTAACCACTAGGGGCGCTGAAGGGGTTAAGTGTACCCTAAGGGCGTGATTCTTACTGTGGGGGGAGGGGACTGACTGGGGGGGGGGGGAGACCGATGGTTGTCCCTATGTAAAAGGGACACACCATCGGTCTCCTCTCCCTGACAGGACGTGGATCTGTGTGTTTACACACACAGATCCACGTCCCTGTCTCTGTAAATGACGATCGCGGGTATCTGGCGGACATCGCGGCTGCCAAGCACGCGCATCGGCACCTGCATGACGCGGCGGGCACAGAAGTTCCCCGGTTCGCGCGCGGGAAACGAGGAAAGGGGAGGACGTCAATAGACGTCCTCCCGGCATTCTAGGTCCGCGCTGTAGCCGTCATTCGGCTATAGCGCGGGCCTCTACTGGTTAAACTGGTGCACACAGAATCTGGTGCAATTGTGCATAGTGATCAATTAGCCTTCATTTAAGCCTTGACAATAAAACATTTTTCCACCCGACTCCTTCAAGGAGAGTCAATTAAACAATCAAATTTTGTCAAGGCGGGTGATGCTGACAGAGGCACCCACAGTTTAAATTTCGGCTGATTTAGCAGGTACCAGCCAAACTTTGGTCCGTGTATGGCAGCCTTCTTTATCTATTGCTAATTTCTTAAAGCGGAACTTCACTGCATCTGAGCACCACAAACCAAAAATGCTTTTTTATTTTTTAATATTTAAAGCAAACTTCCCCCATCCATAGGGGTGCCACCTTTTCTTCAAGCCAAACCCGAACACTTTAGGGGCACAGGGCAAAAAAAAAAAATTCCCATGGTATACACTATAGAATTTTATAAAAGACCTAGGAAGCCTGGAACAGTGGGTGTGGCCAAACTGCTCTTGCTGACATCATCACCAACCCCCTCCTCCCCCCAGAAATGCTGGACCTGCCCCCAAACAGCGGCCTGCAGCTCATAGATGGGAACAAAGTGTTGTGTAACTATCTCAATTACTTGGGGAGCCACAGCCCAGTCTGAACAATGTGTCTGGGTTTCAGACAGACTGAAACCTGGACACATGATTCAAAACCCGGACTGTCCGGGTGAATCCTGGAGACAGGTGGCAACCCTACCCATCCATCAATGTCTCCAATATTTTATTTGCTCAGAAATCACATTGAAAAACAAAAGCACCCCCTCCCTCTAACATTTCTGGCCGTGACCATCTTGAGTAAGGGCAGATGATTTATGTAGCATTTACCTCCTGGAATCCATCTGCCCTTAGCTCAGGCATGAAGGTGCTTGGCTAAGAAAACCCCTTCTCCCCTCTTGAAGACTCCTGGAATTTATGACATAGAAACCACCAAGTAACTGAAGAACTGTAAAAAAAAAAAAAGTTTAAAACAAGTAAATATGACATACTTTCCTATCTATTTACTAAGGCTAGCATAAGGATTAAAAATGATCAGTGTTGACCAAGATGGTGAATTTCCACTTTAAATACAATTATAACTAGAAATATAATTTTAGATGTTCTTGCCTTTTTTTTTTTAAAGGAGGTTTAACAAAAATGGAAATCCCCTATTTGATTACATCTGATTTCTATAGTATACAGACCGTCCTCCCCCCACATTATATACATAGTGAAACCCATTCTGCTGTTCATTTCTATTACTTGGGGAATTCCACAATGGTAACTCTAGTAACATATGGGTTATGCACTCAGGTAATGTTTAGTTTAATGGTGTTAATACCTAGAATGTTAAGAACATTTTTATAGTAGCCATACAAGGGCAGATCATAATCTATCTCAAATTTTTCCAGCCAGTTTATGGTTAATGACATCCGTGTTCACAGGAACCTGTGCAATCTCAATGATGTTACAGTTTCCATGTGGTCAAGGTCGGACCAAACTTTCTGGACTCCTCCAATTTGTTTCTAATCTTTTGGGCTGTTCTCACTGTAGCGCCCTGCTCCCAATGAGTGGGCGCTATATGTTGAAATTTAGTTGTCTGGGCATTGGTTAAAGGGGTTGTAAAGGTTAATTTTTTATTTTCTAAATAGGTTCATTTAAGCTAGTGCATTGTTGGTTCACTTACCTTTTTCCTTCGATTTCCCTTTTTAAAAGTTTTCTTTTTGTTTTCTTTGTCTGAATTTGTCACTTCCTGTTCCTCCACAGTAAGCTGTTCTGGCTGACTAACCACGACTCGGATGATGGTGTGAAGTTTACTGAGGAGAAACAGGAAGTGAGAAATTCAGACAAAGAAAAAAAATTTAGAAAAAATTTAGAAGGGAAATCTAAGGAAAAGGTAAGTGAACCAACAATGCACTAGCTTAAAGGAACCTATTTAGAAAATAAAAAACGAACCTTTACAACCCCTTTAAGCCCAGAGAGTTTGTTTATTTAAATTATGTGACTGTTTCAGTTCGGTTGGTTGCATGATTTTCCTCCTAACAGTGGGTGTCGCTGTCACCGCTGGTCAGGGTTGGAAAGGCAACAGGCTGGACGTATTGGGTATCTTTTTCCCAGCAGCAGCCCAGGGGGCGTGGTGTACCCGCTGTGCATGCTGGGAGAGGGTACTTAAGTGACAGGCGCCATTGGAGAAAAGAAGAGTCGGGGGTCGTCCGTTGGTGGTGGGCACCACCCGCCCGATCCCGACCTGAGGGCCCTCATGGCCTCATGGAAGTGCTGGCAGTTTACGCCTCGGGGCCCCGTTGGCCTGAGGCTCTATTACTGAAATGTAGGCCCAGGAGTTGCTGGGACTTACTGATCCAGGGATGATCCTGTGTCACCTTGCCTGCGGGAAGGGACCGAGCAATTGAGGACTCAATTGGAGGATGCATCTGGATCATAATCTACCTCACAGTGCTGCCGGAACGGCTGGAAGATCCTAGCACTGAGAGCTGTGTTCTTTTATTCAGAAGGTAACCCAGGGAAGGGTTACACCAAGTCTGTGGCAGAGACTGTTCTATTTACACCAGGGGTGTCCAAACTTTTTTCAAAGAGTGCCAGATTTGATGAAGTGAACATGGCGCGAGGGCCGACCATTTTGCCTGACATTTTTTTTTTTTTTTTCTACAGGAAGATTGCTTGACATTCTTTGAACCATTAAAATTTGGTCTAAGTGTGTTTGCCCAAGCACTAATACACTGCCCAACAAGAATTCTCGTGGCTGTGTGTGGTGAAGAGATGAGCTCAGGCGTGTTTTTTGCATATACCGTATTTATCGGCATATAACACGCACCTTCCCTTTAGGAGGGAAGTTTCAGATTTATTTATTTTTAAATAAAGAACTGTTAGGCTCCATGTACACAGAAGCTGATAAACTGCAGTTTATTGGCATTTTGGCGTTTTTTTAAAAAGCCCATTAACTGCACTCTATGTTAGCCTATGTGTTCATGTACACATAACGTTTTTAAGCTTTAATGAGCAGTGGAGTTAATGAGCTTTTTTCTGAACGCAAGAAATTTGCGTTCAAAGTGCCGTTTTTCGGCAGAAAAAAACGTAAAACGCTCAAACGCCCATAAACGCTCAAACGCTCAAAAACGCTTGCCGCAAGCGTTTTTTAGCGTTTTTTGGTCCATTGAAAAAAAAAAATAGCTAAACTGAAAAACGCTAATAAAAGCTAGTAAAAAAACGCTGATAAAAGCTAGCTTTTTCTGCTGCTTTAAAAACTACCGTTTTTGAGCTTCTGTGTACATGGAGCCTAAAGCAAAATAAGGGTCATTGCCCATCAATGCAGCCTAATCAGTGCCCATCTGCAGCCTTGCCATTGCCATGAATGCAGCCTGATCGATGCCCATCTGCAGCCTCGGAGGGGATGGGGGCGGGACGAGCGCCAACAGATTACATACAGGAGAATCTCCTGTTTACACAGCAGCCTCTTTAATACAATGTCCCACCTCCTATGATAGACAGAGGAGTCATCCAATGGCAGCCCAGGAGACGGGACTTCCTATTACAGAGGCCGCTGAGTAAACAGGAGATTCTCCTGTATGTAATTTGACAGCACTCGTTCCGTCCCCTCCGAGGCAGCGCCGATAAATACAGTACATATCTTTTGTGGCCCTGGGGTAGGGTGACCAGACATCCCCGGATTGAGGACACTGTCCCCGGACCAAGTCTGTCCCCAGTTTTGTCCCCGGATTGGATTTGAACAGGAGCTGGGGCAATTTCAAAGACAGTCAGTGCAGAATAAAAAAAAAAAAATCTGAATTGCACCCCCCGCTCCGCCGCCCATACTAGCTTTGGGGGGGTGTATTTTTTTCCATTATCTGTGCCCCTTTCTGATGATCATGTGCTGGTCGGAGTGGAGGGAATATTTTTTCAGTTTCGGGTGCATGCCCATTCAGCTCCGCTCACATGTTCTTCTGCCTTGGCTCAAGTCCCAGACAGCCGCCTGCCTGCTTATCTCCTTGCCTATCCTGGCGGAGTGATCTTCCTCCACTCCCCACCCAGTCGTAGCCGGGGCCCAGGGAGTAGGACTTGAAAGGCTGGGAGGCGGGCGGTGATGGGCAGAGAGTCGCTGATTGCCGCCATTACTAGTAAAAAAAAAAAAATGTCCCCGGATTTCATTTGAAAAATCTGGTCACCTTACCCTGGGGGCCACAAAAGATATATATATATCCAAATTACCAGGGGGGCCACATTAAACTGGAACGGGGGCCGCAATTGGCCCGCAGGCCGGACTTTGGACATGCCTGATTTACACCAAGTCTGTGGCAGAGACTATAGGTGATCTAGCTACGCATCGGTTGCTAGGCCGGTGAGAGTGGGCCTATCCGGTGTTTGCTGAGTCCAGTGTGGAGACAGTTGTTCCTCTGGACCTAGGAGAATTCCTGTGATCCGCAACCAATGTACCCGAGTCCTCCCCATCCCTTCAACCCCCCTTTGTTGAAACTTTGTTCAATAAAACCCTTGAAAGAGACTTTGTGTTGGTGCAAACTTTCTTCTGGACAACTCTTCAAGGAGAACCCCTGAGACGAGCATACGGAACAGTAAGGTAACGGCAGGCCCAAATCTAAACCAGCAGCTCCTACGGGGGTAGTGCTACATCATGTCCCTAGGGCAACAGGCATATAGGAGAAAGCACAGAGCCTCAGCATTCACAGACTGGGGAAATATATTGTTTTTTATTTTTCCATTTTAACCACTTGACCGCCAAAAGATTTACCCCCCCCCCCTTCATGACCAGGTTATTTTTTTGCGATCGGCACTGCGTTCTTTTAACTGACAATTGCGCAGTCCTGCAACGCTGTACCCAAATAAAATGTATGTCCTTTTTTTCCCCACAAATAGGGCTTTCTTTTGGTGGTATTTAATCATCGCTGCATTTTTTTTTTGCGCTATAAACAAAAAAAAAACAACAATTTGGAAACAAAACAAACACTTTTTTACTTTCTGCTATAAAACACATCCAATAAAAAAATTTGATAAAAAAATAAAATAACAATAAGCGCGTATTGATTGGTTTGCGCAAAAGTTATAGCGTCTACAAACTATGGAATATATACTGTCATTTTTTTTTTTTTTTTATTTATACTAGTAATGGTGGCGATCAGCAACTTCTAGCAGGACTGCGATATTGTGGTGGACATTCTGACACTAACTGACACTTTGTGGGAACCAGTGACACTAATACAGTGATCAGTGCTAAAAATATGCACTGTCACTGTACTAATGACACACCGACTGGGAAGGGGTTAAACAGGACAATCAAATGGTTAAGACCCCTTTCACACTGGGGCGGTTTGCAGGTGCTATTGCGCTAAAAATAGCGCTTGCAAAACCGACCTGAAACAGTGGCTGCTGTTTCTCCAGTGTGAAAGCCTGAGGGCTTTCACACTGGAGCGGTGCGCTAGCAGGACCGCTCCAAAAGTCCTTCTAGCTGCATCTTTTGGAGCGGTAAAGGAGCGGTGTGTTTACCGCTCCTCCACCGTTCCTGCCCATTGAAAGCAATGGGACACCGCGGCTATACCGCCGGCAATGCACTTCTGCAGGGCCGCATTGCCGGTGGTATTAACCCTTTTTTGGCCGCTAGGCGGGGTAAAAACCGCACCGCTATCGGCCGAATACCGCCGGAATACGACGGTAAAGCGCCGCTAAAAATAGCGGCACTTTACCACCACCGCACCTCCCGCCCCAGTGTGAAAGGGGCCTAAATGTGTGCCTAGCCAATGTTTTTGTGTACTATGTGTGCTGTTTTTATGAAGGGAAGTATTGGATTTTCTTTCCATGGTTTGCAGGTCAGGATATGTCAGGCAGGTCCCCTATGTCAGGACAGAGCTCTGCTCTGTTTACATAGGCAGAGCTCTGTCCAGCCTCTTTCCTCACCGATCTGCGGGTGCCGGCGGACATCCAATGGCTGACACCCACTGATCCGCTTATGCTGTGTCTGATCACAGCACAGCTGTGACGCATGAGCTCCTCCTTCTCAGAAGTGCTAGGTACGTGATCCAGCGCAGCAGAGCCGCATTGCTGCCATACATCTAAGTGATGCGGTCAGCAAACGGTTAAAGCAACTTCTGGACATTGTGCATCAATTATTCAGATGATCTATAGGGAGCATATACAAGGAATGATGAGAACAGTCATAAGACTCACTATGGTTCAAATGCCATTAAACCATTTCTCCTTTCTTTTATTTGCTGATCTGAACAGTAAAGCTGGCCATAGTTGGTCCGCTAGCTGAATGAAAAAATGCACTGATTCTTCCAGCCATGCAAAGTGGATGGAGGGATCCCTGCCAGGAGACTGTATTCTGACAGCAGCACCCGCTTTGTTAGTTCACTCTTCAGAGGGCATTTGACAGGAGGTGCACATTGTATCGCCTCCTCGCTTGTTTAAATCCCTTACAGCCTGCAGCAGAATAGGGAGTAAATATGCCAAAGCTGTGATGCTTTGCATCGAGGAGCAGAAAAAATTATCATCTAGTAGGCACTACTGCCCGCTGAACAGGATCCAGTCAACTGAATGGAGGGCGCCCTGCAACCACATGCAGTGCAGCCAGTCACAATGTCCCTGAACAATGCCTCACCAGTCACAATGTCACCTTAAGGCCTCATTCACACAAGGTGTATCAGTGCGTACCCCATGCAAGGGCCATGTTTACCAATACAAGAGGATGTACAGGTGTCCTCTGCATCCCATTTAGGCAGTTCCATTCATGTCTACTTGGACACAGTGCCTGCATGGACACAGCCGCTTCTCCCAATCTGACTTCCGTGTGGGTGCAAGGCCCGGACATAGACAGATTGGGAGCCGCAGCTGTGTCTGTGCAGCCGCTGCAGCCCAATAAGCATAAATGGGGCTGCCTGCACAGAACTACTGTGCAATCCCATGTGGGTAAACACAGCCCTCACATGGGGTACACATTGATACACCCCAGTGAATGAGGCCTCAAAATACAGCCAATAATGCAATACTCCCAACAAACATGTTCCTGCACAAACGGCTGTATCTTAAGGCCCGTACACACGGTCGGACTTTTTGCCAACAAACTTCAAAATGAGCAAGTTTTCCGAAAAATCCTACCGTGTGTACGCTCCATCGGACAAACTTTTTCAGTTTTCATTGGACAAAAGTTCGCTCGGACAAACTTTTCGGCAACAAAAGTCCGATGGTGCAAAGTCCGACCGTGTGTACAGAAATCCATCGGACTTTTGTCCGAGGTACAAATACGCATGCCCAGAACCAATGTTAAAATCAACCAACAATAGCAGAAGTTGACCAAAGGGTGGCAGTAAAGAGCAGAAAAAACACGTGATGTTGGGAAAGTTTTGAGAACGTTTGCAGAAAAGTCCTGCCGTGTGTATGCTATGGGTGTGCCCGGCCAACTCCCTTCGAACAAAAATCCACGGAAAAGTTTGTTTGAAGTCCGACCGTGTGTACGAGGCTTTAGGTGCTGAAATAACCAATGGCTGGAACCGACTGCAATCATGAGAAGGAAGTGTCAGCACACCAGGATCTCCAAAATTGGGTCCAAAACTTTAATCACATTGTCATGCCTTCAGCAAGGTTTTCTTATGTTCCTTGTTAATTGTTGAATATGCTAATGGTATGTAAAGTAAATTGTAATATCGCCATCTAGTGGCTATTTTACATACGTAGTATCTATGAATAATTTACTGAAGGTAGGTAGAGATTGTTGCTTAAAAGCCACCGTAGCTTCCCATAATTCCTCTGGTCTATACCATGAGGTATGAGAGACAGCTCCCAGTAGCCATCTTCCTTCTTCATCCATGCACCTTCTCCAGAGAACTCCACACCTATTTAGCTGCAATTCTAATGTCAGCCTAGCGGAAACATCGCTGGTATGTTCACAACCCCTTTGCCTAGTTAGACTAGTGTGTTAGGACTGTATATTTGTATATTGTGTACACTGATTGTATGTTATTTAATTTAGTTTTAATCTAACTTCCCTGCAATAAAAGTTGAAAAAAGGACCTTGCGCCTGCCTCAATGAGTTGTTAAGGGAGGAGAGTTAGCAGTCTGTCTAATTATAGCTCAGCCACGTATAGTGAGGGCAGAACAAAGATAGTATCAAAAAATAAAAGCGATGTTTGGGAGCCACACAGGACCCCTTCATCAGGCATGTGACCTGTGACCATGTAATAATACAGCCAGTCAGTGTTCCTGATGGCCGCCACATAGGGTTGCCACCTTTTCTTCAAGTCAAACACTTTAGCAGCGCACAGCATTTTATTTATTTTTTTAAAGTATAAACGTATGAACTATACATATACTTTGCAATTAAATAACATTTCTAATCATATGAAGTTAATCACAAGAGTACCCCTTTATGTCCTAGTCCACAGAGTTCCCCTTTTACATCTGAATCCACAGAGTTCCCCTTTTACATCTGAATCCACAGAGTTCCCCTTTTACATCTGAGCTCACAGAGTTCCCCTTTTACATCTGAGCTCACAGAGTTCCCCTTTTACATCTGAGCTCACAGAGTTCCCCTTTTACATCTGAGCTCACAGAGTTCCCCTTTTACATCTGAGCTCACAGAGTTCCCCTTTTACATCTGAGCTCACAGAGTTCCCCTTTTACATCTGAGCTCACAGAGTTCCCCTTTTACATCTGAATCCACAGAGTTCCCCTTTTACATCTGAACTCGAACAGTTCCCTTACACTGTAAGGGGGGACTCTGCAGACTCTGATGTAAGGGGGAATTCTGGGGAATCTAATGCCCTGTACACACGATCGGATTTCCGATGGAATAAAATCCGATGGAATTTTCCATCGGAATTACGATGAAGCTGACTTCCATCAGTCTTGCATACACACCATCAGACAAAATTCCGACCGTCTAAAATGCAGTGACGTAAAACACCCCGACGAGCCGAGAAAAATGAAGTTCAATGCTTCTGAGCATGCGTTGACTTGATTCTGAGCATGCGTGGGTTTTTTCTCCGTTGGAGTTCCACACAGACGATCGGAATTTCCTATCGGTTTTTTTTCCATCGGAAAATTTACCTTAGTCTATTCACTCAGAGGCAGGAGGGAGAAGGATGGTGAGCTCACTCACCCTTTGGAAGTCAGCAGATGTCTCATCCAGATGTACTGTATCTGAGGCTGCTGGACTTCAAATTTCCGGCCCCCCACTTTCCTTGTGCTGGGGATTAGAGTGTGGGCAGACACAGAGGGGTAGGGGCGTGAAGGAGAGAAGCAGATCGAGCCCTCTGTCCTCGTGTGTGTGTGCACGTGTGGGGGGGGGGGGCGGGGGGTTTGGGGGTGCTGGCTTTGGGCAGTGTAAAAAAGAGTGTAACAGACACTCACGGCTTAGACAACTGCAGCCAGCAACCCTGCTGGGAAGCCATAGTCCAGTCTGAATAATGTGTCCGGGTTTCAGGCAGTTTGAAACCTGGACACATGGTTCCAAACCCGAACTGTCCGGGTGAATACCAGACAGGTGGCAACCCTACCGCCACACCATTGACAATGTCGTCAGACCAGTGCAACCAGCAATGAAATACCTGATCTCTTCCACATAAGTACAATGTTACCCGAGCCAGTGCATCCAGCAAAAGCATTCCTGATCACCGTCACACCAGTGCAGTGCTGCTTCTACCTATACTAAACCTTGGCCGTTAATTCTACCTGCTGCCTAGACCGATCCTTTGCCTGTTTAATGACAATGTAGCTGCCTGCCGCCTGATCTGACCCATCTGCACGTTCCACGACTACTTTCCGACAAGACACCAGTCCCAACCATTCCCGGCAGACAACTGCGCTCCTGGAACCATAGAAACTCTTTTGTTCTTATTTCTTCAGCCTCCTGTACTTCCTAGCAAGTGAACATCAAGGCCATCTTAATGTATGGCCCCCCCTGGACACTACTTACAGGCCCCAGGTGCATTGGGGGCCCCATAATTTAGCATTAGGCTATGCACAGTATGTTTGTATGTATGTGAGTGTGTATGTTTGTGTTCTGTCCCCGCTACACTTTTTTTTTAGGCGGACCTCCGCTTTAATGCATATTTAATCAATATCCTGCCGGAGGCAGAACAGTATATGAGTGAGTTTATGTATGAGCATACATACAGTATGTATGTAAGAATGTACAGTGGAACCTCGGATTGCGGTTAACGAGCGTTTCGCAATACGAGCAATTATTATATTATTATTATACTGCCCCCCCCCCCAAAACACCTTGTCCCGCATGCACCGTTTGGGTCTTGAGGCGTTCAAGTGCCTGCTACAGTGTGTTCAGTCAGTGCCTGCAGGGGATGGGACTGGTGGAGGTGGTGCCTGAGAGTGTCGCGTGATGTCATGGTGCAAGGGAGCCAAGTGGAGCGGCCGGAGGCTCGTGTGCGGGTCTGAGGGACAGGACCAAAGCAAGCCATGAGCGAGACTGTCAATGCTGTTTGGAGTGGAGGGACCACCTGGTGTGGAAAAAAGACTGTCACTGACTCTGGAGGGGACGTATTGTGTCGGAGATCTGTGCTTCTGTTTACTGCTGTCCGTGTGACTGTGAGAGTTAATTTCATGTTTGTGTGCCGCCCATTCTAACTTCTTGCCGTCCTAAGTGCTGTCCATGAGCTACCTACTTACTATATTGAAAGTAAAGTAAGAAATACATTTTTTGCATTAATATCTACCTTAAATCACATTTCTAATTGCATATTGTACTTGTTTGTAGCCTAAATACTGAAATTTGTACTTAAAACTCATTTTGTAACCTTTGGAAATGCCAGTAAAAACTTGGCAGTGGCAGTAAATTTTCGGTGTCGTGTCTGTAAATTTTAATCTGGTAGGTTGGCAACACTTCCGGCAATTGCAACCACGAGTCAATTCAAATGTGATTTAGATTTTTTTTTTCTTTAGAAATGTCATTTTTACTGTAGCGTGTTCTATATAAGCTACAGATTCCCCACTTTACAGGCAGACTAAGGGGACCCCCCAGGCACTATATTTAAAGTATTTTTTTCATTTTTATTGTTGGACTTTAAGCATCATTAAACTCACTGCTCCTGAAAAAACGATTGTTAAAAAAAAAAAAAAAAAATTGCATTGATGCATTGATACATGACCCCGAGGGCAGTACCCAGACCCCCATACCCCTTTATGGCCAGTTACTTACATATATAGACTTCAATGGAGTTCACTGTTTGTGGCAGATTTTTTCCCTTGTTCGGAAGTTCTGCTGCAAGCTGAACAGGGGGGAGTTCGGCCCATCTCTTCATCATTCTGGTAGATGGCAGAAGATTTATTTAAGAATGTCTTGGTACGTTTTTCCATTCATCCTTCCTTCAATGATATGAAGTTTGCCAGTACAGTATGCAGAAAAACAGCCCCACGCCATGATGTTCTCACCTCCAAACTTCACTGTTGGTATGAGGGTGATGTGCCATTTGATCTACAAACATGGTGTGTATTATGGCATCCAAAGAGTTAAATTTTGGTCTTTTTTTTTTAAAATTTGCAGTCTTTCTTTGCTTTAGATCGCAAGAAATAAAAACCTAATCAACATTTAATTTGAGTACAGTGTTTCATGACTGAGTCATTGTCATTCAAAGTGTGATAGTGCTGAAAACTGGAAATTGGCCTCGGCAGAAAGGGGGTGAAAGTGTCCGGTCTTGAAGTTGTTAAGTAGGGAAATCTATTAAGAGAAGATAAAATAAAATATGTCAAGACCAATAAATCCTCTTTTGTAATGACTTTCTCATTGGAGTATAAGTAATTGGTAATTGTGAAAAATAATTTACCAATATTACATGGTGACTGACCACTCCATGGGGTGTTACTAGATGGCTGTAGGTTTTCTAGTAGGAAAGTCCGTACAATAGGTCCACCTCTCTCTCTTCAAGTCTAGAATTCAAATGAAATCTGGAACTTGGCTGGATTTAATAGGTTTATTCAGATGTGGCGTGAATTCATGCCATGATTGTCAGGTACATCATAAAAAAACTTCATTCAGATATTATTAATGAAACCTTCTGTGTCTGACAGTTTCTGAATTGTAATACCATGAATGTGATTTATTTGATCACATGTTTGGAATGTCATCTCCAATATGTTGGAAATGACTGGAGACATGTGAGAACATACCAGAGTACCACTGTGCTGGTCAATGTCCCGCAGTTGCCTGATAGTCTAAAGCCTCATACACACGATCGGATTTCCATCAGACTTTTCCGTGAATTTTGGTCCGAAGGGCATGGCCGTGAACTTGTTATGCATACAGACGGCAGAACATTTTTGGCCAACATTTACCAAATCACGTGGTTTTTCAGCTCTTTACCGCCACCCTTTGGGCAACTTCCGCGATTGTTGTCTGATGTTTAGTATTGGTTCTGAGCATGCGTGTTTGTACTTTGGGTTTTAGTCCGATGAACTTGTGTACACACGATCGGATGATCCTCCATCGGACATTTGTTGTCGGAAAGTTTGAGAGCATGCACAGCGAACATTTGTCCGTTGAAAAACCGAAAACAATTGTCCGATGGAGCATACAGACGGTCGGATTGTCCGATAAAACATGTTCGTCGGACCTTTGTTGTCAAAGTCTGATGGTGTGTATGGGCCTTTAATGTGGCCATACATTTCTGGTCTGTACATATGAGTTCATTTTTTATTTCTTGCTTTAAAAAAAGTAGTCAGAAGACACGGGGCAGATTAATTTGAATCTGATGATCCCCAGCTGATCAGAGCAGAGCAGGTAGAACAGGCATGTCCAAAGCCTGGCCCGTGAGCCAATCGCGGCCCGCGTTCCAGTTTCGGACGGCCCGCCCAATCATTTTGACACGTATGTCTTTTGTGGCCACCAACGAATCCCCGAGCGCCGGGGGCCACAAAATAAATACATGCTGGCTGCTGTGGAGGAGGCAGGACAAGCGCCCTGCATACAGGAGTACTTCCTGTTTACATGGCGTCCTCTGTAAAAGGAAGTCCCGTCTCCTGCGCTGCCATTGGACGACTGTTCTGTCCATCACAGGAGGCGGGACTTTCCAAGGCTGCAGATGAATGAATCAGGCTGCAATGGTAAGTCTGCATTTAGGCCAAGGGGGGTGCTGCATTCAGGGCAAGGGGGGTGCTGCATTCAGGGCAAGGGGGGTGCTGCATTCAGGGCAAGGGGGGTGCTGCATTCAGGGCAAGGGGGGTGCTGCATTCATGGCAAGGGGGGTGCTGCATTCATGGCAAGGGTATGGGCAGTTGGGTGTATATGAACTCCACTGTCCGTTTACACCCAACTACCCTGCGATACACCTACACGGAGGCAAACGGATCCCCTCCAGGCCCCTACATTCGTATAGGCACAGCCGCCCAAATAAAAACAGCCACAGCGGGGGATCCTAGGAGGGAATGTTATTTACATGTACACTCAAGACCGGATTAAGAGCATCATGGGCCTGGTGCTGAGGATTTTGATGGGTCTTAAAGAGGAGTTTTGCCTGGGGGAAAAAATAATTAAAAGTCAGCAGCTACAAATACTGTAGCTGCTGACTCTTAATATATGGACACTTACCTGTCCAGGGAGCCCGCGATGTCGGCACCCCATTGACCTTTAATACACACACTAATTACAAACAAACAGATCACAGGTTTTGGGTGGAACTCCGCTTTAAGTAAAATGAAAACACAAACATTTTTTGTTTAAATAAATTAAATTAACCACTTGCTGACCGCCACACGCCAATGTACGTCGTCAGAATGGCACGGGCAGGCAGATTGGCGTACAGGTACGTCCCTTTAAATCTGCCGCGTGCCTCGCGAGTGCGGCCGCGGGTCCTGGGAACTCGATGTTCCCGGGAGTCCCGCGATTGCGGTCGGCAAGGGCAGAACAGGTGAATGCCTTTGTAAACAAGACATTCCCCTATTCTGCCTAGTGACACTGTCACTGATGACCGTTCCCCGTGTTCGGGAACGGTCATCAGTGATGTGTCACGTGTAGCCACGCCCCCTAACAGTATTAATCACTCACTAGGTCACACTTGACCCCTGCAGCGCCACCTAGTGGTTAACCCCTTCACTGCCAGTGTCATTTTTACAGTAATCAGTGCATTTTTATAGCACTGATCGCTGTAAAAATTACAATGGTCCCAAAATGGTGTCAAACGTGTCCGATGTGTCTGCCATAATGTCGCAGTCACGATAAAAATCGCCGATTGCCGCCATAACTAGTAAAAAAAAAAATATATAAAAAAAAATGCCATAAACCAGTCCCCTATTTTGTAGCTATAACTTTTGCGCAAAGCAATCAATAAACGCTTTATTGCGATTTTTTTTTTTTTTTTTTACCAAAAATACGTAGAAGAATACGTATCAGCCTAAACTGTGGAAAAAAAATGTTTTTTTATATATTTTTGGGGGATATTTATTATAGCAAAAAGTAAAAAATATTGCATTTTTTTCAAAATTGTCACTCTATTTTTGTTTATAGCGCAAAAAATAAAAACCGCAGAGGTGATCAAATACCACCAAAATAAATCTCTATTTGTGGGGAAAAAAAGGACGTCAATTTGGTTTTGGAGCCACGTCGCACGGCCGCGCAATTGTCAGTTAAAGGGACGCAGTGCTTATTCTGGCTTATGGCTTATTCTGAGGCTGAAAAGTAGAATCCCCGCCCATGTTCTCTCCCAGGTGTAGTGCTTGGATACTGAGGACGATGGGCGGAGTTTTCCAGCTACAATGAAAAAGGAGGGGCGGAGCGATGGGGGACAAGAGTGGCCTGATTGAGCAAATGGAGCGCATATCTGGCATCCGATTAGTGCCTAACTTCCACCCCATTAGTGCCTAATTTCTCACTACAGCACCTTTATCATGCTTCTCTCACTGTAGTCGACAAACCCTACCCACCACCTCTAGAACCGGAGCACAGCCCCTAAAATTGAATATGAGCAGAGATTCCTTGCCTTATCCCGATTTGCTAACAGTCGTTTGGGGCGGTGAGAGGTGCTATAGTCGCACGTTGGGCACTGTTAGGGCACTAGACAGACGCTAATGGGGCAAACGGAGGGAGAAAATTGGGCATTAATGTGGGGCCAGCTATGAGCCCTTTTTAGCCTAGTACAACTTTTGCCTCTGATAACCTCACACACCTGTAGGAGCAGAGCACTGCCCCGAGGACAGAATATGGGCGGGCATTCTGTCTTGCCACTTCCCGATTCACCAATGGGGATCTGGGAGGGTGCAAATTAGGTGCTGGTGGGTGGGAAAATATAGTATAGGTTAGGGGAAGTGTGTCACGTGACTTAAAACCCCCCATAGAGCTGAGCTTGTCATACAGTGTACAGTTCTTTCTTTTAAACCACTTCCCGACCGCCGATATTTGTCGGCAGAATGGCACGGGCAGGCAAATGGGATTACCTGTACGTCCCTTTGAATTTGCTGCCCAGCGGGTGCGCGTGCCCCAGGTTGTTTTGGCGGGTCCCGGGAACTCGATGTTCGCGGCGGCCCGCGATTACGGTCAGGAGAGGCAGAACGAGGAGATGCCTATGTAAACAAGGAATTTCCCTGTTCTGCCTAGTGACAGGACAGTGATCTACTACTCCATGTGATCGGGAGCAGTGATCGCTGTCATGTCACTGGTAGCCCACCCCCCCCACAGTTAGAACACATCCCTAGGACACACTTAACCCCTTCATTGCCCCCCAGTGTTTAACCCCTTCCATGCCAGTGTCATTTACACAGTAATCAGTTCATTTTTATAGCACCGATAGCTGTATAAATGATAATGGTCCCAAAAATGTGTCAAAAGTGTCTGATGTGTTCGCCATAATGTCGCAGTCATGATAAAAATCGTAGATCACCGCCATTACTAGTAAAAAAAAAATAATAATAATAAAAATACCATAAAACGACCCCCTATTTTGCAGATGCTATAACTTTTGCGCAAACCAATCAATATATACTAATTGCGATTTTTATTTATTTTTATTTTTTTTACCAAAAAAATGTAGAATAATACATATCAGCCTAAACTGAGGAAAAAAAATGTTTTCAAAAATTGGATATTTATTATAGCAAAAAGTAAAAAATATTGGGTTTTTTTTCAAAATTTTCCCTTTTTTGTTTGTTTATAGCGCAAAAAATAAAAACCGCAGAGGTGATCTAATACCACCAAAAGAAAGCTCCATTTGTGGGGAAAAAAGGGCGCCAATTTTGTTTGGGTGCAACGTCGCATGTCCGCGCAATTGTCAGTTAAAGCGACGCAGTGTCGAATCGCAAAAAATGGCCCGGTCATTGGGCAGCCAATTATTCCGGGGCTGAAGTGGTTAAGGAGGAACAAGGTGGGAGATTATGAAAATAGATTGGGGACATAGGATATACACCTTTTTTATATAAATATTATTTTTTTTCTCTTTGTGCGACGAGTGCGAGTTTTATAATGTTTTTATTTTTTTATTTTTTATTATTTATATTACGTTTTCTTACAGTACAGTACAATACAACATATAACACAGAGCCAGGTAGGCAACATGCCTAACCCGACAGTGGCCACACAGGGCCCAATAATTTAGAACTAACATAGTTCAAAACCTGTGCCCCCCTCTCCCCTCGTCACTGCCATAAAAGCATCCCACACCAGAGAGGGCTCCGCCGAGCCTTCGTTACTTGCCCAGTAGGTGTCCATGGATGTTTGAATGTGAGCAGTCACCTGGTCTTCCAGCAAGCAACCTGGCGATAGTCTCCAACCCCCCTTTTTGCCCCTGTCACGTACCTTGTAATGGGAGCCCAACGTGCAGGGAGCGGCCTCTCGTAAACCCCTGGCTCGAGAGCCCCTGATAGAGCAGACAGAGGCTCAGGAGGACAGGGGGCACAAGTGCCTGGCAGGTAAGCAGGATATTGGGTAGTTGCGGCAGCAGATGGTGCACGGCAAACTGGAACAGTCCAAAGATAGCTGGAAGGTGCACAGTAGGACTAATCAGAATGCAGACAACAGGCAGATGTATAAAAGTCCCAGATCAGACTGCGGAAACAAGGTGGTGTATTGTAGTACAGGCTGAGGTGTGCTGTAGCTCAGGCACAGGTGCAGGGTAGTTCAGGCAGAGATGCGCTATGATTCAGGCAGAGATGCACGGTGGCTTCAGGCAGGGTGCACTGTAGTTCAGGTGGAGGTGCCTTATAGTTCGAGCAGACCGATGGGTCGGACCAGCAGGCGACTAGGTACAGGGATGACCAAGAGAGTTGTCAGAGCAAGCCGAAGTCGGGGCAGGCAGCAATCAGGGTTAACAGAGACAAGCCGGATCAGATAACAGGTGTACAGGAATCAGAAGTCAATAGCAGGGGTCTCGGGAACGCTGTAGACCAGACAGCAAGAAGCAAGGTATGCAGATAGTTTAAATACCTTGTTTGGCGCCAAATGCTGTCACCGCGCGCGCTCTCGCGAATGCACGCGCGCGCGTGCGTGCTCCCGTGAACGCGCGCGCCCGCCGATCGCGCTATTGTGCACGCGCATGCGCGGAATGGACCTATGGAGTGTAGACAATCTCCTGGCGGCACTGTTGCCAGGCAGATTGTAAAAACGCCTTTCCTGACATTGCCCCCCCCCAAGGGGCAGCCTCCGGATGCCCAACTGGGCCACTTTGTCTGGGTGAGATCTCTCAAAGTCCTTGATTAGCCTTTCCGCGTGGACATTCATCTCTGGCTCCCATGAGTTTTCTTCTGGGCCGTAACCCTTCCATTTCACCAGGTATTGGATCTGGTTTCGTCTTCGTCTACAACCCAGAATGGACTCAACCTCAAATTCCTCTTCTCCATCGATAAGCACGGGTTCGGGGGGATTGGTGTCCCGATCTGTAACGGGGACCGTGGGCCTAAGCAGGGCTACATGAAAAACTGGGTGGATCCGGAAGGACTCAGGCAGTTTCAATTCGTAAGCTACCTCGTTAATCTTCCTTGTTATAGGGAAGGGACCCACGAATTTAGGGCCCAACTTCTTGGATGGGCATGCCAATTTTAGATTCAGGGTAGAGAGCCAAACTTGGTCCCCAGGTGCCAGGTTGAGCTCCCCTCTCCTCTTCCTGTCGAAAATTTCCTTGTTGTAGCTTTGTGCCTTAGTCATGGTCTCCTGGAGAAGTTTTATTGTTGGTGGAGAAGAAATTTAGAGTTTCCTGGGCGGCTGGTACCGGACATTCGGGCATGTTGTTAGATAGAAATAATGGGTGAAACCCGTAGTTTGCGAAAAATGGGGATTGCTTGATGGCAGAATGAACAGAGTTGTTGTAAGCAAACTCAGCAAGAGGCAAAAGAGGGGCCCAATCGTTCTGGGAGAAGCTTGAAAAGCAGCGCAGGTACTGCTGGAGCGTTTGATTGGTGCGCTCTGTTTGGCCGTTGGTTTGGGGATGGTATGCTGAGGAAAAGAACAGATCGATCTTCAGTGATTTACATAGTGCTCTCCAAAATCTTGATGTAAACTGTACCCCCCGGTCAGATGTAATGTTAGCAGGTACACCGTGCAGCCTTACTATTTCCCTGATGAAGATCTTTGCAGTCTCAGAGGCCGAGGGGACGCCCCTCATGGGTAGGAAATGGGCCATCTTGGAGAGTCTATCCACCACTACAAAGATGGTCGTAAAGTCTTCTGATGGAGGTAGTTCAACTATGAAGTCCATTGAGATCATCCTCCATGGCCTCTCCGGGACGGGTAGTGGTTTTAGTAACCCCCAGGCTCTGGTTTTGCTGTTTTTGTTCTGGATACAGGTGGTACAAGATTCCACATAGCGCTTGCAATCTTGGGATAATCGTGGCCACCAGAATGTCCGCTGGAGAAGTTCGGAAGTTTTGTACACACCGAAGTGGCCGGCTAACTGGTGGTCATGACAGGATTTCAAGACGGCCACCCGAAGTTGTTGAGGTACAAAAATCTTGTCCTTGTTCCACAGCAGACCGTCTTTAGACTGTAGGGCAAGGCCAGGAACTGGGCATGGTCCTGAGGAGGCCTGTCTGATTTGGGACAGGAGGTCCTCTTGTAACAGGAGGAAGTTACCGGGAGGTAGGATGGTATCCGGAGGGGAAAGGACCTTAGGTTCGGCAAACATCCGGGAAAGGGCGTCCGGTTTGGTGTTCTTTGATCCGGGTCGGTACGTGATGTGAAACGAAAATCGGGTAAAAAAGAGTGCCCACCTGGCCTGGCGTGGTCTTAGTCTCTTGGCAATCTTTAAGTATTCCAAGTTCTTATGGTCGGTATAGATCAGGATAGGATGTGCTGCTCCTTCCAGGAGGTAGCGCCATTCCTCAAGTGCGGACTTTATTGCCAGAAGTTCCCTGTCCCCGACGTCGTAGTTTTTCTCGGCCTCTGTTAGTTTACGGGAGAAGAAGGCTACTGGATGCAATGCGGCCTTTGGGCCTTGTCTCTGGGAAAGTATTGCTCCAACTGCCACTTCAGAGGCATCCACCTCCAAGATGTAAGGTAAGGCCGGGTTAGGGTGCTTTAGGACAGAGGCCGAGATGAACAGATTCTTAAGGTTAGTGAAGGCGGCCTGAGCTTCGGGGGACCAGTGAAACCGGTTACCTTGTTTAGTTAAGTTGGTAATGGGGGCAATGATAGAGGAGAATCCTTTAATGAATTTCCGGTAGAAGTTCGCAAAGCCCACGAAGCGTTGGATCCCCTTCTTATCGCTGGGGGCTGGCCAATCCAGAATGGCCGTGACCTTCTGAGGGTCCATCTTAATACCCTCTACCGAAATGATTAGCCCTAGGAACTGAATATCTTGTTGTTCGAATGCACATTTCTCGGGCTTGGCGTACAAACCATGTTGGCGAAGTCGGGCCAATACCTTCCGGACGTGTTCACGATGGTCGGTTAAGGAGGAAGAGAAGACCAGGATATCGTCTAGGTAGATGATGACGAATAGATCTAGGTAATCTCTAAAAATATCGTTTATGAAATGTTGGAACGTGGCAGGGGCATTACATAGCCCGAAGGGCATGACCAGGTATTCAAAGTGCCCGAATCTGGTGCGAAACGCTGTTTTCCATTCATCACCGCTCCGAATGCGGACTAAGTTGTAGGCGCCGCGGAGGTCCAATTTAGTGAAAATGGCTGCTGTCCCAAGTCTTTGAAAAAGTTCGGGTACTAATGGCAGGGGATACCTATTTTTAATAGTTATTTTATTCAGGGCTCTGTAATCCACACAGGGGCGTAGGGAGTGGTCCTTCTTTTCTACGAAGAATATACCGGCTCCGGCAGGAGAGGTGGAGGGACGTATGAATCCCTTCTCTAAGTTGTCATCCAGATACGTCTTGAGAGTTCCAAGCTCTAGTTCAGATAAGGGGAAAATTCTTCCAAAAGGGACCTCTGCCCCCGGAAGAAGGTCAATAGGGCAATCGTAGGGCCTGTGCGGAGGTAGAGTCTCCGCGCCCTTCTTGCTAAAGACATCTAGAAAGTTGTGAAAGGCCTCCGGGACCAGCCGCCGGTTCTCCATATCACTCCCCAGACAAAGTAATGGGGACGAGGTGTCGGATGGTGCTGGAAAACAGTGTTCACGGCAATAGAGAGATGGAAAGCGAACCTCTCCAGTGTTCCAGTCGATCTGAGGATTATGAGCTTTTAGCCATGGTATCCCCAAGATAATTGGGAAGAGAGGGGATTCTATAATGTCCAAGCACAATAGTTCTTGATGCTTGTCCGCAGTGGTTGTGCGCAGGGGAATTGTCTGCTGCGTCACTGGTCCTGATCTGATGGCCGATCCGTCGGCAAGGTGGACCGTGAGTTCTTTAGGTCTGGGCCTCAAAGGGACTTGATGTTTCAAGGCGAAGGAAAGGTCCATGAAGCCGCTGCAGGCACCGGAGTCAATAATGGCGGGAGTCCGGATGTTCCTTCCTGGGAGCTGTAGAGAGATGGAAACGATCAGGTGAGCGGAATGGTTAGGCAGAACAGGTGAGACAGTAGAGGAGAGGTGGCACTTACGCAGTTTAGCGGGGCACATCCTCACATAATGTCCTGAGTCCCCGCAGTAGAGGCAGAGGTTGTGAACCCGGCGTCGCTGGCGCTCCTCCGGAGTAAGCGAAGGTCGGATCAACCCCAGTTGCATGGGTTCAGAGGCATCGGTAATGGAGCGTGGGGAGGTCGAAGAAGCGGAATGAGGAGGATAGGGTACCCGTGGCAACATCCATACTGGACGGGATGGTCCCGCTGACCGTTCAGCTCTATGCTCCCTTAGTCGCCTGTCGATCTGAATAGCTTGAAGGATCAAGGCATCGAGCGTGTTCGGTATACCGACCCGGGCCAACTCGTCCTTTAAGGGCTCAGATAGTCCCAGCCGGAATTGGTGTCGCAGGGCTGCGTCGTTCCAGCTGGTATCGGCACTCCAGCGCCTAAAGTCTGATACGTAATCTTCAGCGGCTCTGCGACCCTGCTGGAGAGAGCATAATGCTGCTTCGGCGGTAGCGGCCAGTTGAGGGTCCTCATAGAGGAGGTCCATGGCCTGGAGGAAAGTACTTAGTTGGTCAAGGCAGGTGTTTTTCTGTTCCAGGAGGCGGTGTGCCCAGGCCTGAGGTTCACCGGACAATAGGGCTATGACAAAGCCCACCTTGGTAGATTCAAGGGAGAAGGTCCTGGGCTGTAGCGCAAAGAAAAGTTCGCAGGCGTTACGAAAGGCCCTGTACTTGCCGCGGTCCCCAGAGAACCTCTCCGGAGTAGGGACCCTGGGTTCAGGTGGCAACATGACAACCGACGGTGCAGGTGAGGTACCTGATGCGACAGGTGCTGAGGTAGCCAGGGTCTGGACACGCTCCTCTAGCCGGGTATATCCCTCTTGCAAACTCCTGACTGCAGCAGTAAGTCCGTCCAGGTGGCGGCATAGTTCCTCCATGGGAGAGGCCCCCTGCGTAGGCTCCGACATGGCTGTCTGGTACTGTCACGTACCTTGTGATGGGAGCCCAACGTGCAGGGAGCGGCCTCTCGTAAACCCCTGGCTCGAGAGCCCCTGATAGAGCAGACAGAGGCTCAGGAGGACAGGGGGCACAAGTGCCTGGCAGGTAAGCAGGATATTGGGTAGTTGCGGCAGCAGATGGTGCACGGCAAACTGGAACAGTCCAAAGATAGCTGGAAGGTGCACAGTAGGACTAATCAGAATGCAGACAACAGGCAGATGTATAAAAGTCCCAGATCAGACTGCGGAAACAAGGTGGTGTATTGTAGTACAGGCTGAGGTGTGCTGTAGCTCAGGCACAGGTGCAGGGTAGTTCAGGCAGAGATGCGCTATGATTCAGGCAGAGATGCACGGTGGCTTCAGGCAGGGTGCACTGTAGTTCAGGTGGAGGTGCCTTATAGTTCGAGCAGACCGATGGGTCGGACCAGCAGGCGACTAGGTACAGGGATGACCAAGAGAGTTGTCAGAGCAAGCTGAAGTCGGGGCAGGCAGCAATCGGGGTTAACAGAGACAAGCCGGATCAGATAACAGGTGTACAGGAATCAGAAGTCAATAGCAGGGGTCTCGGGAACGCTGTAGACCAGACAGCAAGAAGCAAGGTATGCAGATAGTTTAAATACCTTGTTTGGCGCCAAATGCTGTCACCGCGCGCGCTCTCGTGAACGCGCGCCCGCGCACGCCGATCGCGCTATTGTGCACGCGCATGCGCGGAATGGACCTATGGAGTGTAGACAATCTCCTGGCGGCACTGTTGCCAGGCAGATTGTAAAAACGCCTTTCCTGACAGCCCCCTGCAGGGAAGGCTAGGGTGATCATAAGCGGGTTGTGATCCGAGGCACCCCCAGGCAAATATTCTGACTCCTACACGTTGTAAGATGGAAGCATTGCCAAATGCCAAATCAATTCTAGCTGAGGATTTGTGAGTGGAAGACAAATGAGAATACGATGTGACGCCTGGATGCTTCCACCTCCACAATTTAGTCAGATCTGCCATAGTCACCCAGGAACCAAGGCCCACCGAGGCCGGCCTAGCAGCATTAGCGGAGTCAAGCACCGGGTCCAAGATGGCATTATAATCCCCCATGAGAAGCATCGGGAGATGGAGATAAGGAGCTAATGTTACCATTAAATCATACAGCAGTTTTACCTGCAAAGGAGGGGGTAAGTGTATGTTTACCAGCAGGATTTTATGAAAGGATATGTGTAATAGGAGCGCCACATATCGACCTCCCGGGTCTGTAAACACCTGGAGGACTGCACATGGAATTGCCTTACTTATCAGAATAGAAACCCCTCTAGCATAGTTAGAATATGTAGAATTAACTGCCCTCTGAATCCAATGTTTGCATAAAGACAATATTTTACTGCCCTCCAGGTGAGTCTCTTGCAGGAGGACGATATGTGGTTTGACCTGCTTGAGGTATTGGAATACTGCCGCCCTCTTGAATTTGTTCAAACCCCTGACCCCAGGACAAAATCTTAAGTCTGCTATCCATTATAAAAGGCAAAAAAGCATGACAACCATATGATAACTGATAGATGAGGAGAGATAGGCGGAGACACCCCATAAGAGGACAAGTACATTTTAGATCTCATTCGTGCACAACTAGCATATAACCCATGGCATTGGTCAAAGAATCCCACCCCTACTGTTATACCAGAAACTACTAAACTACCAAAAAAACACTAAAATTATCCGGTATGCAGCTTGATCCCTGTAGCAAACAAACCGGAAGGAGTTCAACCTTAAGTGTCGACAGTTCAGGATTGGAAGATGGAGAAAATGTTGCAAAGTACGATTGATAGGTGCAGCGGAGTCAGTTCAGATCAGACATTGTGTAGTAACAGGAACTGGCTTCTTTATTGGAACATAACCACACTAGCAAAGATGTCACTTCACATTGTAAGAAGAATCACAGACAGGAAAAAGAAAGCCAACAAGTACATCACAGTATACAGGAAATACAACACATTATAGAGAAATACATAGCATAGCATATCACTGAGCATTAGCGACATCTTGTGTCCTTTTTCTAAACTGCAGTCAAATACAGTAAGCTAAGCTGAAAGTTTGTTGTATCTCCAAAAGAAAATTCCGTGTCTGTCACACAAGACTCCATCGGCAGTCCATGCTGGGAAAGGTGCAGCTGACCTCTCTCACAAACCTGGGGGCGATCAACCTGAATAGTGTGAGACCGCGGTAAACAGAGGAGTCAACATAATGTAGTTCACACCAGAGAGCATAACTCTTCTAGCCACAGCACTTGCGCGTCTCTGCATACATAGACCTTCAGGTAGGTTGGAGAACCGTGACAATGTAGAAGCAGAGATTTAGAGGCACAGGACAGCAATAGCATTAGTGGAACAGCAATACAAAAAAAAACCCATAGAAAAAAGAAAAAACAAAAAGGGGGAAATAACAGACCAAAAAATAAGACCTTCATGGGAGTGTGCTGTCATGGGTTTTGATCCAACCAGTCGCAGGCAACTTGCGGTGTTTCAAAGAACTTCACTGAGCCTTTATACTGCACATGGAGACGGCTGGGGTATAACATGCTATATTTCAATAACTTCTTTCTGAGCGTTTCCGCTGAGAAATCCGGGAAGAGCATGATATGGGCATTTTCAAACTTTAACTCTTTATGCTTCCTCGCTTCAGCCAGCAGCATGTCACGGTCCCTATAGATGAGGTACCGGACCAGGAAAGGTCGAGGCAGGGCGCCTGATGGCCGAGCTCCAGTAAGCACTCTGTGCGCTCTTTCAGTGAAATATGTGAGGGGGAGATCACCCAAAGCCAGTAAGGATTTGAAAAACTGCTCAGCAAAGGTAGTTGTGTTAGACCCTTCAGCCCCTTCAGGTAACCCCACCACTGTTACGTTATTCCTTCGCTGGCGGTCCTCAGCGTCATCAGCTCTGTGTTGTAAAGACCTGACCATATCTTTCAGCTCAGCTAATTGAGAGCCCTGGGTGTGGCAGGCGCAGCACTATGGAGTGCCTTTATGCGCTGTGGCATTAGAAGAATTTTGATTTCTCTGATCTTTTAGTCCACACAAGACTATCTGTTACTCTATAATTCCTCTAGTGCCGTTCTATGGAAACAGTAGGTTTAAAGAGCACACCAAACCTTTAAGATAACTTCTTTATTCACTTCAGCTTTTCTTCTTATATAACACTGACAATTTAGCAGCAGGAAGTCCATGTACAAACACGTGTAGAATAAAGTATAACAAATGTCGGTTCAACTGTTCAATCTTGTAATTCTACATAAAATGGTAGATATATTTCTCTCTTCAGTATCTGTACTTTCACTTTAAAATACTTTAGACACTTTATGATCTATCTGGGACTTGCTCTATAATGCTGTTTGCTCTGATGTTTGCTCTGAAACCTGGTTTGAAACCTGGTTTGATTCTGGTTTGAATCTGGTTTGATTCCTGGTTTGATTGTTTGCAAACCTGGTTTGGTGGAACTATTTTGGCCACTTGCTTCCATAAAGCTGGACTCTGGATGGATCTGAACTGTTCAGCTCCACACTCTGATGTAAAATGAAATTCTAGACATGTGATATGAGATTTCCTAGACAGAACATGAGTGAAATGCTGGCTATGATTGGCCAGAGACATTTGCTCAGTGAGATTGGTTGTGATTGGCTAAAACTCCTGATGAGTCACAAAAGCTTAACTCTATGCTTTCTGGTTGCAATTCTGCTGTGTTATTAAGCTTACTTTTCTGCATAGTAAATAATAATCTTAAAGGCATATTTTTTCTTTTGCTTCTGTGAACACAATATACAATTGTTATATGACATCCATATATAAAGTCACAGTAAATAACTCTGCTGTTATCTCTCACAAATGAGCATATGCACTGTTTTAACATTATTAGCAGGTCTAGCTATATATGCATGTAAGCCACATTAGCAACCTAGGATAGGTCTTAGCTGGCCAGCTACACTCCCACCAAATTACCTATAAATCTATGTTCCCTATAGTAGGATTTGAACATGAATTTGGGGAATTTTCCATCAGGTTCTCAACTTCCAAGTGTCTTTTATCACTCTCAAGTATGTCATCTTGACACTTGGCAGCAGTGCTCAATGTTTGTACAACTTTTACTTCTGGATCACCCATAGACAATTCTGTGTAACCTTCACTGGGTATGATTTCCTTTTCCCAAAGGAACTCTGGACCGGTGAACCAGTTTGAATTTTTCAATTCTGTTACATTTTGGCCTCTTGAAGCATGATCTGCTGGGTTATGCTTTGTATCAATGTGATGCCAATGTTCCGGATTTGTTATTTCCCGAATTTTCTGAACTCTGTTGGCGACAAAGACATGGAATCTTCGAGCTTCGTTGTTTATGTATCCTAGGACAACTCGCGAGTCTGTCCAAAAGTATTCTTCATCTATTTTTAACTCTAATTCTTCTCTCAGAAACTTGCTTACTGATGCTGAAACAACAGCTGCTGTCAGTTCAAGTCTTGGTATTGTCTGAATACTGGTAGGTGCAACTCTGGTCTTTCCCATAACCAGGGCACAGTGTATTTTTCCTTCTCCTATCACTCTGATGTAGGAGCAATGTCCATAACCATAACTACTGGCGTCTGAAAAGTGATGAAGTTCTATTTTCTTGTACTCTCCGAAATCATGAGGTACAAAACATCTAGGTATCCGAACTTCTCTCAAATTTTGCAAGTCTTTTATCCAAGCCTCCCACCTTGGCCTCAAATCTTCAGGTATGGGTTCATCCCATCCCAACTTCCGTCTACATAATTCTTGTAGTATTTCTTTTGCTTTGAGGATTACTGGTGCCAAGAATCCCAATGGATCATATATAGAAGCCACTGCGGAAAGTATGGTACGTCTAGTTGCAACTTTTTCTTTCAAGGATGTTTCAAAGAAGAACTCGTCATTCTCTACATTCCATCCCAATCCAAGTACATTCTGAACTGGAAGATGATCATAATTGAGATCTACATTCTTCATTGTTAATGCACGTTCAGAGTCACTGATGGATTCCAGTACCTCTCTGTTGTTTGAGATGAATTTGTGAAGGCGCAGGTTTCCTCTTGCGCATAACTCTTGGCTTTCTTTCACTAGTTTGATTGCAGATTCTGAGGACTGTAAACTTATAAGACCATCATCTACGTAAAAGCTTTTCTTAAGAAAATTCGCTGCTGATGGACAATCCTTTTCATTTTTATTGGCCAGGTACTTCATACCATAATTGGCGCAACCTGGAGACGATGCTGCTCCAAACAAGTGTACTTTCATTCTGTATTCTGCTGGCTCTGTATCTGTATCTCCGTCCTCCCACCATAGGAATCTCAGGAAGTCTCTATCTTCATTCTTCACATGAAACTGGTGGAACATCTTTTCAACGTCACACATGACCGCTACGGGATACTTTCTGAATCTACAGAGTACTCCAGGCAGAGTGTTTGTAAGATCTGGTCCTTTTAGTAGGTGATCGTTCAATGCAACACCATCATACTTTGCTGAGCAATCAAATACTACTCTAATCTTATCTGGTTTCTTTGGGTGGTAAACACCTTGATGTGGGATGTACCACACTTCTTCTTTAGGTTGGTTATTAACTTTTTCTGCATGTCCTTCTTCAAGGATGCCTTCCATGAATTTCAAATAATCCTGCTTGAATTTGAGATCTCTTCCCATCCTTTTCTTCAAACATTTCAATCTCGCTAGGGCAAGATTTTTGTTATTTGGCAGACGAGGTCGTTCTCTAAAAGGTAAGGGCATTTCAAGATAACCTCGTTGATTCTGTTGAATACTTTCTTCTAGAATGTGTACGAACTTTATGTCTTCTTGGGATACACTCTTTTCTTTAGAACTTATGTCTGCAAAGTCAGATTCAAGGATCTTGATTACTGCCGCTGAACTTACAGATGGTAACTCTTGGACAGATATTCGATGACACAATCCTGTCATCTGTCTTGAGTTTGCAATCTGCTGTTTTCCTCCAACAACGCCCCATCCTAGATCAGTTTGAACAGCGTAGGGTTCACCTTTTCCTCCTGTGATTACCCTTCGTGGTACCAAAGCTTCGGGACAATCATAACCTATCAACAGTCCAACACCAAACTCCTTCAGCAGGGACATTTCATGAGATATGACAGATAGGTGCTCCCATTTATTGGCTGTTTCACAGGTAGGTATGCGATCTCGATCTAGAGGTATATCGTCTTTCGTATAAGCTGGAGGTAGATCCAATGTGAGGTTTGAATGAAGTCCTCTAACTCTCAATCCTTTGACCCTTTGACTGTTCACTAATGTGTCTCTCCCCGTCATTGTGGTGAGTTTTAGCTTCACTGGTTCTGTAGCCACTTGTAATTTCTTGCAGATTTCTTGATCAATGAAGGTGACATCGCTTTGGGCATCCAGTAGTGCATAGGCATATACCTTCTTATTCTTCCTTTTAGGATTTGAAATGCACACTGGTACAACCATTGATGTGCCGTTGTTTTCCCTCACTCTGCAAGAGAATACCGATGCTTTCTTTTCTTCCTCAGCATCTTTAGCTATTGAGGATTTATCCTTTTTTGGACGTTCTTCATGTAGTGGTGTAGGATGGCGTCCTTTGCAAACGCTGCATGTGGCCCTTTTCTTACACTCCTTAGTAATATGGCCTTGCCTTAGGCACCCAAAACACAGTTGGCTAACAAGTACAAACTTTTTTTTTTCATTTGGAGATTTCTCCTTCAATTGTTGGCACTTGTGTATAGAGTGGTTCTCTCCACAGAACATACACTTAAAAGTAGTCTGAGGATTTGTCGGTTCTGTCTCTCTACTGATCCCAGTAGTAACTTTGAACTTGCTCTCGTAGGTATCTATACCTTTCTCTGTTGTGTCGGTTGCAAAGCTAGTTGCTCTTGCACGTCTTATATCCCTCGCAGGCCTTTCTTCTAAGGACTTTAAGGCGTAAGATCCTGTTACTGGATTACATACTATTCGTGCTTCCTTATTAACGAACTCAGAGAACTTTTCAAAACTTGGGAAGTCCTTACTTAGATCTAACTGTTCAGTCACATAGCGATTCCATCTAGAAGCCACTTCTTCAGGTAGCTTAGCTAGCATCCTGTGGTTTTCTAGATAGTCGTTCAGTACTTCTAGTCCTCGCACATGTGGGATGGCATTGCTGCATGCTTGCAGGAAGTCACCATACTCTTGGAGTTTGAGATGTTCTATAGGACCTATTTTAGGCCAGTTATTCAATTTCTCCCTAAAGGCTCTTTGTACTAAGAAAGGATGACCATATCTTGCGTTTAACTTTTCCCAAGCTTGCTTGTAGGATTCTTCATCTGTTCTATAGAAGTTACCTTCAAGAGCTTTCTTCGCTTCTCCACCAACATATTTCTGAAGGTAGAATAACTTGTCAACTGGCCTGGAGCAATGATGCTCAATGATCATTTCAAAACTTGCCTTCCACTCTATGAACTTCAGTATGTCTCCTGAAAACACAGTAGGTTCTGGAACGGGAAGTCTTGCTGGGACTGTTCTTTGTCCTTTTGCTGGGACTGTAGTCGCAACATTCTCCTGATCATTGCAGTGACATCTAGGAACAGAATTATCCTGTTTTATTTTCTCACTTAGTTCTGAATTGGGTGAGTCTCTCTCTTCGTCTTTCTGAGCAGGGATGGAAGGGCAATGACTTTTTTCTTCATTACATACTGGAGATTTCCTTCCATTCTCCTGGGCGTATGAAAGGAAGTAGGAGTCTGCATCTTCAGTTAGTACAGATTTGGACTTATGATTACTATTCATGTCCTCTTCGTGTACTCTTAGTCTGGCTTCTATAATCTTGACTTCCTTCAGCCTTTCCATTTCTGCTACTCGTAGACGCTGCGCCTCGATTGCAGATTCCATCTCAATTTCTGCTCTCTTGACAGCAAGTTGTTCGACAAGTTCCTTTCTTTTGGCTATTAAAGTACTTGAGGACTCTGATATGTTACTGGCACTTCTGCTAGTGGAAGAAGTCCTACTTGTGATTGTGGTTCCTCCTAAGGACCTAGCATAGTCTCTCATAAAAAGCTCATTCTTTCTCTTTCTTGCCTTAACTTCATCATAGTTAGCTTCAGATGATAGTTCTCTCATGAGCTTTACTAAACCTTTAGTGACTTCAGTACATGTGTCCATGTTCCTTACAATATCCTGGGGAGGTGTTGTAGAAGACCGCAGGTTGACATATGCTGCCATAAGCTCTGATTCAGATTCTTCTACCGTCTCTATCATATCACTCAAGTTTCCTTTTATACTTTCTTGCTTTAGCTTTCTACGAACATCTTTTTTTTTTTTTTTAACAAGAAGATTCTACGAACATCTTTAATGTAGGATTTCCACTTATCATACATTCTGGTGAACATTTTTCCTTTTCAATACTGCTTCTTGCACCAAATTTTCCAGCATCTTTAGGGTCGGTTTTCTGATACGTTCTGAACGTCTTAGTTCATCGGTTTGGGGCAAGACTAATGCTGCATCAGACACTTCTACCTCAAACAGGTTCACTTGCTCTTCACCTTCTATCTTATCTATCTTTGTATCCTCATACAGTGGCATAGAAATACTAGGCTTAGACATTTTACTTTAAGTGCTATAACAATCAATACGAATATTAAGAAGACTTTCACTTTAAATGCAATAGCAATAGGTGCAGGCAGTAAAAATGACTTTCTCTTTAAAATACTTTAGAGTCCGTGTACTACAACGGACTCTTGTTTTTTACTTACAGTCCTTTTACTCCTGAACACGAAAATGTCTCTTTCTTGTCACGCCTATGTGCAATGATAGTAATAAATGAAAGTTCTGACCTTATTCTGAAGAGCAGGATACTGTGATCTGTAGGTTGCTGGAACAAATAGTCTTAAAGGAGACTTGTCTTTGTTGATCTGATGCTCTACTCTGACGTGCGATGCTTTGCGCTGACGTGCGATGCTCTGTGCTGTCTTGCGATGCTTTGCGCTGACGTGCGATGCTTTGCGATACTCTGTGCTGTCTTACGATGCTTTGCGCTGACTTGCGATGCTTTTCGCTGACGTGCGATGCTTTGCGCTGTCTTGCGATGCTCTGCGCTGACTTGCGATGCTTTGCGCTGACGTGCGATGCTTTGCGCTGATGTGCGATGCTTTGTGCTGTCTTGCGATGCTCTGGGCTGACTTGCGATGCTTTTCGCTGACGTGCGATGCTTTGTGCTGCAGGCTTTGGGCCTAGTGGCGGGGAAATAGCTGGCTGCAGTACGTGGCCTCTTTGTGGGTAGCGGTGCAGGCACTCTAACTCTGGACTTTGGCCTCCCACCATGCGTCTTTTTTCTCTCTCTAGGGATCGCAGGAGGGTTGGCGCTCTCTCTGTGACTATCTTGCCTTTGCCGTTCTGCCACTTTAAGAGTCGGCTGCAGTTTGACTAAAACACATGTCCTATGGCCTCTATGGTAGCTCCGCTGCTCAAATGCGCTCTTTACTGTGCAAGTTGAGGAGCACTATCGCTTCACCCTCAATGGGCTAATAGTTCCACTTTGGGCTAAATCGTTCCACTTTGGGCTTAATAGTTCCACTGTGTCAGGCGCAGCACTATGGAGTGCCTTTATGCGCTGTGGCATTAGAAGAATTTTGATTTCTCTGATCTTTTAGTCCACACAAGACTATCTGTTACTCTATAATTCCTCTAGCGCCGTTCTATGGAAACAGTAGGTTTAAAGAGCACACCAAACCTTTAAGATAACTTCTTTATTCACTTCAGCTTTTCTTCTTATATAACACTGACAATTTAGCAGCAGGAAGTCCATGTACAAACACGTGTAGAATAAAGTATAACAAATGTCGGTTCAACTGTTCAATCTTGTAATTCTACATAAAATGGTAGATATATTTCTCTCTTCAGTATCTGTACTTTCACTTTAAAATACTTTAGACACTTTATGATCTATCTGGGACTTGCTCTATAATGCTGTTTGCTCTTATGTTTGCTCTGAAACCTGGTTTGATTCTGGTTTGAATCTGGTTTGATTCCTGGTTTGATTGTTTGCAAACCTGGTTTGGTGGAACTATTTTGGCCACTTGCTTCCATAAAGCTGGACTCTGGATGGATCTGAACTGTTCAGCTCCACACTCTGATGTAAAATGAAATTCTAGACATGTGATATGAGATTTCCTAGACAGAACATGAGTGAAATGCTGGCTATGATTGGCCAGAGACATTTGCTCAGTGAGATTGGTTGTGATTGGCTAAAACTCCTGATGAGTCACAAAAGCTTAACTCTATGCTTTCTGGTTGCAATTCTGCTGTGTTATTAAGCTTACTTTTCTGCATAGTAAATAATAATCTTAAAGGCATATTTTTTCTTTTGCTTCTGTGAACACAATATACAATTGTTATATGACATCCATATATAAAGTCACAGTAAATAACTCTGCTGTTATCTCTCACAAATGAGCATATGCACTGTTTTAACATTATTAGCAGGTCTAGCTATATATGCATGTAAGCCACATTAGCAACCTAGGACAGGTCTTAGCTGGCCAGCTACACTGGGTGTGAGAAGCATCTTCCACCTCAGAGATACGATCCTCCGTGGTAGTCAGCCTGCCTCTGATCTTATCAAGATCATGTCGGATGAAATTGCATTCCGATGCTAGACAGTCTATGCGACCCATGAGTTCTGACTTGGACGCCGCTATGGCTTCCAGGATCGGACCCGTTATGGCTTCCGTGTCCACCTCAATCTCTTGTGGCAGGATTGGAGGGGCCTCCGGGACCTGAGGTGCGGTACTTGCCTGCTGCGCCATTTTCGTTGTCAGTGTTTTGGCGCGCTGTGTAGCAGAGACGGGAACCAAGATGGCGTGGGCGGAGCCCACCGCCATGCTGCCCTGGGAGCGAAGCTGCCTCTGGTCCAACGGAGGCTGTGTACTCTGGTCCTTCTGCTTCTTTGACACCGAGGACGGCATCGTTGGGTTCCCAGTTAGTTCCCCTAGCGCAGGAACCCAATTCTAGCGGGCGATAGTCGGTCAGTCAGCTGCAATCAGGATAGTTTACCGGAGGAAAGCCGGAGCTCAAAGAAAAACGTCTTGCCGCGGTCACATCCGGCCACGCCCCCCCCCCCCCCGAGTTTTATAATGTTTATACAAATTTATTTGTAAACTATTTAAAATAAATGGAAAAGATTTACAACCAAAAAAATTTAATAAAAAAAGAATGTAGGCCAAAATTGCATTAAAATGTAAGAATGGAGCAGCCACTGGGACCAGCGCCCCCTAGTGACAATGTACTCCCTCTCACAGTGTGTACTCTCTCCTGTCGTTTATGATAGGCTCAGCAGCTTCAACAAGAAAGACTACACACTGATCATGTGCAGCAATACAATGGCACTTTTTCCACTGCTGTGCATTTCAGCAACGCACACTAACCCACCTTACATGCGCTAGTGCATTATAGCGCCATTCATTTTAAATGGCACCCAAGACATTAACCACTTCAGCCCCGGAAGGTTTTACCCCCTTAATGACCAGGCCATTTTTTGCGATACGGCACTGCGTTACTTTAACTGACAATTGCGCGGTCGTGCGACGCTGTACCCAAATAAAATTAATGTCCTTTTTTTCCCACAAATAGAGCTTTCTTTTGGTGGTATTTGATCACCTCGCGTTATAAACAAAAAAAGAGCGACAATTTTGGAAAACAAATATGGTATATATTTTTTACTTTCCAATAAAAAATGTAAAATAAATCAAATCTCTTCATCAATTTAAGCCAATATGTATTCTGCCACATATTTTTGGTAAAAAATCCCAATAAGCGTTTATTGATTGGTTTGCGCAAAGGTTATCGCGTCTACAAACTATGGGATATAATTTTTATGGCATTTTTATTCTAAATTTTTTTTTGTAATGGTGGCGATCACCAATTTTTAGTGGGGCTGCGACATTGCTGCATACAAATTGACACTTTTGACACTTTTTTGAGAACGAATGTCATTATTACAGTGATCAGTGCTAAAAATATGCACTGTTACTGTACTAATGACACTGGCAGGGAAGGGGTTAATACCTGGGGCGATCAAAAGGTTAAGTGTGTCCCTATGGGGGGCTTACTAATTGTGTGGGGGATGGACTCACTGGATGAGCACAGAGATCCATGTTTCAGCTTAGCAGGAACACAATATCTCTGTGTTCTTCCCTGTCAGAAGGGGGATCTGGCTTGTTTACATAGGCAGATCACTGTTCTGCCTCTCTGTGGAGCGATCGCGGGTGGTCGGTGGACATTGCATCCGCTGGACCCCCTGATTGGTTCGCACGCCGCCGCTGGCTATTGCACAAAATGACGTGAAGGCATGTCGTTTCGCGCAATACAGCTGACCTGCCGCAGTATATGTATATGTACTGTGGCCAGTCGGCAAGTGGTTAAAGCAACTCAACTCCAATGCACATGCGTTGCAACGCACCACAACACAGGGTAATGCACCACCAAGGTTTACTGTGTTGCCACAAAAGGTGTATGCCTGTTATTTGGATGGTTTGGTGCATTGCCAGCCTATTCTTTTTAATGAGCTGCCTTAACCACTTGCTGCCCAGGCCAATTTTCAACTTTCAGCGCTGTCACATACTGACAATTGCCCGGCCATGCAACACTGTACCCATATGAAAGTTTTTTTTATCTCTTTTTATTTTCACACAAATAGAACTTTCTTTTGGTGGTATTTAATCACCGCTATTTTTTTTGTTTTTGTTTTGTTTTTTGCTAAACAATCGAGGAAAGACCAAAAATTTGGAAAAAAAAATGTTTTTCTTAGTTTCTGTTATAAGATTTAGCAAACAGGTAATTTTTCCCCTTCACTGATGTGCACTGATGAGACAGCACTGATTGGCACTAATAGGGTGCATTGGTGGGCACTGACGAGGCTGCACTCTTGGGCACTGACGAGGCTGCACTCTTGGGCACTGACGAGGCTGCACTCTTGGGCACTGACGAGGCTGCACTGGTGGGTACTGACGAGGCTGCACTGGTGGGTACTGACGAGGCTGCACTGGTGGGTACTGACAAGGCTGCACTGGTGGGTACTCATGAGGCTGCACTGGTGGGTACTCATGAGGCTGCACTGAAGGGCGGCACTGATGGGCACTGTTGGGGCTGCAATGATAATCAGGACACTGTTGCCAGTAACCAACTCTCTCCTCTCATCATGCTGTGACAGAGTAAGGAAAGGAATGCCGATTACTGTCAAATTTGTTTATATCATGATCAGCTGTGATTGGACACAGCTGATCACACAGTTAAAACCTGCTGTGAGTGGCTGAAGGACACAGCGATCACAGAGCATGCCGGGGGCCCGGTTCTGGGAGGACATCAATAGACGCCCTCTTAGAACTGGACAACTGTACACATATGGAATTTTTTTTTTTTTTTTATTTGATCACCTCTGCTGGTTTTTTTTTGTGCTTTAAACAAGAAAAGAGCGTAAATTTTGAAAAAAAACACAATATTTTTAACTTTTTGCTATGAAAAAAATGTTGGTAAAAAAATAAGTGTATATTGATTGGTTTCCGCAAAATTTATAGCTTCTACAAAATAGGGGATAGATTTATGGCATTTTTTTTATTATTATTTTTTTTTTTTACTAGCAATGGCGGCGATCTGCGATTTTTGTCAGGACTGCGATATTGCGGCGGACACATCGGACACTTTTGACACTATTTCGGGACCATTGGAATTATACAGCGATCAGAGTTTTAAATATGCATTGATTACTGTATAAATGTCACTGGCAGGGAAGGGGGTTAACACTAGGGGGCGATCAAGGGGTTAAATGTGTTACCTAGGGAGTGATTCTAACTGTGGGGGGAGGGGACTGACTGGGGGAGGAGGCAGATTGGTGTTCCTATATAAGGAACACACAATCGGTTTCCTCTCCCACACAGATCCCTGCTCTGTGACCAGCAATCGCAGGTGCCTGGTAGACATTGCGGCCGCCAGGCACCCGCATCGGCTCCCGAGTGACGCGGCGGACACGCACGCGCCCCCTAGCTGCCGGGAAGCCGAGGACTTCATATGACGGCCGCCAAGGATGGCAGAGCCACCTTGCGGCCATCATATTACTATGGCTGGGATGGGAAGTGGTTAAGTAGTTGTCCATTATTTGCTCGGTCACCCTGTGCTCCTAATAGACACAGGGTGACTTACACATAAGAGGGGCATGGGGAGCTGAAACAAAGGTTTCCCAGTCCTCTCCAAAGGCCCCTTTCCCGGCTTGGTCTGTCACATCTAAGACGCAGGCTGGAAGGGCAAAACACAGCCTGTGACTGGCAGAAATCCGCCCACACCATGTTATTGCCAAAAAATAATAAAGATTTGATTTCAATTCTATATTTGCATGACAATTTAAAACCGTTTATTGATATTATTTTTACTCTTTTTTTTTTTTTTGGAACATGTGACCAGCAGCAGAGGACTAGAAGCTCCTCCTGCTTATGTTTCCCTGCAGACAGAATGGGAGAGAACTGGGTCATGTGATCACTGTATACTGATTAGGAAAAAGGTTTTTCATTAAAATAATCACAGTGCTATCATCCACATATAGAAAGAGAAGGAACAATGTCAATTAAACAGTGTGTTCTCAGTATCACATTAATGCAATGTACGTTAACGTGCAAAAAAAACCTGCACATTAATCCATGAGCACCAAAATAGTGGAGCAGGACCTCAAGGTTTGACTGAGCCCTAAGGCTCTGTTTCCACTACTGTGAGTTGTTGTGCGACTTGACACATGTGAAGTCGCATGACAAGTCAAAAAACATGTATTTCAATGGTCCCTGTTCCAATTGGTGCAACTCAAGTCGCAGCGACTCCAAAAAAGTTTTTTTGCACTATTTTATTCCGACTTGGGTGCGACTTGTTCTCAACGGTCGCATGACACCGCATCAAAAAACGCATTGCAAAGTCGCACTGTAAATCGCGCAACTTTGGGGTCGCAATAGTGGAAACCTAGCCTAATTCTGTTCCTTGCAGAGGTCACTTTTATGTTAGCAACAGAGCTATTTAAACATTGACTGGGCTGGTGAGAGCTAAAAATGCATGCTGGACTCCTACACAATGTGATTGGGCTGCTGTGAAAAATGCACGCTCGCCTTTTCTCCAGTTTTTCTTGATCAGCTTAGCAGTTTACATAAAACAATTTGTTGCAACAAGCGGCTCTGCTGTGTAATACAACTTCCATTATGCATTGTGATATATCACCACCTAGTGGAAACTATTGAGCCCTGAGCTCAAGCTTTACATTGTAACAAGAATTGTTAGTAGTTATTCTTCAACCAGCGCAGAACAAGGAGAGATCAAATGTATGCAGAGCCCAGGCTAAGAGACTTCTAGTTTTATCACATGTTCACATGTTACACGTGTGAGCCTATGTACTAACCTGCCAAAATAGAGAAGATTGATTGGTTAGCACAACCTGGTCCAGTCACGTCTTCTAGCAGGACCTTAGCAGAGTTAAGCCCCGTACACACGGTCGGACTTCCATCGGACTTTTCCGTGTTTTTTTGTCCGAACGGAGTTGGTTGGGAACACCCATAGCATACACACGCTCTGACTTTTCTGCAAACTTTCTTAAAACTTCTTACAACATTGCGTGTTTTTTCTGCTCTTTTCTGCTCTTTACTGCCACCCTTTGGTCAACTTCTGCTATTGTTGGTTGATTTTAACATTAGTTGTTTTGTCCATCGGACTAAAGTCCGATGGTTATCTGTACACACGGTCGGACTTTGCTCCATCGGACTTTTGTTGGGCAAAAGTTTGCCCGTTTGCAGACCCAACTTTTGTCCGATGAAATCCAAAACCAAACGAAAAAAGTTTGTCCGATGGAGCGTACACACGGTCGGATTGTTGGTCCAACTTGCTCAAAACAAAGTTTGTTGGGCAAAAGTCCAACCGTGTGTACGGGGCTTTAGGGTCTTTCTCTACAGCTTTAGTTGACATCCTCACAAAATGGCAACTTTGCACAATGTTAAAGTGGATCTCCGGCTAAAATATTTTTCTCTAGTTTTGGATAAAGTGGGAAGCGTTAGGACCTGTTTGATTGGTACTGTTCTTTCCCTCTGGGAAGGTTTCCGTTTGCGTCCTGTCCCGGTCAGGGCCGCTGATAGGGGGGGACCACCAGCCCTCCTGTAGGGGGCCCGGCACACAGAGGGGCCCGGACAGCAGGAGGATTGGTGGAGAACAATGCCCTCCGTGTCTCACCCAGGTTTCTCTCCCTCCCGCCGGCTTTTAGCTGCTGGGTGAGAGACATGGAGGGATAATGAACCTGGCCTGCTGCCGCTAAGCTCCTTCCCCCGCCACGCTCGCACTTACAGCTGGGACAAGGAGACCGGAGGCTGGAGCAGAGAGGAGACATCCAGGAGGAGGTGTGCTGTGTTATGCAGAAGAGCGTTCCACATACGGCACATGAGACCGGATTGTTTGTACTGTATATCGCATTGCACTGTATACACACAGTGCCCCCTATCCACATTTCCTGCTGCCGCGAGCAACCCTTGGAGGAGATAGGGGAGTGGTGTGTGTATACAGCGCAATGCGATGTACAGTCAGATCTGGTCTCATGTGCTGTATACTGTAGATGAACGATCTTCTGACAGGACAGAACAGAACACAGCACACCTCTTGCTGGCTTTGTAGTGGCTTCTCCCTGTAAGTTGAGGGAGGTGGATGGGTGGGTATCTTTTCTGGGAAAAGTTAAGGAAATTTAAGGATGGGGAATATGTGTTAGGAGGAGGATTTGGGGGGGGGGGGGGTTTGAACCAGGAGAGGGGATGCTTGTGCTGGGGGGGGGATTTCAGTAGGGAGGAAGAATTTGTGCTGGGAAGAGTAACTTAGAGGGGATTGTGCTAGGAGGAGGGATTTGTGGGAATTTGTCCTAGGAGGGGGATTGAAGAAAGAAGATTTGTTGCGGGAGGGGAGATGGGGGTGATTGTGTACTAGGAGCCGGTGGGAAAATTCGGGGCTAATAGGAGGGATTGGGGGGGGGGTATGTGCTGGCAGGGGGGATTTGGTGAGAAAATATTTGTGCTAGGATAGAAAGTTTGATGTGTGCTAGGCTGGTGAATTTTCGGGGTGAGGGAGATTTGTACTAGGAGGGGGAATTGGGGTGGGATTTGTGTCCATTAATAATGATTTTCATGTATTTTTTTGTGAAGATATTGTATAAAATACTGTCAGGTGTGTGTGTGTGGGGGGGGGGGGGCTGTCAGGTAGGCTGTACGGGGCCCCATGATTCCTAACAGCGGCCCTGGTCCCGGTAACCACTGTTGCTTCATTAATGAAAAACGAATGCTTGCAAAGGAAAGCTTGCAAAGGAACACTGCCACATTTCAGTCACGTTTGTCTGTGAAGCCATAATAGTGTAACTGTCATATACAGTTGCATTATTAAAAATAATTAAGGGCTCATTCATGCTTGCATATCGGGGCAGTAAAACCATGCAGTTGAGGCACATTTTTACCACTCAGAACTGCTCCCCTTTTTAGCTGAAAGGCAGTGGCTGGCTTTGCACACATGCCATGGCTGTAATGCTTCGCTTCATGACCTTGGTAGGACTTATGCCCTTTCCCAGTAGTGCGTGGAGGTAAGTGAATGGAGCCACGCTGTAAAATGCCCCGCAACTGTTGACTTTCACAAAGTCGGTATTTGCATAGGATTTTTAAGGGGCTCTGCTGGTGTATCAGGGAGGTGGGCTGTGCTGGGACGGTAAGAACAGAACTGCTGTGCTTCAGCAACATTCATTTGAGTCTAGTGGAGAACAGGTTTACTTTAATACCGTCTGTTCTGATATTTTAATCGCCCTTTTTAAATATTCATTCATAACTCTTATTAAAAACGAATTTACATAATCCGGTTTATAGAATTTATGCAGTTTATGTTCAGTGACCCGTTAGACTCGAGAAGAATTGCGACAGAGTCTGCCATCTCTGACACCCTGGCAGCAGTCCAGACCCTAATGTACTTGTAGCGGATATACACTTTTCTCTCTATTTAAAACTGGCAGAGACACCAGTAATGTGCAGTTCCTTGCGGTCCAGCAGGTGGCGCTGTCGCCCTGGGCTGGGGTTAAACTATTGCTGTGTGCCATGCCTCCTTTTTGTCCTCCCTCGGCAGCGGTATGGTGGGGCGGGGAACCCACCGTGCTTGCTGGGAGAGGGTATAAAGGGGCCGGCCATCTTTGTCACGGGGTCGAGTCCCAGGCACCTTCAGCCTGTGGACGGTGGTTCGTGTCGGTCCTCTAGGCGGCCTAGGCCTAGAGGACGTCCGGAGGTCGTGTTCCATCCCAGGCACCTTTAGCCTGGGGTGAGGTACTCGGATGGAGGTCTGGAGCTCAGTGCCCACCACTGAGTTCCGCGAGGGAAGGAGGTCCTAGGGAACCCGGGATTGGGAACCCGAATCCGGAAGGCGTAATGGACCGGGGGGAGCTCCTCACTTGAAGACCGGGTGCAGCAGATTGCCAGTGACAGGTGAGCCTCCCATCGGAGACCGCCTGGAAGGAAACCCCCCCCCCCCCGCTCGGAGACCGCAACCCACTTTCAGGGAGGAAAGTGGAGAGTTCATTGTGTCTGGGCCTACTCGCATCCACACCTCCTTGTTTGTTCTGTTCTCTAAGGGAATCTAACTGATTGTGCTGTTCACTCGAGAAGAATAAAGGAGTGTTGGACTTTAATGGTGTGGGGCTCTTTTCTGATGGACATTGTTCAAGGTAACTCCAGGTGCACAACACTGACCCGAAGGTAGAGAAGGAACTTTGCTTACACCGCACAGACACATGTGGTGAAGGCTTAGCGTGGTGACCCCGCTCTCTCCCCCTCTGAGGTACCCCTAGACAAGAGAAAGACGAGCTGATGCAGAGGGGAGTGAGGAGGGCGCTACATACTGTATATTTCCATTTTTTGCAATCAAATGAGAAAACCCAGTTTGCTATGTGTTCCCATTTATAAAGCATACCTAATCATGCTGGGCTGAAGGTCTCAGGAGAAGGACTTAGGGATAGTTTACTCTGGCTTCAAAACAAGGCTTCAGACAGGCTTTGTTAAAGCTCTCTGAACGCCAATCAAAGCTCCTGTCACTAAATAAAATGCTTGGCTTACAGTCCTGTTTACACCTTGCTTTTGCTCTGTGCTTTGGTGGAGCTTCGATGAGCCTTTGGTGGGGCTTCAGTGAGGCTTCGTGGGGCTTCAAGCGAGCTTTGCTATAGACTTCTACGGAGGCGTTGAAGACGCTTTGAAGCACCACTAAAGCTACATGGGGTATAATTTTTGAAGCAAAAGCAAGTTGTAAACAGGACAGTAAGCTAACCTTTTTATTTAGTGACAGAGAGCTTTAACATAGCCTGTCCGAAGCCTTGTTTTGAAGCAAGTGCAAACTAGCCGTTAATGTGTGTTGAAGCTGAAGCAAGTGTAAAAGAGCCCTTATGACTGCAAGTCTTTCTAAACGATTTAAGGGCTGAATCACACCAGGTATGGTGGAACTGTGCTGGGCGGCCATTCCATTGTAGTGCCACTGCAAGAAAAATGCTTGTCTCCTATGTGCCTGATTCACACCACCGTGGCGTGTGGTCAGTGCGGACTGAATGAAGTACGTTGGGTCATACTTTCTGTGTAAAATATCTGGTGATCTTGCTGGTCCCCGTTTTCTATTTCAAACTGACCATGCTAGGCACGAGAGCTCTCATCAACACACAACGCAGGAAGCCAGCTTCTAAATCTTTTAACACTTTATGAGGACAGACAGTGATCAAATCTAGTTTACAACTGATAATGAGATCTGCCAGCACAGTAAAACAATTATTCATTATAGCAAACACAACTCCCCAGCCCCCTCATAAACAAAGAGATCTAAGTAGGATTTTTTAGTGTCGAAGTTATCATAAATGAGCATCTAAAATGTTAAGCAGTAATTTATTTTATGTTTTGCTATGTGATTAGTAGACTGCAAAAGTGGAAATCGATTGTTGGCATCGTGTAAAGCTGGCCATACACTAGTAGCTTTTTGGATGAACGGTTATGCTAAAAATTCTCAGTACATTTGATTTGGGTGGCACTATAACAGCCTGGACACAGACCTGTAAGTACTATTGCAGAGAAAAAGCAGGTTTCCATCTCTGCCTGATAGGGCTGTGCTGAGTATCAGAGCTGTGTAAATCTCAGAACAGGATGAACAGAAATACAAATCCTTTGGGTGGTCCACTTAAAGTGGAGTTCCACCCAAAAGTGGAACTTCCGCTTAAACCACTCCTCACCCCCTTACATGCCACATTTGGCATGTCATTTTTTTGGGGGGGGGAGTGGGGGCTTCAGTAGCAGTGGGAATTCCGCCCAGGGACCGCTTAGGCGACTCGTCATATCACCTATGGCGGCCCCTCCCTGTATGCGATCACCTGGGACACGTGACAGGTCCCAGGCGATTGCCTGTCCACTCAGGAAGCGCAGTACCGCTCGCGCATGCGCAGTAAGAGCCCGGCCGTGAAGCCAAAAGCTGTCACTTCCGGGTGTCCACAGTTAGAATGGAGGCGCCGGCGGAAAGGGGGGGGAGGAGCGAAGCTCCGGGCAGCCGCGTCGTTGGACAGTGGAACGGGTAAGTGTCTGTTTATTAAAAGCCAGCAGCTACACTTTTTGTAGCTGCTGACTTTTAATAAACATAAAAAAGGCTGGAACTCCCCTTTATTATGAAGTCGTGGTGAGGGATTGAGCTTTTACTCGGATCGCTGGAGAACGTTTAACCCTTTAAGTGAACAAGCACTACCTAGGCCTATGAGTTAGCAGGTCCAAGTTTTACAAAGTGGGGACGTACTAAACTGCATATTGGGATGATGGGATGATTGGAATATTGGCTGCAATACTGAAAACTCTCACTAGATGTCAGTGTACGTTATACACATATATATGGATTACCATATATATGTGTATAAAGTACACTGACATCTAGTGAGAGTTCTCAGTATTGCAGCCAACAATCCAATCATCCCAATATGCAGTTTAGTACGTCCTTAGGCCCCATTCACACTAGCGGACCGTATGTCCGCTTTTTCATCCGTCCGTTTACAGATGAAAAAGTGACATACATTGGTCCCTATGAGATCGCGGGTGTCAGCGGATGAACATCCGCTGACAACCCGATCTCTGTGTCCGCAATCCCCCGTTTCTGCAGATGGAGGAAAATCCTATTTTTCAATCCGTCTGCAGAGCGGATCGGATGACCACGGACAGACGGTCCGTGTTCATCCGATCCCCCCCATAGGGGAGAGCGGAGATCTGACAGGGCGGTCCCTGCACACTGTCATCCGCTGGCTCAGCGGGGATCAACGGAGCGATCCCCGCAGAGCAAGCGGAGGTTCACGGGGCGGATCTTCACGGATCAGTCCCTTGTGAAAGGGGCCTAACAAAGTGAGAGCACACCTGGTGGAGTGGAATCACGTGATTTATTTTGATTTTTTTCACATTTGGACAAATTTAAATAAACAATATTCACAGGCAATGAAATGAAAATGAATAATTAATTTCATACCGCGCTCAAATGTGTATAAACAATAAAACAAAAAAAAATAATAATGCAATCAAATAGTGTTCAAATGTAAATTTTCAATAATAAAGTCCATAAGTGCACAGTGATGAATAAATTCATCGACAGGAAATAGAAAGTGCCGTCTTCCACCAGTTTGGTGACTTATGGACTTTATAATTGCAAAATTTACATTTGAACACTATTTGATTGCATTATTATTTTTGTTTTATTGTTTATACACATTTGAGCGCGGTATGAAATTAATTATTCATTTTCATTTCATTATTCTTGACATTTTGGTTATACTACAAGCTGCTCTAGATTGATTCATTTGATTGGTTATATTTATAATTATTGTATCCAGGGTGCGCGGCTTAAAGGTTTCACCTTTTAATTTTACTTAATATTCACAGGCGCTTGAGTTGCATAGATATAGTTGATATTTTGATTAATTATGCATTTGATGCACTTTTCACCACCATTTTCTTTTTTTCATTTTTTGTTTTGTTGGTGAAGCAGATGCATTAGAGTGCCACACTTATTTATTAATATTCAGTACATTTTATGACTTGACAAATGTCCTTTTAAAAATGTCATTTGCTTCTAAAGCGGAGCTCCAACCAAAAGTGGAAGCTCTGCTTGTTTTCATCCCCCCCCCCTCCTCTCCAGTGCTACATTTGGCACCTTTTCAGGGGGGCGGGGGAAGCAGGTACCTGGTTTTGACAGGTACGAAGTCCTTTGGAAGTTCGGCCCCCCTCCTCCTTCCCCCGCCGTCGGCCCTTCACAAAGTGCAGTAGGGAACCGGCTGCGAAGCCGCAAGGCTTTCCCTTTACAAGAAATGGCAGCAGCAGCACCCGAGAGCTGATTTCAAAATTGTCTGGAGGTAAAGACACCGCTGGATTTGTGGACAGGTAAGTGTCCTAATATTAAATTACTATTACTATTATTTTTTTCTGAAGGAGCCTGGAGCTGCTCTTTAACCACTTCAGCCCCCCGGAAGACTTGGCTGCCCAATGACCGGGCCATTTTTTGCCCTGCGTCGCTTTAACTGACAATTGAGTGACGTTGTACCCAAACAAAATTGACTTCCTTTTTCCCCCACAAATAGAGCTTTCTTTTGGTGGTATTTGATTATCTCTGCGATTTATTTTTTGCGCTATAAACCAAAAACAGTGCGCCAATTTGGAAGAAAACACAATATTTTGTACTTTTTGCTATAATAAATATCCCCAATTTGTTTTAAAAAAAAATATATGTTTTTTCTCAGTTTAGGCCGATATGTATTCTTATGCATATTTTTGGTAATAAAAATCGCAATAAGCGTATATTGATTGGTTTGCGCAAAGGTTATAGCGTCTACAAAATAGGGGCTATATTTATAGCATATAAAAATGCATTGATTACTGTAAAAATTTCACTGGCAGGGAAGGGGTTAACACTAGGGGCGAGGAAGGGGTTAATTGTGTTCCCTAATGTGTTCCAACTGTGGGGGGAGTGAGTGACTAGATATTAATATATTTCTCACCCATCTGCTGGGCTGTTTAACATTTTTGGCTTTGCTGACAGTATTTGACCTCTTTGCTTAACTGGCTTAAAAACAAAAACTAAACGAGGCAGGGTCACCCGTCCTTATCATAGGGAACCCCTGGGGGTTCCCTATGATAAGGACGGGTGACCCCGCCCCCTCTTACGCATCATGGGGGTTTTGTTCCCGCTGGAGAGGGGAGACTGCAGCGTCTCTGGAGAATGGATCATCGTTCGACATCGACGGGATTACATCGCTGGAATTTGTATTTTTTAGATTTTAAATAAAGGACTTGTCCAACTGTGTCTGTGTGTTTTTTTACAATTTTTTACACTTTCTTTGTGAAATGGTAGGGGTACAATGTACCCTGTTACCAATTCACATAGGGGGGGCCGGGACCTGGAGTTCCCCTTTGTTAAAGGGGGCTTCCAGATTTTGATAAGCCCCCCGCCCGCAGACCCCCACAATCACCGGGCAAGGGTTGTGGGGATGAGGCCCTTGTCCTCATCAACATGGGGACAGCCTCCCCATGTTGAGGACATGTGGCCTGGTACGGTTCAGGAGGGGGGGCGCTCTCTCGTCCCCCCCTCTTTTCCTGCGGCCTGCCAGGTTGCATGCTCGGATAAGGGTCTGGAATGTTTTTTTTTAGGGACCCTGCACAATTTGTATTTATTTTTGGTGCAGGGTTCCCCTTGAAATCCATACCAGATCTGAAGGGTCTGGTATGGATTTTTGGGGGGGACCCCACGCCATTTTTTTTTTTTAATTTGGTGCGGGGTTCCCCTTAGTATCCATACCAAATCTAAAGGGCCTTATATGGAATTTGGGGGGACCCCCACGGTTTTTTGGGTTTGGGGTTCCCCTTAATATTCATACCAGACCCAAAGGGCCTGGTAATGGACTGGGGGGGGACCCCTGCCGTTTTTTTCAATGACTTTTATCTGTACTGCCGGGGAGCCGACAATTCATTATAGCTGCGAGTGGTTTAAATGCCTTTTTTTCCTTTAGAATTGTCTCTGCACAAAATGTCATTTCTGAACACAGGAAACAAGCGCGACTTTACAGGCATACTTTAGACACCCCCAGGTATGAAATTTAAAGGAATATTTCACTTTTATTTCTTCACTTTAAGCATTTTTAAAATCACTGCTCCCGAAAAAACAGACGTTTTTAAAACTTTTTTTTACATTGATACATGTTCCCTGGGGCAGGACCCGGGTCCCCAAACACTTTTTATGACAATAACTTGCATATTAACCTTTTAAAATTAGCACTTTTGATTTCTCCCATAGACTTTTAACAGTTTTCTGCGGCTTTTCGAATTTGCCGCGAACACCCCAAATTGTTCGCTGTTCGCCGAAGGGGCGAGTTCGAGTCAAACTCATGTTCGACTCGAACATAAAGCTCATCCCTACTAGTGAATAGTCAGCTTAAAGAGGAAGCAGATCTCTGGTTATGAAAAAAAATTTTCTTAGTAAGAGCTGTGAGGGGGTTAACTCGGTAGCGGGTGTGTGTGACCCCCTGGTTGGGCTCCCCACACAAAAACAGGGCCAGCAGACGGAGGTTGTGGTTTTCAAAATCAAAAGGTGCGGTTTATTTCTCTATGTACAGTGACAAAACACAGCAAAGCCAAAAAGAAACAAACAAAATAAATCCTGGTCAGTTTGACCTCTGACTAAACATGCAGGTTTCCTAAACTAACAACTGGGATCAGCCTGGTGCTGTCCTAGTCCCTAAGTCCCTGGTTTAGTAAAAGTCCACACAAATAGCCACACAGGCTTTGCCTCACCGCACAGGGGTTCACTCTCCCTAGACAGTCCACACAGGTCTGGTTCCAGGCATGAGCAAACACCTAATGAATCTGGGAGTTTTTATAGAGGCCTTAAACGAACTGACAGGCTTCAGCTGGTCTCATCAACTCCCTGCCTCACGACGCCCAGCACTCTCCCTAGAGGTATGAGTCATTCATGAGCCCACTAGCCTCAGCTGGGCTTCATCAACTCCCTAGTTGTATAAGTCGGCATAAAGCCTGAATCTGGGAGAAATATATCTACCCCCCTGGATGCAACCAGGTGACTTTACCTTCCTGCTGTCACATACCCCCCCCTCTTGTTTTAACCTTGGGGTTGGAACACCAGCAATCAGGCATTCATGTACTCGAGACAAAGCATCCACATTCCCCATTTGAACGCCAGGGCGATGCTTTACTGTGAAGTTGAATTCCTGTAGGGCCAGGAACCACCTATTCGCTCTTCTATTTGTCTCCTTGTTTTGAGCCATCCACTTTAACGGAGCGTGATCCGTAACCATGTCAAAGTGCCTACCTAGCAGATAGTACCGAAGGGAATCTAGAGCCCACTTCACCGCTAAACACTCCTTTTCAACCGTGGCGTAATTTACCTCATGGGACTTCAACTTCCTGCTGAGGTAAATGACTGGGTGCTCTTCCCCGTTCCAGACCTGGGACAATACTGCTCCTAACCCCACATCTGACGCATCACTTTGTACGACAAAGTCTTTAGAGAAGTCGGGTGAGTACAACACTGGCTGGCTACATAAGGCTTGTTTCAAGAATTGGAATGCTGCCTCAGCCTCGGGGGTCCATTTAATCATGACCGACCCTTTCCCTTTCGTCAGGTTGGTTAGGGGCACAGCCTTAGAAGCAAAGTGGGGAATGAAGCGCCGATAATAACCCGCGATTCCCAGAAAGGCTCGTACCTGCTTCTTGCTGTTGGGACGTGGCCAACTCTGGATGGCCTCGACTTTGTTGAGTTGGGGTTTTATTACTCCCCTGCCAATGGTGTACCCAAGATATTTGGCCTCCTCCTGCCCAATGGTACACTTCTTGGGGTTAGCCGTAAACCCCGCTTCCCGAACAGAGTCCAGGACTGCTTGCACTTTTGGCAGATGTGAGGCCCAATCTGTGCTATGGACAATTACGTCATCCAGGTAAGCCGCAGCATACTTCCGATGGGGCCTCAGCATCTGGTCCATTTTCCGCTGGAATGTGGCCGGCGCATTCTGTAACCCGAACGGCATTCTCTTATATTGGAACGCCCCGTCTGGGGTTACAAATGCGGTTTTCTCTTTGGCCGACTTGGCCAGGGGAATTTGCCAATACCCTTTTGTGAGGTCAAGAGTCGTCATGTATCGGGCTGTTCCCAGCCGGTCGATCAACTCATCTATACGTGGCATGGGGTAGGTGTCAAATTTTGTAACTTTGTTCAACTGACGAAAATCGTTACAAAATCGCCAGCTCCCATCCGGTTTAGGCACCAACACAATGGGACTAGACCAATCACTTTGGGACTCCTCTATCACCCCTAAGTTCAGCATTTTCTGTACTTCCTCCCGTATTGCCTCCCGTCGGGCCTCTGGGATCCGATAGGGTTTTAACTTCACCCTTTCACCGGGCGGGGTAATAATATCATGCTCTACCCCAGATGTTTGTCCCGGCAGCTCAGAGAACACCTCCTTGTTGCGAAGCACAAACTCCTTAACCTCCTGTTGTTGGGGTTGTGACAAGGTGGCTGCTATTCCAACCTCCGGAATCACGCAACCAGTTTGAGCTGGTGACCAAGTTTCTGCGACTAGGGACTCTCTATCCCTCCAGGCTTTCAACAGATTAACGTGATATATCTGTTCGGGCTTTCGCCTTCCTGGTTGTCTGACCTTGTAATTCACTACGGTCACTTTTTCCATTATCTCGTAGGGGCCTTGCCATTTGGCAAGGAATTTACTTTCAACCGTAGGGACAAGTACCAATATCCTATCCCCCGGGGAAAAGGTACGGGTCTTTGCTCCACGGTTGTACACTCTCTGCTGTGCCAACTGCGCTTGGGCCAAATGTTCCTTCACGATGGGCATTACCTGTGCAATTCGATCTTGCATCAGGGCGACATGCTCAATCACACTCCTGTGGGGAGAACTCTCACTTTCCCAAGTTTCCTTGGCAATATCCAACAGCCCTCTTGGGTGTCTCCCATACAGTAACTCAAAGGGGGAGAATCCCGTAGAGGATTGGGGCACCTCCCTAATAGCAAACATCAAATAAGGAAGTAGACAGTCCCAATCCTTTCCATCTCTATCCACCACTTTCTTCAACATTTGTTTTAGGGTTTTGTTGAATCTTTCAACCAGCCCATCGGTTTGGGGGTGATACACAGATGTACGCAATTGCGTCACTTTGAACAATTTACACAGCTCTTTCATAACCCGGGACATAAAGGGTGTACCTTGGTCCGTAAGCAGTTCTTTACAAACCCCACCCGGCTAAAAACAAGAGATAGCTCTTTGGCTATGGTTTTGGCCGAGGTATTTCTGAGAGGGATCGCTTCTGGATAACGGGTGGCATAGTCCATTATAACCAATATGTACTGGTGCCCCCTAGCGGACTTGATTATAGGACCTACCAAATCCATTGCGATTCTCTCAAACGGGACCTCAATGATGGGTAGAGGGACCAGCGGGCTACGGAAATGTGGCATCGGGGCCGACCTCTGACACACAGGGCAGGAGGAACAATAATTTTCTATGTCCTTCATCACCCCAGGCCAATAGAATCTCTGTAATACCCTCTCTCGGGTTTTCTCTGTCCCCAGATGACCTCCAAGAATGTGCCCATGGGCCAACTCCAACACCAACTTCCTGTAAGGTTTGGGCACCACCAGCTGCTCAACGGTTTCTTCTGCCCTTTTTGCCACCCGATACAGTAGGTCCTTCTGTACGCTGAAGTATGGGTAAGTGCAGGTATTATCTGGGTTCACTAACTCGCCATCTATTTCCACTACGTTTTCCCGTGCCTTTATTAGGGCGGGGTCTTTTAACTGTTCTGTGGCAAAATTTTCCCTGTGAACCTCCAGATCAGAAAACTCCACAGATGGTAGGTTTTCGTCTGAGGAGGTGGGCTCCTCTCCAGTTTCTTGAGTCTCCCCTGCCAATACTGACAAGGGAAATTCTGGAGAGTCCTCACCACTCTCAGAGGAGTTCTGGCTATCACATTCCTGGTACATAGGGGCACCAGTGGGGGGCTCAGGATCATCCCACAGTTCCCAGAACTTCGGAAAATCCCTTCCCACAATGGCATCATGCGGTAATTGAGATACTAACCCCACTGGATGAGAGAGGGTACCTTTGGGGGTCTCGAAACACACTGTAGTCACTGGATACTCTCGGGTGTCCCCATGCACACAAATAACAGCTACCTTGCTATTCCCAGAGACCTCTGTTTTAACTAATTCAGCCTTTATCAGGGTCACAAGGCTACCTGAATCCAGTAATACCACAACATTTCTACCATTAATACACATTTTGCATAAATGTTTCTCAGTTCCCCGAATGGCAGTGCATGCGACTGTCGCACACAGCGACTGACGTCTGTCCATCAGAAAGTCACATTGCATGGGTTCCTCCACAACCGGGCAATTTGCTGCAATATGTCCCGCTTGCCGGCAGCGGTAGCAAACGATCCTTCTTGCGGCCTCTTGAGCCGCTGATTTCCCAGGCTGTTCTCGCCAAACTTGGGGTAGAGCTCCCACCCTCTCACTCTCTCCACCCTCACCCCTTGGAATCCTCTTATCCGCCCCTGGGGATGGTCTGGTCTTAGGGTGGAAAGTCCGAGAGTCTCTGGAAGAGGCCGTCAGGTTCTCTGTAGCCAAGTATCTCTCTACACGATCCACAAGTTTACCGGCCGTTTCTGGGTCTCCATGGCTTACCCACTTTTGAATGGCGGTAGGAAGAGCTCTCAAGAAACGATCCATCACAACACGTTCCACAATCTCCGGTGCGGACAAAGTCTCTGGCTGTAGCCACTTCCTGCTCAGGTGAATGAGATCATACATTTGAGACCTGGGGGGTTTTCCAAGCTGGAAAGTCCAGTTATGCACACGCTGAGCCCGGACAGCCAGGGTGACACCCAGCCTTGCCAATATTTCAGCTTTTAGCATCACATAGTCTTTTGCTTGGTCAGGCTCTAGGTCATAGTAAGCCTTCTGCGATTCACCAGTTAACAGAGGAGCCACCAGTCCAGCCCACTGCTCCTCAGGCCACTTTTCTCTTTCAGCAGTCCTTTCAAATGTGGTCAAAAATACCTCTGGATCATCCTCTCCAGTCATTTTTGTCAATAAACGACTCACCCCAAAGGACGCGGTATTAGTGGGACGGCTTTCCTCACTGGTCTGCGGACGTTGCTGCATTACTGCTTCCATTTGTTGTAGTCTCTGCTCTTGCTTCTGTAACAGGTCTATGAAGCGGGCCTCAGATTGCTGCTGGGCTTGTTGATGAGCTTGCTGCTGGGCTGCAAGGCTCCTTTGCAAACCTGCATTTGTCTGCTGTTGATTGGCATTTGCTAGAGCCAGCTGTTTCAGTATCTCCTCCATGCTGGCTTAAAAAAAACTGCCACTGGTTCTCCACCAACTGTGAGGGGGTTAACTCGGTAGCGGGTGTGTGTGACCCCCTGGTTGGGCTCCCCACACAAAAACAGGGCCAGCAGACGGAGGTTGTGGTTTTCAAAATCAAAAGGTGCGGTTTATTTCTCTATGTACAGTGACAAAACACAGCAAAGCCAAAAAGAAACAAACAAAATAAATCCTGGTCAGTTTGACCTCTGACTAAACATGCAGGTTTCCTAAACTAACAACTGGGATCAGCCTGGTGCTGTCCTAGTCCCTAAGTCCCTGGTTTAGTAAAAGTCCACACAAATAGCCACACAGGCTTTGCCTCACCGCACAGGGGTTCACTCTCCCTAGACAGTCCACACAGGTCTGGTTCCAGGCATGAGCAAACACCTAATGAATCTGGGAGTTTTTATAGAGGCCTTAAACGAACTGACAGGCTTCAGCTGGTCTCATCAACTCCCTGCCTCACGACGCCCAGCACTCTCCCTAGAGGTATGAGTCATTCATGAGCCCACTAGCCTCAGCTGGGCTTCATCAACTCCCTAGTTGTATAAGTCGGCATAAAGCCTGAATCTGGGAGAAATATATCTACCCCCCTGGATGCAACCAGGTGACTTTACCTTCCTGCTGTCACAGAGCCCATTCACACAGGGGCGTCTTTGGATCCGACTCCAAATCGCCCCAGGTCGCCCCTAGTCGCCTCAGGTCGCGCTGGCTGAGGAAATCAATGTAAGTTAATGGAGCCGTCTATATGCACACTACTGCAGTCGCTCCGACTTCAAAAAAGGTCCCTGTACTACTTCAATCCGACTCCTAGGCGACCTGTAACCATTCATTTCAATGGGAGTCGCCTCTCCCTGTCTTAATAGGAGCGACTCTCCAGGAAGATAACATACATTTCTCCTGCAAAACTCTCCCTCCCCCCTCCCTCCCACAGAGCTGATTCTTGTTTGATTGGCCACTGGAATGTCTCTTGTCCTGCAGGCAACTTGGAGTTGCCTTGTAAATAGCTCCAGGTCCTGCTGTGATTCATACTCAGGTTGTGTCTGAGTTGCCTCATAAAATCACGCTGGAAGTCGTGTTGCCCCTGTGTGAATGGGCTCTTAAGGTCGGGCTGGTAGTGTAGCCATGAGTGTCAGTGATTTGACACCTCTCCGCCCCTGTCCCTCCAATTGTATGGCAGAAGGGGCATCTCTCACCATGAGAAAGAGAAGTGTGCAAGCGACCTATATGAAAATGTAATTGTGTAGCCCTAATGTGTCAATCTACTAGACATAACACTTTGTTGGATCCCAGCAGAAAGGTGTACATTTCCTATATGGACTTTCTGAGCTCTGTCTTTCCATGCTGCTGGATGGGAATGCTTACATTGTATGATGGCAGTTAATGAGGGTCTCATGGAAGGCCATCTGGCTCTATATGTTTGTTTCCCGTGTGAACTTGTCACCGTAGATCAGCCTCCTTCACTAATTCAGTAAAACGCCAATCTCCCTACGAATCCTGTTAAGACGGCGGAAGAAGTTGCTTTTCCTTTACAAATAGATGATATTCAACAAGAACTCTGCTCAGGTCTAGATCTGAGCTCACAATGTAACATAAGTGAGGCCGAATTTTAGAAGTCTGCTTTAAGCCTGTAATTCTTTAGACATTTCTTTGTAATCTGCAACGTCAAAAATTATTTCGTGCTTAAAATGTAGCAAGTTGCAAAATTAAAATTTACGTATATCATATATGAAATTGCATTTTGTGTGTAATAGACTTCAATGGAGTTGCATCAGAAACGCGAGTGATGCGTTTTTAATGCGTTTTGTGTCTTGCTGACCAGCGCATGATGTTGTACGTCGGCACAATGGCATGGCTGCACAAATGGGCGTAAAGGTACGTCCCCTTTAAATCAGGGCTTAGTGGGCACGCGGCGTGTACTCCGCACCCGCAGGTTCCGTGGACTACATGTCCGCTGGTGTCCCGCGATCGTGACATGGAGAGGCAGAACGGGGAGATGTAAACAAAGCATTTCCCTGTTCTGCTTAGCAACATGACAGAGATCTACTGCTCCCTGTCATCAGGAGCAGTGATCGCTGTCATGTCAGTAGTAGCCCATCATCCCCACAGTTAGAATCGCTCCCTAGGACACACTTAACCCATTGATCGCCCCCTAGTAATTAACCAGTGTCATTTACACAGTAATCAGTGCATTTTTATAGCACTGGTCGCTGTATAAATGACAATGGTCCCAAAACGGTGTCAAAAGTGTCCAATGTGTCCGCCATAATGTCACAGTCACGATAAAAATCGCAGATCGCCGCCATTACTAATAATACAAAAATAAAATAAAATGTGTAGCAATATGGTTATTTTTAATGACGGTACAACATTTAGAAACTCACATGGCTGAGGATTAAAACAGGCACATCTAAGTATGCAATCATCTGGGGTAAAGCTGTCCAGAGAGAGTCCTCCTCACCGCCATTGACATTATCCCTTCCATGCTGTGCTCCGTGAGCGGTTCAAGCCTCGCTTTCAGATCGCTCTACTGCAGGGTAGTCTTCCCTTTCACGATTGCAGACTGCGTTGAGAGCCGGCGGTGCGGAGGACGGTCTATGTGGACAGCTTTACCCCAGGTGCTTAGATGTGCCTCTTTAATCATCAACCATGTGAGTTGCTAAATGTTGTACCTTCATTAAATGTAACCATATTGCTACACTTGGAGGTGCCTCTCTTCTCTTTTATACTCTGTAGCTCCTGCTGGATTTTGCTTTTAATCCCTTGAGGAGGCTTCAATTTGTGGAGGGACATTTTATGGTTACACAACCTATCACATTGCTATAATCTTTTTATCTGGACTATAAACTGAAGGACTTCTGAATAAATGGTTGTGGAACGAATCATCTGAGTTTCCATTATTTCTTATGCGGAAATTTGCTTTGATATACAAGTGTTTTGGATTACAAGCATGTTTCCGGAACAAATTATGCTCGTAATCCAAGGTTTCACTGTATATAGCTGGTTGTGTTTTTTTCACAAATGTTTTAGCCGGTGATTCTTTATTTTACATTCAGCTGTCCCCGCTGACAGCGGATGACTCATTGGTTGTTAAGGATGCGGCGACCTTAGCAACCAGCTATATACAATGTTTTTAACCACTTCAATACCCGGCATTTTCACTCCCTTCCTGCCCAGGCCAATTTTCAGCTTTCAGCGCTGTAACATTTTGAATGACAATTGCGCCGTCATGCAACACTGTACCCAAATTACATTTTTCAATTTTTTTTCCCCACAAATAGAGCTTTCTTTTGGTGGTATTTGATCACCACTGCGGTTTTTATTTTTTGCGCTATAAGCCAAAAAACAGCAACAATTTAAAAAAAAAAAACATTTTTACTTTTTGCTATAATAAATATCCCAGTTTTAAAAAAAAAAATATTTTTTTATTTTCCAGTTTAGGCCGATTATGTAATCTTCTACATATTTTTGGTAAAAAAAAAAAAAATTGCAATAAGCGTGTATATATATTGGGTTGTGCATAAGTTATAGCGCCTACGAAATGGGTTATAGATTTATGGCATTTTTTTTATTATTATTATTATTATTATTTTTTACTAGTAATGGCCGTGATCTGCGATCAGTGCTATAAATAGCCTTTGATTACTGTATAAATGTCACTGGCAGGGAAGGGGTTAACACTAGGAGGCGATCAAGGGGTTAAATGTGTTACCGAGGGAGGGATTCTAACTGTGGGGAGAGGGGACTGACTAGGGGAGGAGACCGATTGGTGTTCCTTTATACTAGTGTAGCGGGGTCTCCTTTAAGACTCTCAGGACTACCTTACCCAGAACCCCATTCAGCACCCTGGATGCAATGTTTCCACCCCAGAGACTCATGGGTGGGGTTATATAAGGAGGAGGGGAGGCTGCGCTTGGTCTCTTTGGGACACGAGACTTCAGTGGAGAGATCTTCCTGTGCGGATCCGTTGTGGTGCAAGGCCTGAAGCCTGGGGCCTTGCGCTGCTACCCAAAAGAGCCTTCCACCCCATCGCGAGCCTGGGTGGCATCTGACTCGGTTTCCTCAACCGCTGCTGAGCCGGAGACCAGACCGCTGCAGACGCTGTGTGGAGACACAGCAGGTGGAAGTTCCCGGACTGGGATCGCGTCCGGAGGGGTGAGCGAGCACATGCTCAATCCACAAATACTGTATACCATTGTTAGGCCTACAGACTGCCGTGGCCCACCAGTTCCTATTTCAGTTTCCCCTCCCCTGGAGATCCATAGCTGAACTGAGTCAAACGGATCTCTAGTGGAGTGTACTGTGTTGGCATTTTCTTTCCTTTGGATTACAAATGTGCTCCTAAAATGTGCACCACCGTTTAAAGACTGCATGCGAAGAATTTTACCCCCCCTAGAGACTGAGTTATATGGTCAGGCCTGGCCATCTAGATAGATTATTTAGTTGCTGCACCATAGGGCGCATAGTGAAGTACTGTTACACGTTGCGCGTGTGCGCCATATCTTAATAGTTGTAGTGTGCCTATTGCTGCAGGGTTCTACAGAGATATTCCTGTGATTTGTTATAACTGTTGATTTTATTGTCAGTAGAAAGTAAACTCGTTATTCTTCTATCACTGCATTGGTGTCTGAATTTAACCATAGAGCATAAGATATATATATTACCCTAGACTAACTGTGCCAGAAGGGGGTCGAGTAAATTGCTGGGGGTTGGCAGAGCTGTCTTCAGGGCCCAAACTAAATCTGCGGCCCTCTTAGCTGAAGGTATCGCTACACTAGGAACACCCGATCTGTTTCCTTTCCCCTGACAGGACGTGAATCTGTGTGTTTACACACACAGATCCACGTTCCTGTTCTGTAATGAGCGATCGCGGGTGCCCGGCGGTCATCGCAGCCGCCGGGGCACGCGCATACCCGTGCCGTTCCTTGAGAGCCCTGTGCCGCACCTGAAACTCCTGCAACGTCATTGCGGCTCGGCCATTCAAACCGCCGCAGTCAGTGAAACCAGAAAGAAGACCGAATGAAGATGGAAGCCTCTGCAGGGGTGGCAATGCGCCGCTGGAGGGCTTAGTTTCAAGGTAAGTCTTTCATAATGTGCCAGTGTGCGATGCATACTAACACATCATGTTTTTACCTTGCAGGGTTGTTTTTTTTTTGTTAAACATTTTCTACCACTTTAAGGGGGTGGATTTAAAGGTGCCAGAACCCTGGGGACTTGTTCTATATCAATTTTGCGTTGCTGTTATCATCCAATAATATGATGGTGGTGTGATCTGGATATTGGATTGACTACTTCTACACCCAAGGGATTTCCATGGTGATCTTAGGTTGTGATGAAGGTAAATGAGTCTAGAAATAAAGTGCTACACCATAATTTGTGAGTCCAGATATGTTATTTCCAAAGGCAGATTGTTTACAGAAGCTAAAACATTTTTGGGGCTAAACTCCATTTCTTCATCAGGATTTAAAGATACAATGGATACAGACCCAAAGATCAATATCTAATTGAGTGTTCTGATAGAAATTGAGTTTGCACATTATTCATGAGCAGCAAGTTCAAGCAGTCAAACACATGATTAGTTATTGATATTTAAGCCTGCATACAATGTTCCTTTGTTTCTTCAAGCCCTGATGAAGAGGGCAAGGCTTATGCCGCGTACACACGGCCGTTTTTAATGTCATTGAAAAAAAACGACGTTTTTCTCGACGTGAATTTTCGCGTTTCCTCTCAAGCCTGCCTTGCCTACACACTATCGTGAAAAAAAAATGCCCGAGCAAAGCGCGGTGATGTACAACACGTACAACGGCACAATAAAGGGGAAGTTCTATTCGGATGGCGCCACCCTTTGGGCTGCTTTTGCTGATCCTCGTATTAGTAAAGTTTGGTGAGAGACGATTCGCGCTTTTCAGCCTCATGCTCTTCAGTTCGTTATAGCGTGACGAATGTGCCATCTCCATTACGAACGATAGTTTTAGCAGAAGGAGCGCTCCCGTCTCATACTTGATTCTGAGCATGCACATTTTTTTCCCCTCGTAAAAGCATACACACTACCGTTTTTCACAACGTTAAAAAGAACGACGTGAAAAACGACGTGAAAAAATAGAGCAGGTTCCAATTTTTTTTAGCCCATTTTTCACGTCGTTAAAAATGCTCTGGAGTCTACACACGATCGTTTTTAATGACCAATTTAAAAAATTGAATTTTTCACGCCATGAAAAACGGTCGTGTGTACGTGGCATTAGCTCTGAAAAGTGTTGGATTCTGTAAACAATTTGTCTTCATGATACACGTATATCTGGACTCAAATACTACTGTTGTGGACCATATAGTGTTTTTATTGTTGTCTGTGTTGCAGCAGGGGAGATTAAATTTTTATTTTACCTAGTTACCATTGCCTCTGGGACTAAAGTAAGTGAAATTCCAAAATTTTGAGTTGTCACCAAATTGGGAATAGGGAGAAATCTTCCAAAGGGGTACTTGCTTTCGTGACCACTATCTAAGAGGGGCTTTGCCTCATTTTGAAGTAATATCCCCTTTCTATTGCCTTTACTGTACAGAAAGTAAATGGTATTATCTTGAATGAGATACAGAAGGCCTAGGAGAACATGTGAGGTTTATACATTCCCTACTCTAATCTAAAATTGGGAAAAAAAGGTGTTGGCAATAATACAGTGCTGAACATAGTCACATAGTTAGTCAGGTTGAAAAAAAGACACAAGTCAATCCAGTTCAACCATAAAAAAATTCAATAATAATAATAATATCATACAATCCCATATACCCAATTCTATACCCACAGTTGATCCAGAGGAAGGCGAAACACCTCAGCAGAGCATGATCCAATTTGCTACAGCAGGGGAAAAATTCCTTCCTGATCCCCCAAGAGGCAATCGGATATTCCCTGGATCAACTTTACCTATGTAGCACACAGATCCCTTACCTCCTCAAGGCAGGACACACTGTACCACAATGCCCAGGTCCCTTCTTAAATAAGAGGGTGAGCGGTGTTCACAAATTGTTGGGTCCCGCAGCGAGTTACCTTCCCTCGGCTGGTTCTTACCCCTAGAGTGTAGGGAAGAGTCTGTTGTAGGTGCACCAATAAGGCCAATGTCCAGACAAGGTTAAACCTTAATGAATGAAGGTTTATTTTCTTTATGCTGACAACTGGATAGGAAAGTTGGAGTTGAAGAATAAAAGGAAACCGCTCCCTTTGGGCCATGAGTCCTGAAGACATTTTTACTTTTAATTTTATTTTTTATAATCTTCTATCAACTGCCGGCTGGGCATGACAGGCAGGATAATATAGATCCTTGTAGTCCCCCCAGTCTGGCCATCGAGCGTGAGCAGGCCTTAGCTACGTGCGGGGTCGGCTACGATATACCCCATGGCTCTAGGTCCTGCGGCTCAGGACCCCGGGTCTGGTATGTCAGAAGAGGCGGACCAGGACCTTCCCTATGAGGAGGACCCTTCGTCCGGGTCAGCTCAAGACAGGGCACTTGTGAGTGCACTTGCCAATGCTGTGAGTGTCACTCTCAAGCTGGAAGATGCAGCTGGGACTTCCACAGCAGGGTCTGTCCCTTTTGGGTCGTACAAACCGACCCCTATCTGTTAAGGTTTTTCCTTTATGTTGATTTCTTTGACAAGTTCATAGATGAGGAATGGGAACGGCCGCAGAGGCCCTTTTGCGGTCCCTAAGCGCATGGCGGTCCGTTACCCATTTGAAGAGAGCCTTTTGAAAAATTGGGCTTCTCCTCCGGTCGTTGATCCCCCGATCTCTCGGTTAAATAAAGTAACCACTATCCCGGTGGAGGGGACCCCTGCTTTTAAGGACCCTACTGATAGGAGGTCCGAAGCGGTGAGCCGCTCCATGTTCACCATGCTGGGGTCAGCATTGCGGCCTATATTGGCTGCTACCTTGGTGTCCCAGACACTCACTGAGTGGGCTAAAATATTGCACCAGACTGTGGAGGAGCATTAGCTCCCTCCAGAATGCGTGTGACTAGCCGAACAGTTGGTACAGGGACTCGTGTACGTCTGTGATGCAACCCTGGATGCAGCCTCTTTGATCTCCAGGGCCTCAGCATCTGCGCTGGTATTGCGCCGCCTAATATGGCTGAAATGCTGGTCCGCTGACCAAGCTTCTAAGAAAGCTCTGGCAGATTTGCCTTTCAAAGGTGGGAGGTTTTTTGGTGCCTCACTGGATGACATCATTAAGGATGTCACTGGAGGTAAGAGCACACTTCTCCCTCAGTCCACTAAAGGGAAGGAGCCGCGCCGTAAGCCGGTGCCCTCCTTTCCCACACAGAAGCGGTATTTTCGTCAGTCGGGACCTGCCGGCAGACCCTCCCAAGCAGACAAAGGTCCAGCTTGAGAGGGTCTCCCCCCTGTAAGTCCCCACTCACCAGAGTCCTGGGCTTCATGGTAGCCTCTTTCGAGGCAGTACCATATGCCCAATTCCACACTCGGGTCTTGCAGAAGGAGATTCTCTCCAAATGGAACAGATCTCCGTTGTCTTTGGATCGTCAGATTCAGATAAGTCATCTTGTCAGATCCTCTCTGAGTTGGTGGCTGAGATCCCCGGCTCTTCTTGGGTCTTGCAGAAGGAGATTCTCTCCAAATGGAACAGATCTCCGTTGTCTCTGGATCGTCAGATTCAGATAAGTCATCTTGTCAGATCCTCTCTGAGTTGGTGGCTGAGATCCCCGGCTCTTCTTGGGTCTTGCAGAAGGAGATTCTCTCCAAATGGAACAGATCTCCGTTGTCTCTGGATCGTCAGATTCAGATAAGTCATCTTGTCAGATCCTCTCTGAGTTGGTGGCTGAGATCCCCGGCTCTTCTGTCCGGGAAGTCGTTCCTCCCCTTTCATTGGACTGTGATCATGACGGACGCCAGTCTGACCGGTTGGGGGGGAGTTTGGGGGGTTCAGGTGGCCCGGGGCCGCTGGACTCTGACCGAATCCCAACTGCCGATCAATGTTCTGGAACTCCGAAGCAGTTTACATTCCGGGCATGGAAAACTCTCAGGCAGACTATCTGAGTCACCAGATGCTGGACCACGGGGAATGGTCGTTACATCCGGAGGTTTTTCAACTCCTTTGCCGGAGATGGGGCACGCCAGACGTGGTTCTCCTGGCTTCTCGACTCAATCGTAAATTGTCGAGGTTTATGGCCAGGTCCAGAGATCCCTGGGCAGACGCGTCAGATGCGGTGGTGGCCACGTGGGGTCAGTATCGGCTAATTTATGCCTTTCCTTCACTGAAGTTGCTTCCTCGTCTACTCCGCAGAGTAGAGACCGAGGGAATTCCGGTGATTCTAATCGCCCCAGATTGGCCCAGGCGTCCCTGGTACGCTGACCTCGTGCGGCTGGTGGCGGAGGTGCCCTGGCAACTGCCAATGATGGAGGACCTTCTCTCGCAAGGTCCCATTCTTCATCCTGCTTTACAGTCGCTGGCTTTAACGGCATGGCTATTGAAAGCCAGGTACTAAGGAACCGAGGCCTGTCGGATTCGGTCATTTCAACCATGCTGAGGGCACGGAAATCTTCTTCTAGGATGATCTACCATCACACATGGAGAGCCTACATCTCTGTGTGAGGAGATGGAATAGCGTCCACGGACTTATTCGGTTTCCAGGATCCTGCTGTTTTTACAGTGCGGAGTAGATCAGAAACTTGCCTTAAGCACCATTAAGGGGCAGATTTCAGCCTTGGCTGTTTTCTTTCAGCGACCCCTGGCGGCTTATTCACTGGTAAGTACGTTTGTGCAATGGGTCCGACATGTGGCTGCGACCACCACTACCTCCGTGGGATTTGAATCTGGTGCTCTCGGCGCTTCAGAAACCTCCTTTTGAGAGCATCAGGGAAATTCCTCTTTTGACGCTCTCTCAGAAGGTGGCCTTCCTGGTAGCCGTCACATCCGTCAGGAGGGTTTCTGAATTGTCGGCCTTGTCTTGCAAGTCCCCATATTTGGTCCACTATAAGGACAAAGTGGTGCTACGCCCGCAGTCGCCTTTTCTTCCAAAGGTGGTTTCGGCCTTTCACCTGAATCAGGACATTGTACTTCCATCCTTGTGTCCTCGGCCATCGCATGCCTTGCGGGTGTACCTGTCTGCTACGGCTCCGTTCCGGAGGTCTGACTCACTGTTTGTGTCAGTGACTGGTCCGCAGAAGGGCCTGGCGGCTTCGTTGGCCACCATTTCTCGGTGGATCAGGCAGACCGTCATCCAGGCATATGCCCTTAAGGGGCTGGTGCCTCCCTTTCCCGTTACGCCGCATTCGACCAGGGCTATTGGGGCCTCCTGGGCTTTCCGACAAGTGTCTGTATCACAAGCAGTGGCGGCTGGTGCTCAACATTTTGGGGGGGGGGGGAGCAAACAAACTGAAAAATAAAAAAATCATCAATTGTCGCCACTGTGCCCATTAAACACAGCCACTGTGCCCAAACGCCACCAGTTTGCCCCCCCAAATGCAGCCAGTTTCCCCCCCAAATGCAGCCAGTTTCCCCCCCAGTTTCCCCCCCCCCCCAAATGCAGCCAGTTCCCCCCCCCCCCAAATGCAGCCAGTTTGTCCTCAAATACAGCCAGTTTCCCCCCAGTCCTGCACTTACCTTCCTCGGGTCAGCGCCGTCCTTCTTTCGTCCTTAATGTCTTCTCCCGCCCTCGATATTGCTTCAGCCAATCAGGTTACCGGTAACAAGACCCGGTGAACCTGATTGGCTGAGACGCCTGTCAGTGTTAACCAAGGAACGCACCTCCCGTGCATCCCCTGGTTAACTATTTGGAAGCCGATTACAGCCCTCGGGCTCCGATAGGCACTTCCAAAAGCCAACCAGCCGCTGTTATTCAGATGGCCGGCGCTCAACAGGGGGCTGGCCATCTGAATAGTGGGCGGCGGCGGCGGCGACAATACATAGGTTCATGCAATGCATGAATCTATGTATTGTTGTTTTGAGTGATGGGCGCAGGATAGAGAGGGGGTGGTGCTCCTGCGCCCACTATGGACGCACCGCCACTGATCACAAGTGTGTAAGGCGGCGACCTGGTCGTCCGTTCACACTTTAAAAAATTTTTACAAGGTTGATGTGAGTGCATCTTCGGATGCTAGCTTCGGCCGCAAAGTTTTGCAGGCGGCTGTTTGAGGTTGCGACTCCTACGTTGAGGAGCTCTGCTTATTTGGGGCGAAATTGTTTTTTTGATTGCTGTGCCCACCCCTCGTTTTTTGACACTGCTTTGGGGCGTCCCAATGGTCAAGAATTAAGGAGCTGTGTCTGTCCATGGACGAAAAGAGAAAATAGGATTTTTTGTACTCACTGTAAAATCCTTTTCTCTGTCGTCCATGGACGGACACAGCACCCACCCCTCCTTTTTTAGTTTGTACTGCTTTTTTACGAACTGAGGCTGCTGACTGCAGGGTGGAGGGTTATGTCCGGAGGGACCACCCCCTGGGCGGGGCTATTCAACTCTGTTAAAGTAACATGTATTAAATTTCTAACATGTTCTGCCTAGTCCTCTCCTATAGAACAGGAACATAACCCAATGGTCAAGAATTAAGGAGCTGTGTCCGTCCATGGACGACAGAGAAAAGGATTTTACGGTGAGTACAAAAAATCCTATTTTTGTGTGATTTAGCCACTCATTTTTAGCATATTGGATCTTATGGTTCATGTAACCGGGTCCATGGCAGAGATGTGTCCTTTTTTTCTACATACTGTGTGCTAAAAGACTGTCCCCCTTTATCATTTCAGAAAGTTGATCGGTTAGCACTTGCATGCAGGTTTTGCTTTATTGGCTGTATATTTTTTGATCAATGACTTCATCATTGGTGAGGCAGCCAAGCAAACTAGCATTTCCTGAAGCGGAATTCAGTAGTAGCAGCCTCAATTTTGTCAACGTCTAATGCTTTCTAGCAAAAATTGCAAATGTGGAAAATTTAGGAGGCCATGCCAACTTACATTAATTTGAATTTAAAGCCCAACTCCAGAAACAACAAAATAAATTCTCTTGCAGTGCCAACCCACTGCCAAGGGATACTTACTAAGTCTAGAGGGCTGCAGAAGAGGCCGTATTCCATACCTTCTCTTTGTTTTAGCAAGCTCCCTCGATCCATGTGACAGGACCACTGGAGCCCCCTCCGCAAGCTGCTCCTTGCTGTGGCTGCACTTTTGCCTCCACCACGTACAATGCAAGGCAAAGCCCCTCTCTGGGGTATTGGTAGATAAGTAATGCAGCCTCTCATCTTACCCCTTAGGCCTAGTGAGCATTTAACCCTTACAGAGAGGGAGGGCCACTGCAAGGGTATTTTTCTTTTTTTCAATTTGTGCCCCATTATGGGCTGAAGCGGCTTAGAGGCACTGCAGCCTCTGGTTGCAGGGTACCATGCTTGGTCTTGGTGTTGCTGTGTATGAACTAGGCTGCAGTGGGCTTGATGATTGAACCAGGGAACGTGCTGGTCTCTTTTTGTCACCTTAAGTCGTGTAGAGAAAACTATTGCGTAAACTATGGGGATTTAGGTAGCAGAGAAGCCAATTGCAGCTAAATGCCAAGGTGAATCTTGCAGCCATCCAGCAATTGGGTTGTGTCCACTGAATGGCTTTAAAAGATATATTTTCTATGTGCCTGGAGTGTGTCTTTAATGAATAGAGTGAGGCAGCTTCGCTTTTGTCTAATAAGGCAGTCATTAAATCCACAGTTAATACTAGAGAAGCAACGGAGGAAAAGAAACATCATTTATGATTCATAAACCATTCAGCGCCACTATATTCTTTATATTTCCCAAATCTGTAAATTGTGTATTTCTCTAATATAGCGCTCATTTGGCTGAATGGAACGTTATGGTTTGTTCATTATCTCGGCGTAATGAGCACAGTCAGTAAGCAGTATAATCACACGGTTTAAGAGGCTTTGTAAATTGTGTCAGAAGGAAAAAATATGCAAAATCCAGTACTGTACATACATCATATCATATAATAGAGGAAATAGGATAATACATTGCTTCTTAGGATTTCAGGGCAGACTTGACTTGGTGGGGGTGTAGGTGGGAGAAAGACAGAAGCAGGTTCTAATGAATAGGTGGGTAAGGTTGTGACCTAAAGCATGTTCAGGGCTGCCCATCTCTTACTTTAAAGAAGAATTATCACAATTTTTTTTATATTATAGAATTCCCGATGGGACAAAATACATGTAGTACTTTTTTCCCCATCTCCCTAGGTGCCTTGTAACACTAGCTGCAATGTGGCCAGGGTCCCCTCCCCCCCTATTTTGGGGAAAGACTGCCCATCGCTGCAGCTAGTAAGGAGACCAATGCTTTGATACAGAGCCCCCATCTCAGTGTCCATCTCTTGTGTCCCAGTGTAAAGATGGGCCACATAGGTTGCTGTTGGTGGCTGTGGACCCTGGACCCACCCCAATTTTCGTTGCATAGGACAGTCACCTACCTGTTGTTTCAGAGAATCTCTGCCATATTGTGTCACCTTCTCCTGGCCTAAAGACTTCTCACACAAATATTTCTGGTCTGAGGCCTGTTACCCGGAGTAACAACAGGGGTCTCAAACTGGCGGCCCTCCAGCTGTTGCGAAACTACAAGTCCCATCATACCTCTGCCTGTGGGAGTCATGCTTGTAACTGTCAGCCTTGCAATGCCTCATGGGACTTGTAGTTTCGCAACAGCTGAAGGGCCGCCAGTTTGAGGCCCCTGGGTTATAAGAACATTGCAACACATTGGTCGTTCAGACTCGCTGACTGCAGTTCACAAAGCAGAGCACTTATTTCTTTCTCGTCACCCAACTGTGGAACACTTAAAGGTCTCCCGAAACAGTAAAGCCATCTTCCCCAGATGTTACAGCCTTTTAATCAAGGGTGTTACTCACACACAAAGAAGATCCTCCATAGGCCCGGAGGCCACTCTAAACCAAGCTACAAGACCCACAAGGCGAGGGTCAAAGTATCCTCACTCACTACCCTGGCAGTTCAGCACAGCACTAGATCTCTGCAGATCAGGGGGGTCCAGCTCTCATACCCCAAGTGCATGGACTTGACCAAAAGGTGACATATAAAGGGGCGTTCGCTCCACCCACTACATCACTAAAGGAGGGATAACAATTACAGGGGCACTAACCCTTTCCAACACCCCACTGCACTCAATAGTTTTCCTGCTGACCCCCCCCCCCCTGAATGGGCACAGTAAGAGGGTGTCATTAACACTTCCCCACGCCTATTCTAAAAAAGAAAAAAATTTAAATGTCTGGAGTTGGACTTTAACACTTTTGCTCCCCCATTTAAGCGGTTCTTTGAGCACACTCTCAGCACAGAAGCTTGAAGACCAAAGAATGCATATCTGTGAAGGCTGCGAGCTAAGGCCCACCTTTCCTGCCACCTCATATATTCCTCATGCCAGTGGGAAGAGATTAAACACCTATCTAGTTCCAGCAGGGACCTATTTTGCTCCCAGTGACACCAAAACAAGCATAGAAAATGAATCTCCATAGAGGGGACGCACAGCAATGTGAACCTGGCAGACAGACGTTCTAACTATTTTCTGTTCTATCAAAAGCTAAAAAAAAAAAAAAAAAAGAAATACACATAATAATGGACTAGAAATGCACATTACAGCATATCCTCATTTTCCTCTTCTTGGTTGCGTCTGCATAATTATCCTCGCAGGTTGCCTTTTACATTTACAAAGCTTGTTTCACCTATTACTGAGACAGGTATATATTTTTATAGTGCTTGCGTCGGCATTTAGTGCCTTTTTTTTTTATTCATCTGTTGCCATAAACTGTTTGCGATTTATTTACACGCTGTTAGCCAGGAAGCAATGCGTCTGTTTGTCTAGCTATTTACATGCTGCATGAATTGTTTATCATCTGTGGATACATAATTATGTATTTATGACTTGAATACTACATTGTCTTACTATCACTGCGCATCTACCTTGTCTCTCACTTTTTTTCTTTTTGCTTTAGACATTTTGTATCTTTTTTGACTGTAAAAATATTTCTTTTTGTGAACCAATTCACTGTGTTGATTGTATAAATTAAATCTGTTTAATGTTGGCGATACGTGTAGAGATTTGTGATCGATTTAGATATGAGCAAAGCAAAAAAAGTGATCTGCCATTGATTATATCATCAAACAATGCAACACACATGGTATTTTTCCACATATCTCAACCAACTAAAAATATTGTTCGATAATATGATCTATGAGATATAAATGTAAGCGATCTATCAAAAACAATCATTTAATCGACCTGGATTATTATATGTGGATATTTGCTCATATGATCAGAAGCAATCAACAAAGTTCTTTGAGGTATGGCTTTAATTCTCTTTTATCAATTTAGACACCTTAAATAATCAATTTAAAGATCTTAATAATATGCATGTGGCTACTTGTTTTTTTCCTCCACAACACAAACTATTATCCGCAGAGGTTTCACTTTCTGCATTCCTAGTGTAGCGGGTATTTGAATTTAGGGGAAGCATCTGGGTGGTAGTGTAACCCAGATGCACTAATTGCTATGGGATCCGGGACCTTTTTTTGGTTCTCGGAGGACTCTGGTGGTGTGAGGTTCCTTGTGGTCCACAGGTGGCGCTGTTGCCCTGGGCCGGAAGTGAACTTACACCGCAAGAGTCTTTTTGTCTTTCCCTGGAGCTGGTACAGCGGGGCGGGGAACCCGCTGTGACGCAAAGGGAGAGGGGATAAAAGGGGCGGACGCCCTTACCACGGGGTTCAGAGTTCAGAGTCCGGAGTGGGAATCGGAGGACTTGGCCGCACCCAGGCACCTTCAGCTTGGGTGCTGGCATTCCAGTGTTCCAGGCCTAGGTGCCCTTGACCTAGCCGGAGCGGAGATGGAGTCCATCTCAGGCACCTTTAGCCTGGGGTGAGGTACTATGGCGGACGCCTGGGGCTCAGTACCTTCGACTGAGTTCCGCAAGGGTGGAGGAATCCGAGGGGGCCCTAACTCCTTGGGTGCCCGTGTCTGAGTTCGTGAGGACTGGTGTGCGGAACTTCTCTGAAGAGTCCGGCGCAGCATCGCTGGTGACAGAGAGACCTCCGGTTTCTCCCTTGGACGGATTTCCTTCCCCTGACAGGGGCCGTGCTAGCGAAGGTAATTCACAATCTACCTCACATAGTCAGTGGATGTGACTATTTACCACTGGTGATACCACAGTGGTTAGCAACAGAAGGGAAAGGATTGTGCCTCGATCTATCCCCATTATTACTCAGTAAAGAAACTGTATGTTTATATGCCAAGAAGAATAAAACTGAGTTGGACCTATTCACTGTGTGGAACTCTGGTTACTAGGAGCAAAGGAGTCAGGGACGAAGTACTGGACTTGACTCTAGGACACCTACACAAGGCCCAATCTTTCTGGCCTTCACCTCTCAGCTATTGAGGACATGGGCCGTAGTGTATCTCATCCCTCTCCCCAGCACTGAAACCCCTAGACGAAGAAAGACAAGCCGAGTATGAGAAAGGGAGAGAGGGGTGAGGCCGCTACACTAGCACTGGTCGCGTTTGCAGTTAACTAGGCTACCCTACCTGGTCACCTCAACGGGCTTTAAGACCTTCCCTGCCCTGCAAGAACAACACAAACTTTCTAGCTCTTAAGTCTTGAGATATCTCCAGATTAAACATTTTGTATACAGTGAACATCCAACTGCACATCATGACTAGCTACAAACACCTATCGTGTTGGACCCCCTCGCCAAAGGGGTGATCATTAAACTCCTGTATAGCCCCATTATCCGCCTCTAGATCATTCCCCCTCCACATCCCACATGTGGCTAAGTGGACAACCGAGGTACCCTTGCCTGAGGACTGGTCTGAAATCTGTCACGCAACCCATAAGGTATCTCTAAACATCTACACCTTGAAAACGTCCTATAAAGTAATGTTGAGATGGTATATGTTTTAATGCCATACAGGATAGTGAAATATGTTCTGGGCTATTCGCCCACCTGTTTTTCGGGGGCTGTGGTGAGCCCGAACATATCTCCACACTTGGTGGACCTGTGCTCTCAAGACCTTTTTTGAGTCAGAATTTTCCAATGCCTCTCCCATCTATTTGATATGAACCCGACTCTCAAATAGCTTTGCTAAATGTTGCACTCTCAGAGCTGACTGGGAGCCAATCTCATCTTCTCTTTTACATCACAACTGCTACGAAACAGACCGTCACTATATCCTGGAAAACCCTAACACTTTGTATAATTGCAACCAAAAAAGAGTCACATGGGTGATGATGCATGCAAAAAATTGAGGCCATCCTGGATTGATAAATAGCTGCCCCCGGAATTCGATGGTACTCGTTTGGAACCATGACCTCATTGATAGCTAGGCTTTCTGTTGGCATTCTCCAGGCTCCTCCCAGAACGACTCCCTAGGCCACTTTCCACTTGCCCCTCCTGTCATTCTCCTCACCTGTTTAATTTTTGGTTTCCTCAGCTCACGACCCCAGAGCTGATCGGCACTTAACCACATCCCCAAGCTATGGGGTGGGCCAATCAAGTGCTGGGTTGCCTGCCCTTCTCCTTTTGCTTAGTCTCTGATCAACTAGCTGCGTCCACGGGCCGCATTCACTATAATGACAGGTTGCCAGCAACCGCAGCTACTCGCGGTTCTTTTCACAGCTAACGATTACCTGTGGTGATCGCTGCTGGATGCACTTTGTATACATCCAGCAACGATCACCTCGCTGGCTGTGCGGAATGCCACAAATATCTGCGGCCCGGTGGTTGCACCTAGCTTCTCAGAGCCACAGCAGAAATCAGACGATTCCTGCAACTACAATTTTGCACTGGCCTAGATTGCCAGTGTGAGTGTAGGCTTAATGTCCAATTTAATACGGTATATTAAGAATGATGTGGAAATGGCCTTCTTTGTAGCATTTTATTGAATTATACAGAAGGGGTCTCCAATCTTTTTAAATAAAGGGCCAGTTTGTTGTCCTTCAGACTTTAGGAGGACCAGACAGTAGCAAGTGGAAGCAGAAAATGGCCCATCATTGATATTAGTGGGAAGAATGTTTGTGTCAGCGGGAGGAATGGTGCCCTATCTTTGGTGTCAGTGGGAGAAATAGTGTCCCAAGGGCAGAATAAAAGCAAGCAATAAAATGGGTTTTAACCAGTTTCCCTCTAAGGCAATTTTTACATCTTTTGCACATATGTTAAAAGCTACAGTTTGGGCTGTAAATTACTTAAAACCCTCAAAAAATTATATATTTTCTGAATACTGAGACCCTGTATAGTAGATTTTTGGGTCACACAATGTTTTCACAACTTTCTATCAAATTTACATTTTCTGAAAAAAAACACTGAACTTATTATTTAATACAAACAAGAATCGAGATCGCTATTCTACTCCCCCTCACGATCTTAAAAAAGCATTTTCTCGATTCAGTGCAGAGAGTTCTCTGCTCAAGCTGACGGCTGTAAAAAAAAAAAAAGTTTCTCACAACATGATGAAGAGAAACATTGTAAGATATATTTATTTTAGATTAAAGGAATGAACTTCGGTCTGTAAATGAGGTCAGCTTAACCACGTAAAGACTAACCCTTTTGCTGACACTTGTGTACAAGTTAAAAATCTGTATTACTCTTTCGTCCATGGACCGACACAGCTTCTCTATTGACAAAGTGGGTATTATCCGTTAATTAGGAGTGACTAGGCAGAAAAACTTGTAAAAAGTGTTGCATCACACCTTCTACAGTACCGCCCAGGGGGCGGACCCTCTGGGTATAACCTCTCAGTCTGCATCTTCGCAGATCAGTTTTTTTCTGTCTAGCAAGGAGTAGGACATGGCTCCCTTCGGGCCCATTGGTCCGGGGGAAAAAGATATATATTTTTTTGCTACATTTTTGTTTCCTGCGATCTTCGATCAACTGCCGACTGGGTGACAGGCTGGATCCTCGATCCTTGTAGTCTCCCCAGTTTCGGCCATCGAGCGTGTGCCGACCCTAGCTACGCGCTGGGTTTTCCACGACATGCCCGTCGCTCCACGGGTGGCCGGTGAGCCTACGCTCCAGGGCCTGCATCGGACCGCTCGGCTTCGGCTGACCTTACGGCCGAGTCACAGCAGCCTGGCCGGTGAGCTTACGCTCCAAGGCTTGCATCGGACCGCTCAGCTTCGGCTGACCTTACGGCCGAGTCGCAGCAGCCTGTCCGGTGAGCGTCACGCTCCAGGGCATACATATGATCGTCCCTTTTGGGTCCAATCACAGCATGCCTGGCCAACAGTCACCTTCCGTGCGCGGACGATGACCTGTTTGGAATGTCTTCCAGCATAATACATGCAGGATAGGTAAGTAAAACTCCCCTGCCTCGGCTGGGTGATTTAGCTGGACATTCCTGGAGAGATCAAGTAAGTGGTTGTGGCCCCTTTCTTCCCTCTCTCCCTGCCTTTCCCTCCTCCCTGGGCTTCTAGCTAAAGGTTGCTGGGTGCTGGGGGTCACCTAGGGAGTTCCACTGGAGCGGGGCTGGCTGTAACTAACATTTAAAAGAAATGTCATTTCTGCTTACCTGTGTTTGTGTGCTTCCTCCTCCATGCTGTCGGCGGCCATTTTGAGGTGGTCCATGCCGAGTTCGGCCTCTTGTGACTGCCCGGCGGCCATCTTCCTGTGGTTCGGCCACACCCACTGGCCCCTATCAGCTGATCGGCGGCCATGTTTGTCCACCCTGTATGCATATATTGCCGTTCGGCGGCCATCTTTTTGTGGGCTATGGCTGCTTGACCTCTATCTTCGGTCGGCGGCCATTTTCTTAGAGCCCACATTATCTTCCATACAGACGTTTTTGGCAACCATTTTGCGAGAGCCTCCGGCCTCTAGGGTGCATTACACTGGTGCGAAAATTCACACAGGAAATGCTGATAAAAGAAGCAGACTGACACAGCAGCAGCGGGACAGCATCACAGGCGCAACACACGGCAGCATAGCAGTACCGGTCCAGGGTGGTGAGTCCTCTGGGTGACCCAGCATCTCTGCAGCGCAGGAGGGTGGCCTATTGATATCTTGCCTGGAGCCCTGTGAGTGTCAGCGCGTGGTCAGCATGGCATCTGAGCCAGATGTCTTCTCCCCTGAAACACCAGATTTAGCAGCTGGTGCCCCTGAGGTGTCTATGAACGCTATGACGGCAATCCTAGAGGCGTTTGCTGCCAGGGTGGAAGCAGCACACGGGAATACAGGGGGTAGTAAACGCCCCCGTCCCCTGCAAGCTTCTGGGAATAAGTCTGGTGCAGAACCAGGTCCAGCTACGGCTCGGGGCCCAGATTCTGACGCATCAGAGACTGCAGACCGTGACCGGACAGTGAGGATGACTCAAAGTCCAGGTCAGTACGCGAGACGGCTTTGGTATCCGACCTTATTACTGCTGTGCGGGATATGCTAAAATTGGAAAATACTGCAGAAGCAGCAGAGACTCCGGTCCACTTGGGTTTCATAGACCTGCCCGCACTGCTAAGGTGTTCCCTTGTGTGTCTTTTGATAAACTCTTATACAAGGAAGGGGAGAACCCACTGAGGGTCTTTACAGCCCCAAAGAGGTTTGCGGTACGGTACCCCTTTGAGGAGAGTTTTCTGAAGAAATGGACCTCTCCCCCCTATAGTGGACCCTCCGGTGTCCAGACTTAATAGAGCCACCACTATTCCAGTAGAAGGGGCTCCTGTTTTCAAGGACCCTGTGGATAAGAAGGCTGAAGCACTCGCTTGCTACCTATACTCAGTGGTAGGCTCGGCAGTACGCCTGGCATTGGCGGGGGCCCTAGTGTCTCACACACTTACTGAATGGGCAAGATTGCTACTCCAGGAGTTAAGGAGCGAGATGCTCCTCCTGATGAGATAACATTGGCCGACCAGTTGGTCCAGGGCCTTAGGTTTGTCTGCGAGTCAGACATGAATACTATTCCCTTGCTGTCTAAAACTTCGGTTTATGCAGTAGCAATACGCCACCTGATCTGGCTAAAAGGCTGGTCTGCGGACCAGACTTCCAAGAAAGCCCTGTTGGATCTGCCTTTTAAGGGCGACAGACTTTTTGGGGCTCTCTGGATGACATCATCAAGGATGCCACAGGAGGTAAAGGCACTTTGCTTCCCCAAATTAGCAAGGGTAAGGGGCCATGCCAAGGGCAAGGGCCCTCCTTTACTGCACGCAAGCAGTTTTTTCGTCCCCCTAGGGTGACAGGGAAAAGACCCTAGGCCGATAAAGCGCCTGCCCAAGGACAAAAGCGTCCTTGGTCCCACAGACCCAACAAGCCTGCGGACAAATCTGCGTCCACATGAAGGTCCGCCCCCACCCAGCTCTCGGGTGGGGGGACGTCTTCGCAAATTCGCGACTCAGTGGACTGCTCTAGTCTCCGACAGGTGGGTTTGCGAAGTAATCTCTTCAGGCTACAAGATAGAATTTCTCTCTTGTCCACGGGACAGATTCATCACCTCCAATCTCCAGCTACTACCGACCCGTCGGGAGGCCCTGTATGGGGCGGTCCAGGGTCTACTGGAACGCGGGGTAGTTATTCCAGTTCCAGAACAGGAACGGGGTCAGGGTTTTTACTCAAATCTGTTCATTGTGCCGAAGAAGGAGGGGGTTCGGCCAATCTTGGATCTCAGAGCCCTCAATTGCTTTGTGAAAGTACAAAGATTTCGGATGGAGTCGGTTCGATCTGTAGTAACGGCTCTCCATCCGGGGGACTTTCTGGCCTCCTTGGACTTCAAGGACGCATACCTGCATGTCCCCATATACTCCAGACACCAGAGGTTTCTGCGATTTGCTATCGGGAAGGACCACTACCAGTTTGTGGCCCTCCCGTTGGGCCTTGCCTCAGCACCCAGGACGTTCACCAAGGTGCTCGCTCTGATTCTGGCACTTCTAAGACAGCGGGGTATCGCTATCACAGGCTACTTATACGACCTTCTGCTGAAGGCCCCTTCAAGCTCAGAATTAGAGGTAAGCGTGTCCATTACCTGTCAGACTCTTCAAGACTGTGGTTGGATACTAAACACGCAAAAGTCAGTATTGGTGCCCACTCAACGCCTAGTGTACCTGGGGTTGATTCTGGATTCTTCAGAGGCAAAGGTATTCCTCCCTGTGGAGAAGTTGCAGACCCTCCGGGCTGCAGTACGGCAGCTGACTTCCAGGAATTGGTCGTCACTCCGTTTTTTGCATGCGAGTGTTGGGCCTCATGGTAGCCTCCTTCGAGGCGGTCCCATATACTCAATACCACACTCAAGTGTTACAGAAGGAAGTTCTGTCCAGATGGAACAGATGTCCATCATCTCTGGATTATCAAATCCGAGTGAGCCACCTAGGCAGGAGATCCCTGGTATGGTGGCTGACAGCACCGGCTCTAATGGCCGGGAAGTAATTTCTTCCGGTTTACTGGATAGTGATCACGACGGACGCCAGCCTTACAGGTTGGGGGGGAGTCTGGGGTGTTCAGTCTGCGCAAGGTCGCTGGACCCCAGAGGAAGCCCTCCTGCCGATCAATGCCCTGGTAATCCGGGCGATCAGGCTGTACCTCTTCAAATGGTCTCAGAGGCTGCAAGGGCGTCCAGTCAGGATCCAGTCAGACAACACCACAGCAGTGGCATATGTCAATCATCAAGGAGGAACAAGAAGCTCAGCTGCAGCATCGGAGATCGCTCGCATCCTGAAGTGGGCAGAGAGGAGCGTACCGACACTGTCGGCCGTGTACATTCCGGGTGTGGAAAACTGGCAGCCGGACTACCTGAGCCGCCAGATGCTGGACCCGGAGGTGTTCCAACTCCTCTGCCAAAGATGGGGCACACCAGACGTAGCTCTTCTGGCTTCCCGACTCAATCGGAAGGTATTGAGGTTTGTGGCCCGGTCAAGAGACCCATGGGCAGACGCAACGGACGCGTTGGTAGCATCGTGGGGTCAGTATCGGCTAATCTATGCCTTCCCTCCCTTAAGGCTTCTTCCTCTTCTGCTCCGCAGAGTGGAGGCAGAGGGAATTCCAATGATCCTAATCACTCCAGATTGGCCTCAGCCTCCTTGGTACGCCGATCTAGTACGTCTGGTAGCAGACGTCCCCTGGCGCCTACCACTACGGAAAGACCTGCTATCGCAAGGTCCCATACTCCATCCTGCTTTACGGTCACTGGCTTTAACGGCATGGCTGTTGAGAACCAGGTACTGAGAGACCGGGGCCTGTCAGACTCAGTAATCTCTACGATGAGAAGTGCTCGAAAACCGTCCTCTAGGAAGGTTTATCACCGCACTTGGAAGGCCTACATCTCCATGTGTGAGGAAATGAAATGGCATCCGCATACCTATTTGGTTTCCCGAATCCTGCTGTTTTTACAGCATGGGGTGGACCAAAGGCTTGCCCTAAGTACGATTTAAGGGACAGATATCTGCCCTGGCTGTCTTTTTTCAGCGACCCCTGGTGGCTCACTCTCTCGTGAGTACATTTGTGCAGGGGGTTCGACATGTGGCCCATCCGGTCTTTCCCCCGTTACTTCCGTGGGACTTGAACCTGGTCCTCCCGGGTCTTCAGAAGGCACCGTTTGAGAATATTAGAGATATTCCCCTGTTGACACTTTCTCAGAAAGTGGTCTTTTTGGTGGCTGTTACGTCAGTTAGACGAGTCTCTGAGCTGGCAGCCTTGTCCTGCAAGGCTCCCTATTTGATTTTCCACAAGGATAAGGTGGTGCTGCGGCCGCAGCCTTCCTTTCAAAAGTCGTTTCGGCTTTTTATCTCAATGAAGACATTGTACTTCCATCCTTGTGTCCCTCAGCCATCGAATCCTAAGGAGTCGGCGTTGCATTCCTTGGACGTTGTCCGAGCTTTGAGAGTATACCTATCTGCTACTTCCCTGTTCCGGAAGTCAGACTCACTGTTTGTTTCGGTGGCTGGTCCCAAGAAGGGCCAAGCAGTCTCATCGGCCACCATCTCTAGGTGGATCCGACAGATAGTAATCCAGGCTTACGCCTTAAAGGGTCAAGCGCCCCCCTTCCCGGTGACGGCGCATTCGACCAGGGCAATAGGTGCCTCTTGGGCTTTCCGACATCAAGCGTCTGTTTCCCAATTATGTAAAGCGGCGACTTGGTCGTCCGCTCACACTTTCACAAAATTCTACAAAATTGATATAGGTGCATCTTCGGATGCCTCTTTCGGCCGCAAGGTTTTACAAGTGGCTGTTTAGAGTTGCAGCTCCTCCGTTGGAGGAGTGCTGTTTTGTGTTTGGGGTGAAGTTTATTTTTATGCTGTTACCACCCCTCGTTTTTCTCTGACACTGCTTTGGGACGTCCCACTTTGTCAATAGAGAAGCTGTGTCGGTCCATGGACGAAAGAGTAAATAGGATTTTTTACTCACCGTAAAATCCTTTTCTCTGAGTCCATGGACCGACACAGCACCCACGCCTCCTTTTTAAGTTTGTACTGCTTTTTGCCGAACTGATCTGCGAAGATGCAGACTGAGAGGTTATACCCAGAGGGTCCTAATTAACGGATAATACCCACTTTGTCAATAGAGAAGCTGTGTCGGTCCATGGACTCAGAGAAAAGGATTTTACGGTGAGTAAAAAATCCTATTTTTTGCTCGAAAACTTCTTAAAACCCCCAAAAATGTGTGTGTGTGTGTGTGTGTATGTGTGTATATATATATATAGATATATATGTGAGGGGTTACTATCAAAAGTATCCTAACAGACTGCATTGTGTTTCTAATTAAGAAGTTGGCTCCCCCTGGTGTCCGGTTTATGTTATGCTATTGACGTTTGTTGCTTCAGTTACATTATATGAACAAAGCATGGTGGGCATTGTAGTGCGAGAGAAAGTAACTCTATTGCTGTTGGTTGGATTGAGACTACAATACCCACAATGCCACTGTGTTACCAGAATGCAGTGCGCCACCGCAAGTCCTGCTGGGGAATCTGATATAAGGATAAGCAAGGCCTCAGCTCGCTCTCTCTGGACGCCATCTTTCAACAGGAGAGAGGCCTGGTGTGAGTGTGCCTAAGCCAGAGAAGCCTGGGCCTAGAGTTGGAGAGCGGATCGCCGGTGGGGGAATCCTTGTGGACAGCCAGGCTGATTGAGCCAGAGAAGGGACCGTCCTACGTGCCACAGCATCTGGAGCCATCCATCCACCTGCACCTTGTGAGCGGCCACACGGTGAACCGGCGACATCCTGCCTGACGGAGATACCAGTGAGCGAGGGCTTCTTGGTAGTGAGAAGGCACTTGCCTACCCAAGTAGTTTACTTAATTGCAGGAGAGTGGTTCCTAACATCCAATTTGTACTTGCTGACACTTGCCGTGCTACAGTTAGGAAACCATTGCACCTGAGAGTTATACAGCGGCCTGAGAGACCTAGCGGTTCCCTTGTCACCACAGTAAATTTACAGAATTATTATCTTTTCCTCTTTACTCCTCGTTTGGAATACAAATAAGTGTACCAACAGAGCTAGCAGAAGATAACGAGAGTTTAAAGGAACAGTCATCACTTTGCCCTGATCAAAGTTTACCACAGAAGGGACACGCACCACTTTGAACTGTCCACTAGAGGGAGTCATATAGCCATATGAACTTTTAATGCTTGATATAATTTCTTGTATTGTATCTGTTAATTTGCTGTTTAGTTAATGTGTGTGAGATTTGGTGGGGAGGTGTCCCAGTGCTGATATCATAGCATTGGGAGATTCCTCCACCATACACTTACTCACATCTGACCTCAGGTTATGCTAATTGGGTCCTGTGATAAAGAAATATTGAACCAGTTATGTTCCATTGACTTTTACAGGGATCTGTGTATAGTCAAGTCTATTTGTATAACCACTGCCTTACCTTTTTTCCAAGTAAACATTTTGCAACTGGTTAAGTTACATCTTGTGTGGGACTCTATCTATTGCAGCTGCGAGTCAGGTGACCAGTGCCAAGGTAACGGTAAATATATATATGTTACAGTGTGGTTGTAGTGGTCCTTTTTCACCTTTGGGTTCCACATTTATATTTGTTGTCCAGTTGTGCCAAGGGGGGTTCGAGACAAATTTCTGGGGTTGACAGGCAGAGTGCAGGACCAAAAATAACCAGCAGCTCATGCGGAGGTAGTTCGCTCTCTCTCTCGCTCTCTCTCTCTCTCATTCATATATATATATATGTAGCGGGTATTTAAATTTAAGGGAAGCATCTGGGTGGTAGTATGACCCAGATGCGCTGATTATTGTTTATGGAGGACTCTGGTGGTGTGAAGTTCCCTGGGGTCCGAGGTTCCCTGGGGTCCGAGGGTGGCGCTGTTGCCCTGGGCCGGGGGTTGAACCCTCACTGCAAGATCGTGCTCTTTTTCTCCCTTTCCGGAGGTTGTACGGCGGGGCGGGGAACCTGCTGTGACGCTGGGGAGAGGAGATAAAGGGGACGGACGCCCTGAGTTCGGGGTTCAGAGTCGGAGGACACCGCCGTGCCCAGGCACCTTCGGCCTGGGTGCGGGCGTTCCGGAGTTCCGGGCACAGGGGCCCTTTACTTGGCCAGAGCGGGAGATGGAGTCCATCCCAGGCACCTTTAGCCCTGGAGTGAGGTACTATTGAGGAGGCCTGGGACCCAGTACCTTCGACTGGGTTCCGCAAGGGTGGAGGATTCCGAGGGGCCCTAAGGTGTTGGGCGCCCGAATCTGAGATGAGGAGGCCGGGGAGTGTAACCCTTCCGAACAGCCCGGTGCAGCATTTGCCGGTGACGGTGGGGCCTCCGGTAACTCTCTCGGAAGGATGTCTTCCCTCTGACTGGGGCCACAGCTTAACCACTTGTCCCCCGCCCACTGTCAATTTACGGCGGGCGGAGGATACTCTCGTTCTGGGAGGACGTCATATGACGTCCTCCCTTTAAAACGAGCTAGGAGGCGCGCGCTTGCCGCCAGCGGCGCGCGTGCCCGCCGCGTTCACAAGGCCCCGGTGCGCGTGCCCGGTGGCCGCGATTGCCGCCGGGCACCCGCGATTGCCCGGGAAACGAGCAGGAAAGTGGATCTCTGTGTGTAAACACAGAGATCCACGTCCTGTGAGGGAGAGGGGACCGATGGTGTGTCCCTTGTACATAGGGACAACCATCGGTCACCTCCCCCAGTCAGTCCCCTCCCCCCACAGTAAGAACACATTGAGGGAACATATTTAACCCCTTCCCGCCCCCTAGTGGTTAACCCCTTCCCTGCCAATCACATTTATACAGTAATCAATGCATTTTTATAGCAGGGATCGCTGTATAAACGTGAATGGTCCCAAAAATGTGTCAAAAGTGTCCGATGTGTCCGCCGCAATATCGCAGTCACAATAAAAAAATCGCAGATCGCCGCCATTACTAATAAAAAAATAAAAAAATAAAAATGCTATAAATCTATCCCCTATTTTGTACACGCTATAACTTTTGCGCAAACCAATCAATACGCGCTTATTGCGATTTTTTTTTTTTTTTAACCAAAAATATGTAGAAGAATACGTATCTGCCTAAACTGAGGAAAATTTTATTTAAAAAAAAAAATGGGTATTTATTATAGCAAAAATTTAAAAATAGTGTTTTTTTTCCAAACTGGATGCTCTTCTTTTGTTTATAGCGCAAAAAATAAAAACCGCAGAGGTGATCGAATACCACCAAAAGAAAGCTCTATTTGTGGGAAAAATAGGACGCAAATTTCGTTTGGGAGCCACGTCGCACGACCGCGCAATTGTCATTCAAAGTGTGACAGCGCTGAAAGCTGAAAAAATGGCTTGGGCAGGAAGGGGGTTTTCGTGCACAGTAGAGAAGTGGTTAAAGAAGGTAACTCCTATTTCATGTTCGACAGAGTTGCTGGTAGAGACTCAGGCCTCGTACACATGACCGAGAAACTCGTTTGTGTGTATGGTTTCTCGTCAAGAAAACCGACAAGTAATCTCGACGAGAAAATAGAGAACCTGCTCTCTATTTTCTCGTCGAGATTCTCGTCGGCATGTTTCTCGACGAGAAAAGTGAGTGTGTGTACACTTACCTGTCCTCCCGGAAGCCCGCGCATGTTCGAAATGAATTTGACGCATGCGCGGTAGCTTCCTAGGCATAGGTAGGGTATACCAAGATGGCGGCGACGGCATCGAATGTGACGAGCGCATGCTCGTCGTAGTCGATGACGTCACCGCGTACGCTCCATTCAAAGAACCGCGGGTTCTTTGAATCGAGCGTGTGTACACTCGGCCGGGACAAGTTTCTTGTCCAAGAATCTCATCGAAAAAAACAACATGTTTTTTTCGACGAGAATCTCGGCCGTGTGTACGAGGCTTTAGAGAAAGAAAGAAGTATATTCACAGCCACTGTGCGCCATAACCGTTGGTGATATCTCAATGGTTTAGTTTGATTAAGGGATTGTGCCTTGACCTACTCCCCACCTATACTGAACTGTTCGTTGGTCACAACCTGTCTGTGCTAAGTGACGATTTATTGCTGCTAAAGAATAAATAAGAGTTGGACCTTTTCAGTGGTGTGGAACTCTGGTTACTGGGAGCAAAGGGGGGTCAGTTAGAGGAAAGACTTGACCCCGGGTTATACACACGACCCGATTGCAAAAATACGTTCGGGCCTTCACCTCTATCCAGAAGAGGACATGGGCCGTGGTGGATCTCATCCCTCCCCCCCCCCCAGGTTTCCCCTAGACAAGACAGCAAGCCGGGAATAAGAAGGGGTGAGAGGGGTGAGCCCGCTACATATATTTTAGCAGAGACCCTAGAGAATAAAATGGTTGTTATTTGCTCAGCGGTCTTTCAAACACAATTTTTTGGGGAAAAAATGCACTTTATTGAATTTAAAAAAACCCTCAACAATAAAGTTAGCCCAATTCTATTGTATAATGTGAAAGTTGATGTTGCGCCACGAGAATCATGAGAAAATCGTGATCTTTATTCTAAGCAAAAAAATTGGGATTCTCATTTTAGCCAGAATCGTGCAGCTCTAATACAAACCCAATCTAACCACTTGACCCCATGGCCAATTCTGAGACTTCTCACACACATGTAAAAATCATCATTATTTACTAAACAATTTTTTAACCCCCAAACATTATATATTTTCTGAATACAAATGCCCAGCCCTGGTGAAAAAAATGTTGGTTGTTGCAATTTTCTCGTGCACGAGCGGCAGCATGGGGGTTTGTGTGTGTAAACACACAAATCCTCATGCTGTCTAAGGAGAGATGACAGAGCGTGTGTTTCTACAAAGTAGAAACCACGCTCTGTCAAATCTCCTAGTTAGTCCTATAAGTTAGAACACAAAATAGGGAACACAGTTAACCCCTTGAACGCCACCTAGTGTTAACCCCCTCCCCTTCCAGTGACATTTACATAGTAATCAGTGCATATTTATAGCACTGATCGCTTTGTAAATGTCAATGGTCCCAAAAATGTGTCAAAAGTGTCCGACCTGTCCGCCACAATACAGCAAAAAATCGCAGATCACCGCCATTACTAGTAGAGAAAAAAAAATGCCATATAAATGCCATAAATCTTTCCCATAGTTCGTAGACGCTCTAACTTTTGCGCAAATCAATCAATATACGCTTATTGCGATTTTTTTTTGTTTTTTTTTACCAAAAATATGTAGAAGAATACATATCTGCCTAAACTGAGGAAAAATTTTATTACTCTTTCGTCCATGGACCGACACAGCTTCTCTATTGACAAAGTGGGTATTATCCGTTAATTAGGAGTGACTAGGCAGAAAAACTTGTAAAAAGTGTTGCATCACACCTTCTACAGTACTGCCCAGGGGGCGGACCCTCTGGGTATACCCTCTCAGTCTGCACATCGCAGATCAGTTTTTTTCTGTCTAGCAAGGAGTAGGACATGGCTCCCTTCGGGCTCATTGGTCCGGGGAAAAAAGATATATATATTTTTTTATTTTTTTGCTACATTTGTTGTTTCCTGCGATCTTCGATCAACTGCCGACTGGGTGACAGGCTGGATCCTCGATCCTTGTAGTCTCCCCAGTTTCGGCCATCGAGCGTGTGCCGACCCTAGCTACGCGCTGGGTTTTCCACGACATGCCCGTCGCTCCACGGGTGGCCGGTGAGCCTACGCTCCAGGGCCTGCATCGGACCGCTCAGCTTCGGCTGACCTTACGGCCGAGTCGCAGCAGCCTGGCCGGTGAGCTTACGCTCCAAGGCTTGCATCGGACCGCTCAGCTTCGGCTGACCTTACGGCCGAGTCGCAGCAGCCTGTCCGGTGAGCGTCATGCTCCAGGGCATACATATGATCGTCCCTTCTGGGTCCAATCACAGCATGCCTGGCCAACAGTCACCTTCCGTGCGCGGACGATGATCTGTTTGGAATGTCTTCCAGCAGAATACATGCAGGATAGGTAAGTAAAACTCCCCTGCCTCGGCTGGGTGATTTAGCTGGACATTCCTGGAGAGATCAAGTAAGTGGTTGTGGCCCCTTTCTTCCCTCTCTCCCTGCCTTTCCCTCCTCCCTGGGCTTCTAGCTAAAGGTTGCTGGGTGCTGGGGGTCACCTAGGGGGTCCCACTGGAGCGGGGCTGGCTGTAACTAACATTTAAAAGAAATGTCATTTTTGCTTACCTGTGTTTCTGTGTCTCCATGCTGTCGGCGGCCATTTTGAGGTGGTCCATGCCAAGTTTGGCCTCTTGTAACTGCCTGGCGGCCATCTTCCTGTAGTTCGGCCACACCCACTGGCCCCTATCAGGTGATCGGCGGCCATGTTTGTCCACCCTGTATGCAGATATTGCCGTTCGGCGGCCATCTTTTTTGTGGGCTATGGCTGCCTGACCTCTCTGTCGGCGGCCATTTTCTTAGAGCCCACATTATCTTCCATACAGACGGTTTTGGCAACCATTTTGCGAGAGCCTCCGGCCTCTAGGGTGCATTACACTGGCGCGAAAATTCACACAGGAAGTGCTGATAAAAGAAGCACAGCAGCAAGGGGACAGCATCACAGGCGCAGCATAGCAGTACCTATCCAGGGTGGTGAGTCCTCTGGGTAACCAAGCATCTCTGCAGCGCAGGAGGGTGGCCTATTGATATCTTGCCTGGAGCCCTGTGAGTGTCAGCGTGTGGTCAGCATGGCATCTGAGCCAGATGTCTTCTCCCCTGAAACACCAGATTTAGCAGCTGGTGTCCCTGAGGTGTCTATGGACGCTATGTCGGCAATCCTAGAGGCGTTTGCTGCCAGGGTGGAAGCAGCACACGGGAATACAGGGGGTAGTAAACGCCCCATCCCCTGCAAGCTTCTGGGGATAATTCTGGTGCAGAACCAGGTCCAGCTACGGCTCGGGGCCCAGATTCTGACGCACCAGAGACTGCAGACCGTGACCGGACAGTGAGAATGACTCAAAGTCCAGGTCAGTACGCGAGACGGCTTTGGTATCTGACCTTATTACTGCAGTGCGGGATATGCTAAAATTGGAAAATACTGCAGAAGCAGCAGAGACTCCGGTCCACTTGGGTTTCATAGACCTGCCCGCACTGCTAAGGTGTTCCCTTGTGTGTCTTTTGATAAACTCTTATACAAGGAATGGGAGAACCCACTGAGGGTCTTTACAGCCCCAAAGAGGTTTGCGGTACGGTACCCCTTTTGAGGAGAGTTTTCTGAAGAAATGGACCTCTCCCCCCTATAGTGGACCCTCCGGTGTCCAGACTTAATAGAGCCACCACAATTCCTGTAGAAGGGGCTCCTGTTTTCTAGGACCCTGTGGATAAGAAGGCTGAAGCACTCGCTTGCTACCTATACTCAGTGGTAGGCTCGGCAGTACGCCCGGCATTGGCGGGGGCCCTAGTGTCTCACACACTTACTGAATGGGCAAGATTGCTACTCCAGGGGTTAAGGAGCGAGATGCTCCTCCTGATGAGATAACATTGGCCGACCTGTTGGTCCAGGGCCTTAGGTTTGTCTGCGAGTCAGACATGAATACTATTCCCCTGCTGTCTAAAACTTCGGTTTATGCAGTAGCAATACGCCACCTGATCTGGCTAAAAGGGCTGGTCTGCGGACCAGACTTCCAAGAAAGCCCTGTTGGATCTGCCTTTTAAGGGCGACAGACTTTTTGGGGCTTCTCTGGATGACATCATCAAGGATGCCACAGGAAGTAAAAGCACTTTGCTTCCCCAAATTAGCAAGGGTAAGGGGCCACGCCAAGGGCAAGGGACCTCCTTTACTGCACACAAGATGTTTTTTCGTCCCCCTAGGGCGACAGGGAAAAGACCCCAGGCCGATAAAGCGCCTGCCCAAGGACAAAAGCGTCCTTGGTCCCGCAGACCCAACAAGCCTGTGGACAAATCTGCGTCCACATGAAGGTCCGCCCCCACCCAGCTCTCGGGTGGGGGGACGTCTTCGCAAATTCGCGACTCAGTGGACTGCTCTAGTCTCCGACAGGTGGGTTTGCGAAGTAATCTCCTCAGGCTACAAGATAGAATTTCTCTCTTGTCCACCAGACAGATTCATCACCTCCAATCTCCAGCTACTACCGACCCGTCGGGAGGCCCTGTATGGGGCGGTCCAGGGTCTACTGGAACGCTGGGTAGTTATTCCAGTTCCAGAACAGGAACGGGGTCAGGGTTTTTACTCAAATCTGTTCATTGTGCCAAAGAAGGAGGGGGTTCGTCCAATCTTGGATCTCAGAGCCCTCAATTGCTTTGTGAAGGTACAAAGATTTCGGATGGAGTCGGTTCGATCCGTAGTCACGGCTCTCCATCCGGGGGACTTTCTGGCCTCCTTGGACATCAAGGACGCATACCTGCATGTCCCCATATACTCCAGACACCAGAGGTTTCTGCGATTTGCTATCGGGAAGAACCACTACCAGTTTGTGGCCCTCCCGTTTGGCCTTGCCTCAGCACCCAGGACGTTCACCAAGGTGCTCTCTCCGATTCTGGCACTTCTAAGACAGCGGGGTATCGCTATCACAGGTTACTTGGACGACCTTCTGCTGAAGGGCCCTTCAAGCTCAGAATTAGAGGTAAGCGTGTCCATTACCTGTCAGACTCTTCGAGACTGTGGTTGGATACTAAACACGCAAAAGTCAGTATTGGTGCCCACTCAACGCCTAGTGTACCTGGGGTTGATTCTGGATTCCTCAGAGGCAAAGGTATTCCTCCCTGTGGAGAAGTTGCAGACCCTCCGGGCTGCAGTACGGCAGCTGACTTCCAGGAATTGGTCGTCACTCCGTTTTTGCATGCGAGTGTTGGGCCTCATGGTAGCCTCCTTCGAGGCGGTCCCATATGCTCAATACCACACTCGAGTGTTACAGAGGGAAGTTCTGTCCAGATGGAACAGATGCCCTTCATCTCTGGATTATCAAATCCGAGTGAGCCACCTAGTCAGGAGATCCCTGGTATGGTGGCTGACAGCACCGGCTCTAATGGCCGGGAAGTCATTTCTTCCGGTTTACTGGATAGTGATCACGACGGACGCCAGCCTTACAGGTTGGGGGGGAGTCTGGGGTGTCCAGTCGGCGCAAGGTCGCTGGACCTCAGAGGAAGCCCTCCTGCCGATCAATGTCCTGGAGATCCGGGCGATCAAGCTGTGCCTCTTCAAATGGTCTCAGAGACTGCAAGGGCGTCCAGTCAGGATCCAGTCAGACAACGCCACAGCAGTGGCATATGTCAATCATCAAGGAGGAACAAGAAGCTCAGCTGCAGCATCGGAGATCGCTCGCATCCTGAAGTGGGCAGAGAGGAGCGTACCGGCACTGTCGGCCGTGTACATTCCGGGTGTGGAAAACTGGCAGGCGGACTACCTGAGCCGCCAGATGCTGGACCAGGGAGAATGGTCCTTACACCCGGAGGTGTTCCAACTCCTCTGCCAAAGATGGGGCACACCAGACGTAGATCTTCTGGCTTCCCGACTCAATCGGAAGGTATTGAGGTTTGTGGCCCGGTCAAGAGACCCATGGGCAGACGCAACGGACGCGTTGGTAGCATCGTGGGGCCAGTATCGGCTAATCTATGCCTTCCCTCCCTTAAGGCTTCTTCCTCTTCTGCTCCGCAGAGTGGAGGCAGAGGGAATTCCAATGATCCTAATCGCTCCAGATTGGCCTCAGCGTCCTTGGTACGCCGATCTAGTACGTCTGGTAGCAGACGTCCCCTGGCGCCTACCACTACGGAAGGACCTGCTGTCGCAAGATCCCATATTCCATCCTGCTTTACAGTCATTGGCTTTAACGGCATGGCTGTTGAGAACCAGGTACTGAGAGACCGGGGCCTGTCAGACTCAGTAATTTCTACTATGAGAAGTGCTCGGAAACCGTCCTCTAGGAAGGTCTATCACCGCACTTGGAGGGCCTACATCTCCATGTGTGAGGAAATGAAATGGCATCCGCGTACCTATTTGGTTTCCAGAATCCTGCTGTTTTTACAGCATGGGGTAGACCAAAGGCTTGCCCTAAGTACGATTAAGGGACAGATATCTGCCCTGGCTGTTTTTTTTTTCAGCGACCCCTGGCGACTCACTCTCTCGTGAGTACATTTGTGCAGGGGGTTCGACATGTGGCCCCTCCGGTCCGCCCCCCGTTACCTCCGTGGGACTTGAACCTGGTCCTCTCGGTGCTTCAGAAGGCACCGTTTGAGAATATTAGAGATATTCCCCTGTTGACACTTTCTCAGAAGGTGGTCTTTTTGGTGGCTGTTACGTCAGTTAGACGAGTCTCTGAGCTGGCAGCCTTGTCCTGCAAGGCTCCCTATTTGATTTTCCACAAGGATAAGGTGGTGCTGCGGCCGCAGCCTTCCTTTCTTCCGAAGGTCGTTTCGGCTTTTCATCTCAACGAAGACATTGTACTTCCATCCTTGTGTCCTCAGCCGTCGAATCCTAAGGAGTCGGCGTTGCATTCCTTGGACGTTGTCCGAGCTTTGAGAGTATACATATCTGCTACTTCCCTGTTCCGGAAGTCAGACTCACTGTTTGTTTCGGTGGCTGGTCCCAAGAAGGGCCAAGCAGTCTCATCGGCCACCATCTCTAGGTGGATCCGACAGATAGTAATCCAGGCTTACGCCTTAAAGGGTCAGGCGCCCCCCTTTCCTGTCACGGCGCATTCGACCAGGGCAATAGGTGCCTCTTGGGCTTTCCGACATCAAGCGTCTGTTTCCCAACTATGTAAAGCGGCGACTTGGTCGTCCGCTCACACTTTCACAAAATTCTACAAAGTTGATGTAGGTGCATCTTCGGATGCCTCTTTCGGCCGCAAGGTTTTGCAGGCGGCTGTTTAGAGTTGCAACTCCTCCGTTGGAGGAGTGCTGTTTTGTGTTTTGGGGTGAAGTTTGTTTTTTATGCTGTTACCACCCCTCGTTTTTTCTCTGACACTGCTTTGGGACGTCCCACTTTGTCAATAGAGAAGCTGTGTCGGTCCATGGACGAAAGAGTAAATAGGATTTTTTACTCACCGTAAAATCCTTTTCTCTGAGTCCATGGACCGACACAGCACCCACCCCTCCTTTTAAGTTTGTACTGCTTTTTGACGAACTGATCTGCGATGTGCAGACTGAGAGGGTATACCCAGAGGGTCCGCCCCCTGGGCAGTACTGTAGAAGGTGTGATGCAACACTTTTTACAAGTTTTTCTGCCTAGTCACTCCTAATTAACGGATAATACCCACTTTGTCAATAGAGAAGCTGTGTCGGTCCATGGACTCAGAGAAAAGGATTTTACGGTGAGTAAAAAATCCTATTTTTTAGTTTTTTTAGTTTTTTTAAATTGGGATATTTACTATAGCAAAAAGTAAAAGATATTGTGTTTTTTTTCAAAATTGTCACTATTTTTTTGTTTATAGTGCAAAAAATAAAAACTGCAGAGATGATCAAATACCACCAAAAGAAAGTTTATTTGTGGGGAAAAAAGGATGTTAATTTTGTTTTGGGTACAACATCGCACGACCGCGTCATTTGTGAGTTAAATCGATGCAGTGTCATATCGCAAAAAATGGCCCCGTCATTGGGCAGCCAAATCTTCCGGGGCTGAAGCCGTTAAAAACAATTTGATCATCTTTATTGATCTCACCAGGGATGAACAACATCCCTTGTGATAGCTAGGGATAGCAGTGACAGGTACTCTTTACTGAGAGATCTGGCGTCCCTCAAAAACATCTGATCAAGCCAATATTAGATTGATCAGATGCTTTACAAGTCGGTAACGGCTTGTAAACAACAAACCTAAACTGCAAGTGACAATATTCTCGTTGCTTCCAGTTTCATAGATCATATAAATGATCTTCATCTCTACAGTGGAGTGGGTGGACCACATTCCGTCACATGTAAAAGTGATCCAGTGGCTCAGCTCACTTATCACTTATACATTATAGAGCATTGCCAAAAGGAAAAAAAAAAGCTACCAGCTGCAGCCATGACTCTGATAGAATCACTGAAACCTTAGGACGTATGGGTAAGTCCATTTGGGGGAAGAGTTTTTTCTCCAATTTATGATAAAAAAAAAAGACAAAAGTGGTGTTGAGTAACGTGTGTGCTCTGTGCACGTGTTTGCATTTGTGGGTGTGTGCAGGACGAGGTGGGTGCTTTTCAATGTGTAATTTTTAATAATTTTAATATAATTTAAATGTATCTGTTTTTTTATTTTAACATTTAACTTTATTTCTTTTACAAAGGGTTAACAAATCCCCTATGTAGTAGCATTGGGCAGGTGACAGGTCCTCTTTATGGAGACCTCAAATGTCTCCCTTGCCCTCCACTGAAGCTAATCAAGCAAAGATGGTGCTTGATTAGCGGTTTCCCTGGCCACAGCAGCCAAGGAATGACAGCTCTGAAGCTAGAAATGTTCACTGCTTAACCCTTCTTGCTTCATACGCAGCATAGGGGATCGAGGAATGAATGTTTCTGATCTCCTTCAGCTCTCCCTCCTGATGTCACAAAAGGCGTAGGAGAAGCCGAGAATCACTGAGTGCTGGTGGGGGTGGCACTTGCGAGTTATCTAAATATATACATACAGTATATATGGAGAGTGTGTGTGTATATCTACCTATCTAGTATACATTTTTATATATCATTTATATATATATATATATATATATATATATATACGGTGTGTATATATATATATATATAATCTCACAAAAGTGAGTACACCCCTCACATGTTTTGCTCACATTTTTGTAAATATTTTATTCTATCATTTCATGTGACAACACTGAAGAAATGACACTTTGCTACAATGTAAAGTAGTGAGTGTACAGCGTGTATAACAGTGTACATTTCCTGTCCCCTTAAAATAACTCAACACACAGCCATTAATGTCTAAACTGCTGGCAACAAAAGTGAGTACACCCCTAAGTGAAAATGTCCAAATTGGGCCCAAAGTGTCAGTATTTTGTGTTGCCACCATTATTTCAACCCTCTTGGGCATGGAGCTCACCAGAGCTTCACAGGTTGCCACTGGAGTCCTCTTCCACTCCTCCATGACGACATCACGGAGCTGGTGGATGTTAGAGATCTTGCGCTCCTCCACCTTCCGTTTTGAGGATTCCCCACAGATGCTCAATAGGGTTTAGGTCTGGAGACATGCTTGGCCAGTCCATCACCTTTACCCTCAGATTCTTTAGCAAGACAGTTGTTGTCTTGGAGGTGTGTTTGGGGTTGTTATCATGTTGGAATACTGCCCTGCGGCCCAGTCTCCGAAGGGAGGGGATCATGCTCTGCTTCAGTATGTCACAGTACATGTTGGCATTCATGGTTCCCTCAATGAACTGTAGCTCCCCAGTGTCGGCAGCACTCATGCAGCCCCAGACCATGACACTCCCACCACCATGTTTGACTGTTGGCAAGACTCACTTGTCTTTGTTCTCCTCACCTGGTTGCCGCCACACATGCTTGACACCATCTGAACCAAATAAGTTTATCTTGGTCTCATCAGACCACAGTAATCCATGTCCTTAGTCTGCTTGTCTTCAGCAAACTGTTTGCGGGATTTCTTGTGCATCATCTTTAGAAGAGGCTTCCTTCTGGGATGACAGCCATGCAGATCAATTTGATGCAGTGTGCAGCGTATGGTCTGAGCACTGACAGGCTGACCCCCCACCCCTTCAACCTCTTCAGCAATGCTGGCAGCACTCATACGTCTATTTCCCAAAGACAACCTCTGGATATTATGCTGAGCACGTGCACTCATCTTGTTTGGTCGACCATGGCGAGTCCTGTTCTGAGTGGAACCTGTCCTGTTAAACCGCTGTATGGTCTTGGCCACCGTGCTACAGCTCAGTTTCAGGGTTTTGGCAATCTTCTTATAGCCTAGGCCAGTGATGGCGAACCTTGGCACCCCAGATGTTTTGGAACTACATTTCCCATGATGCTCAACTACACTGCAAAGTGAAATGTAGTTTCAAAACATCTGGAGTGCCAAGGTTCACCACCACTGGCCTAGGCCATCTTTATGTAGAGCAACAATAATTTTTTTCAGATCCTCAGAGAGTTCTTTGCCATGAGGTGCCATGTTGAACTTCCTGTGACCAGTATGAGAGAGTGAGAGCGATAAAACCAAATTTAACACACCTGCTCCCCATTCACACCTGAGACCTTGTAACACTAACGAGTCACATGACACCGGGGAGGGAAAATGGCTAATTGTGCCCAATTTGGACATTTTCACTTAGGAGTGTACTCACTTTTGTTGCCAGCGGTTTAGACATTAATGGCTGTGTGTTGAGTTATTTTGAGGGGGAAGCAAATTTACACTGTTATACAATCTGTACACTCACTACTTTACATTGTAGCAAAGTGTCATTTCTTCAGTGTTGTCACATGAAAAGATATAATAAAATATTTACAAAAATTTGAGGGGTGTACTTATTTTTGTGAGATACTGTGTGTGTGTGTGTGTGTATATGTGTGTGTGTATATATATATATATCAGGGGTACTGAATTAAAATTCACGGGGGTCCGGTCGGAAAAATTTTGTTCCAGCGGAGGTCCGAATGCCATATTGGTGCTATGACTCCACATGATGTCCTCCACTTCACAGCGCCTCCCACCACCACACACATGCACACACCATTACGATCCACACACATCACAATTTGTGCTTTTTTTCCTTTCAACTTTATTGAAATGTCAAAATACATTTAATTCATTTTTATGCACCACAGCTCAGTTGCGGTGCATAGAAACAGTATGCATTTTGCACCACACTGCTCAGTACGCAGGGGCGCTGTTTCTGTGTGAACAGGACACATAGAAAACAATTGTTTTCTATTGCCCTTGCAGAGACGTGTTTTGCTAGTGCAGAAATTAGACCTCCTTTTACATTAGTGTCTTCAGTCCCCCACTTCACATCACAGCCCCCCCTTTACATCAGTGTCCTCAGCCCCCACTTACGTCACATCTCCCCTGCCTCATCACAAACCCCCCATCACAGACTGACCGCCCAAATCACAGACTGACCCCCCATCACAGACCTCTCATCACAGACTGACCCCCCATCACAGACCTCTCATCACAGACTGACCCCCCATCACAGACCCCTCATCACAGACTGACCCCCCATTACAGACTGGCCCCCCATCACAGACCCCTTATTACAGACTGACCCCCCATCACAGACCCCTCATCACAGACTGACCCCCCCCATCACAGACCCCTCATCACAGACTGACCCCCCATCACAGACCCCTTATTACAGACTGACCCCCCCATCACAGTCCCCTCATCACAGACTGACCCCCCATCACAGACCCCTCATCACAGACTGACCCCCCATCACAGACCCCTCATCACAGACTGACCCCCCATCACAGACCCCTTATTACAGACTGACCCCCCCATCACAGTCCCCTCATCACAGACTGACCCCCCATCACAGACCCCTCATCACAGACTGACCCCCCCCATCACAGACCCCTCATCACAGACTGACCCTCCCATCACAGACCCCTCATCACAGACTGACCCTCCCATCACAGACCCCTCATCACAGACTGACCCTCCCATCACAGACCCCTCATCACAGACTGACCCCCCATCACAGACCTCTCTCGATATCAAAAAACACTGTCCTTTACAGCACAGCACAGCACTTCTCCCCTCCCCACAAAACCCTACCTTTTTCACACAGGACATGAAGCGTGGGCGCTCTGGACCATGGGCGGGACTTTTCACGTTAAAAGTGAGTGATTTATTGCTGGGACCGCCCCGCTGCCTAGCAACCAATCACCCACTTTTTAACTTAAAAGTCCCGCCCTTTGTCCAGAGCGGCCGCGCCTCATGTTTTGTGTGATTTTAGACAGGCAGTGTGGGGAGGGGCAGTGCAGAGATATTAGAGAAGGCACGGACCCGCCGCGCCTGCCATGCTGTGTATATAGCAGCATCGGCAGCGGCAGGCGGGCGAGCCAGGTGAGCCGGCGACAGGGAGAGGACGCTACTTGGCGAGGCTGCGGTCCGGACAGAATGGCCACTGGGGCCGGATCCGGCCCGCGGTCCGCCATTTAGTGACGCCCGATATATATGTATGTATGTATGTGTGTGTGTGTGTGTGTGTGTGTGTGTGTATATATATATATATATATATATATGTATAATATATGTGTGTGTGTATGTATGTGTGTGTGTGTGTGTGTGTGTATATATATATATATATATATATATATATATACACACAAGTTTGTATATGCAAGCACTACTCTTGCTTCCTCATTATACAAACATTAGAAAATATTTTCGCTAACTTTTCAGTGGGAATATTTTGTTTTGATTAGTTTTACATATGTAATAAACACATAAAATATGCAATAAAAATGTATCTTTTCTCCTCCAAAAGCCCATATTAGAAAGCAGGATTCGTACTTCTCTTACTGATCTCTCTCTCTCCGCTGAATATGTATGAAGGCACAATGATGAATCTGATTAGTTCTGACTACTCTGCTAGTTCAGCTTTGAACTTTATAGATTTATTTCCATAGAAGTTCTTCAAATATAGCAGTAAAAGTTATCGGGTGGTAAATTAAAAAGCCAGATTTCCAAAAGTCCTGACGGTGTAAAAGACCTCTGGTTCAATGACAATTGTATTGTTTCACCATGCAGAGCCATTGACATCTGCAAACAATTCATTATCCTTTTAGGCCTCTTGCACATGATACTTCTGTTTGAGCATCTACTTTTTCATAAATTTTTTTTATTTAATGTATTTACGCATATTTTCACGCATATGTGTTCGCGCAATTTCGCGCGCAAATGCATGAAAACACATTTTTGCATTCTTGTTCTGCACAATATGTAAATGGACATTTGCGTGTATTTGCGAGCATGAGCCATAAATTACTGACCAAAAAAGCAGATTTTTCAATTATTTTTTCTATGAAGAATGCATGGTGCTTGTTTATGCGCCTTTGTGCATAGGCAAATTACAATGAATGGGCTGTATTTTAGCTCAGTAAAAAAAAAAAAAAAAGAAGCTGTACTACCCTTTTTCAAGCTGCAGTGTGCAAGAGACCTTAAAGCGGAGTTCCACCCAAAAATGGAACTTCCGATTTTCGTAATCCGTAATTACAGGTATTTTGCTCCCACTTCTGGGCATAGATAGCCGAGCCACCCACGGCTATCTATGCCACGTCTGGCGCCTCCTCCCCCCGCTGGCTTCTTGGAGACACACAGGTCCCAGAAGACAGCAGGATCGCGCAGCGCGAGTCGCGCGAATGCGCAGTAGGGAAGCAGACTGTGTAGCCGCAAGGCTTAACTTCCTGATTCCCTTACCGATGATGGCGGTGCCTCCACCCGAGAGCCGAGGGACAGATCAGCTTCAGGAGCCGACATCACGGGCGCCCTGGACAGGCAAGTGTGCTTATTTTAAAAGTCAGCAGCTGCAGTATTTGTAGCTGCTGACTTTAAAAAAAAAAAATTGGCTGAGCTCCACTTTTAAGGTGTTTTAAAAAAAAAAAATGACAAGGTGAACTAACACACTACACCTTCCCCACCAGTCCCCGCTGTACTTGCCTCCCATGGGTGATGCGCTGTTAGTTCCCTGTCAGTTCCCACACATCGGTCCAGGGATTTACAATCTCCACTCTTCTCCCTCTTCATTCTGTACAGCTTGTGGGATGGTTCAGAGAACTTCTGATTGGTCAGCGTCAGCACATGCCAATGCTGACCAATCAGAAGTGCTCTGATCCGCCCCAAAACCTCTAGAGAACGATGAGCGGTGATTATAAAATACCTGGACCCTTACATCGGCTGTGTAAGAACTCACAGCTCATCACCCACGGGAGGCATGTACAGTGGGGAACCAGGAAGGAGGTGGGGGGGTGAAGGCGTTCACCTTTTCATTTTTTCTGAAAAGGTGATTGGTCACCGTCAGCAGTGATTTTAAAATCCCTAGAACTAAAGACTATCTTCCCCCAGGGACTTCTGCCCTTTGCAGAGCCTTGGCTGTGCTGAGTACATCTGCATTGGTGTGGGCTGTTTGCCTTTCATGCCCAGACTGCACTAGGCTCCCCCATCCTGGCATATATATGGGCACTGAATACACCCAGGACATCACTATGAAATGGCGACAAACCTTGGTACCTAAAATTGTCCATAGGTGATGCTTTAGAAGAGTTTGCAGGTTAAAAGTATACAGTTAAGCATTAGCTATGGTGATAGAATTATCACTGTCACTCCAATGTTGGCAGCGATATCCAATGTGTGGTACAATCATCGTTTACATATGCACGCCAGGCCTAAGTGCACATTTGCGTGTGAGCACAGGGAGAACGGGGGTGCTTTACATTTTTTTCTTATTTTATTTATTTAATTTAAATTTTTAATACACTTATTTAACTTTATTGCTAGCACAAAAGGGTGATGAAGCCTCCTTGTGATAGCTTTGGGCAGTCACAGATACACTTTATTGAGACATCAGGGGTCTATTAGACCCCTGATGTCTCTCATGCTCTTCAAGGCAGCTGTTCAAACACAGTGTTTTTGATCAGCTGTTTCCCAGACTGTAATGGACAGGGAATGACCGTTTTGAAGTGATGAAATCAATGTCGCTTTCAGTTTCTTTTATCACATGATTGCCTGTACCCATATTATTAGGGCTGTGCACACCTCATAATCAGGATGCTGGTTGTCAGCAAACTTGGACCTAGGGTTGAAGGCGTCATCCCACCCAAGTCTCTACAAAGCCTCTAGGACTCTAGGACTTAATCAGAGAAAAATGCTATTTTCTCTTTCGTCCATGGACGGACACAGCTCCTTATAATTCTTGACTTGTGGGTTATGTTCCGTCTATTAGGAGAGGACTAGGCAGACATGTTAGACATTTAAAACATGTAACTTTAGCAAAGCTGAACAGCCCCGCCCAGGGGGCGGTCCCTCTGGTCATAACCCCTCACACTGCACTGAGCAGCTCAGTTTTTTTCTGCCTAGTAGAGGAGTAGGACTGGCTCCCTTTGGGCCCAGGGTCCTGAGGAAAATGTTTACTTTTTATTATTTTATTTTTTGCGAATCTACTATCAACTGCCAGTTTGGTGACAGGCTGGATAATATAGATCCTTGTAGTCCACCCAGTCCGGCCATCGAGCGTGAGCAGATCTTAGCTATGTGCGGGGTCGGCCACGACATTCCCCATGGCTCCAGGGGTGGCCGGTGAGCTATTTGCTCCGGGGTTCACATATGACTGGGCTGCTTGCTGTCTCAGTCACAGGGAACCAGGCCGACAGCTACTCCGTACTGCTCGGAAGTAGGTCTGTCAGAAACGCACCAGCAAGTCCTCGCACGGACATGTGAGTAAGGTTCCTCCTGTTTTGGCAGGATGGAACAGCTGGGCATTCCTGGGGAGGTCGACTAGGGGGTCTCTCACCCTTCCTTTCTTCTCTCCCTGTCTTTTCCCTCCTCCCCATGTGCTGTGGTGCCTGGGCCTTGCTGTGGACTGGCCGGGGGGTCCGCCGGGGGGGTGGCGCTCCGCGTTCTGACCGTGGGCTGCATGGTGAGGGTCTGCTCTCTGTGTTTGGTGTGCTGCCATGTGTGGGGGCCCTTTTGGGAGCCCTGGGTGTTCGCTGCCATTTCTGTGTATTTTTTACCTCAGACTTCGCCCAGCGGCCATTTTGGCGTGACTGGAGCCATTTCTCTGGGTATACAGTGGCGGCAATTTTCTTGTAGTCCGCGCGTTTTTTTCTTCACAGACACGTATAGCGGCCATTTTCTTGTAGCCGGCGCTTACAGCGCCGGCTGGCTGCCATTTCTCGTGGTTTTAAACTAGGTTTTTGCCTCTAGAGGTGAAAACAGCTCTCAGAATGGCGCGAACTGCAAAAATCACCTCAGAAAGAGTGACACAGGTGGCGATATAGGAACACCTCAGTCATGGAGAGAGCGGACAGCGGCAGCTGTGCAGTGCCTGGGTCGGGGTGGTGAGTCCCCTGGGGGGGCCCCTCCGTTTTCTGTGGCAGCTAGGAGGGTGGACTTGTGTACCTTGGTGTCAGGCAAGTGGGGGTCAGCATGGCGTCAGAAGCTGGCGTTTTCTTCCCCAGACATGCCTGTATTGACAACCGGTGCCCTGCACCTGCTATGCTTATGGACGCTTGGTTGGCGGTCCTGGCATCTTTTTGTTGCCTGGGTGGGAGCGGTGTGTGGGCGCAAGGGGGGTAAAGATGCCCCTCCCCCCACCGTCTTCTGGGGACGTTTCTGATCCAGACTCGGGCCTGGCTGCGACTCACTGCCCCTGTTCTGACGTGTTGGAGCACTTTATCACCGCATGCAGGATCCCCAATAATATGGAGGTTAGGGCGAGGGCATCTAGTAAGGTGTTGGTCCCTTTTGGGTCCCACAAGCCGGCCCGCACCGCTAGGCTGTTTCCCTACCTAGCTTATTTCATAAGTTTACATACTAAGAATGGGAACGGCCGCAGCATTCTAAAAAATCGCACGGCTGTCCGTTTATCCCTTTTGAGGCGTGTTTCCTGAAAAAGGGACATCTCCCTCGATGGGGCCCCCCGGTATCCTGGGAATTACCACGATCCGGAGGAAGGGACCTCTGTTTTTAATGATTCTGCAGACAGGAGGACCGAGGCGGTGGCCCAGTCCTTGTTCATGGTATTGGGGTCAGCATTGCGGCCACTGTGGCCACGACCCTGGTGTCACTGACGCTTCCTTAATGGGCAAAGACTTGCTGCACCATGATTCAAATAGCAACAGGCTTCCCTGGTCTGCATGTTAACGGACCAGTTGGTGCATGGCCTTAAGTATGTCTGCAATGCGGCCTTAGATACAGCTCCCTGGCTGTCCAGAATCTTCAGTATCTGCGGTAGGGCTACGCCCCATGACTTGACTGACATGCAGGTCTGCGGACCAGATGTAAAGCTCTGGCGGCTTTGCTCTTCCAGGGTTAGAGGCTTTGAAGCCTCGCTGGATGACATTCTTAAAAATGTCATTTGGGGTGAGAGCACGGTGCTCCCACAATTCAGAAAGGGTAAGGAGCCAGGCCTTAGGCCGGGGCCCTCCCTTTTTTTCTGCTCGCAAGTGTTTTTTTTTTCCTTCCACCGGGCCCGCAGGTAAGCGTTCCCAGGTCGACAAGGGGCCAGTTGAGGGCCAAATCGAGCGTCCCTGGGTTCGCAAGCCAATCAGGCCTGCGAACGAGTCTGCGACTACATAGAGTGTTGCCCCCGCCCGACTCTCGGGTGGGGGGTCACCTTCACGAGTCTGTAGCTCGGTGGACTTCCCTGCTTTCCGACCAGTGGGTTTGCGCGGTGGTTTCATCAGGGTACAAGATGGAATTTATTTTTTGTCCACAAAACTGTTTTTTTTTCTCGCGGAGTAATAGCTCCTGTGCCGCTGCCGGAAAGGCTTCAGGGATTCTATTCCAATCTGTTTGTAGTCCCAAAATAAGGACGGGGTTCATCCAATCCTGGACCTCAAGGCTCTCAACTCCTTGGTAAAAGTACGAAGTTTCAGGATGGAATCAGTTCGCTCTGTGGTCGCTGCACTCCATCCGGGGGATTTTCTGGCGTCCTTGGACATCAAGGACGCATATTTGCATGTCCCCATATATGTCGGGCATTAGAGATTTCTGCATTTTGCAGTCAGGGACGATCACTACCAATTTGTGGCTATCTCTTTTGGCCTGGCATCGGCACCAAGGGCTTTCACCAAGGTGCTTGCCACGATCCTTATCATGGGCTACCTGGTCGACCTCCTTCTGAGGGCTGCTTCAGACTCGGACTTAGAGGAGGATGTGGCGATGCCAGTCAGACCCTTCAAGAGTTCGATTGGGTACTGAAACTCCAGAAGTCGGTGTTGGTGTCGACTCAGCACCTGGAGTATCTGGGCTTGATTCTGGACTCCTCAGGGGTGGGTGTTTTTCTCCCTTTGGAAAAATTGCAGACTCTTCAGGTGGCGGTGAAGCTGTTAACATCCCACAGGTGGTTGTCACTGCGCTTCTGCATGCGAGTCCTGGGTCTCATGGTAGCCTCCTTCGAGGCGGTACCGTATGTTCAATTCCATGCTCGAGTCTTGCAGAAGGAGATCCTGTCCAAATGGGACAAGTCTCCGTTGTCCCTGGATTGTCAGATCCAGGTGAGCCAACTAGTCAGGACCTCCCTGGTCTGGTGGCTGAAATCTCCGGAACGTCGTTCCTTCCCTTTCACTAGACGGTGTTCAGTCGACACAAGGTCGCTGGCCACAGGAATCTTGCCTGCTGATCAATGTACTGGAACTTCGGGCGATCAGGCAGTGCCTCTCCACATGGTCACAGAGGCTACGGGGGCGTCCAGTCTGGATCCAGTCGGACAACGCCAAGGCGGTGGCGTATGTCAACCATCAGGGGGATTAAGTAGCTCTGCTGCAGCATCGGAGGTCACTCGCATCCTGCGGTGGGCAGAAAGGAGCGTGCCGGCTCTATCGGCCGTATACACTCCAGGCGTAGAAAACTGGCAAGCGGACTACCTAAGTCGCCAGATGCCGGACCAAGGAAAATGGTCGCTACACCCGGATGTGTTTCAACTCCTTGCCTGAGTTGGGGCACGCCAGCCGTGGATTTCCTGGTTTCTCGACTCAATCGCAGGTATTGAGGTTTGTGGCCAGGTCTAGAGATCCCTGGGCAGACGCGACAGATGCGTTAGTGGCTCCGTGAGGTCAGTTTCGGCGAATTTTATGCCTTTCTCCCAATAAAACCTCTTCCTCCTCTGCTCTGCAGAGTAGAGGCCGAGGGGATTCCGGTGATTCTGTTTGCCCCAGACTGGCCTCGGCGTCTCTGGTACGCCGACCTAGTGCGCCTGGTGGCGGATGTCCCTTGGCAACTGCTGATGCGGGAGGACCTTCTGTTGCAAGGTCCTATACTTCATCCTGCTTTACAGTCGCTGGCTTTAACGGCATGGCTATTGAAAGCCAGGTACTAAGGGACCGAGGCCTGTCGTTTTTGGTAATTTCCACCATGCTAAGAGCAAGGATTTCACCTTCTTGGAGGGTTTGCCATCACGCGTGGAAGGCCTGCATCTCTATGTGAGGAGATGGAGTCGTGTCCATGGGCATATTCAGTTTCCAGGATCCTGATGTTTTTTACAGCATGAAGTGGATAAAGAACTTGCCTTAAGTAACATTAAGGGGCAGATTTCAGCCTTAACTGTTTTCTTTCAACGACCCCTGGCGGCTCTTTTCCCTGGTGTGTACGTTTGTTTCAGGGGTCCCACATGTGGTCCCCTCGGTTCGACCACTACTTCCGTGGGATTTGAACCTGGTGCTCTCAGTGCTTCAGAAACCTCCCTTTGGGAACATCAGAGAGATTCCTCTTTTGACATTCTCTCAGAAAGTTGCCTTCTGGTGGCCATTACATATGTCATAAGGGTTTCTAAGTGGCGACCTTGTCTTGTAAGTCCCCATGCTTGATCCTTCGTAAGGATACTGCGGTGCTACGACCACAACCTTTGTTTCTTCCGAAGGTGGTTTCGGCCTTTCATCTGAATGAGGACATTGTGCTTCCATCCTTTTGTCCTCGGCCGTCGCATCTCTCAGAGGTTGCGTTACATCCCTTAGACGTGGTACGTGCTCTTCGGGTGTATCTGTCTTCTACGGCTCCGTTTCGGAGGTCAGACTCACTGTTTCTGCAATGACTGCACCCATTTCTCGGTGGACCTGTCAGACGAAAATTCAGGCCTATGCCCTTAGAGGGCGGGCGCCTCCCTTTCCTGTTTAGGCGCATTCGACCAGGGCATGTGGTGTCTTCTGGGCTTTCCGACTTCAAGCGTATGTTTCACAGACGTGTAAGGCGGCGACCTAGTCGCCCGTTAGTGCCGGGATTAAGTTTTACAGGGTTGATGTGTATGCATCTTCGGATGCTTGCTTCGCCCGCAAGGTTTTGCAAGCGATTGTTTAAGGCTACATCTCCTCCATTGAGAACCTCTGTTTTTTTGGGGTGAAGTTGTTTAATTGCTGTTCCCACCCCTCTTTTTTTGACACCGCTTGGGAACGTCCCACAAGTCAAGAATTATAAGGAGCTGTGTCCGTCCATGGACGAAAGAGAAAATAGGATTTTTGTACTCGCCGTAAAATCCTTTTCTCTGAAGTCCATGGACGGACACAGCACCCACCCTTCCTTTTTAAGTTTGTACTGCTTTTTGACGAACTGAGCTTCTCAGTGCAGTGTATGGGGTTATGACCAGAGGGACCGCCCCCTGGGCGGGGCTGTTCAGCTTTGTTAAAGTTACATGTTTTAAATGTCTAACATGTCTGCCTAGTCCTCTCCTAATAGACGGAACATAACCCACAAGTCAAGAATTATAAGGAGCTGTGTCCGTCCATAGACTTCAGAGAAAAGGATTTTACGGTGAGTACAAAAATCCTATTTTCTCCCTGTGAGTCAACCATTTGGGGCCCTTAATCCTATATGGGTGAGGACCCTAGAAAACACCAATGCTTCTCTATACCGTTAGGCTTCATATACACTACAGCTCCTAAACTTGAGTTTAGGAGCTTTTGGCGTTTTTTGCCAAAGCTCCTAAACTCCAATCCATAAAGGTCTACGTATCCAAGTACACATAGGGGTTGATTTACTAAGACTGAAGAGTGCAAAATTTGGTGCAACACTGCATGGCAGCCAATCAGCTTTCAGGTTTTATTGTCAAAGCTTAATTGAACAAGCTGAAATTAGAAGCTGATTGGCTACCATGTACAGCAGCACCAGATTTTGCACGCTCCAGTTTTAGTAAATCAACCCCATAGACTTTTAACAACGTTTAGGAGCTGCTGCAGTTAGGGGAGGTTCAATCTCCCTTAACCTCCTTTTCCCGAAGGTAGAATAATCGCGTTCAGGACAGGAACGTTTTGACCGCCGGTCATTGCCGCGTTTTCCCATTGCCAGCGGTCAAAGTAGGCTAAGTGTACATGAAATATAGAGGAGAGTGCCACACTGTCTTAACCTAAAATTGTGATACCTTATTAAATAGAAAAATGCTCTTATTGCAAATCATACAACTATTGCCTTATCCATTATTTAAAGTATTCCCGTGATGAAAAGTGCTAAAGTGCAAAAATATATTGCAATGTGTATATTTGTAAACAGTCTTTATAAAAAGTGCTTCAATGATATCACAGAAAATGTGTTCTAGTGCACTAAAATGCTGTGTGCGATTTTTCTTTATGCAATACCATGCGTTAATGTACATATAAAGTCCATTTAAATTCCATCAAATCCATAAATTCAGGTGATAAAAATCAAACGTGCATATGTGTCCACTCTGGTGCTCCCCCTTCAGTTATGCGCTCACCTTAGAGCGTGCGACCTTGCGGCTAAGCTTGGTCAAAACACGCTTCTGAACCACCTCTGGGTTCAATGTGTATGCTGGGATCCTGGGCTGGTTTATGGTACGTTTTTCCACATATGGGTATAAAAGAAGAAACTCGATAGTGTATTATCATTTAAAAATGTTTATTAATATGCAACAACGATCCCTATATTAGGGTACTCACATTTAATGGGTGCTATAGTGCACCAATTTATACAGGCAACGAAAGCCATTTCTAGCCACTGAAGTGGTGTGTCCTCTGCACGCTGAGAACGCTCTGCTGCCTCCTACACCGCCCTGTCCCCTCCCTTACATGTGTCGATACCGGGACTTTTGTCATATCTTCCTCGGGGAATGAGCCTTCCCCCTGAGGAAGATATGACAAAAGTCCCAGTATCACAATTTTAGGTTAAGACAGCGTGGCACTCTACTCTATATTTCAACTTGTTGTGCATGATCATATGAGACGTGATCAGTGCGAGCATCTGACTTGATTAATTAATAGGCATCATATTGTACCTCGCAAGAATTTCACTGTTTAGATTGCTATGTGTACATAAAGCCTTACATTCAGTCTCACCAGGTTGCCTGCATATTGTAACAATTTCCAATTTATTGTGCTGCCCACATTTTTGTATTGTAATTGTATTGTATTGAAAGGGCTTCCCACTTGTGCCAGCATTTTATAATGGCTTCCTGTTTGATGACCACACTTAGTAAAAACATAAAGGGAGATACGAGCACACAGCCTCATGGTGCAAATAACGTTTGTTTATTTGATAAAGGGAAAAAAATCAATACGCTTACAAGTGTAGATAGTGTAGATAAAATGTAAGCGTCTAGAATCCTCCTGTATGGAGCCCTGAACAGGGTCACATCCGAGCACCAAGATAGATAGATCCTCCACAGGATGGATGGATGAGTACCCCCACAAGCAATGGCTTACCACGCAGCTGCCGACAGGCTGGGAGAAAGACACTCACTGACTCCAGGTGCCGGCCGGTCAGGACGAGGCTGTGGAAGTCTCCACCACGTATTCCAGGGGGAGCTTCTGATGGAACAGACTGACGGGACACTATGCGGTTGCCAGGACAACGTGTTTCAGAGGGCGTAGCCTCCTTCCTCAGGTCTGCCCTGTGTTGTCTGAGGAGCCCTTGTATAGCTATTGATAAATGTCCAGGGTATTAACCCTCCTTTCTCGGGCCATTTGGGTTACATCAGAAACACACAGGGAATAATATGTGGCAACTACAAACCAATCATAAAAGGCTTCATACTCTGTATCTATGTTAAAAATGTTAAAAAATATATTAAAAAAAGTGTATTATATATACATATATGGATAAAATAATTGGATAAAAGATATATACATACAGTGGGTCAACAAAGTATTTAGTCAGCCACCAATTGTGCAAGTTCTCCCACTTAAAAAGATGAGAGAGGCCTGTAATTGTCATCATAGGTATACCTCAACTATGAGAGACAAAATGTGGAAACAAATCCAGACAATCACATTGTCTGATTTGGAAAGAATTTATTTTCAAATTATGGTGGAAAATAAGTATTTGGTCAATATCAAAAGTTCATCTCAATACTTTGATATATATCCTTTGTTGGCAATGACAGAGGTCAAACGTTTTCTGTAAGTCTTCACAAGGTTGTCATACACTGTTGCTGGTATGTTGGCCCATTCCTCCATGCAGATCTCCTCTAGAGCAGTGATGTTTTGGGGCTGGCGCTGGGAAACACGGACTTTCAACTCCCTCCAAAGGTTTTCTATGGGGTTGAGATCTGGAGACTGGCTAGGCCACTCCAGAACCTTGAAATGCATCTTACGAAGTCACTCCTTCGTTGCCCGGCGGTGTGTTTGGGATCATTGTCATGCTGAAAGACCCAGCCACGTTTCACCTTCAATGCCCTTGCTGTGGGAAGAGGTTTGCACTCAAAATCTCACGATACATGGCCCCATTCATTCTTTCATGTACACAGATCAGTCATCCTGTTCCCTTTTGCAGAGAAACAACCCCAAAGCATGATGTTGCCACCCCCATGCTTCACAGTAGGCATTGTGTTCTTTGGTTGCAACTCAGCATTCTCTCTTCTCCAAACACGACGAGTTGTGTCTCTACCAAAAAGTTCTACTTTGGTTTCATCTGACCATATGACATTCTCCCAATCCTCTTCTGGATCATCCAAATGCTCTCTAGCAAACCTCAGATGGGCCCGGACATGTACTTGCTTAAGCAGGGGGACACGTCTGGCACTGCAGGATCTGAGTCCCTGGCGGCATAGTGTGTTACTGATGGTAGCCTTTGTTAAGTTGGTCCCAGTTCTCTGCAGGTCATTCACTAGGTCCCCCCCGTGTGGTTCTGGGATTTTTGCTCACCGTTCTTGTGATCATTTTGACCCCACGGGGTGAGACCTTGCATGGAGCCCCAGATCGAGGCAGATTATCAGTGGTCTTGTATGTCTTCCATTTTCTAATTATTGCTCCTACAGTTGATTTCTTTACACCAAGCTGCTTGCCTATTGCAGATTCAGTCTTCCCAGCCTGGTGCAGGTCTACAATTTTGTTTCTGGTGTCCTTCGACAGCTCTTTGGTCTTCACCATAGTGGAGTTTGGAGTGTGACTGTTTGAGGTTGTGGACAGGTGTCTTTTATACTGATAACAAGTTCAAACAGGTGCCATTAATACAGGTAATGAGTGGAGGACAAAGGAGCCTCTTAAAGAAGAAGATACAGGTCTGTGAGAGCCAGAAATCTTGCTTGTTGGTAGGTGACCAAATACTTATTTTCCACCATAATTTGCAAATAAATTATTTCCAAATCAGACAATGTGATTGTCTGGATTTGTTTCCACATTTTGTCTCTCAAGCCCCGTACACACGACCTGTTTTCTCGTCAAACGACAAGAAAACTGCTGGGAGAGCTTTCTTGCCGAGAAAACCGTTCGTGTGTATGGTTTTTCGCCTAGAAAACTGCCGGGAATCTCGACGAGAAAAATAGAGAACCTGCTCTCTATTTTCTCGTCAGGATTCTCGTTTTTCTCGTCGGGATTTCCAGACGAGAAAACCGGTCATGTGTATGCTTTTCTGAGTCTTAAAAAAATTACGCGCATGCTCAGAATCAAGTATGAGATGGGAAAGCTCCTTCTGGTAAAACTAGCGTTCATAATGGAGATAGCACATTCTTCATGCTGTAACGGACTGAAAAGCACGAAGACTGAAAAGCGCGAATCATCTCTCCCCAAACTTTTACTAACACGCGGTAACACAAGATCAGCAAAAGCAGCCCAAGGGGTGGCACCATTGGAATCGAACTTCCCCTTTATACTGCCGTTGTACGTGTTGTACATCACCGCGCTTTACAACGACGAGATTTGGAATTGACAGTGTGTATGCAAGGAAAGCTTGACAAGAATTTAGTTGAGAAAAACGACAGTTTTTTTGCGACGACATTCTCAATCGTGTGTACTAGACTTAATAGTTGAGGTATACCTATGATGACAATTACAGGCCTCTCACTTTTTAAGTGGGAGAACTTGCACAATTGGTGGCTGACTAAATACTTTTTTGCCCCACTGTATATATATTTTTCATATTCATATATCCTTATTGTGCAATTCATTTGACCATTTTCTTTTTGGTGAATTACTTGTTTGTTGGATTGTATTTAGCTTCAATGCTTTTTGGCAAATATCTCTTTTATGGGGGAAATACATTTTAATTCTGGAGGGGTATACTAGAAATAGACTAGACTAGGGCCATTTCCCTAGTCTAGTCTATTTCTAGTCTTATTTCTATTCTAATCTTTTCTAATTGGAATTTGAATTAATTCTATACGAAATTCGAATGTCGGAACATGGTCTTTTCTATTCGGTTGGAATAATTTCGAATCCGGTTGAAATATTATCGAATCCGGTTGAAAGACGATCGAATCCGGTTGTAATTTTGTCGAATTCGGTAGAAATATTTTCGAATCCGATTGAAATAGTTTCGAATGCGGTTGAAATGATTTTGAATCATGTTGAAATAATTTCGAATTCGGTAGAAATATTTTCGAATCCGGTCAAAATATTTTCGAATGCGAACGATTTTACGAATTCGGTCGAAAACGGAACGAAATCCAAAAATGAATTTAACGAATCTAACTAAACTAAATTAATTAACAAATTAAAACGAAACTAAACACATTTTTTTCCTTTTGCACATGTCTAGTAATGGTATACACTTTGACTTCTGCCGTCTTAAGTATTCACACACAAAAAAAGAAGAAAAGAGAGGGAGAGAAAGAGGGGAAAAAACAAAACAAAACAGAAAGAGACCCCTCTATTCCCCCTCCACAAGCGCACAGCCATATTCCCTAGAACAGACAAAAAGGGACCATCGTATCCATTTTTTATTGAATTTCTCCTCTCTACCTTGCATAATTGCAGTACCCTTTTCCATAGCATGAATATCAGCTATTTCTTTGAGCCACAGCGAAATCGAGGGAGGTGATTCCTGCTTCCATAGGGCTGGGACACATGCCTTAGCTGCATTCAGAAGATGGACGGTCATTGAGTTTCTATATTAACGCTTTGATATATCTGAAAGATGGAGAAGGTAGCTGGCAGGATCAGATCCCATATCATGATCAGTAATCTGTCCTATAATATCTCGAACTTTAGACCAGAATTCCTCCAATTTCCGACAGGACCAAAAAAATATGAAGCATAATACCCTCCGCCTCTCCACAACGCCAACACAGTTTAGTCCTTTCCGGATAGATTTTATTCAGCAGTGATGGAACTGTGTACCACCGTGTGAGAATTTTATAACACAGCTCTTGATACTTACTGGCCGTTGAGGAGTAGTGGGCAAAGTATAGAATATAACCCCGCTGCTCTTCAGAGAGTGTAATGCCTAAGTCTCTTTCCCATTTCTGGAGAAATCCTGGAACAGAACCCACAGGTGGATGTATTAACAATTTATATACCTCGGATACCCCATGGGCAGAAGGTGCTTTTACCAAGCATAGATTTTCCATAGACATATTAGAACGGTCTGACCAGTCTCTGCAAAGAAGAGAACTAAGAAGGTGGGTAAGTTGCTGCATCCGCCAAGGGTCCAATGGCATATTAAACATAGACTGTATTTCTGCCCTGGTCTTCAGCCTCGGTTCTTCAAGGTAATCACCTAGGCAAAATTTACCTTGTCTTAAAATTTGTTTGAAACAGCTGTCTGTATAGCCTGGGGGAAATTACGGATTCCCCAGTCTTAAACAAAAACCTGTTCCCCCTTGGATGGGACATTAAAGGCCATAAACGCTGAAATGCCTTAGAAAAATGATTTATTGTTACATAAAAAAGTAGATCAAAAACAATGATCAAATGTTAAAAGCATGAATCATCAAGTGTGGTATACATGTGACAAACAAAGCAAAAAAGAAAAAATACATATACAATGACACTGTTACTCTCCAGTGAAAGGTATTCCCAGATACCCGACGCATTTCCAGTTTGACACCTTCGTCAGGGGTAAAGAGCCGTTTATGGGGTTCTCACGATTTCAGTACCTTTTATATAACACGGGTAGCAAATACCCAATCCCCCGTTTTTATGGGGTTCTCACCATTTCAGTACCTTCATCTTCTATATATTCCAGGGATGTGGCCACTACATTGTTCTATCTGACATGGTGACAACCTCTCTTTTCCGATTCCCCAGTATTGGGTAAAGACAAGTAATTTCCCCTTCTGTCTTATAAAAAAGATGGCTTTGTTGCACTACTCGCAGAGTAGCCCCTATATGGGGGTGATATCGTAAGGTTCCAAGTGATCTTAGACTTAGCCATTGCACACACTGAAGTGGGATCTGAGTACAAGATTGTTCAATCGCTACCCAGGCTTTATATCCCCCATCTCCACACCAAGCTAGTGCTCTATTTATTCATTACCAAATCAATACTAATAACATTAGCTTCAAAAGACCTATATTATGAAAAATTTAATTTATAAAAAAATATATATACACATATAAAAAACAAAAAAAGTATATATAATTATTATTTTTTTTTTAATCAATGTCAGAATTTACAAAAAAAAAATATACAAATTATTTTAATTTGGGTGATTAGATAATAAAATAAAATCAATGATTAGATACTAAGGAATTCAATTGTTAAACTGCTGAAAAATTATGTTTTTATTTTTTATTTTTATATACATATACTCCCATTGAGAAGATTAATAAATATCAATATCGGAATGTGAGGGAGAATAAATATAGTCTGCTCAACTGACATGAAACAACAAAATAGCCCAAAACCATATGCAGTCAAAAATGGACAAAAATAGAATGCATACAGATTGTGTATGTACAGTGGGTACGGAAAGTTTTCAGACCCCCTTACATTTTTCACTCTTTGTTATATTGCAGCCATTTGCTAAAATCATTTAAGTTCATTTTTTTCCTCAATAATGTACACACAGCACTCCATATTGACAGAAAAACACAGAATTGTTGACATTTTTGCAGATTTATTAAAAAAGAAAAACTGAAATATCACATGGTCCTAAGTATTCAGACCCTTTGTTGTGACACTCATATATTTAACTCAGGTGCTGTCCATTTCTTCTGATCATCCTTGAGATGGTTCTACACCTTCATTTGAGTCCAGCTGTGTTTGATTATACTGATTGGACTTGATTAGGAAAGCCACACACCTGTCTATATAAGACCTTACAGCTCACAGTGCATGTCAGAGCAAATGAGAATCATGAGGTCAAAGGAACTGCCTGAAGAGCTCAGAGACAGAATTGTGGCAAGGCACAGATCTGGCCAAGGTTACAAATAAAATTCTGCTGCACTTAAGGTTCCTAAGAGCACAGTGGCCTCCATAATCCTTAAATGGAAGACGTTTGGGATGATCAGAACCCTGTCCTAGAGCTGGACGTCTGGCCAAACTGAGCTATCGGGGGGAGAAGAGCCTTGGTGAGAGAGGTAAAGAAGAACCCAAATATCACTGTGGCTGAGCTGAAGATAATGGAATAGTCAGCCAAGCCGGGGTCAGATGCGAGGAGATAAGCAGGGTCACAGGTCCAGATGCAAGCCAAGGGTCAAGCCAGAGATTCAGGATACACAAGATACAGGAGACACAGGAAGCTGATGATAATCCAGCAATTTGTATGTGCCAGTGACAGGTTTAAATAGGCCGGGGGGTACGCCCACACAGTCACGGCGTGCGTGCGCGCCTGTGTGCGTCTGTAAGAGCCATCCGGCGTGTGCGGGCAGCAAACGCGCATCTGCGTGCGAGCATGCGCATAGGGGTTAGTCTGGCGCAGCCATGATGGACACTGGCAGGAATGCCAATAACTCTGCAATTTCCCTGACAGTAGGTTACATAGTTTACTGCTCTGCAAACCTGAATTGCATCAAACCATGCTGCTATGCTTATTTGCCGTGGCATGCTAAGAGCACTACTATTTAACTCGCCTACCTGCCACCCTTGTAATATTATCCTGTATTTTGCCATGGAGTTGGAAAATTTCTCAGAAATACAAGTGAGGATCCTGCTTATACTGGTAAAAGGCACGAGAGATTGAGGGGTGTGATACTCTGTAACATCATTGCCATAATACAGAAAGTAGTATACAGTATATCCTTGTTAGTGCAGGCCTAAATACCTACCTTAAAGTGGTTATAAACCTTACATATATCCAGTGAAGTGACTGGCCTCGGGTGATACACAGAGCTGAAACAAATCCTCCTACATAAGTTGTACCTATTTATCTGCAGTCTTCTCTACATCTGTTCATAGTCCAGAATTTATAAAGCTTGTCAGGAGCAGAGAGCTGAAATCACACTCTGTAGAGCTCAGTGAGGAGAACTCTTAGAGCTGATTGGAGGGGAAAAACACATCCTTCAACACACCGCACACAGGAACAGAGCTGAGGCTGTCAATCAGCTGGAGGACCCTCCACTGTCACCTTTTTTCTCTTGGTGTCAGGAAAACTTGTCAGAAGTGATTCATGCTGATAGCAGAGGAACGAAGCAGAGGAACGAAGCAGCAGGCAGAGAAGACATTTAGTGCTCTTAATTGAGACAAGTACACACTATAGAGGAATGTGCTTTGTTCGTATTTCATGTTTGAGGCTAGAGAGTCAGGTTGACAGCCAGGCTAGTAGCCTGGACCCTTCTGCAGGGCTACTTTTAAGAGTTTATAGTATCATTCATTTATCCAGAGCTTAGAAAAGTATTTATCTGCACGCCGAAGGGCAATGTGTTTACAAGTTTTATTCCAGGTGCACCATGAAAAGTTTATGACGGCACAGCTGATTTAACTCCTTTTGACAAGATGTTGTGCCAAATAAGCAAGTTCCTTTTTGTAGAATATAACATTTTCTGTCCAGACCACTTTTTTTTATACAAGGCTGCATTTCTGCCAAAACATGCTTAAAGTTTTTAAAAGAACGTGACACGTCTTTTTTTTTTTTTTTGTGTGCCCTTTGGAAAAATGGAGCCTCCCTTTCTATCCTGGCATTTGTTATCAGTAGAGCAATTGAATAGGGTTGGGTGGGGCGGGTATTTCAATGGGCACTTGTTTTGGAGCCCACTACATATTTTCTCCTCTTCTGATGAGTCATTAGGACAGGAATTGAGAAATATCAACACAGACAGCAATACAGGCCTCCCAAAGTTTATATTTCTTTCCTACTTTATTCATAACTTAAAAAAGAGTTTTAGCTAGTGTTCAACATTAAAGTGTAACTCCACTTTTGTTGAGAAAAAACATTCCCCTCTTGGTGATCTATGTACATTGCAAGGATTATACCAACCTTTGTTTCAAATTCCTATCTTTTGTTATTCTGAAGAAATCCATGTGTGTTTGTCTGTGCCTCTGAACTGAGTGGGTCTAATGGGAGTAGCTTCATAATAAACTGTCAGGTGTGCAGCTGCAGGGCACTAATGAGGAAATCTGCTGGGCCTGCATCCCTTTAGATGTGCTCCTATTGAAAGTATCTCACCAAAAATGACATTTTTGTTGCAGAGGATGCCTGAAATCTGACTTGTATGTTAGGCAGACTTCTGGGAAAATTGAGCCAATCAGACAAGCAGGAAATGATGTTTCTGGGGAGTGGTCAGTACACATTCTGTGTACAGAACAACTCTAGAGAGTCAGGTTGACAGCCAGGCAAGTAGCCTGGACTCTTAAGAGTTTTATAGCCCTGCAGAAGGGTCCAGGCTACATGCCTGGCTGTCATATTGCAATGCATTCTCGGAAAATTACAGTCCTTGCAGATTGAAAAGGAAAGGTAATTTTTAATAACATTTAATTACAATATGATTAGTGTCGCAATTATATGTGCTATATAATTTTTCTTTATTTACATTTTTTTGGGGGATATTTATAATAGCAAAAACTAAAAAATCTAATTTTTAAAAAAAAATTCTGTCTTTTTTTTGTTTATAGTGCAAAAAATAAAAACCGCAGAGGTGATCAAATACCACCAAAAGAAAGCTCTATTTGTGGGAAAAAAAGGACCTCAATTTTGTTTGGCTACAACGTCGTACGACTGCGCAGTCGTCAGTTAAAATGATGCAGTGCTGTATCGCAAAAAATGGCCTGGTCATTAACCACTTCAGCCCCGGACAATTGGGCTGGCCAAAGACCAGGCCACTTTTTGCGATTCGGCACTGCGTCGCTTTAACTGACAATTGCGCGGTCGTGCGACGTGGCTCCCAAACAAAATTGACGTCCTTTTTTTCCCACAAATAGAGCTTTCTTTTGGTAGTATTTGATCATCTCTGCAGTTTTTATTTTTTGCACTATAAACAAAAATACAGCGACAATTTTTGAAACAAATTCAATATTTTTAACTTTTTGCTATAATAAATTTCCCCAAAAAATATATAATTTTTTTTCTCAGTTTAGGCCAATACGTATTCTTCTACATATTTTTGGTAAAGAAAATCGCAATAAGCGTTTATTGATTGGTTTGCGCAAAAGTTATAGCATCTACAAAATAGGGGATAGTTTTATGGCATTTTTATTATATTTTTTTTTTTTTACTAGTAATGGCGGTGATCAGCAATTTTTATCATGACTGTGACACTATGGCGGACACATCGGACACTTTTGACAACAGTTTGGGACCATTGTCATTTTTACAGCGATCAGTGCTATAAAAATGCACTGATTACTGTAAAAATTACACTGGCAGTGAAGGGGTTTACCTGTAACCGGCGCTGAAGGGGTTAAGTGTGACCTAGGGAGTGATTCTAACTGTTAGGGGGCGTAGCTTGCCATGACACGTCACTAATCGCTGTTCCCGATGACAGGGAACAGATGATCAGTGACATGTCACTAGAAAGAACGGGGAGATGTTGTGTTTACACTGACATCTCCCCGTTCTTCAGCTCCGTGACCCGATCGCAGGACACCGGCGGACATCGAGTCTGCGGGTCCCGTGGGTACGGTCACGGAGCTCGCGACAGGGTCGGGAGCGCGCCACCGACGGTGCACGACCACACGTCCGGCAAATTAAAGGGGACGTATATATATGCCGATTTGTTCAGCCGTGTCATTCTGTAAATCCTCGTGCGGCGGTCGGCAAGCGGTTAATGTGGAAATTCTTCCGGGGCTGAAGTGGTTAATTGTAGAGCTCTACAATTAAGCCCTGTATGGGTGAAACGCGTTGGGGGCCTAGGTGGAAGGATATATTGTGTGTTGTCGGATATAAAGGATGTTATAGGCGTGCTGCCCCTTTATTTATATTAAATACACACAACCAGATATAATGTAAGTTCACTGCTAATTCCTATTGATTGATCCCCTTTAATGGCCTGTAGACGGGGCAGTCAGAGGCAATGCATACAATTGCTCCCATCGCAAGTTCCTCTGTTCACATATAACAGATGTCCTCCGGCCAGCTGCCACATTGTTTAGACCAAAAAAAATTAAGCACAGTGCTGTTAGATCCACCGTCGCCTCTCGAAGATGGGCTAAATTATGTACTGCCATCCAGCCCTGTCATTTTGAGTCGATGCCTTGTTAAGCTTTCACACATCTGCCGTATTCAAAATATTTTCCTGCCAAATCTCCCCTGTTCCATGTAAGTGGCTCATTTGCAGCATTTCTATCCAATTCCTGCTGTAGCTTCAAATAGTTGTAGAAATGTTTTCCTCGACTGGGGTTAACAGCAGCGTGCAAGTGAAATGTTGAGATTTTTTGATTGTTCATTGTTGAGGAGGGTGAATTGACCTTAATGCCTTCACATCTTTTGGATGTGAATGTTATTCTACAGAGTATAAAATAGTACAAGTTTCCAGTTTTGCTTTGTTTAGGTGATGGGACCCCATTGTATGCCACCAGGGTTACTAAAGCATATTATCTCTTTTGCAGTCACATTTGAGAGAACCCCACAATATATTTGTAATGTCTTCCAATACACACAGTATACCTGCATTTAAAAAAAAATAAATTCTTACCTTTTTAGAGGTGTCATGCCTGACTGCAAGGAATTTTTTGAACAATGCAAGAGTGAGCAGTCCTATGGCAGGCCATAGATTATGAGATTTTCTTTCCTGCAACTACAGGTTGCAGGAAAGAAAATCACTCAATTCCCCCATCAACACAGTCAGTGTTGATGGGGGAATGCCTTCTGCGGAGCTATTGTGTTCTCCCAGTGGGTGGGTGAGGGGCGAGGGGAGCCGTCCCTGCTGGGAGAACACAGTAATTATTGCTAGCAGCTATAGCCACTGGTAATAATCGCATGTAAAAATTTGACTGGATCAAAATGGGTACAATTAGCCTGCCCATAGATGATTTAAATCTCGGCTAGCCCCTGCTAAACCATCTCACAGTGTTCAAATATAGGTTCAATTGATGAGGATCTGCCTGCACATTACAGACAGGGTTAAATATGTTTTACTGTTTAACCACCTCCCGCCCAACGTATTGTCAAATGACGGGCGGGAGGCAGCTCTCTCGTTCTGGGATCAGTGGTGCGCTTTATCCCTGGGACACGGCGCATCACCGGTCCCAGTAAAGAGCCGATGACGAGGCTTTTTACCCATGTGATCAGCTGAATCCAGCTGTGTCAGGTTATCAGCATTCCTTTCTTCACACTGTCAGCGTGTGAGGCAAGCTGATCAGCGGCATTTCCCCATCGGGAGATCTGCACAGATAATCAGGGTACTGGTTATCAGTGCAGCCCCAACAGTGCCCAGCAGTGATGTCCGTCAATGCCGCCAATCAGTGCCCATCAGTGCCGCCTATCAGTGGCCATCAGTGCTGCATATTAGTGCCGCCTATCAGTGTGGCATATTAATGCCGCCTATCAGTGCGGCATATTAGTGCCTCCTCATCAGTGCCCTTCAGTACTGTCTCATCAGTGCCGCATCATCGGTGCAGCCTCATCAGTGCACATCAGTGAAGGAGTAACATTACTTATTTACAACATTTTATAACAGAAACTAAGAAAAAACTTTTTTCACTTTCGTCCATGGATGGACACAGCTCCTTTATTCTTGACAGTAGGGTTTATATGCCGTCTATAAGGAGAGGACTAGGCAGACATGTTAACAATTAAAAACATGTAACAATAGCAAAGCTGAACAGTACCGCCCAGGGGGCGGCCCCTCTGGTCATGACTTCTCACCCTGCATCTAGCAGCTCAGTTTTTTTCTGCCTAGCATAGGAGAAGGACCTGGCTCCCTGTTGGGACCATTGGTCCTGGAGATTTTTTATTTTTTTCTACTTTTTTGATCCTGAGATCTACTATAAACTGCCGGCTGGGTGACATGCTGGATAATATAGATCCTTGTAGTCCCCCAAGTCCGGCCATCGAGCGTGAGCAGACCTTTAGCTATGCGCTGGGTCGGCCACGACATACCCCGTTTGTTCCAGGGGTGGCCGGTGAGCTATATGCACCGGGGCACACATATGACCGGGCTACTGCTGTCCGAGTCACAGTGGGCCATGGCCGACAGCCACTCTGTACTGCTCGGGTGATGGTTCTGTCCGGAATGCATCCAGCAGTCCTCGCAGGACGGGTAAGTAGGTTTCCACCTATTTCGGCAGGATGGAACAGCTGGTTATTCCTGGGGGGGTCGACTAGGGGGTCTCTCACTCTCCCTTTCTTCTCTCCCTGTCCCTTCCCTCTTCCTCATGCTTCTGGCTGGGCCTGCTGTGTACCTGACCGGGGGTCCTCCGGGGGGGGGGCTCTGGGTCCTGCGCTGGGTGTCCTGGGTTCCGCTCTCTGTAGTGGGGTGTTGTCTGTCTGCCATGTGGGGGGCCTCCGCGCAGAGGCCCAGCGTGTTTGCGGTCTTTTCTTTTACCTCGGGAAAGATCCGGCGGCCATTTTGGGTGAGTCGGCACCATTTTCTTGTAGCCGCGCTGTTCTAATGCTAATGCAGCTGGCGCCCATTTTATTGTAGCTCGTGCTCTTTTTTCCTGAGGTGGCCGGCTGCCATTTTCTTGTGGTTCTAGCTTAGTTTTGGCCTCTAGCACTGGAAATGTATTTCTGAACGGTGCGAACAGCACGGAAAACCTCAGACGCAGGAGAACACCTCAGGCACAAGCTGTGCAGGAGAGAGAGCAGACCGCAGAATTGTGCAGTACCTGGGTCAGGGTGGTGAGTCCTCTGGGGGGCCCCTCGGTCTGTAGCAGCTAGGAGGGTGGACCTTTTATGTACCTTGCTTTTAGTCCCTAAGTGGCTGTCAGGCGAGTGTGGGTCAGCATGGTGTAAGAAGCTGGCGCTTCTTCCCCAGACATCCCTGTGGTAGCAACCGGTGCCCCTGCATCTGCGGTACCTGTGGACGCTTTGTCGGTGGTCCTGGAATCATTTGTTGCCAGGGTGGAAGCGGTGTGCGGGCGTAAGGGGGGTAAAAAGCGCCCCCTCCCCCCACCATCTCCTGGGTAAAGCTCTGATTCAGACTCGGGCCTGGCTGTGGCACGCGGCCCCTGTTCTGACGTGTCGGAGGATGCGGACCAGGACCTTTCGGACAGTGAGGAAGACTCTGTGTCCGGGTCAGCGCAGGAAAAGGCGCATGTTGGAGCACTTATCACCGCAGTGCGGGAGACCCTAAAATTGGAGGATACGGCGGGGGCATCTACTGAGGTGTCGGTCCCTTTTGGGTCCCATAAGCCGGCCCGCACTGCTAAGGTGTTTTTCTACCTAACTTATTTTGATAAGTTTTTATATACAAAGAATGGGAACGACCGCAGATAGCCTTTTCGGTCCCAAAACGCATGGCGGTCCGTTACCCCTTTGAGGAGAGTCTCCTGAAAAAATGGACATCTCCCCCGAATTTTGGACCCCCCGGTATCCAGGTTAAACAAAGTAACCAGGATTCCGGTAGAGGGGACCCCTGCCTTTAAGGACCCTGCAGACAGGAGGGCCGAGGCGGTGGCCCGGTCCATGTTCACGGTGGTGGGGTCAGCATTACGGGCTGTATTGGCCACGGCCCTGGTGTCACAGACACTTACCGAATGGGCAAAATTGTTGCACCACGAGTTGGTAGAGCAACAGGCTTCCCCGATCTGCGTGGAACTGGCCGACCAGCTGGTGTATGGCCTTTAAGTAGGTCAGTATCTGCTGTGGTGCTCCATCGCCTGATTTGTCTAAAATTCTGGTCCGCGGACCAGACTTCCAAGAAAGCTCTGGCGGATTTACCCTTCCAGGCTATTTGGAGCCTCGCTGGATGACATTATTAAGAATGTCACTGGGGGTAAGAGCACGCTGCTCCCGCAATCCAGAAAAGGTAAGGAGCTGCGCCGTAGGCCAGGGCCCTCCTTTTCCGCTCAGAAGCGTTTTTTTCGTCAGCCCGGGCCCGCAGGTAAGCGTTCCCAGGCCGACAAGGGGCCAGCTGAGGGACAAAAGCGTCCCTGGTTTCGCAAGCCAAACAAGCCTGTGAACAAATCTGCGACAGCATGAAGGTTTGCCCCCCGCCCGACTCTTGGGTGGGGGGTCGCCTTCACGAGTTTGCAGCTCGGTGGGCCTCCCTGCTTTCTGACCAGTGGGTTTGCGAAGTGGTTTCATTAGGGTACAAGATAGAATTTCTTTCTTGTCCATCAGACAGATTTTTTCCCTCAAACCTTCATCTTCTTCCGGCTCGTCGGAACACCCTGTTTGGGGCAGTGCAGGACCTGCTGATGCGCGGGGTAATAGTACCTGTGCCGCTGCCGGAAAGGTTTCAGGGATTCTACTCCAATCTGTTTGTAGTCCCAAAAATGGACGGGGTCTGTCCAATCCTAGACCTCAAGGCCCTCAACTCCTTTGTAAAAGTACGAAGGTTCAGGATGGAATCAGTTCGCTCTGTGGTCGCTGCACTCCATCTGGGGGATTTTCTGGCGTCCTTGGACATCAAGGATGCATACTTGCATGTTTTGCAAAAAAATAAAAACCCATAGGTGATTAAATACCACCAAAAGAAAGCTCTGTCTGTCTAAAAAAATTAATAAAAAAATGACTGCTTTGAAATTTAGCCTGGGCAAGAAAAGGGTAAAAGTGCCCTGTAGGCAAGTAGTAAAAAATGGCAAACACACCTGGCCAGCCCCCTCACAAACAAAGAAAACCACCTAGGACTTTCCTTGCTTGAGCCCCGAAATTACCTTTTTAGTGTGTTTTTTTTTTTACTGAACTGTTGCCTTCCTACACCTGTGTAACCGAAAAAAATTGGAGCTACCACCATTTTATTCTCTAGGTGTCTGCTTTCAGAAAATATATGATTCTCAGGGAGGGGGTTTTATGCATTCTTTAGGGTTACATTTTTTTTTTTAAACATGCAAAAAATAAATATAAAAACACGCAAAAACAGCTCTGGCAGTGAATGGGGTTAAAGTACTGTACATCTAAACCCAAGAATAAAAATGTAGTATATTTCAGACAATTTTTCCTTTATTTTCACCTAGTGATCCCGCAAATGATGCACTTCCTGTTCTTGGATGACAACACCTAGGAGAGGAAATGTGTTGACTTCATAGGACAGGAAGTGTATTAGGACCACAGAACACCTCACCATCCCAACAACATAGGAGGATGTGTTCTGTAGTTCACAGTGCCGTCCTAACACTGGCAGCACTGGATTTCTTGCAAGAAGGGTATTTTATTGCACTCATGAAACAGATATAATTAGACTCTTTCAATTATATAATTAACAGACCAAAGAGGTGGGATTATTTTTAATGCAATTCTGATCATAGCAGGTTGTCCCTATTGGAATATTTCCCCTCTCTTACTATTCTAGTGACAATGGTAACATTTTGGTTTTCCCATTACTTTGTTTTCTACAGACACTGGTCACCAGGTAAAATTGATGGTGTGAAACTCCCCAGCAAAGAAACAGATAGCATTAAATACCTGTCTACATGTTATCCATAGTATTAAAAGGTTGTGGGTTTCGATCATACCTGGGCATTTTACAGCCCCTGGGCCACATCCAGCCCTTTGGCTGTCCCTGTTCGGCCCGGGTGAAGTCAGATGGAAAGTAGACATTTCTGGATCCAGGCAGGCCTGTCAACAAGATGGCAACGGCTGTGATACCACCCTCATTAGTCCATCGGTTGTGGCGGTGGCACTTCTGCCCTTTTAATCACTTAAAGACCAGGCTTTTTCTGGCACTTTTTGTTTACATGTAAAAATCTGTTTATTTTTGCTAGAGAATATTTTTCAAAGCAGAGACCCTAGAGAATAAATTGGTCAGTTATGCAAATTTTTATGTCGCATGGTATTTGCACTTGAACTTGAATTTTAATGCAAAAAAACACAATACATACCAATTTTTTGTAAAATATAAAAGATGCGGTCGCGCCAAGTAAATAGATCCCAAACATGTCATGCTTTAAGACTGCTTGTGCAGCGGTGACAATCAACGTAAATTTTACTATTCATAGGTGACACCTTAAAAGCCTTTACAGGTTACCACTTTAGATTTACAGAGAAGATCTGGTGCTAGAATTACTGTCCATGATCTGATGTTCGCTGCGATACCTCACATGTGTGGGACGATAGCTGTTTGCTTGCATGCAGGACTAACACATGTGTTTACCTTTGCATGGGGGGGATGGGGGCATTTAAAATGTATTATTATTTATTTATTTTTACACTGTTGCTTTTAAAATTTATTTATTTTTTTTATCACTTTTATTACCGTCACAAGGAATGTAAATCCCTTCTCTGCACTTAAAGGGGTTGTAAAGTTTATTATTTTTTTTTTTTTAAATAACAAACATGTTATACTTACCTCCACTGTGCAGTTCATTTTGCACAGAGTGGCCCCTATCCTCGTCTTCTGGGGTCCCTCGGTGGCTGTCTCGGCTCCTCCCCGCAAGAGCTAAACCCCTTCATGGGAAGCGCTCTCCCAAGGGGGTTAGCTTGCCTGCGCCTATAGCCGCCGACTGTATCACTCGGCCTCGCCCCCCAGCGCACCGCATCATTGGATGTGATTGACAGCAGTGCGAGCCAATGGCTGTGCTGCTATCAATCTATCCAATCTAGCCCATCAACGGCCAGACTCCGTAAAGAAGAGGACAGTGGGGATGCGCACAGCAGGTGAACGGGCTCAGGTAAGTAAAACGGGGGGGCCTTTACAACCCCTTTAAAAGCATTCAAAAGCACAGAGATCTGTTTTTTGAATGCTTTTCATTATTTTAAAATGGCACCGAAAATATCCAGGTAAACCTGGAAGTGATGTCATGTCATCGCTTTCAGATTATCATCATGGACAGCCCATCAAAGCCGATCCTGGCTTTGTTGGGCTGTCTGGCCTGCTAGAGGATGTGTCGGTCACTCGTGTCACCCAGTGAGACGGGCGATCCCGAGAAAGCTGAGGGGGGGGGACATCTCCTTCCACTGCTCGTAATAGCAATCAAGCTGCTAGTTAGCTGCTCTGATTGCTATTACAAGAAAGCTGACCGTTGGCTCCAAAAATCAGTACTGGGGTGATGCCTGCAGCTGCAGCCCTAAACCAGGGGCTGTTGCAGTAACTGACTACATATACATACTGTAGCCCTGGGGTGTTTGGCTCCCATGTCCCATTTATCAAAGGCTCCTCCCACCCTGGCTTTAGTATGGGCACTGACTACTCCGATTACATCACTAAGGGGGAACTTCTCTAAGGCTGCATTCACACTTCAGCGTTTTGAATTGCTGTCAGATTTGCCACGATTCTGCCTGTGATTTGAAAGCGCCGATGTGTAAATGACAAATTGCAGCATTTTGCATTTGAGAAGCCATTCATTTGAATTACACCTAAAATCGCAGACTCTATTTACTAATTTACGATTTCTGAAGGCAATTGGTTCCACTAGACTTTAGTTGGGGGTATCAGAGTAAAGAGGGGCTGAATACAAATGCACGCCACATTTTTCAGATATTTATTTGTAAAAGAAAATTAAAATAATTTATCATTTTCCTTCCACTTCACAATTATGTGCCACTTTGTGTTGGTCTATCACATAAAATCCCAATAAAATGCCTTTACATTTTTGGTTGTAATATGACAAAATGTGGAAAATTTCAAGGGGTATGAATACTTTTTCAAAGCACTGTAATGTAATTGTCAATTAAAAGCATTTGACACTTAAGAAATGCTTGTAATTATACTTCAGTATACCATAGTATCATCTGACAAAAAGACCTAAAAACACTAAAGCAGCCGACTTTGTGAAAATGTATATTTGTGTAATTCTCAAAGCTTTTGGCCACGGCTGTATGGATATAAATTCCAACCCCTTGGTGGAAATAGGGGGCTGAGCTGAGCATTACACAGACCAAAGAGAGAAAGTGAAAAAAGTTGGAAAATAAGTGTAGCAGGGTCTTTAAATCTAGGGGAATGTTTGAGTGGTAATTATACTCAAACACATTATTTGATAGGGCCCTGCTAAACCATTTTATACTGCAGGTGGGATACTGGTGTATAGTTCCCTGTGGCCTGTTGATGGCGCTGTCATCGGAGGCTAGGGTTGAACCGCTGGTATAGTGCTGTGCCTTGGATGTCCCCTCTCGACGGTGGTATGGTGAGCGTGTCGGCCTGCTGTGCATGCTGGGAGAGGATATAAAAGGGGCAGACCCTGCCTGTGGGGAGTGAGTTCCCGGGGTCCGACCCCGGGAAGTGTGTTCTGTTTGTTGGCCACCCCAGGCACCTTTTAGCCCTGGGGTGGGGTTCCTGGCCCGGTACACTGGCGGATCAGTTCCAGTCACCTTTAGCCCTGGGGCTGCAACTGAAGGCCTTGGGTCCAGCACCTTCGGCTGGAGCCCACGGAGGGAGGAGAAATCTCAGGGTGCTGCCTTGCGAGGAGACCCGTATCCAGAAGAGGAGGCTGGGGGAGGACCGTTCCGAGGGACTGGTGAGAGATCACAGTGAAGGAAAGGGCCCGGTAACTCTCTGGAGGGATGTTATCTCCCTGAAAGAGGCCTAAGATCAAGAGCAAAGTTCACCAGGTCTGTGGCAGAGACCCAAAGTTCACCAGGTCTGTGGCAGAGACCCAAAGTTCACCAGGTCTGTGGCAGAGACCCAAAGTTCATCAGGTCTGTGGCAGAGACCCAAAGTTCATCAGGTCTGTGGAAGAGGCCTAAATTCACCGGTAACAGTTTATGCAGAGACTGTGTGTGTAATCTAATTCGAGCATCACTCCGGCTGCTAGGATCCACTCTAATGGGAGACTATCCGGGTGAGCTGAGCATACTTGAAGATACAGGTATGAATAGGATATTCGTTTGTGCCTGGACCTATTCCAACACCTTTTGCTGTCCTGTTCTCCTTCTGTGCATATGCAGAGCGGACACGGACATCCTGTCCACCCGCTCTGCTCATTGTGGCCCGCGACCGGTTACTAAGACGCTTAAGTGGCCCTCACTCTTCAAAAGGTTGGGCACCCCTGCTTTAAAGCATATGTGAACAGGTGCACAGAGAGACAAATATCCAACACCTTTAACACATGTATTGGATACCTTCCCTCTGAGGCCTCAACACACAAACCAGAATACAGTGCACAACAAATGCATACAGTAACACAGTGTAGGTTTTAGAGAATATCTCACAAAATGGCTCCCCTAGGTTGCAATTCAGCGAGTAACCTTAAATGTAGAGCAGTAAAGCATAATAAAAGAAGAAGATGGTGAATGTTCTATAAATTCCGGAAATCTTCAGCTAGCCTGTTGTTTATACTGCAGTGTGTTTTTGTACTTTTGTAATCCAAGTAGATAAAAGACAAAAGGACTGAAGAACAAAGGTGTAACTGATGAATACTCAAACTGAAGAAATATTACCACTTGTAGATCCCTCTTTAAATGTGAGTGCAATACAGTACTGACCTGACAGCACAGGAGTGAAAAGGCAAGGCCCCAAACTCCAGCCGTATGATGCCTGTGAAGGCGTAGATTCACATCCGTGGAACTACAAGTCTAACCAGCAGTCTGTAGAAAATAACTCACTCATTAATACTGTGATCTCTATCTGTATGGGCAGGTGCCCTCTCACCACAATGGTTCCCAATAGATGTAGGGCTCCGGCCGGAATTCCCTCCTGGTGTCTTTGTTCGGTGAAAATGGCGCCACTACACCGCGCTGCGGCTCCTGATGGACTGGAGTGCAGGTTGTCCCAGATGCATTGGAGCGCAGGCCGATCCGCTTTCTGGAATAGCGGTGCTGTCCTCCGAGGTCCCTCTGAGGCGGACAATCCGGCTCTCCGCTGTTTAGGCCCCAGTCTCTCCCTCCCTGTCACACAGACCTCCTGCTTGCAGGTTCAGAATGGCATCCATAGAGGCTGAAAACAGGCCGTGCCTGTCCTTTTATCTCTCCTCCCAGCAGGCTGTTCTGCACGCTTTGCATTGTGTGTCCTGTAGTCCAGAGCTGATCCGGCCTACAGTATCACTTCCTCATCCAGACTATACAGGTCCTTCTCAAAAAATTAGCATATTGTGATAAAGTTCATTATTTTCTGTAATGTACTGATAAACATTAGACTTTCATATATTTTAGATTCATTACACACAACTGAAGTAGTTCAAGCCTTTTCTTGTTTTAATATTGATGATTTTGGCATACAGCTCATGACAACCCAAAATTCCTATCTCAAAAAATTAGCATATCATGAAAAGGTTCTCTAAACGAGCTATTAACCTAATCATCTGAATCAACTAATTAACTCTAAACACCTGCAAAAGATTCCTGAGGCTTTTAAAAACTCCCAGCCTGGTTCATTACTCAAAACCGCAATCATGGGTAAGACTGCCGACCTGACTGCTGTCCAGAAGGCCATCATTGACACCCTCAAGCAAGAGGGTAAGACACAGAAAGAAATTTCTGAACGAATAGGCTGTTCCCAGAGTGCTGTATCAAGGCACCTCAGTGGGAAGTCTGTGGGAAGGAAAAAGTGTAGCAGAAAACGCTGCACAACGAGAAGAGGTGACCGGACCCTGAAGAAGATTGTGGAGAAGGACCGATTCCAGACTTCGGAGGACCTGCGGAAGCAGTGGACTGAGTCTGGAGTAGAAACATCCAGAGCCACCGTGAACAGGCGTGTGCAGGAAATGGGCTACAGGTGCCGCATTCCCCAGAAGCGCCTGACCTGGCCTACAGAGAAGCAGCACTGGACTGTTGCTCAGTGGTCCAAAGTACTTTTTTCGGATGAAAGCAAATTTTGCATGTCATTCGGAAATCAAGGTGCCAGAGTCTGGAGGAAGACTGGGGAGAGGGAAATGCCAAAATGCCTGAAGTCCAGTGTCAAGTACCCACAGTCAGTGATGGTCTGGGGTGCCATGTCAGCTGCTGGTGTTGGTCCACTGTGTTTTATCAAGGGCAGGGTCAATGCAGCTAGCTATCAGGAGATTTTGGAGCACTTCATGCTTCCATCTGCTGAAAAGCTTTATGGAGATGAAGATTTCATTTTTCAGCACGACCTGGCACCTGCTCACAGTGCCAAAACCACTGGTAAATGGTTTACTGACCATGGTATTACTGTGCTCAATTGGCCTGCCAACTCTCCTGACCTGAACCCCATAGAGAATCTGTGGGATATTGGGAAGAGAAAGTTGAGAGACGCAAGACCCAACACTCTGGATGAGCTTAAGGCCGCTATCGAAGCATCCTGGGCCTCCATAACACCTCAGCAGTGCCACAGGCTGGTTGCCTCCATGCCACGCCGCATTGAAGCAGTCATTTCTGCAAAAGGATTCCCGACCAAGTATTGAGTGCATAACTGAACATAATTATTTGAAGGTTGACTTTTTTTGTATTAAAAACACTTTTCTTTTATTGGTCGGATGAAATATGCTAATTTTTTGAGATAGGATTTTTGGGTTTTCATGAGCTATATGCCAAAATCATCAATATTAAAACAAGAAAAGGCTTGAACTACTTCAGTTGTGTGTAATGAATCTAAAATATATGAAAGTCTAATGTTTATCAGTACATTACAGAAAATAATGAACTTTATCACAATATGCTAATTTTTTGAGAAGGACCTGTATGTCCCATAATGCATTGCTCTGTTCACTCTCGAGGAGGAAAGAAAAATCCTGACAGAGTTCAGCAGACACTAGGGGAAGCCAAACTCATACACAAGAGAACAATAAACCATTTAACAATAATAATTATAGTAGCAACAGCATGGCTACATAGATATTTTTCCATAAGTACAAAATATAACAAATATATGACTATAACATAATGTACACAGATATTGTAGTAACCAAAATACCTCGGGCACATACTCAAAAAAAGAAAAAAAAAAAAAGAAGCAACTACTAACACATTATATAGCAAGTAGAATCCAAAGGCAAAGGACATAAAAACATGCCTTTTAACTTGTTCGCTATTCACTTTTCCAGTAGACTCCCTATACTTCCAAAAGAAAATTGCATACATCAACAAGACGCACTTACTCATGCACTCAAACAAACAACAGCCTCCTGCCTCAACAACTGAAAATTGGTTTCAATTTCAAAGACACATCTCAAAAGATCATACAGTACATATTGCATTCCAAATTAAAATATATGCTTCATTCAAAAAAAATCAAAAGGGCCCAAAGAGCCTTCCAATTTTTCAAAATTATACCATAGAGAATATCTAAACTACAAAATACGTTCACTAAACTGGATAGATGACGGAGGGTATGGAGCAGGTACGGGGTCCCAGTATAAAATAACTTTTTCATAAGGGGCTCTTGATGTTTAGCAGCTTCCATTTTATCAAGAAACATTAACTTATACAATTTTTGTGGAGGATCTAAATGTGAGGGGAGATCCGAAGTGATCCAATTTGTTAAACATTTTTTTAATTCCCAGGAAAACAAGACGTTCAAATCTAATTAAGTAGCCAAGTTTTACTGAGATGGAGCATGGATCAGAACAGTATGTTTATGAATTTGAAAGTCTTTGGGCAGGTAGAATAATTTTGCTATATGTGTCTTAACTGAGTGTTTTTTTTTTGTTTTTTTTTTGTAGGTTTTAATTAAATGTGCACAAAGCTGTTGGAGCCTCCAGAAATGATGGCAGACTGGGTGATGTGATGAAAGAGATAGGAAGGTAATAGCAAAACAAGCCTCAGAGGAAGCCTTTCTAGGGTTATATATTTATCATTTTTATATTTGGAAACACGATCAGGATGGAAATCTAAGATTCTTGGATCCAGTGCCTATGATTAATTTAAACATACATCAATGTGGGATGGAAGGTCACAGTACATGCTTAAAAGTGTGGAATAATCAGCCGGGAAAAGCCCAAAGGGGCACTCCGGCACAGCACAGAAAGTAGACTGCCTGCAGAGTGCTTGAAATCATTTAATAATTCATCACTATCTCTTGCTAAAACCAATAAGATGAATTATTTAGACCTTTCATATTATTAAAGTGTCAAACTGATTTGGTGCTGGGAGACTAAAGTTGGCAGAAAACAAGTCACTATAAGTAAGCAAAACCGTAGCGTCCCTATTTTATTTCCCATGGAGTGCACACATACCCACCTTGCAGGAAATATTTTTGCAAGACAGTTAATTCCTAGAGAGAAGAGGGTTTCCCCAACTTGGAGAATCTGTGACTTCAAGGGTAAAAAAAAAAACTGTTAATTGTTCTCATTGATGCCAGTCAGTATGAGCTGTCAGGGAAATTCCAGCATATAAACTGTTGCAGTCTGACCGCCCTCTGCCAGTGCGCTGTTAGCAGGAACCTTAGGTTCTTCCATGCCTTCCTGTTTATACTTGCAGTCCTCTTTTGGGGGAGGTGTGAGAAATGCCCCCTACAGCAAATTTACAAGCTGTACACTTACTACTTTACATTGTAGCAAAGTGTCATCTCTTCAGTGTTGTCACATGAAAAGATACAATAAAATATTTACAAAAATGTGAGGGGTGTACTTACTTTTGGGAGATACTGTGTGTGTATGTATGTATAAATATATATATATATATATATATATATATATATATATATATATATTGTGACAGCAGGCAGGTAAAGTCACCAGGTTGCATCCAGGATGGAAGGTATATATGTCCTAGATTCAGGCTTTATGCCGATTTATACCACTAGGGGGAGTGCTGGGAGTCTTGCGGGGGAAGAGTTAATGAGCCCAGCTGAATCAAGTGGCTCATTAAGGCCTCTACAAGAACTCCCAGCATGCTAGGGGAGATGCTCCATCCTGGAACCAGATCTGTGTTGTGCAAGACTGGGGAGTGTGTTTCTGTCCTGTGCGGTGAGACAAAGCCTGTGTGGCTAAAACAGGGAGATAGGGGCTGGGGCAGCACAAGGCTGCACCTAGTTGTCAGACAGGGAACCTACGTGTGTAGTAAGCGGTCAAGCTGACCAGGATTTCTTTTTGTATGTTTCTTTTTGTTTTGCTGTTTTTCCCCTGTAAATAGTTTAAATAAACCGCACCTTTTGTTTTTCAACTATAAACTCTGTCTGCTGTGCCTGTTTTTGTGTGGTAAACCCATCCAGGGGGTCACACACACCCGCTGCCGAGCTAACCCCCTCACAATATATATATATATATATATTGTGAGGGGGTTAGCTCGGCAGCGGGTGTGTGTGACCCCCGAGATGGGCTCCCCACACAAAAACAGGCCCAGCAAACGGAGGTTGTGGTTTTCAAAATCAAAAAGGTGCGGTTTATTTTCTATTTACAGTGACAAAACACAGCAAAGCAAAAGAAACATAAACAAAATAAATCCTGGTCAACTTGACCTCTGACTAAACATACAGGTTTCCTAACTAACAACTGGGATCAGCCTAGTGCTGTCCTAGTCCCTAAGTCCCTGGTTTTAAATGTCCAAGCAAATAGCCACACAGGCTTTGTCTCACCGCACAGGGGTTCACTCTCCCTAGACAGTCCACACAGGTCTGGTTCCAGGCATGAGCTAACATCTAATGAAGCTGGGAGTTCTTATAGAGGCCTAAATGAGCTGACAAGGTTCAGCTGGTCTCCTCATCTCTGTCTGCACGACGCCCCACACTCTCCCTAGAGGTATGAGTCATCCATGAGCCCACTAGCCTTATACAACTCTCCACCTAGTTGTATAAGTCGGCGTAAAGCCTGAATCTGGGCGAAATATATCTACCCCCCTGGATGCAACCAGGTGACTTTACCTTCCTGCTGTCACAATATATATATATATATATATATATATATATATATGTGTGTGTATATGTGTGTATATGTATATATATATATATATATATATATATATATATACACACACACACGTTTGTATATGCAAGCACTACTCCTGCTTCCTCATTATACAAACATTAGAAAATATTTTTGCTAACTTTTCAGTGTGAATATTTTGTTTGTGAGGGGTGTACTCACTTTTGGGAGATACTGTATGTGTAAACCCTCCACCCATGTGACCAGACCATAGTGAGTATATATATCTCGCTGGAACATTTATTATTATTTTTAATGTATACAGTAAATATTCGATAAAAGTTTGTAGTTTTATTTTATTTTTTCAAATTTCTATTTTATTTATTTTTCAAAAAAAAGGAAAAAAAATCAGGCTTACACTTTACCACATCAAATGCAACCTATTATACATATCAATCTAATAATCCAATACACAAATACATTTGTTTTTTTTCCGGGACTGAGATCCTATACTCAAAATCAACTATCTCCTTTTTAGTCCCCTTATTACCTCATACCAAAGGTCACCTCCCGGCTCCCACCCCAAGTCATAATACATCCCAGATTACATCCTGGGGGGTTCTCCCTCTGTATTCCTAAAGTGTCAAGCTCTCTCTTGCCTCTCAATTTATAAACCCGACTAAATCAAACCACACACAGAAAAACAAAAAACAAACAGGGGTGTAGAGGGGAAAGGGACAGAACCCCTCCCGCACCTCCTCCTCCCCCCGCCCAACCTCTCCAAAAGTTTGTAATTTTAAATACAACCCCAAATCCAAAAAAGTTGGGATGCTGTGTAAAATCTACATAAAAACAGAATGCAGTAATTTGCAAATCTCATAAACCCATATTTCTCTTGTCATCCATGGACTGACACAGCGTGTCTTATACACCTTTACACGTGGGTTATGTCCCTGCTTGCAGGAGAAGACCTAGGCAGAATGTGAGATGTTATACATACATTCTAAACAGCCAGAGCTGAACAGCCCCGCCCAGGGGGGCGCTCCCTCCGGGCATAACCCTCCCACTGCAGTCAGCAGACCTCAGTTTTTTTCTGCCTAGCAGAAGGAGAAGACGTGGCTCTCTCAGGAGCCAGTCTCCTGACCTATTTTTATTCTTTTGGGAATTTTTCTTTTTCGTACATCACGGGACACAGAGCGACATAGTCATTACTAATGGGTTATATAGTTACCGTCAGGTGCTGGCACTGGCAACTTCCAAAACCGGAAGTACCCTCCCCTATATAAGCCCCTCCCATCCGGGAGCACCTCAGTTTTTTGCCAGTGTCTAAGGTGTTGGCCAAGAAGAAACATGTGTTTTTCACTGAGCTTGCGTACAAGTTCTTTTGGGCCTCAGTAAGCTATTCCGGATCCGACCAAAAAAGCTTCATAGCTAAACGGTCGGTACCCGGGCCTTGCAGAGAAGAGCAAGGTTTTGCCTGTAATGCTTCTCTTAGGAGAGCTGGACCCTGGGATCCAGAGCTCTGGTCATACCCACGACCAAGATGTTTTCTGTGCAGGGTGCTATACAGGTCCAGGGGAGTGGAATCCTTGGGAACCCGGTCCCTGAAGGTTTGATTACAATGCCTGCCGTGGTAGGTGAAGTTTGGGCTTTTGTGGACCAAACAAAGTCCTGCGGCGGGGAACAGGTAAGTGGGGGCCCCCAGGAACTTGGTTCTATTGGGGGACCCCCAAGCCTAATTTGTCTTTCTGTCTGTTACCTAACGGTATTCCCGCTAATATCTGTGCATGCCTGTAACTACTAAAAAAAAATGTAATAATTTTTAATGGTGGTCAAGAAAAAAAAAAAAAAAAATGTGTTTTTTTTATTATTATATATATTTAGTATATTAGACTGCGGTACCTGTGTTTGTCCACTAGAGGCCGCTGTGGAATGTTTTTCTTGTCATGTGGACTAGTTTCTTCTCAGAGAGCAAAGTCCAGGCAGCTGGTGAGTTCTCCTACAGGAAACTGTTTCCTCTGCCATGTTGCAGTGTTCGTCTATCCCCCGGCCTGCGGCAAAGAGGGGCCCTGGCTCCTGTCCCTGGTTTCCATGTTTGAAATTAGCGCCGAGGGCGCACGTGGCCGCGCGCGTGCGCGTGCACGCGCCTCTATATATAGAGGTGGCCGGAAAAGGGGGCGGAGCCTGGGGATGACGCTCTGTGCGCGCCGCAGCGCTTCTGCGCATGTGCGGGCGTCCCAGCAGGTTTTTAAAAAACCACATTATTGTAGATGAAGTACAGAGACAGAGCTGGCAACATTTAAAGGCATACAGCAGGCGGTTGATACAGGCATCCCCTAGAAAGGCACATTAGTAGACACCAACTGTTTATTATAGCAGCATTTATGCTAGACTATTATCAGTAACTGGTGTATTACGGCTGGAATACCTCAGCTTTAGGCTTAGGAATATGCCGTCCAGAAGCTCCGGAACTGAATCTTCCAGGAAGCGAAGGGGGTCTCATCGGGCTCGGAGGATCTTGGGCATACTTCTGCTGCACCAGTCTCCCCTGAAGTTCAGAGGTAAGTGACCGTAGAGACCCCGCAGGGGTACTTGGTACTGTGGTTGTCCTCAGTTCACCTGCTCCTGTGTATGTAACAGAGGAGGTTTTTTCCTCAGCTCTGGGAGGATTAGAGAGAGATTGTCAACATTGATCGCTGCCTCCCTGTCAGGGAAAGCACGCCCGATCTCCGTCTCCTCCTTCAGAGTGCCTGTTAGCAGAGCAACAGTCCCATACAGGGATTGACCTGCCTGAAGGGGATCAGGATGAGGTTGATTCTGTTATAGAGGAATCAACAGTGGGGGAACCTTTTCTCAGCATCTCAAGCTGAAAGATTATGGGTTCAGTCTCTGACTAACATGGTCCGATCAGCATTTAAAAATGCACCTTGCGGAACCATCAACCACTACTGTATCCTCGTTGGGGTCGCTAGAAGTCCCCAGACTGTTTGTTCTTTTCCACTTCACCCTTTACTGAAAGGGCTCATTTACCAGGATTGGGAACGTCCTGAGAAAATATTTATTCCCCCAAGAGATTTCCGGTGGTCTATCCCATGGAGGATAAGTTCATAAAAAAAAAAAAAAAAAAAAAAAATGGAAGGTCCCTACAGTGGACGCAGCCATCTCTTGTATGTATAAATCACTGACATGTCCAGTGGATAATGTCCAAATGTTCAAGAACCCAATAGATAAAAGATTGGAGTCCTTATGAAAATCTGCTTGGTGATACAACCAGCAGTAGCAGCTATTGGGGTCTGCTAAGCAGTGAAGGATCAGTTGAAACAGGTCTTGAGGGACTTGACAGATCAGCAGGCTTTGCCCTAGCTGATCTACCTAGAGCCTTAGGCTTTGCGGTTGACGCCATAGAGGATTCAGTCCATCAGGCCTCCCGCCTTACGCTGTCTATAGTACATATGCGTAGGCTCCTATGGCTCAAAAACTGGTCTGCTGAAGCTCCCTGTAAAGAATGGCTGGTTAGCGTCCCATTTCATGGTGAACGCTTATTCAGGGAAAACCTGGACTAATATATCCAGAAAATTTCCAGCGGTAAGAATACGCTCTTGCCGGTTAAAAGCAGAGTTAGAGGTCCCTCTTTAAGAGGCCTGCTTCTCCAGTCCCTGGGGCATCGGCTGTGTAACAGTTCCGACGGCCTCCTCGGTCAAATCCCGGGGGTAAAAAACAGGGACAGTAGCAGGGTAATGAGAAACCCTGGGTCAGGGGAGGTACAAAACCTCCCCCAAAGTTAAATTCATTGAAGCCCCCACTCAGTCGGGTGGGGGGAGGACTCCAGTTGTTCGCAAGAGACCTGGCGGGACACGATCAAGATAGATAGGTGCTCTCCGCAGTAGGTTTGGGATACAGTTTGGAGTTAGAAGACTCTCCTCCTTCCCATTTTTGAGGTCAAACGTGCCAAGGGATCCCCGGAAGAGAGAGTCCCTCCTGTTGGCACTAGAACAACTATTGCTCCAAGGAGTAATTATGGAGGTTCCCCTGGAAGAATGAGGGTTCGGGTTTTACTCAAACCTCTTTACAGTCCCGAAGCAAACGCGGACGGGAGGCCCATATTAATTCTAAAAGGGCTATACAAATTCCTGTATATCAGGACTTTCCGATGGAGTCGATCCGATCGGTGGCCACTGCCCTACAAGGGGAGGATTGGTTAGCCGCGATCGACATCAAAGATGCTTATTTGCATATTCCCATCTTTCCAGTCCACCAAAAATTTCTACGCTTTGCAGTAGAAGGGCGCCATTTTCAGTTCAGAGCCTTACCCTTCGGTCTGGCCACAGCACCACGAGTGTTTACAAAAATTCTGGCCCTTTATTGGCCAATCTAAGAACACAAGGTGTAATGATAATGGCATATCTGGATGACTTGTTGCTGATAGACCACTCAGTGAAAAAACTAGACGTGGTCGTTCACAAGACGATCAAGTATCTGGAATCTCACGGTTGGATTATCAACCGAGACAAGTCAGCCCTAAAAACCAGTCAAAAGTCTGGAATACTTGGGGCTAAGGTTGGATTCAGGCCAGAGAAAAATATTCTTGCCTCGAGGAAAGGTGTTGTCTTTGAAAGATTTGATCCACTTAGTGGGTACAAAAAAGACAGCCGTCCATACGCCTGTATATGAGGCTGCTGGGAAAAATGGTGGCATCATTCGAAGCAGTACCCTACGGTCAATTCCATTCAAGGAATTTGCAAGGGGCCATACTGTCAGCCTGGAACAAAAAAGTTCAGGCCCTAGACTTACAATGTCCTTGTCCCCTTCCGTTCGCAAGAGCCTCCGTTGGTGGTTGGTTCCCCAGAATCTGGAAAAAAGGAAATCCTTCAGTCCGATTTCTTGGAAGGTGGTCACTACAGATGCCAGCCTTATAGGCTGGGGAGCAGTACTGGAGCAATAGTCTCTCCAGGGCAGATGGTCGGATGCAGAAAAGGCCCTGCCCATCAATCTCTTAGAGATACGAGCAGCCCGGTATGCCCTAGTAGCATGGACATCCAAACTCCAAGGGTCCCCTGTCAGAATTCAATCAGACAATGCCACAGCAGTGGCATATATCAATCATCAGGGGGGCACCAGGAGTCGTGCAGCCCAGAGGGAAGTAAATTACATCCTGAAATGGGCAGAAAAAATATGTCCCAGCCATATCTGCGGTATTCATTCCAGGAGTGGAGAATTGGAAGGCGGACTTTCTAAGTCGCCAGCAATTAGGCCCAGAGGAAGGGTCCCTTCACCCCGAGGTTTTCTGGACAATATGTCAGCGGTGGGGAACATCGGATGTAGATCTTCTAGCATCCAGATTCAACGCAAAGGGGGACAGGTTTGTCTCTCGGACAAGGGATCCCCTAGCTTGCGGCTCGGATGCCCTAGTGTTCCCTTGGGATCAGTTCAAGCTGATATATGCATTCACACCGCCACAATGGTTACCTCGATTACTCCGCAGAATCAGGGTAGAAAATAAACAGTGATTCCGGTGGCTCCAGCGTGGCCCCGAAGAGCGTGGTACGCGGAGATTGTAAAAATGTCTGTGGGGAGTCCTTGGACCCTCCCACATCGTCCGGACCTGCTTTCACAGGGACCGATATACCACCCTTCCTTACCAGCCCTAGGTTTGACGGCCTGGCTATTGAAGCCCACATTCTAAAAAAGAGAGGGCTCTCTAATGCTGTGGTGTCTACCATGATCAATGCCAGGAAACCGGTATCCAGGCAGATCTACTATAGAATCTGGAAGGCGTACATTGCCTGGTGTGAGGCCAGGAAATGGCATCCACGTAAATACGTAATAGGTAGGATTCTGGACTTCCTACAATGGGCTGTAGATAGGAAGCTTGCCTTGAGTACTATCAGGGGTCAGATTTCGGCCTTGTCAATATTTTTTCAAAGGCCCTTGGCTTCGCATTCACTAGTCAAAGCCTTTATACAAGGAGTGATGCGTATTAGTCCTCCGGTTAATATTCCCATATGTCCATGGGATCTAAACTTGGTTCTGTCAGTTCTACAGAAACAACCATTTGAACCATTACAGCATATTTCCTTGGTGCTTCTCACCAGGAAATTGATTTTTCTAGTAGCCATTTGTTCGGCTAAACGAGTATCGGAATTAGCAGCTATGTCCTGTAGGGAGCCATATCTGGTTATCCATAAGGACAGAGTAGTGTTACGTCCTCATCCAGCCTTTCTTCCTAAGGTGGTATCGAGGTTTCATTTGAACCAAGATGTGGTTCTTCCTTCTTTTTTCCCCAAGCCTACTTCGGTAGAGGAAAAGTTATTGCATTCTTTGGATGTAGTAAGAGCAGTTAAAGCTTACCTAAAAGCCACTGCTCAGATTCGCAGAACGGATACTTTGTTTATTCTGCCGGAAGGCCCCAGAAGGGGTCAGGCAGCGTCAAAATCTACTTTAGCCAAGTGGATTCGACAGGTCATAATACAAGCCTATGGCTTGAGAAGTAGACCGCCTCCGTTCAAAGTTAGGGCGCACTCCACGAGAGCAGTTGGAACTTCATGGGCAGTGCATCACCAGGCCTCCCTGGCTCAAATCTGTAAGGCCGCAACATGGTCTTCAGTACACACGTTTACTAGGTTCTACCAGGTGGACGTTAGAAGTCAGGAGGATGTCGCCTTTGGGCGCAGTGTGTTGCAGGCCGCAAAAGATCCTCATGTCTGATAGCGCTCAGCTTATATATGGTGTATCCCCCCCCTCATTTGGCATTGCTTTAGGACATCCCATTAGTAATGACTATGTCGCTCTGTGTCCCGTGATGTACGAAAAAGAAAATAGGATTTTTATAACAGCTTACCTGTAAAATCCTTTTCTTGGAGTACATCACGGGACACAGAGCTCCCACCCCTCTTTGGGGACACTTATTGCTTTGCTACAAAACTGAGGTGCTCCCGGATGGGAGGGGCTTATATAGGGGAGGGTACTTCCGGTTTTGGAAGTTGCCAGTGCCAGCACCTGACGGTAACTATATAACCCATTAGTAATGACTATGTCGCTCTGTGTCCCGTGATGTACTCCAAGAAAAGGATTTTACAGGTAAGCTGTTATAAAAATCCTATTTTTTCCTATTTTATTTTTTATTTTTTTTTGAGATCGTCTATCAACTGTCGGCTGGGCAACAGGTTGGGTACAAGATATCCTCGTAGTCTTCCCTGTCCGACCATCGAGCGTGCTGATCCTCGCCTTGTGTGCGTGAGACTCAGTTCACGACATGCCCCACGACTCCAGGGGTGGCCGGTGGGCTTCCAGCTCCGCGGTCCTCTCAAGATAGAACAGTCCGGCTGTATCTTTCGCGGTGGACCGGGCCGACAGCTACTCAGTACCGCACTGTGATAGTTCTGTCAGAAACACACCAGCGGGTCCCTCAGGGGACGGGTAAGTAGTCTCTCCTGGCTGCAGGTGAGTACATGCTGTGTGTTTCTTGTGTGGGGGGATTTCCCTGTCTCCCCCTGTGTTTTTAATGTCACTCTCTGTTCACTAGTGCTGGCGCTGTACTATGGGGGGTGCCTGGGGGCCATACTGTCCTGGGGGGGGGCTCATGCTGCTCTGCACTCGCTGGGGCTGTTTTGTTTTTGGAGGTGAGGGGCCTGGGCGCCGTTCGGCGCCATGTTTTGTGTGTGTGCTGATTTTTACATCGGCGGCCATCTTGCCGGGGCCCGCCGGAGCACATTGCGGCGGCCATTTTCTTGTAGCCGCACGTCTTTTCTGGCACTAGTTTGGCCTCTAGCGCCGCTGGAAACGGCGCGAATCTCCTCACACTCTCTCCTCTCAGCTCACTCACGCTGAGCAGCGCGGCGCAGTGAGACAGAGCGGCGGAACCGAGCGGTCCTGGTCAGGTTGGTGGGTTCCCTGGGCATTCCCCTACTTCAGTCTGCACGGCCTGTGGGTGGTCTGAGAGGGACATTATGGAGTCAGAGTCACCAGCTTCCCCTAACATGCCAGAGGCAGCAGCCAGTGCTCCAGCACCTGCGGTCCCTATGGACCAGTTGTCGGCAGTCCTGGAATCATTTCTGACCAGGATGGAAGCTGTGTGTGAGCACAAGGGAGCAAAAAAGCGCCCTCTCCCCACTTTATCTCCACAAGGGGAGTGCTCTGCTTCAGATATGGGCCTAGTTATTGCTGCTCAGGACCCTAGCTCTGAATATTTCGATGGTTTTGAACAGGACATTCCTTGTGAGGAAGACTCCAGTTCTGAGTCAGTAAATGACAGGGCGCTTGTTAGTGAACTCATTGATGCTGTGAGGGACGCTCTCAAGCTAAATGCTGCGACCGCAGAACCTCAGGCGGATACAGTCTCCTTTGGTTCTTTTAAGACCAAGCCTTCTAAAAAGGTTTTTCCATATGTACCTTTCTTTGACCAGCTCATTGACCAGGTCTGGGAAAAGCCGCAGAAGACTTTTATGGTCCCGCGGCGTTTGTCTATTAGATACCCCTTTGAAGACGCCCTGCTTAAAAAGTGGGCTTCTCCCCCGGTGGTCGACCCTCCAGTCGCCCGTTTAAACAAGGCCACCACTCTCCCGATGGAGGGGACTCCTGCGTTTAAAGACCCCACTGACAGGAGGTCAGAAGTGGTGAGTAGAGCCATGTTCGCCTTGTTGGGATCCGCCCTACGGCCCGTAGTAGCGGCGACCCTTGTGTCTCAGACACTCACGGAATGGGCAAAAATTTTGCACCAAACTGTGCAGGAGTATAACCTTCCTCCAGACACTATTGCTCTGGCCCACCAGATGGTGCAGGGTCTGATATATGTGTGCGACCCCACGTTGGACGCGGCCCCTTTAATATCCAGGGCCTCTGTCTCGGCGGTGGTATTGCGTCGTCTCATCTGGTTGAAATGCTGGTCTGCTGACCTAGCCTCTAAGAAGCTCCTGACGGATCTACCTTTTAAGGGTGGTAGACTTTTTGGTGCTGCTCTGGATGACATCATCAAGGATGTCACGGGAGGTAAAAGCACTCTCCTTCCTCAAACTATCAAGGGTAAGGAGGCCCGACGTAAACCGGGTCCTTCCTTTCCAGCAAAAAAGGGTTTTTTTCGTCCGTCAGCGTCCACGGGTAAGCCATCCCAGACTGACAACAGTGCGGCTGGCGGGCACAAGCGCCCCTGGGTGCGTAAGCCGAACAAGCCGGCTCCCAAGCCCGCCTCCGCGTGAAGTCTTGCCCCCGCCCGTCTCTGGGGTGGGGGGACGACTTCGCAGGTTCACGGATCGGTGGACCTCCCGGATCTCCGACCGGTGGGTGTGCGAGGTGGTCACCTCAGGATACAGAATAGAGTTCCGCTCCTGGCCCCCAGACAGATTCTTCCCCTCAAATCTCCCTCTCCTTCCTGCCCGTCGGGCAGCCCTCTTGGGGGCTGTACAGGATTTGATCGGGTCCGGAGTAATTGTGCCGGTTCCGTCCCAGGAGAGATTTCAGGGGTTCTACTCGAATCTGTTTGTTGTTCCAAAAAAGGACGGGGTTCGGCCGATCCTGGACCTCAAGGCCCTGAATGCCTTCGTGAAGGTGCAAAAATTCCGCATGGAATCCATTCGCACGGTGGTCGCTACACTCCGTCAAGGGGATTTTCTGGCATCCTTGGACATCAAGGACGCCTACTTGCATGTTCCGATCTGCGCAAGCCACCAGAAGTTTCTGCGCTTTGCGGTCGGCGAAGTCCACTATCAATTTGTGGCTCTTCCCTTCGGCCTGGCCTCGGCACCGAGGGTGTTCACCAAGGTGCTTGCTCCGGTCCTGGCTTTGCTGAGACAGCGAGGCATTGCTATCGTGGGCTATCTGGACGATTTCCTTCTAAGAGCAGACAGTGGCTCAGAATTGGAAGAAAGTGTGACTATCGTCAGTCAGACCCTCAGGGAGTTTGGGTGGCTCCTGAACGTTCAGAAGTCGGTTCTAGTCCCTACTCAGCGTCTGGAGTATCTAGGTCTGACTCTGGACTCCTTGGAAGCAAGAGTCTTCCTACCTCCAGACAAACTACTGACTCTTCAGTCTGCAGTACGGGTGCTGACGTCCCGAAAATGGTCGTCAATCCGCTTTTGCATGAGAGTCCTGGGACTCATGGTGGCCTCCTTCGAGGCCGTTCCTTATGCCCAAGCGCACACCAGGGCCTTACAGAAAGAGATCTTGTCCACTTGGGACAAATCCCAGTTGTCCTTGGATCTTCAGATCCAGGTGAGTCACCTGGTCAGGGCGTCCCTGACGTGGTGGTTGAGGTCCCCGGCTCTTCGGTCCGGGAAGTCGTTCCTCCCCATCCAATGGACGGTGATCACGACGGACGCCAGCCTGACGGGCTGGGGGGGAGTCTGGGGAGTCCTGTCGGCCCAAGGGCTTTGGACTCCGGACGAAGCCCTCTTACCGATCAATGTGCTGGAGATACGGGCAATCAGACTGTGCCTCTCCTCATGGTCGGAGAAACTACAGGGTCACTCCATCAGGATACAATCGGACAACGCCACAGCAGTGGCGTATGTCAACCATCAAGGGGGGACTCGGAGCTCAGCTGCGGCTTCCGAGGTCGCCCGCATCCTGAGGTGGGCCGAAAGAAGCGTGCCGGCTCTGTCGGCCGTCTACATTCCGGGCGTAGACAATTGGCAGGCGGACTATCTAAGTCGCCAGACGCTGGACCAGGGGGAGTGGTCCTTGCACCCGGAGGTCTTTCAACTCCTTTGCAGACGGTGGGGCACGCCGGATGTGGACCTGATGGCTTCTCGACTCAATCGCAAGGTGTCGAGGTTTGGGGCCAGATCCAGGGATCCCTGGGCGGATGCCTCGGATGCGTTGGTGGCCCCATGGGGTCAGTATCGCCTGATATACGTTTATCCTCCACTGCAGTTGCTCCCTCGCCTGCTCCGCAGGGTAGCGACCGAGGGAATTCCGGTGATCCTCATTGCTCCGGATTGGCCTCGGCGTCACTGGTACGCCGATCTGGTACGTCTTGTCGCAGACGTTCCCTGGCGGTTACCGATACGGGGGGACCTTCTGTCTCAAGGTCCTATATTTCATCCTGCTTTACAGTCTCTGGTTTTAACGGCATGGTTATTGAAAGCCAGGTGCTGAGAGACCGGGGTCTCTCGGATCCGGTCATTTCGACCATGTTAAGGGCACGGAAGTCTTCCTCCAGAAGGATCTATCACCGTACTTGGAGAGCTTACATCGCCATGTGCGAAGAGCTGGACTGGCGCCCACGAACGTATTCCGTTCCCAGAATCCTGCATTTTCTGCAGCGTGGCGTGACCCAAAAGCTCGCTTTGAGTACCATTAAGGGTCAGATTTCGGCCTTGGCCATCTTCTTTCAGCGACCGCTGGCGGGTCATCCCTTGGTTAGCACCTTTGTGCAGGGGGTTCGCCATGTGCTCCCCCCTGTCAAGCCTCCTCTCCCCCCGTGGGATCTGAATTTGGTGCTCTCGGTCCTCCAGGAACCTCCCTTTGAAAATATTAGAGATATTCCCCTCTTGACTTTGTCTCAGAAGGTGGCCTTCTTGGTGGCCATTACTTCCATTAGACGAGTGTCTGAGTTGGCGGCCTTGTCCTGCAAGTCGCCCTTTTTGATCATCCATAAGGATAAGGCGGTGTTACGTCCGCGACCTTCCTTTCTGCCAAAGGTGGTCTCGGCCTTCCACTTAAACGAGGACATTGTCCTCCCGTCCTTGTGTCCTCACCCATCGCATCCCAGAGAGTTTGCGCTACACACTTTGGATGTGGTACGAGCCTTGCGGGTGTACCTGTCTGCTACTGCTTCTATTCGGAAGTCTGACTCACTATTTGTGGCTGTCTCTGGGCCAAAACAGGGCCAAGCGGTTTCGTCTGCCACCATTTCTAGGTGGATCAGACAAACCGTCATTCAAGCTTATGCTCTCAAGGGGCGGGCGCCTCCCTTTCCGGTTACGGCACATTCCACCAGGGCAATTGGTGCTTCCTGGGCTTTCCGACATCAAGCGTCGGTTGCACAAGTGTGCAAGGCGGCGACCTGGTCGTCTGTTCATACCTTTTCTAAGTTTTATAAGGTTGATGTGGCTGCATCTTCGGATGCTTCCTTCGGCCGCAAGGTGTTGCAGGCCGCTGTTTGATGTTGCAACTCCTCCGTTGAGGAGCTCTGCCTTGTTTGGAGTGAAGTTTTTGGTTTTCCATTTATACTGCTCCCATCCCTCTTGACACTGCTTTGGGACATCCCACGTGTAAAGGTGTATAAGACACGCTGTGTCAGTCCATGGATGACAAGAGAAAATAGGATTTTTGTACTCACCGTAAAATCCGTTTCTCTGGCATCCATGGACTGACACAGCACCCACCCTTCTTTTTAAGTTTGTACTGCTTTGTTACGAACTGAGGTCTGCTGACTGCAGTGGGAGGGTTATGCCCGGAGGGACCGCCCCCCTGGGCGGGGCTGTTCAGCTCTGGCTGTTTAGAATGTATGTATAACATCTCACATTCTGCCTAGGTCTTCTCCTGCAAGCAGGGACATAACCCACGTGTAAAGGTGTATAAGACACGCTGTGTCAGTCCATGGATGCCAGAGAAACGGATTTTACGGTGAGTACAAAAATCCTATTTTTATTCACAATAGAAAATAGAAAACATTTCAAACGTTTAAACTGAGAAAATGTACCATTTTAAGAAATAAATATATAAATTTTAAAATTGATGTCAGCAACACATTTAAAACGGTGTAGTATCCGCGTGTAGGTCCCTCTCCTCTTGATCTGAAGGAAGCAGCGCCCAAAGTTTCCAAAAATAATGTCAGATTTAGATTCATCTGACCACAGAATAGTTTTCCACTTTGCAACAGACCATTTTAAATGAGCTTGGGCCCTGAGACAACAACCGCATTCCTGGATCATATTCAGATATGGCTTCTTCATGATTGAGCTTTCATTTTCATTTTTGTATGTCACGGTGAACTGTGTTCACAGACAGTGATTTTTGGAAGCATTTCTGGGGCCATGCACTGATGTCCATCGCATAATCATGCCTCTTTTTAATGCAGAGGGCCAGCAGATCACGGGCATCCAATATTGTGTTTTGGCTTTGTCCCTTGCGCAGAGATTTTTCCAGATAGAGCTTTATTTGCATGGTATTTAATATCCACTTGTTTTTTTTATATTTTGTTAAAGGGCTCTTTCACACGGGCGGATCCCGTCATGATCCGCCCCGTGAATATCTGCTTGCTCAGCGGAGATCGCTCCGTTGATCCCCGCTGAGCCGGCGGATGACTTGTCCGTCTCTGCACACTGTGCAGAAACGGACCGGTCGGATCGCCGCTTTCCTCTTTGGGGGGAACGGATGAAAACGGACCGTCTGTCCGTTTTCATCCGATCCGCAGACGGATGGAAAAGTAGGATTTTCCTCCGTCATGCTAAACGGACCATAGCGGAGACTGATGTCAGCGGATGTTCATCCGCTGACATCCGCTATCCCATAGGGATACATGTATGTCCGTTTTTCATCCGAAAACGGATGGATGAAAAACGGACATACGGAACGTCCGTGTGAAAGAGCCCAAACCTGTATTAGACGGGTATCTGCTCCCCCCTGAAAGGTGCCAAATGTGACACCGGAGGGGGGAGGATCAGTGGAAGTTCCATTTCTGGGTGGAACTCCGCTTTAACAATGTTTTCACTCAGGATCTTGCTCCCAGGAATATCCAGGAAAAAAAAAATTGCAAGTTTATGAATTGAAAAGACCTTACATATACAGGCATGTAAAATTGTGTACTCGTATACACATGTAAAATTCTTCTTCACCCCCTTCTACATGCCAGCGTTTCACTGTACGCGTATATGCTTGTATGTACTTGCGTATACACGTAAGTTACTGTATCTTTTTTTTTTATTATGTCTTTGGCTCTGAATGCTTTGCTGCATTACAGACCATTACGCAGCTGTGTGCATTGTCCTATAGACAACAATGCACCTGTTCTGATCAGTAAAAAGAAAATGCTACTTGGCTACAGACATTTTTTTTTGTCTCTTGTGTGATGACATCCAAGCTGGAATTGGATTATAGTGTAGGGAAAATAGCCCCCTTGAATCTCCATCCTTTGCATGCTCAACAAGTTGACAAAGAAGATGTTCTTGGAGCCACACAAGGCCAATAAATAGTATCACAGTGGGGGGAACACAAGATGTGCAACTGCGTACTTTGCATTATAAAGTATTAATCTCCAGCCACCTTCAAAGTGTCTTCAGTGAACAAAATACATTTAGACCCGAGCTGTCCATCTGTGTATTGCATCCATCTGGGAGAATGATGATGGACACCTGAAATTGCTACGTAAAGATCTTTCTTTCTCTCTGGGTGATTGTTAAATTGAATCTACACAGAGTCATGTGAGGGGGGGGGGGGGGGGGAACTACGTGAAATATTTTCTGTTCTTTCTACTTTCAAGTGACAGAACGGCTCTGTGATTTAAACAGAGAACAGCCGGCGGCCTTTGTGAACCAGGTTGCTAAGAAAATGGGCCAGTCGATGTGAAACGTTTTGCATACAGAAACCCATATTGCGTCTTTTATCGCTTATCATTTAAAATTCCGTCTGATGAATGCCGAGCAGAACAAAAAACATATCACCCTGATTTGTACCGCTGTGTTTGTGCGGGATTCCATAGCAACGAAATAATCTTAATGGCATTTAGATAGCTGAGGCACAAACGTTTTATGTTACAAGCCACATCATGACAGCGATTTTAGGTTGTTAACGGATAATCAGCCTTCATAATTGTGATGGCGATAATTTCATTCCTTTTTTACCTGAAAAGCAGAGATCCCTCCAACAGTTCTTTATCTGGATTGATTTTTGGGCAGTTGGGATGTGACGGTGGTGATCTGTAATGTGAAAAGCATGCTGGGTATTTAACTCTGCTCTAAACAGAAAAGTTGTGTGATTTCTGTTCATTTGTCTACATATAAAATGTTCAACTAGATTAGGGCTCCCCAAACTATGGCCCCTGGGCCACATCTGAGCCACTATAAGATTTTACCGTGGCTAGGACCAGTGATGTATCTTCAATGTGCACAGATTGAGGATTCAGGTAAGCAGAGGCTGCCTATGGTTTCTGCTTCGACCTGAATGCAAGGGGGGCTCTGATGTAATGGGTACTCTGATAGGGACCCTAATAAAAGGGGTACTCTGATGGGGACCTTGATGTAAGGTGGGACTCTGAGAGGGACCCTGATGTAAGGGGGGACTATAATGGGGACTCTGATATAAGGGGACTCCAATGGAGACCCCAGTGGTAACTCCATTGTAAGGTGGAACTTTTGAAAGGGGAGGGTCAGGGGAGGGTCATTTATTTATAAACCAATTTATTTTTCTTTACTCTGCCCACAAATATACTGTGTAGCCCCTGTACTGGAACGTTTGGAGGGGACTCTGATGTAATAGGGGCTCTGATAGGGACCCTGATTTAAGAGGGTGACTCTGATGTAATGGGGGCTCTAGTGGGGACCCTGATTTAAGGGTGACTCTCTGATGGGGACCCTAATGTAAGGGGGGGGGCTCTGATGAGGACCCTGATGGTAACCCTATTGTAAGGGGGAGCCGATAAAAGGGAAGGGTCATTAATTTATTTTCAATACATTTTTCTTTATTCTACCCACAAATATACTGTATGACCCTTGTAGTAGAAAGTTTGGAGGGGGCTCTGAAGAGGGGTCTGATTTAAGAGGCGACTCTGATATAATGGCTCTAATGGGCACCCTGATTTAAGGTTGACTCTGATTGGGACCTTGATGTAAGGGAGGGGGCCCTGATGGGGACCCTGATTTAAAGGGAATTATGATGGGGACTCTGATGGGACCCCTGATGTAATGGGAGACTCTGATGGGGACCCTGATATATGGGGGACCCTGATGGTGGCCCTCATGTAAGGGAAAACCGATGCAAAGAAGGGTATAAAAGATATATATTTTTTTCAGCCTGTGAATATTTGTAAAATATACTACCGTATATACTCGAGTATAAGCCGAGGCACCTAATTTTACCACAAAAAACTGGGAAAAGATATTGACTCGAGTATAAGCCTAGGGTGTCCATCTGCATGCCTCACTGTGCCTCACTTTGCTTCACTGTGTCCATGTCCATGCCTCACTGTGTCCATGCCTCACTGTGTCCATGCCTCACTGTGCCCATGCCTGACTGTGCCCATGACTAGACTGATGTTTAACATGAAAGAAAAAAAGTTGCGCTATTGAGAATATCACCAGTACAGCAGCTGGTGAAAGTGTAAATATGAGCCAAAAGGCTCACACAGTAAATATATGACACAAATTAATGAAAGTGAGTGATGCGAACATGTGATAAAAAATCAAACCACAAAAGTTGTCGCATATAGTCCAAACAATAAAGTTCATATGCACAAAGAATGCTCCTCCACCGTGCTGATTGTGATCCAATGTATTACACCACGAGCAAGTGTAGGATAGGACAGCCTCCACCAATAGATTTACTGCCTCTTACCGAAAGTGATGGATCCCTTGTCACAGGGGATCAAAGAAAGCCTGTGGCTATTCCCCAGCCAAGGGTATGGGGCAGGCAGCGTCTCACTGACCAGGAGATCCACAACTCTCAATGATAGGAAACACGGTCCCCGTAAATAAAAAGAAGGATATACTATAGTGTAAAACCTTTTTACATGTTTAATAAAAAAAGATGAATGCACACTTACATGAATGCAGATAAAAACGAGCGAAAATAAGCCGGCCGGCTCTTAGACATAAAACAGCCCGTATGCCTCCAGGTAGCGTGGGCGCGATGACGTCAGAACGTGGCTCCTCCATACGCGTTTCGTCATCAAAGACGTGTTCACGGGATACGGGCGGCGTTCTGACGTACCGCTCTAATATAACCATCTCTAACAGCCAAGCCTCGATGTGAACCGCGGGATGCCGAAGCACCGCCATTTTGACTGAGGGAAAGGATATCGCTAGATGCTATGAAGGGATTGGCAAACCCAAAGCAAATAGTGATTAGTGTGCGCAGAGAAATAACATTATTGAACACAATCTATTTTAAAAAAGGGAAGGGGGCAAAGCGACAAACGGTCTAAAAACCATTGAATGTATAACAACTACATATAGAGGTTAATCCTCTACTGCTGAAAAATAACAACCAAAGGGAGGAGAGAACCTCATCCAATGGAAAAGGCGAACTGGATCATTCCCAAGATTCACATCGAGTGTACAAAAACACAAGGAATTACCCAAGGCTAGTACAGTATGCCACCATCGTAAACCTGATCCTAAAAAATTGTTATAAATAAAAACTATAAATAAAAACAAAACCCTAAACAATATATTAACAATAATTGGACACTGTACCAAAATTGTATATATATTAACTAAATTGGACATGGCACTTTATAATCCAAACGTGGAGTCCCAGCTCCATCCTCCTTCACATAAACCCAATTAACCCATTGAGGTCGAGATCCAAACCTATGAAGGGGAAGAGGGAATACTACAAGGTGCATATAAAGGAGGGGGAGGAGGAGGAGGGGAAAAAAAGGAGGAGAAATGTACAAAATAAATAAATAAATAGGGAATCACACTAATCTAGACAGGACACTCTTCCCTACCTCAATTTGTACATTTTAACTGGTCGGCACAGAGGTCAAGAATTGTCTATGAAACAATTCACATCTACATCCATATTAAGACCAAAAGGGGTGTAGCTCTTAATCCTATGCACCCACGACATCTCCAACCTAGAGATGCTCTGGACCAGATTGCTACCCCTCCAGTGAGGGCTATATTTATCTATTCCCAAAAAGATAGTACCCTTAGGGTTCCGATCATGCACAGCCAGATAATGTTTTGACACAGAGTGCTTTGTGAACCCTCTTCTAATATTACCAATATGTTCGTTCAGGCGTACCTGAAGTGGGCGTTTGGTCCTGCCCACATACTGCAACCCACACGGGCATTGCAGTAAATAGACCACGTCCTCCATCGAACAGGTAATAAAAGGTTTGATGTCGAAAGTTCTGGAATTACAAGTAGAGCTAAATTGAGTAGTTCTCCTAGATCTACACCCATTCAAAGAGCATACTTGACACCTCCTGCACTGATAATAACCAGTGAGATTGGGAAAGAAGGTGGATCTAGTCATGGGTGGATCCATAATGTTGGGTGCAAGTCTGTCCCTCAGAGCCGGAGCTCCTCTAAAAACCACTTGAGGTCTATCTGGTAAAATGGTATTGAGGACCCTATCATTCTTCAGAATATGCCAGTGTTTATTAACAATGTGCCTAATCTGAGAATGTTGGCAAGAAAAGTTGGTAATAAAAGGGGTGCGAAATGACGACCCAGCATCCATCTTAACTTTCTCTTTTAACAAAACAGCACGGTCCACACAACTGACTGAATCAAGGGTAGCTTTAAGGGACTTAGGAGAGTAACCCTTATCTATAAATCTTCTGGTTAGGATATCGGACTGTGCTAAGAAGGTGGTGTGGTCCGAACAATTTCTTTTTAATCTTAGAAACTGACTCTTAGGCACAGCACTCAACCAGGGGGCATAATGACAACTACCTTTTAGGAATAAATGAATTCCTATCGGTAGGTTTAAAAAGGTTGAAGTGGTAAAACCCCGATCACCCACCGAAATAGTCAGATCTAAAAAATTGATCCGATCCTGACTAGCCACATAACTTAAATGGATACCTCTAGAGTTGTTATTAAGAGAATCCATGAAGTCTACAAGGTCAGGGTGGCTACCCCTCCATAGGAGGAGGATGTCGTCTATGTAACGAGCCCACAAGGCCACATAGGGCCTGGTGTCAGCACAGACGACATCCTCCTCCCATTTGGCCATAAAAAGGTTCACCAAACTAGGGGCATATTTAGCCCCCATGGCGACACCTCTGTCCTGCCTATAAAACTCCCCATCGAACCAAAAGAAGTTATGAGTAGCTGCATACTCTAATAACTCCATAATAAAACTGATTTGGTCCGGGAGTAAGTCGGAGTCGCGATCCATATAATGACGAACTGCGTCCAAACCCAATTGATGGGGGATCACAAAATACAGGGATGTGACATCCGCTGTGACCAGCCAAATACCTTCACTAGATGTTATTTCAGAAAGGAGGTTGATCACATGGCGAGTATCCTTTAAAAAGGAAGGGATTTTCCGCACTATGGGCTGCAAAAAGAAGTCTATGTACTTGCCCACCCGGGACGTGATGGAATCTATCCCACTAACAATGGGACGTCCCGGGGGGCAAGTCAGACTGTTATGCACCTTGGGTAGATAATATATTATCGGAATTCGCGGTGCCTTAGGCACCAAAAATAACCATTCCTTCTTATTAAGGATCCCGTCATCCGAACCTCTTTGGACAATAACCTCCAAACGTGCCTTGTATTTTAAATTGGGATTGGAGGTCAATGGGGTATAGGTGGCCGTATCGCTTAAGATGCGGTGCATTTCTTGCATTTAGTCGCATTTATTCAATACGACTATACCCCCCCCCTTGTCAGCCGGTCGAATGACAACATTTTTGTTGGAGCACAAAGAATTCAAACCCAGCTCTATATCCCTTTTATTTTTGTGTATTCTGATCTGCATGGCATCTAACTCTTTTAGTGCCAAGTCTCTAAAAACCCTCAAAGAGGGAGACAGATGACCTGGAGGGTTGAAAAGGGAAGCATTCGAAAGCCGGAATGGGAGATGTGATCAGTAAGATTGGCAGAAGAACTGAAAGGGTTGGAAGCCAGATACCTCTGGACATTCAATTTGCGGACATATTTATGAATGTCCATGTAGGTCTGAAATTTGCTCATATTTTGAGGTGGAGCAAACTTCAGACCTTTGTCCAAAACAGTTAATTCTGGTACCGTTAGTGTGTGAGAGCTTAAATTGAAAATTCCAGCATCACCTACATCTTTGCTCTTTTTGGACTGAGCTCTCCTCCCCCCTCTAGTTCCTCTCTTAACTCGACCACTCTTTTTAATCCTTGGCTGGGACGGGGAAAACCCCAATTCTGGTGATCATATCTGACGTTACAGTCCACTTCATGAGGATCCTCCTACCCAGGCAAGTAATATCCACCTGACGTACCATTACTGCTCACATCATAGGTGGGTCGGGAGACCCCTTGGTCTACATGTGCCAGGTCTCTTAGAGGAAAGAAACTATTCTGAGTAGGGACACTGAAACCATCATCGAAATCCCCCTCATAGTGTACAAATTGTTGCTCATAGGCATGAGGCAAATCATACCCCTGACCACGAGGGTGGGCACCCTGTCCGTCATAATAACTCGACCTAGATTGTGCAACAGTCGGTCGGCCCCTAGGGGGTAGAGGTAATAAGCCCTGATTCCATCCTCGTCCCTGATTACGTGGTGGCCCAACGGAGCCTTGTTGGTATTGTCCACGTCCTGGGGGTCGAGAGGGGGGACCATTAGGCTGTTTAGGGCCATTTTTTCCCCATCCTCCATTGTTATAAGTGTTGGGTCGGTTGCCAGGTCGTGACTGAGCCTGGAAAGGTGGACCTCTCACAGGAGAGCGGCCACGTCCAGGACCAGAAGGACCGGGTTTACCAGTGGTCCCCAATGGTCTCAATGAGACTTGGCTAGCAACCTGAGGGGTAGTATCCATCTCAGGGCCTGCCAAAGCAGCTTGTTCAGCCAGAAGCTTTTTTTGCCACTCGAAAACAATACTAGAGTCATAGTCAGAAAAGTCACGGTTAAACTTCTTTTTCTTTTTTACTCTCTGCTCTTTGTCCTCTTTTTCAAGAATTTTTAGCAAAAGTTTAGACCTCTCCAAATATTCCTCACTAGATTTAAAGGGAGTTAATTTGTCTTTGATCAATTTGATTTCATCATCAAGTCTCACTAATTTGCTCCCTTTTCTATCTACCAATTTTTTTTTAAAGTTTACGCCTGCTTCGTTAAAATATTTAAACCACCCTTCAAGATCTACTTCTCCCTTCTGGGGGCATACCTCCCACCTAAGGCTACAGGGCACCATGAGGTGCTTGATATAGGTCTCTAAAAAGGCTAATTCCCACTGAGTATGAATCTCAGAAATAGTGAGATTCTTAAGTCTAAGAAAAAGACCCCCCAGATCCCCTTCGCCATCCTTAAAGGTTTCAAAAACCCCATCTGTATTCACCACCCGAGTGGCTCTGAATTCAAAAACATCCATTTAAATATTGGTGATAATCAAATAGATAAATTGAATTAACAAGTATCAAAAGCAGCAATAATATGTATAATATACAAAAATGAAAAAGAAAAAACTGCGCTAGTGAAATAAAGATTAAAGCTGCAACCAACAGTGTTATACTACACCAAACAGATAATATAAAAGAAAAAAAGTTGCGCTATTGAGAATATCACCAGTACAGCAGCTGGTGAAAGTGTAAATATGAGCCAAAAGGCTCACACAGTAAATATATGACACAAATTAATGAAAGGTGAGTGATGCGAACATGTGATAAAAAATCACATAAACAAAAAAACCACAAATGTTGTCGCATATAGTCCAAACAATAAAGTTCATATGCACAAAGAATGCTCCTCCACCGTGCTGATTGTGATCCAATGTATTACACCACGAGCAAGTGTAGGATAGGACAGCCTCCACCAATAGATTTACTGCCTCTTACCGAAAGTGATGGATCCCTTGTCACAGGGGATCAAAGAAAGCCTGTGGCTATTCCCCAGCCAAGGGTATGGGGCAGGCAGCGTCTCACTGACCAGGAGATCCACAACTCTCAATGATTGGAAACACGGTCCCCGTAAATAAAAAGAAGGATATACTATAGTGTAAAACCTTTTTACATGTTTAATAAAAAAAGACGAATGCACACTTACATGAATGCAGATAAAAACGAGCGAAAATAAGCCGGCCGGCTCTTAGACATAAAACAGCCCGTATGCCTCCGGGTAGCGTGGGCGCGATGACGTCAGAACGTGGCTCCTCCCTACGCGTTTCGTCATCAAAGGCGTGTTCACGGGATACGGGCGGCGTTCTGACGTACCGCTCTAATATAACCATCTCTAACAGCCAAGCCTCGATGTGAACCGTGGGATGCCGAAGCACCGCCATTTTGACTGAGGGAAAGGATATCGCTAGATGCTATGAAGGGATTGGCAAACCCAAAGCAAATAGTGATTCGTGTGCGCAGAGAAATAACATTATTGAACACAATCTATTTTAAAAAAGGGAAGGGGGCAAAGCGACAAACGGTCTAAAAACCATTGAATGTATAACAACTACATATAGAGGTTAATCCTCTACTGCTGAAAAATAACAACCAAAGGGAGGAGAGAACCTCATCCAATGGAAAAGGCGAACTGGATCATTCCCAAGATTCACATCGAGTGTACAAAAACACAAGGAATTACCCAAGGCTAGTACAGTATGCCACCATCGTAAACCTGATCCTAAAAAATTGTTATAAATAAAAACTATAAATAAAAACAACACCCTAAACAATATATTAACAATAATTGGACACTGTACCAAAATCAATTGGGTTTGGACGCAGTTCGTCATTATATGGATCGCGACTCCGACTTACTCCCGGACCAAATCAGTTTTATTATGGAGTTATTAGAGTATGCAGCTACTCATAACTTATTTTGGTTTGATGGGGAGTTTTATAGGCAGGACAGAGGTGTCACCATGGGGGCTAAATATGCCCCTAGTTTGGCGAACCTTTTTATGGCCAAATGGGAGGAGGATGTCGTCTGTGCTGACACCAGGCCCTATGTGGCCTTGTGGGCTCGTTACATAGACGACATCCTCCTCCTATGGAGGGGTAGCCACCCTGACCTTGTAGACTTCATGGATTCTCTTAATAACAACTCTAGAGGTATCCATTTAAGTTATGTGGCTAGTCAGGATCGGATCAATTTTTTAGATCTGACTATTTCGGTGGGTGATCGGGGTTTTACCACTTCAACCTTTTTTAAACCTACCGATAGGAATTCATTTATTCCTAAAGGTAGTTGTCATTATGCCCCCTGGTTGGGTGCTGTGCCTAAGAGTCAGTTTCTAAGATTAAAAAGAAATTGTTCGGACCACACCACCTTCTTAGCACAGTCCGATATCCTAACCAGAAGATTTGTAGATGAGGGTTACTCTCCTAAGTCCCTTAAAGCTACCCTTGATTCAGTCAGTTGTGTGGACCGTGCTGTTTTGTTAAAAGAGAAAGTTAAGATGGATGCTGGGTCGTCATTTCGCACCTGTTTTATTACCAACTTTTCTTGCCAACATTCTCAGATTAGGCACATTGTTAATAAACACTGGCATATTCTGAAGAATGATAGGGTCCTCAATACCATTTTACCAGATAGACCTCAAGTGGTTTTTAGAGGAGCTCCGGCTCTGAGGGACAGACTTGCACCCAACATTATGGATTCACCCATGACTAGATCCACCTTCTTTCCAAATCTCACTGGTTATTATCAGTGCAGGAGGTGTCAAGTATGCTCTTTGAATGGGTGTAGATCTAGGAGAACTACTCAATTTAGCTCTACTTGTAATTCCAGAACTTTCGACATCAAACCTTTTATTACCTGTTCGACGGAGGGCGTGGTCTATTTACTGCAATGCCCATGTGGGTTGCAGTATATGGGCAGGACCAAACGCCCACTTCAGGTACGCCTGAACGAACATATTGGTAATATTAGAAGATTGTTCACAAAGCACTCTGTGTCAAAACATTATCTGGCTGTGCATGATCGGAACCCTAAGGGTACTATCTTTTTGGGAATAGATAAATATAGCCCTCACTGGAGGGGTAGCAATCTGGTCCAGAGCATCTCTAGGTTGGAGATGTCGTGGGTGCATAGGATTAAGAGCTACACCCCTTTTGGTCTTAACATAGATGTAGATGTGAATTGTTTCATAGACAATTCTTGACCTCTGTGCCGACCAGTTAAAATGTACAAATTGAGGTAGGGAAGAGTGTCCTGTCTAGATTAGTGTGATTCCCTATTTATTTATTTATTTTGTACATTTCTCCTCCTTTTTTTCCCCTCCTCCTCCTCCCCCCTCCTTTATATGCACCTTGTAGTATTCCCTCTTCCCCTTCATAGGTTTGGATCTCGACCTCAATGGGTTAATTGGGTTTATGTGAAGGAGGATGGAGCTGGGACTCCACGTTTGGATTATAAAGTGCCATGTCCAATTTAGTTAATATATATACAATTTTGGTACAGTGTCCAATTATTGTTAATATATTGTTTAGGGTGTTGTTTTTATTTATAGTTTTTATTTATAACAATTTTTTAGGATCAGGTTTACGATGGTGGCATACTGTACTAGCCTTGGGTAATTCCTTGTGTTTTTGTACACTCGATGTGAATCTTGGGAATGATCCAGTTCGCCTTTTCCATTGGATGAGGTTCTCTCCTCCCTTTGGTTGTTATTTTTCAGCAGTAGAGGATTAACCTCTATATGTAGTTGTTATGCATTCAATGGTTTTTAGACCGTTTGTCGCTTTGCCCCCTTCCCTTTTTTAAAATAGATTGTGTTCAATAATGTTATTTCTCTGCGCACACTAATCACTATTTGCTTTGGGTTTGCCAATCCCTTTATAGCATCTAGCGATATCCTTTCCCTCAGTCAAAATGGCGGTGCTTCGGCATCCCGCGGTTCACATCGAGGCTTGGCTGTTAGAGATGGTTATATTAGAGCGGTACGTCAGAACGCCGCCCGTATCCCGTGAACACGCCTTTGATGACGAAACGCGTAGGGAGGAGCCACGTTCTGACGTCATCGCGCCCACGCTACCCGGAGGCATACGGGCTGTTTTATGTCTAAGAGCCGGCCGGCTTATTTTCGCTCGTTTTTATCTGCATTCATGTAAGTGTGCATTCGTCTTTTTTTATTAAACATGTAAAAAGGTTTTACACTATAGTATATCCTTCTTTTTATTTACGGGGACCGTGTTTCCTATCATTGAGAGTTGTGGATCTCCTGGTCAGTGAGACGCTGCCTGCCCCATACCCTTGGCTGGGGAATAGCCACAGGCTTTCTTTGATCCCCTGTGACAAGGGATCCATCACTTTCGGTAAGAGGCAGTAAATCTATTGGTGGAGGCTGTCCTATCCTACACTTGCTCGTGGTGTAATACATTGGATCATAATCAGCACGGTGGAGGAGCATTCTTTGTGCATATGAACTTTATTGTTTGGATTATATGCAACAACTTTTGTGGTTTTTTGTTTATGTGATTTTTTATCACATGTTCGCATCACTCACTTTCATTAATTTGTGTCATATATTTACTGTGTGAGCCTTTTGGCTCATATTTACACTTTCACCAGCTGCTGTACTGGTGATATTCTCAATAGCGCAACTTTTTTTCTTTTATATTATCTGTTTGGTGTAGTATAACACTGTTGGTTGCAGCTTTAATCTTTATTTCACTAGCGCAGTTTTTTCTTTTTCATTGGTGTTTAACATGGGAGTCTATGGAAAGGGTGCCCGGGTTTGAAAAATCGGTGCTCCATGGCCGTAGGATCCCCAGACAAAAAACTTTGTACACTTATAGAGGAGATATGGAGCTACATGTGTGCCAAGTTTTCGGGTCCAGGGGACCTACGACCGGCCAGTACTGGATCCCCAAATTCACCAGAGAAATTACCTTTTAACATAGGAGTCTATGGAAGGGGTGCCCGGGTTTGAAAAATCGGTGCTCCCCGGCCGTAGGTCCCCCGGACAACAAACGTTGCACACTTATAGGGGAAGAGTGGGGCTACAGCCGGCCGGTACCAGGTCCCCAAAGTCCGGGAAATCAGGCGCAAAAAGGTGACTTGAGTATAAGCCGAGGGGGGGCATTTTCAGCGCAAAAAAATGTGTTGAAAAACTCGGCTTATACTCAAGTATATACTGTATGTGGTCCTTGTACTGGAAAGTTTGGAGACCCGTAAACTAGATGAAAGCCCTAGCTGATTGACAATTTGTTTTCTAAAGCTTTGTGTATCATAAAAAGTGACAATTTTGTTTAATAAAATACTGTTTTCATTTTTTTTTAAATCCTTCTTCATTAAATTTCAATGCTGCAGATCTTCTGCATCCTCTTTGCAGCCACATCCTGTCTACATGCACTCCAAAGATGGCTGCATGACATTTTTCAGGTTGGGTTTCCAGTGGATCATACCTGTATAATGTGTCTGGAAATTACCATTTTTAGTCCTCGGTAGAAGCCAGTGTGATTGAGTGAGAAGACAGGAGCAGAAGTGGGAGATAGGGATAGGGATAGGGATAGGGATAACGTATAGTCGCTCTAACACAGGAAGTACCTGAACAAGGACCTTGATAACGGGATCACCAAGGATTATTTTAACGAAAGCTGCAGATTTGAAAATCTTGAATATCACTTTTTAAATGACATGTTAAATCTTTTATGGGATTGTGTTGACACCAACCTTAAAGTGTTTCTAACGCCTTAACCACTTTGCCTCTCACACCTGCTCAGCCCCTATGGATCAGAGCAATTTTTACATTTCTGCTATGGACTTGTTTGTTTGGCAATAACTTTTTCATTACGTAAGATAATACACTCGCCGGCCACTTTATTAGGTACACCTTGCTAGTACCGGGTTGGACCCCTTTTTGCCTTCAGAACTGCCTTCATTCTTCATGGCATAGATTCAACAAGGTGTTGGAAACATTCCTCAGAGATTTTGCTCCATAGTGACATGATAACATCACGCAGTTGCTTCAAATTTGTTGGCTGCACTTCCATGATGCGAATCTCCCATAACACCACATCCCAAAGGTGCTCTATTGGATGAGATCTGGTGACTGTGGAGGAAATTGGAGTGCAGTGACCTCATTGTCCAGTGGTGAGATGATTGGAGCTTTGTGACATGGTGCATTATCCTGCTGGAAGTAGACATCAGAAGATGGGGACACTGTAGTCATAAAGGGATGGACATCGTCAGCAACAATACTCAGGTAGGCCGTTGCGTTCAAACAATGCTCAATTTCTACTAAGAGGCCCAAAGTGGGCCAAGAAAATATCCTCCACACCATTACACCACCAGCCTGAAGCGGTGATACAAGGCAGGATGGATCCATGATTTCATGATGTTTATGCCAAATCCTGCCCCCGACCATCTGAATGTTGCAACTGAAATTGAGACTCATCAGACCAGGCAATGTTTTTCCAATCTTCTATTGTCCAATTTTGGTGATCCTGTGCGAATTGTAGCCTCAGTTTCCTGTTCTCAGCTGACAGGAGTGGCACCCGGTGTGGTCTTCTGCTGCTGTAGCTCATCTGCTTCAAGGTTCGATGTGTGGTGCATCCAGAGATGGTATTCTGCATACCTTGGTTGTAACGATGGGTTATTTGAGTTACTTTTACTTTTCTATCCTCTCAAACCAGTCTGCCCATTCTCCTCTGACATCAACAAGGCATTTTCATCCACACAACTACTGCTCACTGGATATTTTTTTTCAGACCATTCTCTGTAAACCCAAGAGATGGTTGTGCGTGAAAATCCCAGTAGATCAGCAGTTTTTGAAATACTCAGACCAGCCTGTCTGGCACCAACAACCATCAAAGTCATTTAAATACCCTTTCTTCCCAATTCTGATGCTCGATTTTAACTTCAGAAAGTCGCCTTCACCACATCTAGATGCCTAAATCCATTAAGTTGCTGCCATGTGATTTGATGATTAGCAATTTTATGTTACCGGGGTTTTACTCGAACCTGTTTGTTGTCCCGAAGAAGGACGGGGTCCGGCCAATCCTGGACCTCAAGGCCCTGAATGTCTATGTGAGGGTACTAAAATTCCGGATGGAATCCATTTGCACGGTAATTGCGACACTCCACCAAGGGGATTTTTTGGCGTCCTTGGATATCAAGGACGCTTACTTGCACATTCCAATCTGCGCAAGTCACCAGAGGTTTCTGTGCTTTGCCATAGGCGAAGTCCACTATCAGTTCGTGGCTCTTCCCTTCGGCCTAGCATCGGCACCACGGGTTTTCACCAAAGTGCTTGCCCCGGTTCTAGCTTTGCTGAGACAGCGAGGAATTGTTATTGTGGGCTATCTGGACGCTCTCCTTCTCAGAGCAGAAAATGGCTCAGAATTGGAGGAAAATGTGACAATAGTCAGTCAGACTCTCCGGGACTTCGGGTGGCTTCTGAACATACAGAAGCCGGTTCTAGTCCCGACTCAACGATTGGTGTATCTGGGTCTGATTCTGGACACTTCGGCAGCGAAGGCGTTTCTACCCTCGGAGAAGTTACTGACACTTCAGTCGGCAGTACAGGTTCTAACGTCCCGAAAATGGTCGTCAATTTGTTTCTGCATGAGTCCTGGGACTAATGGTGGCCTCCTTCGAGGTGTTTCCGTATGCCCAATCACACACTCGGGCATTGCAGAAAGGGAATTCTGTCTGTTTGGGACAAGTCCCCATTGTCACTGGATCTTCAGATCCAGGACCGAGGCCTGTCGGATTCGGTAATTTCAACCATGCTTATTAAGCAATTGAACAGGTGTACCTAATACAGTAGCCGTGAGTGTATATTGTTTTTTAAGGACAAACAAGGCTTTCTTTTCGTGATATTTTCTTGCAACAATTTTTTTTTTTCTCGCAATCCTTGGACAATAAAACACAACAAAACTAAACAAAACACACTTTATTTTTTTGATTTTTTTTTTTTTTACCACTGTTAGTTTGAAAATAAATGGTGTTGCTGCAGATAAAAAGTGTACATTTTATTCTGAAATTTGACTTTTTGTCTATAAAAATAACACCAAAATTATGATTCTGGTACAAAGCATTGCAAAGTTATTTATAAATTGTGGGGTTTTTTTTAATAATTTTGGCACTTTTTTTAAATAGGAAATGTATAAATATATGTTTAAATGTGTAAAAACATTAGCAAAAAAAAGTTAAAATATCAATGGTTCATAAAATAGCAACAAACAAAAATAAATCAGCAGGAAAATATTACCTGAATGTTGAAGTGGAATAAGGAGTTAAATAGTAAACAAAGGTATTTTTTTTTTAACTTCAATAAATTTTTATTATAAAGTCAGGTTCATACAATAGACAACGCAATAAACTTTGCCATCAACATTTGGACATCTATGTGATGTACTTATACCGCGACTATATTCAAGGCATAAAATGGAAGGATAAGAGGTAGAATTAACACTCAGAAATTGGTTTATAACTCATAATAAGAACATTGTTGAAAAAAAATATTGTCTCTTAACTATATATCAGAAATAAGGATCGGCTTTACTCTGGTTTCCAATTTCGTTTAAACCATATTTCCCAGGCAGACCATTTGTCTCTTGTGGATAAGTATTTGCCCTGAGACGCTGCGAACATTAACTCGTACGTGGCGTGGGTGTTAGTCGTCTCTACAATTTCTCTAAATGATGGTGGGATTGCTGCTAGCCAGTGTCGCAGAATCACCAGCCTAGTGCTGAGAAGGATGTGCGCGACTACAGTTCTTATTTGTGGTGCTATTTGTTCTATTCCTAATGATAATACTGCTAGTGCTGCGTTAGGCGCAATGTGTGACCCTGCCAACCTAGAAATAAGATTGAACACTTCGGACCAAAGTGGGTTCAGGGCATGGCAATTCCACAGAATATGGTGCAGAGTACCCGTCTCTCCGCATTTCCTCCAACAAAGAGAGGAGGTAGAAGCTAGGGATGAGCTCGGTGTTCGAGTCGAACATACGTTCGACTCGAACATCGGCTGTTCAATCGTTCGACGAAGATCGAACGATTTGGGCCGTTCGCGCCAAATTCGAGTGACGCGAACGGCCCACAATGCACTACGCCATCGCAGTGTCATCCAGGCGCTGTGATTGGCCAAGCATGCACTGTGACCCCGCATGCTTGGCCAATCACAGCGCCGGCAGCGAGGAGAGCAATGATTGGCCACAGGCAGGATGCCTGTGGCCAATTATTGCTGAGGGTGTTTAGTACACGCCCCACACTATAAAAGGCCGCCAGCACGGCGGCCTAGTGTAGTGTGTTCCGGAGCAGGGAAAGAGAAACATAGGCAGGGACAGTGACATTTATTTTTTTCTTGCTTAACCTGGATTCCTTTAGTTTAGGGAAAGAGAAGGATAGGTAGGGAGAGTGTCAGTGTGTTTTACTGTGCGAATCCTTGTTTCTAGGGACAGGGAAGGACAGTGAGGGAATTCTCCTTGTGCTATAGTGTGCTTTAAAAAAACATTTTTTCTAGGGACAGAAAACTATAGGTAGGGAGAGTGTCAGTGTGTTTTACTTTGCGAATCCTTGTTTCTAGGGACAGGGAAGGACAGTGAGGGAATTCTCCTTGTGCTATAGTGTGCTTTAAAAAAACTTTTTTTCTAGGGACAGAAAACTATAGGTAGGGAGAGTGTCAGTTTCTTTCACTGTGATAATCCTTGTTTCTAGGGACAAAGAAGGAAAGTGAGTGAAATTCTCCTTGTGCTATAGTGTGCTTTAAAAAAACATTTTTTCTAGGGACAGAAAACTATAGGTAGGGAGAGTGTCAGTGTGTTTTACTGTGCGAATCCTTGTTTCTAGGGACAGGGAAGGACAGTGAGGGAATTCTCCTTGTGCTATAGTGTGCTTTAAAAAAACATTTTTTCTAGGGACAGAAAACTATAGGTAGGGAGAGTGTCAGTGTGTTTTACTGTGCGAATCCTTGTTTCTAGGGACAGGGAAGGACAGTGAGGGAATTCTCCTTGTGCTATAGTGTGCTTTAAAAAAACATTTTTTCTAGGGACAGAAAACTATAGGTAGGGAGAGTGTCAGTGTGTTTTACTGTGTGAATCCTTGTTTCTAGGGACAGGGAAGGACAGTGAGGGAATTCTCCTTGTGCTATAGTGTGCTTTAAAAAGAAAAATTTCTAGGGGCAGAAAACTATAGGAAGGAAGAGTGTCAGTTTCTTTCACTGTGATAATCCTTGTTTCTAGGGACAAAGAAGGAAAGTGAGTGAAATTCTCCTTGTGCTATAGTGTGCTTTAAAAAAACATTTTTTCTAGGGACAGAAAACTATAGGTAGGGAGAGTGTCAGTGTGTTTTACTGTGCGAATCCTTGTTTCTAGGGACAGGGAAGGACAGTGAGGGAATTCTCCTTGTGCTATAGTGTGCTTTAAAAAAACATTTTTTCTAGGGACAGAAAACTATAGGTAGGGAGAGTGTCAGTGTCTTTTACTGTGCGAATCCTTGTTTCTAGGGACAGGGAAGGACAGTGAGGGAATTCTCCTTGTGCTATAGTGTGCTAAAGCATTCCTCATCAACCATCTTTGAAATCCTTGTTTTTTTGGACAGTCAGGGAAATTGTCGTTGTGCTATTCTGTGCAAAAGCAATCATCCTCAACCATATTTAGAAATCCTTAAGTAAAGGGACAGAGAAGGACACCTGAAGGTAGCCCTTATTGCTTTTTTCCCATCTCCCTGCAGGCCATCTATTAGAATGTCTGGAAGGCAAACAAGGAGAGGCAGACAGTCAGGAGGCAATAAAAGAGGGCAAGCAGGCTCTGTGTCTGGGGGCAACAGTGCTGGTCGTGGACGCGGTGCATTGTCATCAGCACATGGCCATGGGACACGCTTGTCCTTCTTTTCGGCAGCTGGACATGTTGAGCCACATCATGCCGAAGACTTGGTAGAGTGGATGACCAAGCCCTCCTCCTCCTCCTCATCCTCTCTCACCCAGGCTCAGGGTACTGGAAAAGCAGCTGCCAAAGCGTCCTCTTCCCTGGTATCAATGTCAGACTCATCATCAGTCACTCCTTCCCTAGACCCACCATGTCCTCCTCCTGAGGAGTCCCCCGAACTGTTTGAGCACAGTGTTGGGTACATGCTCCAGGAGGATGCCCAGCGTTTCGAAGGGTCTGATGATGAAACACAGCTAGAGGAAGGCAGTAGCGTGAGAGCAGACAGAGGGGATGCTCAAGAAGGACACCAATCTGGCAGTCATGTTCCAGCAGCTGCAGCATACTGCCAGATTGGCTCCAGTGATGAGGAGGGAGGTGATGATGAGGTCACTGACTCCACGTGGGTGCCTAATAGGAGAGAGGAGGAGGAGGAGGAGGATGAGGAGGAGGCACATCTCCAACGAGGCAGGATGCCCTTTGGTGGCCAGCGTAAGGGCAGTACACCGACGGAATCACACCGCAGAGCTCCGCCTGTGCAGGGCGCTGCCTCTGCCCGTCATTCAAAAAGTTCTTTGGTGTGGGCCTTTTTTGAGGCTAGTGCATCAGATCGCACAGCTGCTGTTTGCAACATATGTCTCAAGCGTATATCGCGTGGCCAAAACATCAGCCGCTTGGGTACCACATGCCTGACCAGACATATGTTGACCTGCCATGCAGCTCGTTGGCAAGCCTACCTCAAAGACCCACACCAAAGAACAAAGCGGACCTCTCCTTGCACCGCATCAGCTGGGATCTCCAACCCCACTATAACTTCAGTCCTCTCTGAAACATGCACTGAGAGGAATGAAGGTGTAGAATTAGGTGTGTCACAGCCAAGTACTTGCGGCCACTCTGCTAGCAGTACACCGACGTCCGATTCTAGCAGGCAAATTTCCCTGCCCCAGCTGCTGGACCGTCGAAAGAAGTTCACTCCCAGCCATCCACATGCCCAGCGGTTGAATGTTAGCTTGGCTAAATTGCTAGCGCTTCAACTGCTGCCTTTTCAGTTGGTAGACTCGGCCCCCTTCCGTGAGTTTGTGCAATGTGCGGTTCCTCAGTGGCAGGTTCCCAAACGCCACTTTTTCTCACGGAAGGCTATTCCGGCTCTCTACCGGCATGTGGAAGGCAATGTCTTGGCCTCGCTGGACAGGGCGGTCAGCGGTAAGGTGCATATTACCGCTGACTCATGGTCCAGCAGGCATGGACAGGGACGTTACCTTTCTTTCACGGCCCATTGGGTCACTCTTTTGGCAGCTGGGAAGGATGCAGGACAAGGTGCAGTAGTGTTGGAGGTTGTTCCACCGCCACGCCTCCAAAATGCTACTACTGGTTGTGACACACCTCTCTCCTCCACCCCCTCCTCTTCTTCCTCCATGGCCTCTTCCTGTGGTTTGTCCTCGGAACCAGCGGTGCTCCGTAGGCGTTCAAGGGGCTACGCAAGTACGCAGGCAAAAAGATGCCATGCCGTGCTTGCGCTGGTGTGTTTGGGGGACAGAAGCCACACTGGGGCAGAGGTCCTGTCTGCTCTGCAGGGCCAGGCCGAGAGGTGGTTGACGCCACGCCAGCTTAAGCCAGGAATGGTGGTTTGCGACAATGGCACCAACCTCCTCTCCGCCCTCCGACAGGGACAACTGACCCATGTGCCCTGTGTGGCTCACGTCCTTAACCTGGTGGTGCAGCGGTTCTTGGGCAGGTACCCGGGCTTACAGGATGTCCTGAGGCAGGCCAGGAAAGTCTGTGTGCATTTCCGCAGATCTTATAATGCCAGTGCTCGCCTGGCTGAGCTGCAAAAGGAGTTGAACCTGCCCAAGAACCGCCTTATATGTGACATGCCCACCAGGTGGAACTCAACGTTGGCCATGCTGCAGCGGCTGCACACGCAGCAGAGGGCCATCAATGAGTACCTGTGCGACTACGGCACCAGGACAGGGTCAGGGGAGCTTGTTTTTTTTTCTCCACGCCAGTGGGGCATGATCAGGGATGCATGCACTGTCCTGGCACCATTTGAGGAGGCCACGAGGATGGTGAGCAGTGACAGTGCATGCATCAGTGACACTGTACCTCTTGTCCACCTGTTGGAGCACACGCTGCGTGGAATAATGGACAGGGCACTTGAGGCAGAACAGAGGCAGGAAGAGGAGGACTTCCTTGCCTCTCAAGGCCCCCTTTACCCAGACAGTGTTCCTTCTGTCCCACCCATCGCACAGGAAGAGGACGAGGAGGAGGAGGAGGAGGAGGAGGAGGATTGTGTCAGCATGGAGGTGGAGGCTGGCACTCAGCATCATCAGCAGCAGTCTTTTAGGGATGATTTACAGTCCCAAGAAACCAGTGGACTTGTACGTGGCTGGGAGGAGGTGGCTGCGGATCATGTCGTCCTTAGTGACCCAGAGGACTCCGGAGCGAATGCCTCAGCAAACCTACGCTGCATGGCCTCCCTGATCCTGCAAAGTCTGCGGAAGGATCCTCGTATTCTTCGGATCAAGGAGAGGGACCATTACTGGCTGGCCACTCTCCTTGATCCACGGTACAAGGGTAAGGTTGCGGACCTTATGTTACCGTCGCAGAGGGAGCAGAGGATGAGACAACTCTGGGAGGCCTTGCAGAAAGGTCTGTGCAACGCGTTCCCAGAGACTGGGAGGTTACAAACTCCTGGTCCTGGACAACGAGTTGCTGAGGCTTCGGCCAGTCAAAGAAGGAGCGGTGGGGAAGGTGGCCGTCTGACCGATGCGTTCAGACAATTCTTTAGTCCGCAGCCCCAAAGTATGATCGGTTCCAGCAACCATCGCCAGCGTCTGATAAACATGGTGCAGGAATATCTAGGGGCAAGGTCAGACTTGGACACCTTCCCCACCGAAAATCCTCTGGCTTACTGGGTCTTGAGGATGGATCACTGGCCAGAGCTTGCACAGTATGCAATTGAGCTACTGGCCTGTCCTGCATCCAGCGTTCTTTCGGAACGCACATTCAGTGCTGCTGGAGGATTTGTCACGGATCACAGGGTGCGCCTGTCCACCGACTCGGTTGATCGACTGACTTTCATCAAGATGAACCAGTCTTGGATCACCACCAGCTACCACACACCTGATGCTGATATAACAGACTAATTGATTTTAACATGTCACATCCCTTCAAGACTGATGCTGATGCTGAGTGCCTGTGCTGTTATGTTGACTGGCTATCCTCCTCCTCCGAGTCCTCAATGATACGATTGATGATGATAGCTTGGAAGATCATTTTTGTTTATGGGTGCCGCCACCAGTGGCTAAGGCCCAATTTTTCAGCCCCTGTTTTACAGGGGCGTGTAATTACAATTTTTTTAGCAATAATTTGCCATAGGGCTCATTGCTGTGCTCCAAGTACAGTATCTGTGAGGGGTTGGAGTGTTGTGGCACCAGTGCCTAAGGCCCAATTTTTCAGCCCCTGTTTAACAGGGGCGTGTCATTACAATTTTTGAAGCAATACTTTGCAACAGGGCTCATTGCTGTGCTCCAAGTACAGTATCTGTGAGGGGTTGTAGTGTTGTGCCACCACCACGAAAGGCCCAATTTTTCAGCCCCTGTTCAACAGGGGCATGCAATTACAATTCTTGATCTAATAATTCACAGCAGGGCCCATTGCTGCACCCACCAAGAGTAACTCTGAGGGCTTACAGTGTTGTGGCAACGCCACCACCACCACCACCACGAAAGGCCCAATTTTTCAGCCCCTGTTCAAAAGGGGCATGTAATTACAATTCTTGATCTAATAATTCACAGCAGGGCCCATTCCTGCACCCACCAAGAGTAACTCTGAGGGCTTACAGTGTTGTGGCAACACCACCACCACCACCACGAAAGGCCCAATTTTTCAGCCCCTGTTCAACAGGGGCATGCAATTACAATTCTTGATCTAATAATTCACAGCAGGGCCCATTCCTGCACCCACCAAGAGTAACTCTGAGGGCTTACAGTGTTGTGGCAACACCACCACCACCACCACCACCACGAAAGGCCCAATTTTTCAGCCCCTGTTCAACAGGGGCATGCAATTACAATTCTTGATCTAATAATTCACAGCAGGGCCCATTCCTGCACCCACCAAGAGTAACTCTGAGGGCTTACAGTGTTGTGGCAACACCACCACCACCACCACCACCACGAAAGGTCCAATTTTTCAGCCCCTGTTCAACAGGGGCATGCAATTACAATTCTTGATCTAATAATTCACAGCAGGGCCCATTGCTGCACCCACCAAGAGTAACTGTCAGGGCTTACAGTGTTGTGGCACCAGCACCACCATCAAAGGCCCAATTTTTACTACCACTGTTCAACAATTATATGTAATTAAAATTCCTGATATAATAGTTGACAGCAGGGCGTTCCAGCACCAACCAAGAGTAACTGTGAGTGCTTACAGTGTTGTGCCAACACCAACAACTAAGGGGCCTATTTCTGCAGAGTATATACGGCAGGTCCCTACTTTCAAACATCCAACTTACAAACGACTCCTACTTGCAAACGCAAGAAGACAACAGGAAGTGAGAGGAAATCTACCACTAGGAAGGAAAATTCTCTCCTGTAAGAATAAATATGGGAGAAAGGTGTCTCCTCTGTACTGATGCTTTATCAGCAATCCTTGTTTCAAGAAAAACACCACATTTCAAAAACAGTTGTCATTGGGACGGAAAGTGAGGTGAAATGTTCTGAACAGGGGCACAGACAGCAAAACAAATGTTACAGGGGTGATAACCCTTACCTATGTTTTCCAAAAAGTTTAAAAATAGATTTTTGGGCTGGAGCTACACTTCAACAATGTACCTGTTCAAAATTACAAACAGATTCTACATAAGAACAAACCTACAGTCCCTGTCTTGTATGCACCGCCTGTATACGGCTGTTCAGAGTATATAGGGCCTTTTTTATTTTATGTGCGGGGTTCCCCTTAATATCCATACAAGACCCAAAGGGGCTGGTAATGGGCTGGGGTAGGGGGGGGGGGGGGGTCATGGGGTAGCTATGCCATTTTTCTTAAAGATTTTCATCCATATTACCGGGACCAGACATTACATTAAAGCCGCAAGCAGTTTTAAATGGCTTTTTTTCCCTTTAGAAGTGTCATTTTGTGCAGGGACAGTTCTAAACACGGGAAACACGTGGCACTTCACAGGCATACTTTAGACACCCCCCAGGTACGATATTTAAAGGAATATTTGACTTTTTTTTTTTCACTTTATGCATCATTAAAATGACTGCTCCCGAAAAACGACCGTTTTTAAAACTTCTTTTTGCATTGATACATGTCCCCTGGTGCAGAACCCGGGTTCCCAAACCCTTTTTAGGACAATAACATGCATAATAGTTGTTATAATTAGCACTTTAGAATTCGAACGTTCACATCCATTGTATTTAATAGGGTTCTAATGTTCGTACGAACTTTCGGTCCGTTCGCGGGTTCTGGTGCGAACCGAACCCGGGGGTGTTCGGCTCATCACTAGTAGAAGCATTAAATTTGGACATTCTGTATGGTGTAAGGTACCACCTGAGTAAAATGTTATGGGTTACTTCCCAGAGATTGGAGCTTTTAGTCGCGGTGAAATTATATACTAGGGCTTTTTGCCATTGGAGTTCTGAGTACTCTGCACCTAGTTCCCGTTCCCATGCAACTATATTAGTGGATTTTTCAAATAAGGCTTTAGACTGTAAGAGACAGTAGAAAAGTGAGATGCCTTTAATAGTGGTGCAACTGTTCGTTAGGTATAACAATGCTCGCCATGGCAGCAACACTTCAAAATTGGACAATGCTCGAATAAAGTGAACTATTTGCATGTATCTATATTGGTCCCTGTCCTCAAGATTATATTCTATTTGCAATGCTCTAAATGTTTTTGGGGCCGGGCCTACCAGTATATCTTGTACAGTTTTGATGCCTTTGGCCTCCCAATGTGTGACAGACAAGTCTGGGATTATCAGTGAGAAGCAAGAGATATTAAGAGGTAAGGGCTTTAAAAGTTGATCTGGGATGTCTAGAGATGTGAACATTTTCCACTTTTGAAGTGTGGCCTTCATAGTTAGAGATATGTGTGGGTATGCCTGGGGTATAATGTGGCATGTTAGGAGTATATCAGCCAATTTGTGCCCCAAGGTTTGGGCTGCTTCTAGGTCCAACCATTTAGGGCCTTGGCGCTGGTTAAACCAAGCTCTGGTTTGAGAAAGGATAGTAGCCGAGTGATAATCTTGTAATAGGACATGGCCTATACCTCCTGCACTTCTAGTTTTAATTATTTTTTGGAAAGCGCACCTAGCTCTTCTACCCCGCCACAGGAATTTGTTCAGTATAGACTGAGCCTTGGTGAAAAAGGAATTAGGGATCGGGATTGGTAGTGATCGGAAGAGGTATAACAGTTGTGGTAAGACTAACATTTTAAATGACGCTAGCCGTCCCGTCCAGGACAGCTCAACCTTGCCCAGTTCCTGTAACTTGTTGGTCAGAATATTGAGGAAGGGAGTAAAGTTAGCTGTAACTAGGTCTTCTGTAGATGCCGTGAGGGTAATCCCTAGGTATTTTATCCCATCTTGCTTCCATATGTATGGGAACCGTGCGCTAAGTCGCGTTTGGACAGATAGATCAATACCCAATCCCATTATATACGATTTACTTTCATTGACCTTATAGTAAGACAACTGGTTAAACATAGCTAAAGCCGAGTGCACAGAAGCCAGGGAAGTCTCCACATCTGTGAGAATCATTATAATGTCGTCAGCGAATAGGCTAATCGTGTGTGTAGAGTTGGGCATGGAGAAACCTTTAATGTTGGGGTGAGTTCGAATATAGATGGCCAGGGGTTCCATTAAAAGATTAAATATTAAAGGGGATAGTGGGCACCCCTGTCTGGTGCCGTTAGATATGAGGTATTTTTTTTTTACTTGTTAGGTTACTTTATCCGACATTATCTGCAGATCAAAGTTTGAGGGGGGAATCATATCGATAGGAGGAACCAGCTCGTCAGAACACCGGCTTTGATAAATCGGAGCTAAGAACTGCTGGGGGAGTGGGAGGGGGGGTGAGGGGGGGGGTCCCTGTAGCAGGGAAGACAGACCGGATATGCTACATACACCTCGTGTTGTACAGAGATTGATGTCTTTTTGGGCATGTGTAGCATGCCCAAAGTCTGGAACTGGTTAAAGTGGTTGTAAAACTCAGACATGAAAGAAAGCATATCCCTCTATAATGTCTACATGTCTCAAATAAGAGCACTAAGGCCCTGTTCTCATACTCGGATTTCCGATGGAATAAAATACGATGGATTTTTCCATCGGATTTCCGATGAAGCTGACTTCCATCAGTCTTGCCTACACACCATCAGTCAAAAATCCGACCGTCCCAAACGTCGTGACGTAAAACACTCCGACAAGCCGAGAAAAATGAAGTTCAATGCTTCTGAGCATGCGTCGACTTGATTCTGAGCATGCGTGGGTTTTTTCCGAGATGGAGTTCCACACAGACGATCAGAATTTGCTATCGTTTTTTTTTCTATCGGATAAATTTAAAACATGTTCTATTTTTAATCACTGATGGAAAAAAGACCAATGGGGCCCATACACGATCGGTTTGGCCGATGAAAAAAGTCCATCGTGTGTACAGGGTGTGACAGCAGGAAGGTAAAGTCACCTGGTTGCATCCAGGGGGGTAGATATATTTCGCCCAGATTCAGGCTTTACGCCGACTTATACAACTAGGTGGAGAGTTGTATAAGGCTAGTGGGCTCATGGATGACTCATACCTCTAGGGAGAGTGTGGGGCGTCGTACAGACAGGGAGTTGATGAGACCAGCTGAAGCTTGTCAGCTCATTTAGGCCTCTATAAGAACTCCCAGATTCATTAGGTGTTAGCTCATGCCTGGAACCAGACCTGTGTGGACTGTCTAGGGAGAGTGAACCCCTGTGCGGTGAGGCAAAGCCTGTGTGGCTATTTGTTTGGACTTTTACTAAACCAGGGACTTAGGGACTAGGACAGCACTAGGCTGATCCCAGTTGTTAGTTAGGAAACCTGTATGTTTAGTCAGAGGTCAACTTGACCAGGATTTATTTTGGTTATGTTTCTTTTGCTTTGCTGTGTTTTGTCACTGTAAATAGAAAATAAACCGCACCTTTTTTTGATTTTGAAAACCACAACCTCCGTTTGCTGGGCCTGTTTTGTGTGGGGAGCCCATCCCGGGGGTCACACACACCCGCTGCCGAGCTAACCCCCTCACAGTTGGTGGAGAACCAGTGGCAGTTTTTTTTAAGCCAGCATGGAGGAGATACTGAAGCAGCTGGCTCTAGCAAATGCCAATCAACAGCAGACAAATGCAGGTTTGCAAAGGAGCCTTGCAGCCCAGCAGCAGACAAACGCAACTTTGCAACAGAGTCTGGAGGCTCAGCAACGAGCCCAGCAGCAATCTGAGGCCCGCTTCATAGACCTGTTGCAGAAGCAAGAGCAGAGACTACAACAACAGATGGAAGCAGTAATGCAGCAACGTCCGCAGACCAGTGAGGAAAGCCGTCCCACTAATACCGCGTCCTTTGGGGTGAGTCGTTTATTGACAAAAATGACTGGAGAGGATGATCCAGAGGTATTTTTGACCACATTTGAAAGGACCGCTGAAAGAGAAAAGTGGCCTGAGGAGCAGTGGGCTGGACTGGTGGCTCCTCTGTTAACTGGTGAATCGCAGAAAGCTTACTATGACCTAGAGCCTAACCAAGCAAAAGACTATGTGATGCTAAAAGCTGAAATATTGGCAAGGCTGGGTGTCACCCAGGCTGTCCGGGCTCAGCGTGTGCATAACTGGACTTTCCAGCTTGGAAAACCCCCCAGGTCTCAAATGTATGATCTCATTCACCTGAGCAGAAAGTGGCTACAGCCAGAGACTTTGTCCGCACCAAAGATTGTGGAACGTGTTGTAATGGATCGGTTTTTGAGAGCTCTTCCTACTGCCATCCAAAAGTGGGTAAGCCATGGAGACCCAGAGACGGCCGATGGTCTTGTGGATCGTGTGGAGAAATACTTGGCTACAGAGAACCTGACGGCCTCTTCCAGAGACACTCGGACTTTCCACCCTAAGACCAGACCATCCCCAGGGGCGGATAAGAGGATTCCAAGGGGTGAGGGTGGAGAGAGTGAGAGGGTGGGAGCTCTACCCCAAGTTTGGCGAGAACAGCCTGGGAAATCAGCGGCTCAAGAGGCGGCAAGAAGGATCATTTGCTACCGCTGCCGGCAAGCGGGACATATTGCAGTCAATTGCCCGGTTGTGGAGGAACCCATGCAGTGTGACTTTCTGACGGGCAGACGTCAGTCGCTGTGTGCGACAGTCGCATGCACTGCCATTCGAGGAACTGAGAAACATTTATGCAAAATGTGTGTTAATGGTAGAAATGTTGTGGTATTGCTGGATTCAGGTAGCCTTGTGACTAGGGATGAGCTTCGTGTTCGAGTCGAACATACGTTCGACTCGAACATCGGCTGTTCGATCGTTCGACGAAGATCGAACGATTTGGGCCGTTCGCGCCAAATTCGAGTGACGCGAACGGCCCACAATGCACTACGCCATCGCAGTGTCATCCAGGCGCTGTGATTGGCCAAGCATGCACTGTGACCCCGCATGCTTGGCCAATCACAGCGCCGGCAGCGAGGAGAGCAATGATTGGCCACAGGCAGGATGCCTGTGGCCAATTATTGCTGAGGGTGTTTAGTACACGCCCCACACTATAAAAGGCCGCCAGCACGGCGGCCTAGTGTAGTGTGTTCCGGAGCAGGGATAGAGCAGCATAGGCAGGGACAGTGACTTTTATTTCTTTCTTGCTTAACCTGGATTCCTTTAGTTTAGGGAAAGAGAAGGATAGGTAGGGAGAGTGTCAGTGTGTTTTGTGCTTGTGCTATATTGTGCTTAAAAAAAACATTTTTTCTAGGGACAGAAAACTGTAGGTAGGGAGAGTGTGTCAGTTTCTTTCACTGTCAAAGTCCTTGTTTCCAGGGACCTGGAAGGACAGTGAGTGAATTCTCCTTGTGCTAAATTGTGCTTAAAAAAAACATTTTTTCTAGGGACAGAAAACTGTAGGTAGGGAGAGTGTGTCAGTTTCTTTCACTGTCAAAGTCCTTGTTTCCAGGGACCTGGAAGGACAGTGAGTGAATTCTCCTTGTGCTAAATTGTGCTTAAAAAAAACATTTTTTCTAGGGACAGAAAACTGTAGGTAGGGAGAGTGTGTCAGTTTCTTTCACTGTCAAAGTCCTTGTTTCCAGGGACCTGGAAGGACAGTGAGTGAATTCTCCTTGTGCTAAATTGTGCTTAAAAAAAACATTTTTTCTAGGGACAGAAAACTGTAGGTAGGGAGAGTGTGTCAGTTTCTTTCACTGTCAAAGTCCTTGTTTCCAGGGACCTGGAAGGACAGTGAGGTAATTCTCCTTGTGCTAAATTGTGCTTAAAAAAAACATTTTTTCTAGGGACAGAAAACTGTAGGTAGGGAGAGTGTGTCAGTTTCTTTCACTGTCAAAGTCCTTGTTTCCAGGGACCTGGAAGGACAGTGAGTGAATTCTCCTTGTGCTAAATTGTGCTTAAAAAAAACATTTTTTCTAGGGACAGAAAACTGTAGGTAGGGAGAGTGTGTCAGTTTCTTTCACTGTCAAAGTCCTTGTTTCCAGGGACAGAGAAGGACACCTGAAGGTAGCCCTTATTGCTTTTTTCCCATCTCCCTGCAGGCCATCTATTAGAATGTCTGGAAGGCAAACAAGGAGAGGCAGACAGTCAGGAGGCAATAAAAGAGGGTAAGCAGGCTCTGTGTCTGGGGGCAACAGTGCTGGTCGTGGACGCGGTGCATTGTCATCAGCACATGGCCATGGGACACGCTTGTCCTTCTTTTCGGCAGCTGGACATGTTGAGCCACATCATGCCGAAGACTTGGTAGAGTGGATGACCAAGCCCTCCTCCTCCTCCTCATCCTCTCTCACCCAGGCTCAGGGTACTGGAAAAGCAGCTGCCAAAGCGTCCTCTTCCCTGGTATCAATGTCAGACAAATCATCAGTCACTCCTTCCCTAGACCCACCATGTCCTCCTCCTGAGGAGTCCCCCGAACTGTTTCAGCACAGTGTTGGGTACATGCTCCAGGAGGATGCCCAGCGTTTCGAAGGGTCTGATGATGAAACCCAGCTAGAGGAAGGCAGTAGCGTGAGAGCAGACAGAGGGGATGCTCAAGAAGGACACCAATCTGGCAGTCATGTTCCAGCAGCTGCAGCATACTGCCAGATTGGCTCCAGTGATGAGGAGGGAGGGGATGATGAGGTCACTGACTCCACGTGGGTGCCTAATAGGAGAGAGGAGGAGGAGGAGGATGAGGAGGAGGCACATCTCCAACGAGGCAGGATGCCCTTTGGTGGCCAGCGTAAGGGCAGTACACCGACGGAATCACACCGCAGAGCTCCGCCTGTGCAGGGCGCTGCCTCTGCCCGTCATTCAAAAAGTTCTTTGGTGTGGGCCTTTTTTGAGGCTAGTGCATCAGATCGCACAGCTGCTGTTTGCAACATATGTCTCAAGCGTATATCGCGTGGCCAAAACATCAGCCGCTTGGGTACCACATGCCTGACCAGACATATGTTGACCTGCCATGCAGCTCGTTGGCAAGCCTACCTCAAAGACCCACACCAAAGAACAAAGCGGACCTCTCCTTGCACCGCATCAGCTGGGATCTCCAACCCCACTATAACTTCAGTCCTCTCTGAAACATGCACTGAGAGGAATGAAGGTGTAGAATTAGGTGTGTCACAGCCAAGTACTTGCGCCCACTCTGCTAGCAGTACACCGACGTCCGATTCTAGCAGGCAAATTTCCCTGCCCCAGCTGCTGGACCGTCGAAAGAAGTTCACTCCCAGCCATCCACATGCCCAGCGGTTGAATGCTAGCTTGGCTAAATTGCTAGCGCTTCAACTGCTGCCTTTTCAGTTGGTAGACTCGGCCCCCTTCCGTGAGTTTGTGCAATGTGCGGTTCCTCAGTGGCAGGTTCCCAAACGCCACTTTTTCTCACGGAAGGCTATTCCGGCTCTCTACCGGCATGTGGAAGGCAATGTCTTGGCCTCGCTGGACAGGGCGGTCAGCGGTAAGGTGCATATTACCGCTGACTCATGGTCCAGCAGGCATGGACAGGGACGTTACCTTTCTTTCACGGCCCATTGGGTCACTCTTTTGGCAGCTGGGAAGGATGCAGGACAAGGTGCAGTAGTGTTGGAGGTTGTCCCACCGCCACGCCTCCAAAATGCTACTACTGGTTGTGACACACCTCTCTCCTCCACCCCCTCCTCTTCTTCTTCCTCCATGGCCTCTTCCTGTGGTTTGTCCTATGAACCAGCGGTGCTCCGTAGCCGTTCACGGGGCTACGCAAGTACGCAGGCAAAAAGATGCCATGCCGTGCTTGCGCTGGTGTGTTTGGGGGACAGAAGCCACACTGGGGCAGAGGTCCTGTCTGCTCTGCAGGGCCAGGCCGAGAGGTGGTTGACGCCACGCCAGCTTAAGCCAGGAATGGTGGTTTGCGACAATGGCACCAACCTCCTCTCCGCCCTCCGACAGGGACAACTGACCCATGTGCCCTGTGTGGCTCACGTCCTTAACCTGGTGGTGCAGCGGTTCTTGGGCAGGTACCCGGGCTTACAGGATGTCCTGAGGCAGGCCAGGAAAGTCTGTGTGCATTTCCGCAGATCTTATAATGCCAGTGCTCGCCTGGCTGAGCTGCAAAAGGAGTTGAACCTGCCCAAGAACCGCCTTATATGTGACATGCCCACCAGGTGGAACTCAACGTTGGCCATGCTGCAGCGGCTGCACACGCAGCAGAGGGCCATCAATGAGTACCTGTGCGACTACGGCACCAGGACAGGGTCAGGGGAGCTTGTTTTTTTTTCTCCACGCCAGTGGGGCATGATCAGGGATGCATGCACTGTCCTGGCACCATTTGAGGAGGCCACGAGGATGGTGAGCAGTGACAGTGCATGCATCAGTGACACTGTACCTCTTGTCCACCTGTTGGAGCACACGCTGCGTGGAATAATGGACAGGGCACTTGAGGCAGAACAGAGGCAGGAAGAGGAGGACTTCCTTGCCTCTCAAGGCCCCCTTTACCCAGACAGTGTTCCTTCTGTCCCACCCATCGCACAGGAAGAGGAGGAGGAGGAGGAGGAGGAGGAGGAGGAGGAGGATTGTGTCAGCATGGAGGTGGAGGCTGGCACTCAGCATCATCAGCAGCAGTCTTTTAGGGATGATTTACAGTCCCAAGAAACCAGTGGACTTGTACGTGGCTGGGAGGAGGTGGCTGCGGATCATGTCGTCCTTGGTGACCCAGAGGACTCCGGAGCGAATGCCTCAGCAAACCTACGCTGCATGGCCTCCCTGATCCTGCAAAGTCTGCGGAAGGATCCTCGTATTCTTCGGATCAAGGAGAGGGACCATTACTGGCTGGCCACTCTCCTTGATCCACGGTACAAGGGTAAGGTTGCGGACCTTATGTTACCGTCGCAGAGGGAGCAGAGGATGAGACAACTCCGGGAGGCCTTGCAGAAAGGTCTGTGCAACGCGTTCCCAGAGACTGGGAGGTTACAAACTCCTGGTCCTGGACAACGAGTTGCTGAGGCTTCGGCCAGTCAAAGAAGGAGCGGTGGGGAAGGTGGCCGTCTGACCGATGCGTTCAGACAATTCTTTAGTCCGCAGCCCCAAAGTATGATCGGTTCCAGCAACCATCGCCAGCGTCTGATAAACATGGTGCAGGAATATCTAGGGGCAAGGTCAGACTTGGACACCTTCCCCACCGAAAATCCTCTGGCTTACTGGGTCTTGAGGATGGATCACTGGCCAGAGCTTGCACAGTATGCAATTGAGCTACTGGCCTGTCCTGCATCCAGCGTTCTTTCGGAACGCACATTCAGTGCTGCTGGAGGATTTGTCACGGATCACAGGGTGCGCCTGTCCACCGACTCGGTTGATCGACTGACTTTCATCAAGATGAACCAGTCTTGGATCACCACCAGCTACCACACACCTGATGCTGATATAACAGACTAATTGATTTTAACATGTCACATCCCTTCAAGACTGATGCTGATGCTGAGTGCCTGTGCTGTTATGTTGACTGGCTATCCTCCTCCTCCGAGTCCTCAATGATACGATTGATGATGATAGCTTGGAAGATCATTTTTGTTTATGGGTGCCGCCACCAGTGGCTAAGGCCCAATTTTTCAGCCCCTGTTTTACAGGGGCGTGTAATTACAATTTTTTTAGCAATAATTTGCCATAGGGCTCATTGCTGTGCTCCAAGTACAGTATCTGTGAGGGGTTGGAGTGTTGTGGCACCAGTGCCTAAGGCCCAATTTTTCAGCCCCTGTTTAACAGGGGCGTGTCATTACAATTTTTGAAGCAATACTTTGCAACAGGGCTCATTGCTGTGCTCCAAGTACAGTATCTGTGAGGGGTTGTAGTGTTGTGCCACCAGTGCCTAAGGCCCAATTTTTCAGCCCCTGTTCAACAGGGGCATGCAATTACAATTCTTGATCTAATAATTCACAGCAGGGTCCATTGCTGCACCCACCAAGAGTAACTCTGAGGGCTTACAGTCTTGTGGCAACGCCACCACCACCACCACCACGAAAGGCCCAATTTTTCAGCCCCTGTTCAAAAGGGGCATGTAATTACAATTCTTGATCTAATAATTCACAGCAGGGCCCATTGCTGCACCCACCAAGAGTAACTGTCAGGGCTTACAGTGTTGTGGCACCAGCACCACCATCAAAGCCCCAATTTTTACTACCACTGTTCAACAATTATATGTAATTAAAATTCCTGATATAATAGTTGACAGCAGGGCGTTCCAGCACCAACCAAGAGTAACTGAGTGCTTACAGTGTTGTGCCAACACCAACAACTAATGGGCCTATTTCTGCAGAGTATATACGGCAGGTCCCTACTTTCAAACATCCAACTTACAAACGACTCCTACTTGCAAACGAAAGAAGACAACAGGAAGTGAGAGGAAATCTACCCCTAGAAAGGAAAATTCTCTCCTGTAAGAATAAATATGGGAGAAAGGGGTCTCATCTGTACTGATGCTTTATCAGCAATCCTTGTTTCAACAAAAACACCACATTTCAAAAACAGTTGTCATTGGGACGGAAAGTGAGGTGAAATGTTCTGAACAGGGGCACAGACAGCAAAACAAATGTTACAGGGGTGATAACCCTTACCTATGTTTCCCAAAAAGTTTAAAAATAGATTTTTGGGCTGGAGCTACACTTCAACAATGTACCTGTTCAAAATTACAAACAGATTCTACATAAGAACAAACCTACAGTCCCTGTCTTGTATGCACCGCCTGTATACGGCTGTTCAGAGTATATAGGGCCTTTTTTATTTTATGTGCGGGGTTCCCCTTAATATCCATACAAGACCCAAAGGGGCTGGTAATGGGCTGGGGTAGGGGGGGGGGGTCATGGGGTAGCTATGCCATTTTTCTTAAAGAATTTCATCCATATTACCGGGACCAGACATTACATTAAAGCCGCAAGCAGTTTTAAATGGCTTTTTTTTCCTTTAGAAGTGTCATTTTGTGCAGGGACAGTTCTAAACACGGGAAACACGTGGCACTTCACAGGCATACTTTAGACACCCCCCAGGTACGATATTTAAAGGAATATTTGACTTTTTTTTTTTCACTTTATGCATCATTAAAATGACTGCTCCCGAAAAACGACCGTTTTTAAAACTTCTTTTTGCATTGATACATGTCCCCTGGTGCACAATCCGGGTTCCCAAACCCTATTTATGACAATAACATGAATAATAGTTGTTATAATTAGCACTTTAGAATTCGAACGTTCGCATCCATTGTATTTAATAGGGTTCTAATGTTCGTTCGAACTTTCGGTCCGTTCGCGGGTTCTGGTGCGAACCGAACCCGGGGGTGTTCGGCTCATCACTACTTGTGACCCTGATAAAGGCTGAGTTAGTTAAAACAGAGGTCTCTGGGAATAGCAAGGTAGCTGTTATTTGTGTGCATGGGGACACCCGAGAGTATCCAGTGACTACAGTGTGTTTCGAGACCCCCAAAGGTACCCTCTCTCATCCAGTGGGCTTAGTATCTCAGTTACCGCATGACGCCATTGTGGGAAGGGATTTTCCGAAGTTCTGGGAACTGTGGGATGATCCTGAGTCCCTCACTGGTGCCCCTATGTACCAGGAATGTGATAGCCAGAACTCCCCTGAGAGTGGTGAGGACTCTCCGGAATTTCCCTTATCAGTATTGGCAGGGGAGACTCAAGAAACTGGAGAGGAGCCCACCTCCTCAGACGAAAACCTACCGTCTGTGGAGTTTTCTGATCTTGAGGTTCACAGGGAAAACTTTGCCACAGAACAGTTGAAAGACCCCGCCCTAATAAAGGCACGGGAAAACGTAGTGAAAATAGATGGTGAGTTAGTGAACCCAGATAATACCTGCACTTACCCATACTTCAGCGTAGAGAAGGACCTACTGTATCGGGTGGCAAAAAGGGCAGAAGAAACCGTTGAGCAGCTTGTGGTGCCCAAACCTTACAGGAAGTTGGTGTTGGAGTTGGCCCATGGGCACATTCTTGGAGGTCATCTGGGGACAGAGAAAACCCGAGAGAGGGTATTACAGAGATTCTATTGGCCGGGGGTGATGAAGGACGTAGAAAATTATTGTTCCTCCTGCCCTGTGTGTCAGAGGTTGGCCCCGATGCCACATTTCCGTAGCCCGCTGGTCCCTCTACCCATCATTGAGGTCCCGTTTGAGAGGATCGCCATGGATTTGGTAGGTCCTATAATCAAGTCCGCTAGGGGACACCAGTACATATTAGTTATAATGGACTATGCCACCCGTTATCCAGAAGCGATCCCTCTCCGAAATACCTCGGCCAAAACCATAGCCAAAGAGCTATCTCTTGTTTTTAGCCGGGTGGGTATTTGTAAAGAACTGCTTACGGACCAAGGTACACCCTTTATGTCCCGGGTTATGAAAGAGCTGTGTAAATTGTTCAAAGTGACGCAATTGCGTACGTCTGTGTATCACCCCCAAACCGATGGGCTGGTTGAAAGATTCAACAAAACCCTAAAACAAATGTTGAAGAAAGTGGTGGATAGAGATGGAAAGGATTGGGACTGTTTACTTCCTTATTTGATGTTTGCTATTAGGGAGGTGCCCCAATCCTCTACGGGATTCTCCCCCTTTGAGTTACTGTATGGGAGACACCCAAGAGGGCTGTTGGATATTGCCAAGGAAACTTGGGAAAGTGAGAGTTCTCCCCACAGGAGTGTGATTGGTCTAGTCCCATCGTGTTGGTGCCTAAACCGGATGGGAGCTGGCGATTTTGTAACGATTTTCGTCAGTTGAACAAAGTTACAAAATTTGACACCTACCCCATGCCACGTATAGATGAGTTGATCGACCGGCTGGGAACAGCCCGATACATGACGACTCTTGACCTCACAAAAGGGTATTGGCAAATCCCCCTGGCCAAGTCGGCCAAAGAGAAAACCGCATTTGTAACCCCAGACGGGGCGTTCCAATATAAAAGAATGCCGTTCGGGTTACAGAATGCGCCGGCCACATTCCAGCGGAAAATGGACCAGATGCTGAGGCCCCATCGGAAGTATGCTGCGGCTTACCTGGATGACGTAATTGTCCATAGCACAGATTGGGCCTCACATCTGCCAAAAGTGCAAGCAGTCCTGGACTCTGTTCGGGAAGCGGGGTTTACGGCTAACCCCAAGAAGTGTACCATTGGGCAGGAGGAGGCCAAATATCTTGGGTACACCATTGGGAGGGGAGTAATAAAACCCCAACTCAACAAAGTCGAGGCCATCCAGAGTTGGCCACGTCCCAACAGCAAGAAGCAGGTACGAGCCTTTCTGGGAATCGCTGGGTATTATCGGCGATTCATTCCCCACTTTGCTTCTAAGGCTGTGCCCCTAACCAACCTGACGAAGGGGAAAGGGTCGGTCATGATTAAATGGACCCCCGAGGCTGAGGCAGCATTCCAATTCTTGAAACAAGCCTTATGTAGCCAGCCAGTGTTGTACTCACCCGACTTCTCTAAAGACTTTGTCGTACAAAGTGATGCGTCAGATGTGGGGTTAGGAGCAGTATTGTCCCAGGTCTGGAACGGGGAAGAGCACCCAGTCATTTACCTCAGCAGGAAGTTGAAGTCCCATGAGGTAAATTACGCCACCGTTGAAAAGGAGTGTTTAGCGGTGAAGTGGGCTCTAGATTCCCTTCGGTACTACCTGCTAGGTAGGCACTTTGACATGGTTACGGATCACGCTCCGTTAAAGTGGATGGCTCAAAACAAGGAAACAAATAGAAGAGTGAATAGGTGGTTCCTGGCCCTCCAGGAATTCAACTTCACAGTAAAGCATCGCCCTGGCGTTCAAATGGGGAATGTGGATGCTTTGTCTCGAGTACATGAATGCCTGATTGCTGGTGTTCCAACCCCGAGGTTAAAACAAGAGGGGGGGGTATGTGACAGCAGGAAGGTAAAGTCACCTGGTTGCATCCAGGGGGGTAGATATATTTCGCCCAGATTCAGGCTTTACGCCGACTTATACAACTAGGTGGAGAGTTGTATAAGGCTAGTGGGCTCATGGATGACTCATACCTCTAGGGAGAGTGTGGGGCGTCGTACAGACAGGGAGTTGATGAGACCAGCTGAAGCTTGTCAGCTCATTTAGGCCTCTATAAGAACTCCCAGATTCATTAGGTGTTAGCTCATGCCTGGAACCAGACCTGTGTGGACTGTCTAGGGAGAGTGAACCCCTGTGCGGTGAGGCAAAGCCTGTGTGGCTATTTGTTTGGACTTTTACTAAACCAGGGACTTAGGGACTAGGACAGCACTAGGCTGATCCCAGTTGTTAGTTAGGAAACCTGTATGTTTAGTCAGAGGTCAACTTGACCAGGATTTATTTTGGTTATGTTTCTTTTGCTTTGCTGTGTTTTGTCACTGTAAATAGAAAATAAACCGCACCTTTTTTTGATTTTGAAAACCACAACCTCCGTTTGCTGGGCCTGTTTTGTGTGGGGAGCCCATCCCGGGGGTCACACACACCCGCTGCCGAGCTAACCCCCTCACAAGGGCTTTAGTGTCATTTCGGTCTACTGCTTCATTTTTCTGCTAGCAGCATCAGTCACTTCTGACAGGTTTTCCTGACACTGAAGCCTCGTACACATGGGCGAGAATCTCGTCGTTAAAAACATGTCGTTTTTTACGACGAGATTCTTGGACAAGAAACTTGTCCCGGCCGAGTGTACACACGCTCATTTCAAAGAACCCGCAGTTCTTTGAATGGAGCGTACGCGGTGACGTCATCGAATACGACGAGCATGCGCTCGTCACATTCGATGCCGTCGCCGCCATCTTGGTTCACCCTACCTATGCCTAGGAAGCTACCGCGCATGCGTCGAAGTCATTTCGAGCATGTGCAGGCTTCCCGGAGGACAGGTAAGTGTACACACACAATTTTCTCGTCGAGAAACAGGCTGACGAGAATCTCGACGAGAAAATAGAGAGCAGGTTCTCTATTTTCTCGTCGAGATTCTTGTCGCTTTTCTTGACGAGAAACCATACACACGAACAAATTTCTTGGCAAGACATCTCTGCCAGCAAGTTTCTTGCTGGGTCTTGCCGAGAAACTCGTTTGTGTGTATGAGGCTTCAGAGAAAAAAGGTGACAGGTGAGGGAGCTCCAGTTGATCGCCTCAGCTCTGTTTTTGTGTGCTGTGTAAAGGGGGGGGGGGTGTCCCTTCCCTTCCCTTTCCTCCCCTCCAATCTGCTCTCCTTACTGATCTCGGTAGAATGTAACTTCAACCCTCCGCTCCCTTTTTTCTGAGTGTTCAGACAAGCTGTATAAATTCTGGACTGCAGATGGCTGCAAATAAACAACTTATGTAGGAGGATTTGTTTCATCTCTGTGTATCACCTGAGGCCAATCACTTCACTGGGCATATGTTAGGGTTCACAACCACTTTAGGGAGAGAAAAAAAAACTTTCTGTGCCACAGGATCCCACCCAGCCCCCTAAATACTTACCTGAGCCCGATCTTGATCCAGCACTGTGAACGAGAGCAGAGGCTCTCTTTTCTCCTCACAGGTAGGGTTGCCCCCTGTTCGGGATTCACTCGGACAGTTTGGGTTTGGAATCATGCGTCCGGGTTTCAGACAGTCTGAGACCCGGACACATTATTCAGACCGGACTAAGTCTCCCCCTTCTCTCTCCTGCCTCTAAGTGAGTACGCTAAGGTAAATCGGGGTTCTCAGAGCACTCATTACATCAGAGCGCTCCTTTACACCAGAGGCCACAGTGTTCCCCCTTCTATCAGAGTCCTCGTCGTACATCAGAGCATCCCTTATGTTAGAGTCCCCAGAGTTCTCCCTTACATCAGAGTCTGAAGAGTCCATCCCCCCCTTACAGTGAAAGGGAACTCTGCAAGTTCAGATGTAAAGGGGGAACTCTGGGGATTCAGATGTAAAGGGGGACTCTTGTGATTAACTTCATATGATTAGATATGTTATTTAATAGCACCATCTATGCATAGTTTATGCATACTAATGAAAAAAAAAATGCTGTGCGACGCTGAAGTGTTCGGGTTTGACTTGAAGAAAAGGTGGAAATCCTACTCACAGGGTAGATTGATATCAGTCAATCAAATTCTGTGATCAGGGGGTGGGGCCAAGCTTTGCTGTCTGTGTCTATAGGCACAGGCAGCGCGGCTCGGGATTGAGACCGCAACAGGGCCCCCCATAGAAATCGGCTTTCTATGGGGGCACTCGCTTAATAGGAGCCAGAAACGCCAGCAGGGGACCCCAGAAGAAGAGGATCAGGGCTGCTCTGTGCAAAACAATTCCATAAAGCTGGTAAGTATAACATGTTTATTATTTTAATTAAAAAAAAAATTTAAAGCTTTAAATCACTAAAGATTTTGACTCCATTTCTGAAGCTGGAGAGGGCTTCTAATATGCAAATGACCTAATCTTGTAAACCCGAAACCTAAAATGATTTGTTTTCTGTGAATGTCTTTTTTTTAAGGTGTGTGTATACTTTACTTTATTTCCTCTTATGCTCAGTTTGAATTGCTTTAACCACTTCATCTCCAGAAGATTTCCCCCCCCCCCTTCTGGCCAGGACATTTTTTGCGATCCGGCACTGCGTTGCTTTAACTGACGATTGAGCGATTGTGCGACGCTGTACCCAAATAAAATTTACGTCCTTTTTTCCACAAGTAGAGCTTTCTTTTGGTGGTATTTGCTCACCTCTGCGCTATAAACAAAAAAAGACTGACAATTAAAAAAAAAAAAAAAAAAATATATTTTTTTTACCTTCTCCTATAAAACGTATCCAATAAAAAAATGTAAAATTTCTTCATCAATTTAGGCCAATATGTATTCTGATACATGTTTTTGGTAAAAAAAAATCCCAATAAGCGTATATTGGTTTGCGCTATAGTTATAGCGTCTACAAACTATGGGATAGATTTATGGACTTTTTATTTTTTTTATTAGTAATGAAGGCAATCAGCGTTTTTTTTTTTGTTTTGTTTTAGCAGGACTGCATGCAACATTGCTGTGGACAAATCGGACACCTAACTTAGACTTTTAAAAAAAATTGTTGACTATTGACACCATAATGCCGCGTACACACGATCGTGATTCACGGCGGTGAAAACACCGCCGTGAATCACGGCATGAAAAAAAAAGAAAAACGAGGGAACGGCATGTTCCCCCACACACGACCGTTTTTCCCGTCATTTTTTTCTTTGACGAGAAAAACGACCGTCTGTGGGCTCCGCGGCAGTGTCTCCCTATGGGAAAATTGCCGCGGAAAAAAATTATGGAAAAAACGATGAGAAAATTTAGAACATGTTCTAATTTTTCTCGTCGTTTTTCCTGCCGTTTTTCTCAACGAGAAAAATGGCATAAAGCCCACAGACGATCGTTTTTCTCGGCGAAAAAAAAAAATGTAATTTTTCCCGACGGGAAAAATGATCGTGTGTACGCGGCATAAGGCTACTTTCACACTGAAGCGCTGGATGCGCTGGCGGTATAGCGGCGCTATTTTTAGTGCCGCTATACCGTAGTTTTTGCCGCGATTTTCGGGCGCTAGCGGGGGGATTTTAACCCCCGCTAGCGGCCGAAAAAGGGTTAAAAATGTCTGCAATAACGCCTCTTTGCAGCGGTTTGCGGGCGTTTTGGAGGCGCTACCCCATTGATTTCAATGGGTAGGGGCACTATAGGAGCGGTATTTTTACCGCTCCTATCGCATCTCAAAAATGCGGCTTGCAGGAGTTTTTTTACCCTCCTGCAAACGCAACGCTCCAGTGTGAAAGCCCTCGGGCTTTGACACTGGATACAATGGAGCGGCTTTTTTGGGGCGCATTGCAGGCACTATTTTTAGCGCAACAGCGCCTGCAAAGCGCCTCAGTGTGAAAGGGGCCTTACAGTGATCAGTGCTAAACAAAAAATACACTGTCGTTGTACTAATGACACTGGCTGGTAAGAGGTTAACATCAGGGGCGATCAACGGGTTAAATGTGTTCCCTGGGAGTGCTTTCTTATTGTGTGGGGGATGGTTTAACTGTAGGAAGACAGAGACCCATGTTCCTGCCTAGCAGAAACACAAGATCTCGGTCTTCCTTACTAGCAGAACGGTGATCTGCTTTGTTTACATAGACAGACCCCCTGTACTGGAATGATCGCAGGTGCTGATTGGCTTCCGCTGTGTCCAATCGCAGAGGAAGCAGGGCTTCAGCGGGGTGTGCGCGCCCGCCCCAGAGCCGAAGGAAAAAAAATCACGTACAGGTATGTGATTTTGCGCTTAAGGGCAGCCCTGCCGCAGTATATGTACGTGGGGCAGTCCTTAAGCGGTTAAGTCTTAAGTGAGTATGTAAGCCCTCACCTTGTAAAACAGCCCATTTAGTTTTAAATAGAACTGAAAGACAAAACATGTATGTATCGATATAAAGAACATTATAAATACCTTTTTTATCCCTTTTTATAAGTGATCACCCTCTGTTCTCACCTGCACGAGGGGCTTAGAGAGCTTGGGGTGGAGAAACAGCAGAACACTTATCTTCCCAGTGAATGACTGTACGGGGGGCTGGGAAGTCAGGACAAGTGTGATCATTGGAGGAGAGCAGGCTGAGTTCCCAGCACAGCCAGAAACTTACCACGCTGTGCTCTTAGTGTGGTCAGTTTTTGATAGGAAAGTAGAAGGATTGGCAGGAACACCAGGAATTTCCCACAAAGGAAGCAATACAAAGAGAACAGGATACTTTTACAAGCACATAGTGCAGCAGCCACATATCGGGAATATGGAATGTTGGGTTTACATATTTTTTAAAGTATACACAGCTTTTTTTCCCCCAAGTATCCAGGAACATAGGTTTATTGCTTCCACCTTTTAGAAGATTGGACACTGGCAAAACAAAACTGCTCTGCATAACTCCTCTTAGGCCCCTTTCACACGGACGCCTCCGTTTGACAGATTCCGCTTGCTCCGCTGATCCCCGCTGAGCAGGTGGATAACAGGTCTGTCTCTACTCACTGTGCAGAGTGGTGCAGGACCCTGTTCCGCTATCCCTTTATGGGGAGATCGGGTGAAAAAGGACCGCCTGTCCGTTTTCATCCGATCCAATCGGCCAGACGGATGGAAAATAGAACCACCATCCATCTGCATTTGGCAGACAGGATCAGATCGAATAGCAGCGGGTGTCAGGAGATGAACATTCTCTCTCTGCTCTGAGCAAAGCATAACCTTTTTACTTTCTATCAAGATTCTTTTTCATTTAGCAGTTTCCTTAATGGGCTACAGAGACCTGAGGACTCATTTTCAGCTTTTCCGGATCTACTCATTTTTGGCATCTCCTCTGAGAGTGTATCCGTACCCCATAGTGAAGAATTGGGACCAGCTTGTCAGTGCCTTAGTGCACTGGACACTGCGTTAGGTGACCACTTCTTGGTGCCGTTAGTGCAATGTGAGTTGGTGTTTTAGAATGGTTTACAGGCCCAGGGCTGTTGTTCACACTATTAATAGTCCCCTGTCCCTTAAGACTTTTCTAGGAGTTTACCAGGTGTGGTGAGCTTGTTTCCCTATCGGGGTTGCTATCAGCCTTCGAGACAACCATTGGTGAGTACTAGGGCTTGCCCCATTTTAGCAGCCAGCATCACCTGTGTGTTCTCGTTTACTATGCATGCCTCTTCACGGGGAATACATCTTTAGTGCATCCCTTGATGCCTTTCCTAAGGACATCACTGGGGGTGAGAGCACCCTTTTGCCCCAGCAATGTAGGGTAGGCCTCAGTCTGGGTATCCCTCTACTTTGGTAGCTAGTGGGCATTCCCTTTGCCCACACTGTCTTTGTTTAGGTCCTCGTTCAGAGGATCAAAGCCATCGTTCCAGAAGAGTAAAGGTTTCAGGATTATTATAACAAACCTGTTCACCGTTCCCAAGACCATTTGCCCTATCAAGGTTCTGAAGATTCTCAATGCCTTTCTTTGGGTACAAGTATTCTGCATTGAATTTGTGGGGTCAGTCATTGCTTCCTTAGGTCCAGGTGTAATTCTGACCTCTGCAGACCTCAAGGATGCTTCCTACATGTCCCCCTATGTATTCAGCTCATCTACGGTTCTTGCATTTACAATGGGCACTACCAGTTTGTTACCCAATCCCTTTAGACTGTCCAGAGGATCTCAGGTATTCCCCAATGTGCTGGCCCCTGTGTTTGCTCTGCATCACATGTGAAGTATTCCCATTAAGGGATACTTGGATGACCTCTTACTGAGGGAACGGTTGGACCAGGTCTGTCATCCAATGTCCGACTGTTGAAACCCTTCAAAGATAGATCATGAAATTTTAGAAATTGGCCCTAGACATGACTTGTTGCTTGGAGTATCTAGGCCATCACTGGATACTGCCCTGTTTAGGGTTTTTCATCCCTGGGGAAAGGGTCGGTATGGAGGGAATTCTGGTGCCGTTCAGAGCATCAAACTGGGCCTGTTGGACATGGTACTGGTCATTATCTGAGTGGCATACCGAGAATTCAAATCCAGGGCCTCATTTCCCCATGCTTTTAGAATGTAACCTTCCCCTACTATACTAAAGATGACTACTTTCTGTCTGTGGTGCTGTTGGAAATGTTCCCTCACTTCCTGCCTGGTGAAACTGTTGTCACCTGGAATGTAAAGCTTCATTCACATTTGGCGTTTTGGGATCTCAGGCAGAATCGCTGCAATTCTGCATGTGATCTCAAATTGCACTGCAGTCGCAAGTGCACGTTCGGGTACCATTCATTTTCAATGGCACCTAAACGCAGTGTGGTTTTGCTGTGACTATTCGCGCCAAACCGCAAAGTGCGAAGCCTGTCACCCAAAGGAAGCTCCTCCTCCTTTTTGGGGGAAATTCCTTGCGCTGTGCGGTTTGCCGCGTGATAATCAAGACAAAACCGCACGGCGGTTAGGTGCCTTTGAAAATGAATGAAACCCGAACATGTGCTTTGCAATTGCAGTGTGATTTGAGATTGTGGGCAAAATTGCAGCTATTCTGCCTGAGATCCCAAAAACGGCAAATGTGAATGGAGCCTAATTAAAGAGGAAATCTCTCGAATGAAGCCTGGGTTAGCAGTAAAAACCCTGCAAAATCTTTTCCCACTCTATCTGAAACTATGAAAAAAACATGAACATTTATTTAAAGTGCAGGGACTTCTAAAGTTGACATTTAAAGCAAAGCAATGATAAGATGACCTAGGAAAATATTATTTATGTTTATTAATTTTTATTTTTTATTGGTTGCATTTCTCATTTGACTCTGTTTATTGATCTATAGAAGATACAAACCTGATATTTGTAATTTTGTAAACCCCAAGTGTTGTTTTCCTTTCTAGCTGTCAGCAGAACAAGTCCTGCAGAAGAGCACACATCAGGGGAGAAAACTGTGAGTACATGTATAACAATAGTGAAAGAAACTGACCTTTTATACCCTTGTAGAAAAGCCGTATGGGATTTCTGATTTCTTTATACCAAAACCATCTCCTGTGTTCGGGTGCTGCATCAAAACCATTGTGATTCATACACGTGTCACACCTGCCAAATCTTTACTAAGAAAAATGTTAAGCTGCATTTTATATATATTCACCTCTGTGCCTCAGCCAAACATGTATCAGTGGCGATGTGACAACCTACTCCTCTGTACCTGACATTTCTGTGTTGTCCTGTGAAATATTAAAGGTTAAAGATTTGATATAGTAAATCCTCTCTCTTTTTTTTTTTTTTTTAAATCGTATCGTGTCACTAATGGATTCTCACCCTAAACTTCTTTTTGAGATTTGTAAAGTATGCATTGTAACGTTTCTAGGAGGTTTGGAGGGACTTTAGGGCATGCAAGGGGGGTGCTTTTTAAGTAAAAGATGAGCTCCATGCACTAAGGCACAGAATAATGTAGATCTGTATTCAGTAGTACAGTATTCAATGTATTTTTTTTTTTTTAAATACAAATAGTGTAGTAAACTGAATTGGTATCAGACATTTGAAGCCCCTGTACAGCCGAGTTTAGACGGGAAGAGAGAAAAGCAGTACAGGTAGCCAATAAGCTGTGGTGCTGATGGATAAAGAGAGCAGAATGACAGAATGAGAAGCTAATCAGTCTGCTGCTTCTCCCTTCACTGTCCGGTCACAGGCTGCGGGAGGGACAAGACCTGTAAATTATACTAAATGGAAGCAGAGAAAAATCAGGTCTCCTGCCCTGCCCTGCTGTGTGTCAGAGTGGTTTACTTTCAATATGTTTATTGAAGTTTAACAGGAATAAGATAATATACAGTAACAACCAAAACGTTGGCCTACATTCACAGATACATATCATATGAAAACATTAGGAGTGATACAATTTCATTAGCTTGCCAGAATGAGCGTAGGTTGAGTCGCAAGCCATGTGCTTTAGGCTATAATGTTCCCTAGGACTGTGGAAACAGTACCTTTAGATCCGAGGTTGTGTCCCCTCACAGGGGGTTGTCCTAAGGAATCCTATCATATGCTAATGCTGTCCCATGCTGAGAAATTCCCCAGTGATCACTAGAGGGGATCCTCCAACCGAACCAGGGGATGTCCAGCCCGCCACCCCAATGGGAGCATGTCGGAGTGGTTTAAATCTCAGAACTGGATGGACAAAACACAATTTTTTTATCTATGGCAGGGGTCAGCAACCTTTTTCCACTTAAGGGCCGGATTTGATGTATGTGAATGCATGGAGGGCCCCATTCACCTGCTAATAAATGAAAATAATATCCTAACATAATAATTATAACAGTACAGGTTTACCTCACTTTAAGGTGCTTCACTAATACAAAGCCAGTTCACCCTGAGGGAGCATGCAGGGTCACTCCCTCGAGGCTCTGGCATCGCTTCAAGGCCCCCCCTTCCCTCTTCCCCGCAGCGATTAGTTTGTTCAACTTCTACTCACCCTCTCCATTGCTCTCATGCAGCCCCTGCATATTACACAGTCCCCCCTGCATATTACACAGTCCCGCCTGCATATTACACAGCCCCCCCCCCCCCCCGCAGCTCTGTCCTTTTCTACCTTGCCCCATGCAGAGGTGGAGGCAGAGCAGAGCGGTGCAGGGAGCAGGAAGCTGAATGAGAACACAGGAGAGACACACAGCAGCGCTGATAAGACAGTGGGAGCTCCCGGAGTTAATTTCTTATCAGCGTGGCTATGTGTCTCTCAAATGTTCTCATTCCACTCTGCTCTTGCTTAAAATGTCCGTGGGCCGGGTGCATGTGAATTCATCACGTGCACTGAGGGGCCGGACATTTAGCGGCGGCAGGCCGTGTGCCGCCCCCTGATCTATGGTATAATAAAGTGCTCTCTTGATTCATGGATGGTTCTGTTTTTTTATACTTATTTGTGTTATTTGCATTGCAATTATGTAATTTTTGCTGCCAAACAAGCCTACTTTGCCACTCTCATTAATACTCGGTTCTCTAGTCCTCGTAGTTTCTTTTTTACTTTTAACTCTCTACTTTTTCCACCACCATCTCCACCCAGAAACTAACTTACTGCTCACGAGATTGCCAAGCACTTTTCATGGGGGCATCTCCACTGCTTAGACATCTATCACACCTAACATACCCTGTACAAATCCACTCTCAACACTTTCCTCTTTTGACCTTGCTACTACCAAAGATGTCACAATTTTTTTTTTTTAGAAGCCTGCCTTACCACCTGTCCCCTGGATCCAATTTCCTCACAACTACTACGGTCGCCCTCTTCTTCTATCCTATGCTCACGCAATCTCTCCCTCTCTATTGGCACCTTCCCCCCCCCTCTAAATCATGCCCTGATTACCCCCAAACTTAAAAAACCCTCACTGGACCCCACCAGCCTGAACAACTTACAACCCATCTCCTTGCTCCCGCTTAGTCTACAACCGTCTAAGCTCCTACCTCATTGACAACAACCTTCTTGACTCCTTACAATCCGGCTTTCGCTTGGTACACTCCACTGAAACTGCCCTACTGAAACTCACTAATGATCTACTAACTGCTAAAACCAATGGCCACTACTCCATACTCAAACTACTAGATCTCTCTGCAGCCTTTGATACTGACCACCCCCTCCTCCTCAAAACACTCCACTCTCTTGGCCTTCAAGACTCTGCTCTCTCCTGGTTCTCCTCCTACCTATCACTTTGCATCTTCAGTGTTACCTATAACTCTGTTTCCTTCTCTCCACTTCCTCTTTCTGTATGGGGTACCTCAAGGATCTGTCCTCTGACCCCTCCTCTTCTCCATTTACACCTCCTCCCTTTGGTCAATTAATAAACTTATGGCTTCCAGTACTATTTCTATGCTGATGACACACAAATCTATCTCTCTACTCCTCACCTCACTCCTTCAGTCTCCTCTCACATTACTAACTTACTAACTGACATATCAGCATGGATGTCACACCACTTCCTCAAACTCAATCTTTCTGAAACTGAGCTAATAATTTTTCCTCTGGCTCGTGCCACCTCCCCTGACTTTTCCATCAAGATCAATAATATAACCATGAGTCCCTCCCCTCATGCCAAGGTGCTAGGTGTAATCCTGGACTCTGGCCTGTCCTTTCAGCCCCCAATCCAATCCAATCGCTGTCTAAATCTTGCAGACTTCACCTCCATAATATCTCCAAAATACGCCCCTTTCTCACTCCCTCGTTATCTCCTGCCTTGACTATTGTAACCCCCTCCTTATTGGCCTACCTCTCTGTAAGCTATCCCCTCTTCAGTCTATCATGAAGGCCGCTGCCAGACTCATCCACATTACCAACAGTTCAGTGTCCCCATCCCTCTCTGCCAATCCCATTGCCCAACAAATAAAATTCAAATCACGAACAATAACATACAACACCATTTACAACTCTGCCCAAGCTACATCACCAATCTTGTCTTCAAAAATCATCCAAACCATCCTCTCCCCTCCTCCCAAGACCTCCTGCTCTCTAGCTCTCTTGTCTCCTCCTCCCATGCTTATCTCCAGGACTTCTCAAGAGCCCCGCCCATCTTTTGGAACTCACTACCCCAATCTGTCCGGTTATCTCCTTCTCTGTCCACTTTTAGGCGATCACTGAAAACAAATCTCTTCAGGGAGGCCTACCTTTTTGTTTCACCAGCCCCTCCCTATTAGATTGTAAGCTCACAGGAGCAGGACCCTCCTTAACCCTTTTGTATTGAATTGTATATATCAGTCTATATCATGGTGTAAAGTGCTATACTAAAGGTCTCTGCATACACAAGCCAATCATTCAAAAAGCAACTTCAATTCCTGATGATGAAGCCCTAAGGAAACTTCCTAATCTGGAGCTGGAGGCTAGCATTTGCAGATGATCGCTGTGGATTATGACAACAATCTGTAACACTAGTGAGCCTCATAATTTGAGGCTTAAATTTTTTGGTTACACTGCTCAAACGTTTACATTGATATGTGGATTTTAGAATTCTGACTTTCAACTGACTTTATATGCTTAATCTGGGTCAATGACTCGAAGGACAGTAACCAGCAACAGCCAGGCACCTTTTGAGAATGTGGTCAGCAATGGCAGCCTATGTTTTTTATTCTTAGGGCAGGTTTACTTTAAGGTGGAACTATAGGCAAAACTTTATTTTTCATTTTGTATAGGGCACATGAGGGTTATAAGCCCTGTCAGATTTTTTTCTGAGAAAGAACCCTACACAATACTATTTTTGCAGTTAGGGCTCGTTTCCACTGCAATAATTATGTTCATCGCGCAGTTCTGCATGCGCATTTACGTTTTATAATGTTTTTAAGATGCATTTTTGACAAGATCTTCCAAAAATCTATATTCCGTATGCAAACACTTTTACTCTGCCATTATGTGTGTTTTGTTGCGCTTACATGTGTTTATGCGTTCCATAAATGCATACTGCTGTACTTTTTTTGAAGGCACTGTGACGGAACACAATGGTGTGAACTAGAGTGATCAGAAAACATTGATTTCACTGTGCATGTGGTCAGGATGCATTTAAAAAATGCACTTGAGTGCATCTGGCGTAAACGAGCCCTAAATATACTGGAGCTTGAAAAGGCAAATGTGTTGCTCTTTAGGATTTCAATGTTGTGTGTCAGTAGGTGGCAGTAGAGTTTTATCATCCTGCTATAAATTGGTAATTCCGTCATATAAAAAAGGGAGAAAATCAGATGCAGTTAGGTCTACTTAAAATGTCTTTATTAACACTGAAGACTTCTTTTATCATCCCGTATTGTAATAATCTTGTGTATAAGCAGATGCTTCCAAGGGGTTTACAGTGTTTTGTGTTCTTTTATGTGTCTATACTTTTGCTGTTCTGATTACTTTGTTTGCATTTCTTTGTGAAACTGTATGTCAGGGGCAGTGGCGGCTGGTGAACTTTTATTATGGGGGGGCGCCAGACCCCGTGCTTCTCATAAGCCCCACCCCTTATACAGATCAGCATTACAGATAGGGTATATAGATCAGCATTACAGATAGAGTATATATACGTCAGCATTGGGTATATAGATCAACATTACAGATAGGGTATATACGTAAGCATTACACTATTGCTTGCTCTGTTATAAATGGTTTTATGCCCTTCATGACACCAGTTCAGTATTGTTTGTGGCCTTCACACTGACCTAAACAAGATATTACACATCCCGCCAAGTGCCAACGACACCCCCCCTATCCCCCAACGTGCACAGGCTGGCCTCGGTACTCACACTGTTCCCAGCTCTCTGCACCAGTTCCCGCTCATCCTCCCATCTGCAATCGGGGCAATCCATCTGCATCCATCCACCCACTCTGTCTCTCCCCCCCCCCCCCCCCCCGGGCAGCTCTTGTTACAGGCATTGCTTCTCCTCCCGGCCGAACAGGAAGTGGATCCTGAGACCTGATTGTCCGGGAGTCCTAAGACTCCCTGGCCAATCGGGTCTCATGACCCCCTTCCTGATTGGCCAGGAGGAGTAGCAGAAAGACATTAGCGAATATTAATTTGCTAATGTCACACAACTGGGCGGGCTCAGTTGTTAAAGCCAATTAGAGCCTCAGGCTCTAATCATGTGCTTAAAAATAAAAACCCCATTGAATTCCATGCTTACGGTGCCCTGCATGTAGATTAGGAGCCAGGCACATGGATTAGGGGGGCGGTGCCCCTAATGGACGGGCCGCCACTGCTCACTGCTTAAAATAAGGGCTAACTCTGCTGGCCATGTTTTCCCGGGATTTATGGCAAAGTTCTGCCCTCTGCTGGGCCAAAAACATTTAAAAAATAAGGCAACCACCTCTCGGGGACGCTGCAGTAATAGTAGGCCTGAAGTACAGTTCCAGCTCTCTCCACAAACAGAGTACTACTAACGATGTGAGCTACTATTTGCACCTAACCACACCTGTGGGAGCCCAGTTAGTTTACCCAGGATAAGGACTAAATGGACTTTGAGACTTAAAGGGCTTTCTCCCCTATTTAAGATATGCCTATCTCATGGGGCATTTAGGGGCACCAGGAGAATCACTATGGGGCACATAAGAGAACACGTACTGTGTATTGAAGATAGAAATCATGAGAACTGTTTATTTGTTATGTTTCACACACTGGAGGACAAACTGCACCATACGTGCACTGCATTGCATCTATGGTGTCTCACAAGTATAGGGCTTAATAAGGGGACAAGACGAGACACAGAAGATACAGTACAAATGTCTAACTTACAGTAACGCTAGTAGGTTCACACCTATCCGTGTGGCTGCGGGTCCAGGAATTGCAGTGATTCCTGCACCCACAACCACCCACAATGAAAATGCACTGCTGCCATTCATTCTGAATGGCACCCCCACGCATGTAAAATCGCAACGTAGGTGCAGGCACCGCAGGAAAGTCACATGGTCAAAATGACTATGTGATTTCCCTGTGGGCTGCGTTGTGAAAGTTTTTTTTGCGTGAAAGGCAGGCACGGCAGCCCATTGCATATATTGGGCTGCCTGCCACCTCAAACACGGGTTGCAAAAACACTAAAACATGAACCTAGAGTGAAACTATTCGGAGGAGGCTCTATTACCGTTGCTAATGACTCCAGTACTAGTGTTGGTGCATAAGCAGCCAGTCAGTCAGGAAGCGGCTTGGCAAGGGTGATGGAGGCCCTGGTAGTGAAGGAGCTTTTGTGCTTGGGTTTCTTCCCTAGGGACCAGTAGCCAAATGCTAGGTCCGACATCGTGGCATAAGGCATCCAAGGGACCTAGCCTAGCTCATGGAAAACAGAGCGAGGCCTCGGGAGAAGAGTAAGCACGGGTTATGTACAAGAGTACAGCTTCCTTGTTAGGGTTGCCACCTTTTCTTCTAGCCAAACCTGAACACTTTAGCGGCGCATAGCAATTTTTACTTTTTGCTTGTAGTACACAAATATTTTGGGATTAAATAAAAATAACCTTTCTAATCATATGGAGTTAATTGCAACTTTCCAAATTATTTGCTGTAGAAAATACACTATTTTTGCTTTGAAAGACTGTCTGTACACAGCGTCCAGTGTCATACCCTTCTTAATACAGGGAGATCACCATTAAAGTCCCCTTATATGAGTGACCCCCTCTTCCTTAGAGACCTCCCATTAGATCAAAGACTCCCCTTTATCAGTGCTCCCCTTAGAGACCCCCCATTATATTAGAGTCCCCTTATATCAGTCCTCCCCTTAGAGACCCAAAAATGAAAAAAATACAGCACACCCTCACCCTATAATTCTATTCATATGTGCAAAAATAATTAAGAATGATGGCGGACACCCCCAAGGGTAATCCAAGTATTAATACACTCCAGTCCTTTTCGAACATATATACTGTGCAATCTTTATACACATAATACTAAAAGAAGAGTGGTGGAAACCTCCAATCCATTCCAAAATGCCTTGTGCTAATAGTCCTTTTGAATTGTATAAGTTGGATATTAGCACAGGGTATAGGATTTTGTATCTTCAATTGCATATTGTGTATTTTTTTATCCACGATCATGTGTAATTTTCTCCTAATAAATTCAAATTATATATTTTTCTATTTTTATTGGTGGTGCCTTAAAAATCCCACCCCAGGGGCTCTATTTCCATGTTATTGGCACACTTTTGAAATTTTCTATATCAAACTCTTTTTCACTTGGATATTGGCACAATTTTGGAATGGATTGGAGGTTTCCATCACTATTCATATATAGTATTAATCAAGACTGCACAGTATATATGTTGGAATAAGATTGGAGTGTATTAATATTTGGATTACCCTTGGGGGTTTCCACCATCATTCACAATTATTTTTTCACATACAAATGAATAGAATTCTAGGGGGAGGGTGCGCTGCATTTTTTTTTTTTTTTTGGGGACACATATCAGTGCCAGCAGCAATTTATTTACTGAGTATTTTTTTTATTTTATTAATAGATCAGAGACCCCTTTTATCAGTGACCCCCCTTAGAGACCAACTAGTCTCTAAGGGAGGTCGCTGATATAAGGGGACTCTGATCTAATGGTGGGGTCTCTGGGAGGGTGCTCATATAAAGGGACTCTGATCTAATGGGGGTCTGTAAGGGGGTTGCAGATATAAGGTGACTCTGACATAATTGGGGGTCTCCAATTGGGGGCGGGTGCTGCTGATCTAATGGTTTGTCACCAACCATTAGATCAGTAGTCAGAACCCCCCCCATAGAGACCCCCATTGGCTCACAGTCCCCTTATATCAGTGCCCCCCTTTCCTGAGAGACCTCCTGGAAATCAGAGAGGCCCCCCTCCTTATATCTGTGCCCCCTGCCCTCTTTGAAGCGTAAGTAAACCCATCTATTTACCAGTTTAAAAAAAACTTTCATTTCCAGCAGGTGCCAAAACTCAACCAAACTGTCAAACAATCCAATGGCTGGTGTCATAACTGATCACATGTGCAGCATCATGAAAGTTGTAGATTAAACAAAGGCAAAGATGGCAGCTTCCTTGGCTGAAAATGATAGGAGGGTTTACTTACACTTTAAGACATCCATTCTGATTGTCTTACTAGTGGGACTCGGGAGCCGCTGAAAGCAAGGAAGGAAGTGTGAGAGCCGAGATGGGGGGCAGAGCTAGGAGCTGCTCTAGGGCTATTTTCGTCCCAATATGCAGTGTGTGAACAGCAGCAAAAGCGTGTCATTGGTTTCTAGGTCAGCGACCAATGACTGCAAAGAAGGTAATCGAGGTGGAGGGGGGGAGGCTCCGGACGGGGGAGAACTGAAGGCAGAGAGAACAAACAGGCATAGCTGACAGGAATCCTCACTGGGTTGAGGATAGCCCATTGATTGGAGCACAGTGCCGGAAATAGCTCCATCCCCAGGACAGATTTACTGGACGGATGGACTGAAAGTATGTTGTGTCCGGGTTTAAGGCGGACTGAAACCCGGGCACAAGTGTCTAAACCCGGACTGTTCGGGTCAATACCAGGCAGGTGGCAACCCAATTCCTAGTAACATACAAATCAATGTCACTGGGAGTGGGGTGACCGGTTACTGGGCTGGTGGAGTCTGGTGCAAGCTCAGCAGTACCTGTGCAGAAATACTGCGCAACAAACGGGAGAGAAGAACATTAAAGTGGAGTTCCACCCAAAAGCACTCCTCACCCCCTTACATGCCACATTTGGCATGTCATTTTTAGGGGGGGGGGAGTGGGTACCTTCTTTTTAGTGGGACTTCCTGTCCCACTTCCTCCTTCCTCTTCTCGTCTCCCTAGGCAATGCCTCCTCTCGCCCTAGGCGGCCCCTCCCTGCCAGCAATTTTCTGGAACACGTCACAGGTCCCAGAAGATTGCCTGGCCAATAGCAGAGCACATCGCGACTCGCGCTTGCGCAGTGCGTACCCGGCTGTGAAGCCATAAGCTGTCACAGCCGGGTGCCCACAGTTGCTATGACGGCGCCGCGGAGAGGAGGGGGAGAGGAGCGAGGCTCTGGGCGCCTGCATCACTGGACCGTAGGACAGGTAAGTGTCTGTTTATTAAAAGTCAGCAGCTACACTTTTTGTAGCTGCTGATTTTTAAAAAACGAGTGGAACTCCACTTTAAAGTGGTTGTAAACCCACTTATGCAACTTGCACCTACAGGTAAGCCTAGATTAAGGCTTACCTGTAGGTGCAAGAAATATCTCCTAAACCTTCACGGTTTAGGAGATATTTGCAAAAAAAGACATGCACCGATGTCTATGGCGCATGCGCGCCGTAGACAACGGTGCATTCACAGGGTTAATTCCCATGCGCGGAGTGACGTCTTTGCCGCTCCGGCCAATCACAGCACCGGAGCGGTGCTGTGATTGGCCGGAGCAGCGATACCCGGAAGTAACCTTCCAGGTATCTGTGGAGCGATGGCTGCGGCTGGAGGGGGAGACGAGGACGGCTTTGGGGGCCCCGATCTAAGGTAAGTGATGCATAATGAGCTAGTATGCTAGTCATACTAGCTCATTATGGCTTTGTCTTGCAGGTGTTTTTTTTTTTTTTTTTTAATTTCTGGGTTTACAACCACTTTAAGTGTATTGTTGAACTTTTATCCATAGTGCATAGAGTGTAATGAGGAACTGATGTCCATAATGAACAGTGGAAAGTGTTACATAGGTTGGGACACTTATTACAGGGATTTAATTATATTTTCTGGCGAGAAGCATCGCTTTTAAGTTGGAGTGCTGCCTTAAAATCCAATCATTCATTGTATGACAGACTCAGCCCACCTTTTAGGGGTACCAGCATATGCTTGCTCCAGGTCCCTACATGAGGGCAGTAAGTCGTACCCACAACTTGGTGTAGTCAGCAGGATATGCCCACTGCATGCACCTAAAGCTAGGCATGTGAAAGAAAGTGTGACTAATACGTGACTGACTGTGCCGTTACTATGTCAATCAGCAATTAAAATACGGCCATTCCTATGGATCAAAGCAGTCACATTTAAATTTCTAAGCGCTGTGTAGGAGTAATGTAATGAAAGCACAGGGAAGGTCTTCTTTTAAAGACATTTAAATGTAGATCATATTTAGTGCAAGGACCCTTGCAAAGTGGATGGTGACCCACTACACATGATGGCTACCTTCCTACATCTGTTTTTCTAGCGATATGGGAATTTATCTCTGCATGACTGATTGGCTCACACTAAAAAAGCATATGTTGATTTACATTGCGTTAAATGTAACTTCCACAATTATTGCAAGTCAGTTTACATATACCTTTGTAGCGGATGGTTGCTACTAGTTACTAACATCCACCATATCACCCTGCTGCCAGACCTCCATCTATCACCTCAGAGACAATGAACAGTCATTTGCGTTGTTTTGTTTTTATTTATTGGGGGATATAACTTGGTTGGGGGAAAGGGAATATGGGATGCCCATAGAACGAGTTGCTTTGCCATCATATTAAAGAATTTAGTTAGTAGAATAGGTTGAGCCTTGAAGAACTGATGTCCTCTAACATTTATAGTCACTTCCCCTGCATAACCCATGAAGACTATTGCTCCTCCTCTGCATCAACTCCTGCAGACTGTTGCTCCCAGGACTTCTCTTTTCCTGCACAAAGCTTCCACTGTAAACTATTAGTCTTCTTGTCCCATCATCTTCACTTGACAAAAGAAATCACTCTGAATAATCCCAGATGCTGGCTGAATTTTGCTGTGTAGTTACTAGGCCAGAGGTCTGCAGTACCTCTCCCCGGTGGCCTAGTAGTTTAGCAGCTTGTATTAGTTGGTGGACTACTGATCCCAGCTAGCCCAACTTGCAAATCCCGCGCCCGCAGGCCGCATTGATTTGACACAAACCCCCACAGTCTCTCCTCTGGCCTTGCACCCAGCTCTCCTGGCATGCCTCTTCTAGAAATACACTGTGCCTCACTCACAGACCTTCTCTTGCCCCGAGTCCATGATGGAGAACTTTAACTGGACGTGCGTTCCAATAGCTTCGTCAGCCCCTCTTTTCCAGGACACCTCCTCCATGACCGTGTAAGGATGAGGCTCCCTCCCAGCTCTCCCGGACTCCTCCGCTGGCCATGCACCCCCCCAGATGGGGATGGGGCCCCTGCTGCTATCTAGCACTCCATTCTCCACATCTTCCGGCCGACAACTTCCCTCCAGTGGGCTGGACCTGAGCTTATATGGGAGGCCTGCCCCCTGCCAATTCCAGTTGGAGATTGGTCAGGTCTGCTCACATGAGCTCCCTGTCACTCCAGCCCTGTGCCCTGCTCCTCTTCCAGAACATTCTCCCTGGAAGCCGGGGAGGCGCCCCAGAACTAAAGCACAGGTGGTCACACCCACTGCTACACTAACCACTCCCTGCCCCCAGATCAAAACAAGCAGGCCTAGCATGCAGCATAGGCCTGCCTAAATTTACCTGCGCTGGTAGCTACCTCACAAAAATCCTCACTCTAGCACCTACCTATGGTAGAGGGTGCTACACAATAAAAAAAATGCTGGCATTTTTTCATTTTTTTTAATGCATTTTGGTAAGTGCTGCGCTGTCACGATCTGGGTTCAGGCTCAGAGACCAGTAGCTATAGCGGAAGGGGACTCCCACCAACCAGCAGGATTGGTATACAAGCAGGTCACCCTGGCAAATAACACAGGCTCACCTGAGGTGCGTAGTCTAAGTACTAACCAGGATCGCCCCACCAGGAGATGTGCAAACCAGGGTCCAGTAGCGCATATAGCAGGTAAGGATCAAACAAAGGTAGTGTGTAAACAAACCAAAGGTCGGTAATAAATAGTTGGAGTTTGAGAACAGGCAGAAGCATAGTCGAGGAACAAGCCAAGGGTCAGTAATAAGTGGTAGCAAAGATATGGACGTCAGCAGGAATGACAAAAGAGAGATACTGGCTGGAGAGAGCACAATAATCTGGCAAACAGGAAGTGTACAGACATGGCTTAAATCAGGAAGTTCATGGAAGGAGCTAAGAGTTCAAGGTTCAAGACAAACAGGGTTCAAGGCAGGATCATTCAAGGAATTGTCCAGGGAACTGTCCAGCATTCCAGGTGGCCAAGAAGAGACATTGCTGACACGGAAAAGGTACTGGGTTCAAATCCAGGCCCTGACATGCACAAATTGTTGGCACTATTTAAATCCTGTATAATAATAATAATTGGCAAGTGCTGTAGTAAGGGTTAAAAATGACTGAAGAGTTGGACCGCTGCTCTCACATACATCACAGCATTCCAACCCCTGAACACTGCGCTAATCAACAGTGCTGCTCAATGAATGAGGTTGATTAGAGCAGTGTTCAAGGGGGTATGTAGGACCATTGGAGAGCCAAGGCACTACATTATGTGTGAGAGCTGTGGACGACTCTTCAACATGCTGCCAGCACAGAGTATATTAATCCTTGCTGCTTTACTTTGTGTTTACAAAATTCAAATAACCAGCATATTATTACTGTATATGCAGCCTGTCTTCATTACAGTAATGGCAGGTGTAGCACCCTACTGTTGGGTAGACGCTATATGTTAAATGTAGTTATCTGAGCTGTAGTTCAGCTCAGAAAGAATAATGTAAATGAATGGCTCTGTTTCAGTCTAGCTGGGCTGCGCGTTTTCCACCTGACAGTAGGTGTCACTGTCACCATGGGTCAGAGTTGGAAATGCAGCAGACTAGGTGTATTGGGTATTCCTTTCCCAGAAGTGGCTCTGGGGGCGTGGTCAACCCGCTGTGCATTCTGGGAGGGGGTACTTAAGAGGCAGAGATCGCTCTATCGGGGTTCGTTGCCGGGGGTTGTTGCCGGATCCTGACCTGAGGGCCCTCCTGGCCTCAGGGTTGTTCGAGCCATTTCCGGCCTCGAGGCCTGCTGGCACGAGGTTCTGCAACTGAGAAGCAGGCCCAGGAGTTGCTGGGGCCTACTAGTCCAGGGATGGTCCTATGCGGTCTTGCCTGCGGGAAGAAGCGGAACAATTGGGGACTCAATTGAGGGACGCATCCTGGCCCAGTTTGCCTCACGGTGCTGCCGGACGGCTGAAAGATTCTGGCACCGTGAGCTATGTACTTTTGAAGTTACTTTTTGCAAAGTGTCAGTGTGGTTACACGATCTTGTGGTGGAAGATTGTGGAACGACTTGACGGCACTCATCGAGTCTATGGCAGAGACTTTGAACGAGCTTCGCACCGGTTGCTAGGCCAGTGAGAGTAGGCCTATCTGGTGGTTGCTGAATCCAGCGTGGAACTGAGTTGTCCTCTGGATATAGGATTGTGCCCGTGATCCGCAAAGCAAAGTACCTGAAACTCCCCTCTCCCTCTATCCCTCTGTTGGAACTGGTAAAATAAAGCCTTGAAGAAAACGTATCCAAGTGTTGGTGTGGACATTTATGAAAGTTCTTCAAGAAGGATCCCTGACACGAGTGCGGTGAACAGAAAAGGTAACGGTAGGCTCAAAACTGTAAACCAGCAGCTCCTACGGGGGTAGTGCTACACAAGGGTTCAGTTAGATTTTGAGGATTTAATTTAGATGATATGAATGGCAGGTTAGGGCGGCCAAAATGTGGACTGTAGGACATTTTCACAGTGCGCTACTGTGTAAAAGATCTTCTTGAAAAAAACATATTTTCTCATTAATGCATTTAGTTACATTTTAGAATTGTAATGCTATATAATCGTTGTATCAGAATATAACTCTAACTGAGTTTTAGCCAGAAATAGAAAGAAGCAAAATTAGCAGCTGCTGCTTATTATTATATTGGATTGCCTCCCAAATTTGGAAGGTACAGTGCACCTATAAACTGCTGGGTCGTTCATTTAGGCCACATACAACCAGTTTATCTATACACATTATTTGGGCTCTGAGATGAAAGAGATAACCATCAAAACTTAGGGACCTGAGGTGTGAGAGATGACTGCATGTTTGTTGTAGTATAATGTTAAGGTTTGGCTATATTTATAAACTGGCCATGACATTATGTTTAGTGAAAGTGACATATCATTACATGCATCTGATGGAAGCAAGACCTCTGAGATTTTTCTTGTTCATAAGTGTCCTTCCTTCTAACCTACATTTCATAACAACAGTGAAAACTAGCAGAATGCATTAATATATATTTTATAGCTGTCTCCTGCTTGGTAAGTGTCAGCTATCTTTGTTTTCTGATCATAAGTTGGCTTTTTAGAGAAACCCGTGTCTGTTGGGTACTGTATAGCCAAGGGGTCAGATTTTTTTATGCCCTGGATTTGTCTTCACCCGACTTGGAATGAGGTCTAATAAATTCTGGAAACCCATAATAGGCAATTCCAGTGATTTTTTTAAAGCAGCTGCTTCAAGGATCATAATACAGCATGCCAGACCAGTAGAATCAACAGTGTAAACAGCATGTGGAGGCAGTTTATACCCCAACATCACCAGAACATAATGCTCTGGGGAGTTTCCAAACTTATGGTACATTTGTTTTCATTTTTATCCAGGTAGCTACATCAAATTAAAAAAATTGCAACTGTACATAAATATTTGCAAAACCTGCCATATTTAAGGCAACCCTGATGTCAAAAAGCAATTAGTAAACATTCACTGGTATGGATAAAAAAAAGGCACCAACCAGGTGGCTGAATGCCTGGCCAGTATAAGTTAGGGTGACCAGACATCCCCGGTTTCAGGGGACAGTCCCCGGATTGGGGACACTGTCCCCGAACCAAGTCTGTCCCCGGTTTTGTCCCCAGATTGGATTTGAACAGGGGCTGGGGCAATTTTAAAGACAGTCAGTGCAGAATAAAAAAATAAAATTCTGAATTACACACCCCCACTCCGCCGTTCCTACTAGCTTAGGGGGGTGTATTTTCTTCCATTATCTGTGCCCCTTTCTGATGATCATGTGCTGGTCGGAGCGGAGGGAATATTTCTTCAGTTTCGGGTGCATGCCCATTCAGCTCCGCTCGCATGTTCTTCTGCCTTGGCTCAAGTCCCGGCCAGCCGCCTGCCTGCTTATCTCCTTGCCTTCCCTGGCGGAGTGATCTTCCTCCGCTCCCCACCCAGTAGTAGCCGGGGCCTGGAGAGTAAGTCTTGACAAGCTGTGAGGTGGGCGGTGATGGGCAGAGAGTCGCTGATTGCCGCCATTACTAGTAAAAAAAAAATATGTCCCCGGATTTCATTAAAAAAATCTGGTCACCTTAGTATAAGTGGCTTGTGTTCGAAGGTGTTCTGGTATGCAAGATTCAGCTAGCTGCTGTGGTGAAGAGCCGACCTCCACCCCTTCCCATCTCATGTGCCTTGCTATTGCCCATCGTGGTTGTCTATCAACAGCACTCACCATTCGTGCAGCGCAGTAGCCAGAGGAAGACAGGGCAAGACGGTCCACTAAATTGGCTAACAAAAGTAGGTCAAAATTTGTTTAAAAAAGCACCCCAAGATTCAGGGCTCCTGGGCTCAGCAGGCAAGCTGACCAAATGTGCAGAGACTCAAATGGTGCCTGCTTTACCATACCAGTGCACATTTACTAGTATTTAGCTTCACATGATCTTTAAATACTAGCCTTTAAGTACTAGCATGCGGATATCCCTTAATTACCACACCATGTTTCAGTTTTGAGTGCCAGTTTGACTGACGATTACTAGGTCATAAAACGCTGTATCATTTTTCGAGACAGTTTTCTTTTGGGATTGCTTACATTAACCTTTTCTCTTTAATTTTATTCCTTTTATTATTTTATTGTGATAACCCCCCCCCCCCCAATCTTTAAAAGTAATCCCACAATTATTGGTGTTCAGCTGAACTTTAAACCCCTTTTAAAAAAAAGTTATCCCACTTTTATCTTTGTTGCAATCCTCCTTCCTGCCTGTTTTTACAAACTTTCTGCACTCCCTTCCCTCCATTGTAAAAGGGCTGGTTTGCAGGAAACACAATGTGCAGAGATACTCTGACTGGCTCTGTACATTGTGACTGTGATCTGAGCTCTCTAAAGAGAGCTTGATCTCAACCAGTCACAAGAACTGACAACACATGACAACTAGTCGTGTGTTTTCTGCAGCACTGTTTAACCACTTCAATACAGGGCACTTAAACCCCCTTCTAACCCAGACCAATTTTTAGCTTTCTGTGCTCTCACGCTTTAAATGACAATTACTCAGTCATGCAACACTGTACCCAAATAAAATTTGCGTCCTTTTTTTCACACAAATAGAGCTTTCTTTTGGTTGTATTTTATCACTAGTGGGTTTTTTTATGAAGGTTATAGAGTCTACAAACTATGGTGCAAATCCCTGAAAATGTATCAATCTGATCACACCTGAAGTACTGACGGCCTATCTTATGACTTGTTAGTATCTCAAGAAATTAAAGTACAAATACCCCACAAATGACCCCTTTTTAGAAAGTAGACATTCCAAGGTATTAAGTAAGTAGCGTGGTGAGTTTTTTTAAGTTGTAATTTTTTCCCACAATTCTTTGCAAAATTAAGAATTTTTATTTATTTTTTTACAAAATTGTCATATTAAAGCAATGTATACCCGCATTTTTTTTTCACACCTGTAAAGGAAAAGGCATAATGAGCTTGTATGCACAGCATACAAGCTCATTATGAAATACCTTCGAACGAGGCGTCGGTGTCCCTCCCGGTCCACGCCGAGGCAGCTGACATTATGCCTCAGCGTGTCTTCCGGGTATCGCGGCTCCAGCGCTGTGAGTGGCTGGAGCCGTGATTCGTCACTCCCGCGCATGCGCGCGGAAGACTACTTTCCAGCAAGGTCCGGCGTCCGCCGGGCCTTCAGCCGAGAATCCCCTGTGCGCATGCGCCGCTGCAGTCAGCGGCGCAGTGCAAGGGGAATATCTCCTAAACCGTAAAGGTTTAGGAGATATTTATTTTACCTACAGGTAAGCCTTAGTATAGGCTTACCTGTAGGTAAAAGTTAAAAAAAAGACTATACAACCACTTTAACTGGTTATTTCTCTCACAGAGCATATGCATACAACAAATTACACCCCAAAATACATTCTGCTACTCCTCCTGAGTGTGAGGATACCACATGTGTGGGACTTTTACACAACCCGGCCACATACAAAGGCCCAACATTGAAGTAGCACCATCAGGCGATCTACGAGCATAAATTGCACATCTCATTTCTCAACCACCTATTACACTTTTGAAGGCCATGGAGCACCAGGACAATGGAATTGCGCACAAAATGACCCCATTTTGGAAAGCAACCACCCCAACGTATAATCTATGAGGCATAATGAGTCTTTTGAACGGTTATTTTTTTTCCAGAAGTTTTTGGAAAATTTGGAAAAAAAATGAAAACACATTTTATTTACACAAAGTTGTCCATTTATAAGATATTTCCAACACATAGCAAATACATAGCAAAAATTACACCCCAAAATACATTCTGCTACTCCTCCTGAGTATGGGGATACCACATGTGTGAGACTTTTACACAGCTTGGCCACATACAGAGGCCCAACATCCAAGTAGCACCATCAGGCATTCTAGGAGCATACATTACATATACAATTTCCTGGCAACCTATCATTTTTGAAGGCCCTTCATATTTCTAACACATAGCATGTACATACCAAGAATTACAATCCAAAATAAATTATATTGTGGAAAAGGTAAAAAAAAAGTATTACCTGTGCTTTTAGTAGTGTCCACAGAAGAGAGCACTGGTCCAGGCAGCAGTCGGGGATGTGCTTAGCGACAGCAATAGTAATTATCCAGGCAGCAGGCAGGAATATTGTCTATGGTCAGCACAAGGATATTGTCAGCACAGCCAAAGCATTTGTCCATAGAAATTGTCCAGGCAGAGACAGCCAGCACAACCATAATATTGGTCCTGGTACACTGTTACCTGCAGACACTCATTATTGTACCGCTCTCCAGCCCTTCATAAACATACTGCCTCTTGCTACAGCTAATTATTTGCATAGTCCAGGTAGCAGGCAGTGGTGTGGTCCGTTCATGCGGCAGGCAAAGGCATGATGGCAGTAAGTCAGCAGCAGGCTGAGGGCCGCAATCGGGTAAGACCTGTGCACAGGGGCACAGGTGTAGAGGCTTTGACCCACCCAAATCTCTATGAAGCCTCTGGACTCCAGACCCTAATCCGGAAATTAAACCCGGAGAATACAAAAACTATTTTTTCTCCATCCGGAAAAACTATTCTGGAGCCCCTCACATATCTGAGACCCCTGTGTACTACAGTAGCAGGGCAACAGATCAGTCCAAGCGGTAGGCAAAATCATAGTCCATAAAACAGGCCAGGGTCAGTTCACGTGCAGGCAGTCCAAGTGGTAGGCAGAAGCATAGTCACAAAACAAGCCAGGGTCAGTTCACGTGGAAGCAGTCCAAATGGTAGGCAGAGACATAGTCACAAAACAGGCCAGGGTCAGTTCACGTGGAAGCAGTCCAAACGGTAGGCAGAGGCATAGTCACAAAACAGGCCAGGGTCAGTTTACATGGAAGCAGTCCAAACAGTAGGCAGAGGCATAGTCAAAAAGCAGGCCAGGGTCAGTTCACATGGAAGACAGTGGCATGGTTATTTGGGGAAGCATGGAAAATGGTCAGCACAGATTATGAAAATGGGGGGGGGGGGGGAAATGGTTAAAAATATGGGCTAATATTTTAGGGATGTATGATAAAGTTCGAAGCATTCACCAATGCAAAGGCCAGGTTGGGAGGGACACCAGGGACAATGGTAGCTGGTATCTTTTCGAAGTCCTCCTTTGGTGCACACGCGACATCTTTTTTGCCGTATTCGGCCTGCTTCGGATGGTGGGATGTTGTACGGGAAGTGCCGTTCATGAAGTCTGCTAACAGCATCAGAGCAAAAGTTTTCTGGGGGGGTGTCACGTACCTGATGGAAGAGTCTGATTATGCAGAGGGAGGCCTCCCTTACACCTCTCACTCGCGGCCCCTGGTAGTGAAGACAGGGGGCGCAGGAGTGTAGAGTCGCACGAGAGCCTGGTAAAAGTCGCTGGTGGTGCGCTGGAACGGAACTGGGACGGAGACTGGAATAGATCCGGAAACAACTGACGGCCTAACAACTGGAGCTCAGGCAGGTGCGGTCAGATGGGCTGGAAGCGTGGGTACACCAGTCCCAAGCAGGTAGGTACTGGAGCGGGATCAGGTATGAGCAGGTTCAGGCAGCTGGCAGGTCTCAGGTTCAGGTAAGTACTGGAGCAGGATCAGGTATGAGCAGGTTCAGGCAGCTGGCAGGTCTCAGGTACAGGTAAGTACTGGAGCAGGATCAGGTATGAGCAGGTTCAGGCAGCTGGCAGGTCTCAGGTACAGGTAAGTACTGGAGCAGGATCAGGTATGAGCGGGTTTAGGCAGCTGGCAGGTCTCAGGTACAGGCAGGTTCGGCAACGGGCAGGTAACGAGGTAGCAGAAGGAACAGGCAGGAACGTAGTCAACACAGGCCGGGGGTCAGGTACAGGCAGATCAGCAAGGATGGTCAAACAAGCCAGGAAGGGTCAGCTGGAGCAGGATTCAGGTAAGCAGGGGTCAGAGGTCTCAGGTAACGCTGTAGACCGAACAGCACAGAGCCCAGCCATCAGCCCCTTCAAATAACCTCATCTGGCACCATGAGCCGCCGCTGCGCGCTCCCGCGCGTGCCCGCGCGCGCACATCAGCGTGCGCCGATGCGCCACTACCGCGCATGCGCGAAGAGGCGCCGATATCGTCAATGACATTTCTGGTTTGCCCTTCCTGACATTGCCCCCTCCCAATGGGCAGCCTCCGGATGCCCAACCGGGCGAGCTTCAAAGGATGGGATCTCTTGAATGCCTGGATAAGTCTTTCAGCATGGACATCGTCCTCGGGTTCCCACGAATTCTCCTCTGGGCCATAACCTTTCCATTTGACGAGATACTGGATCTGATTTCTCTTTTTCCTACAGTCCAGGATTGCTTCAACTTCGAATTCCTCTGTTCCGTTAACTAATATTGGTTCGGGTGGGCCTGTATCCCGGTCAGGGAATGGATCAGGGGTTACAGGTTTTAGTAAAGCCACATGAAAGACAGGATGTATTTTGAAGGAGTCTGGCAGTTCCAGCTCGTAAGACACGTCGTTGATCCTTCTTTTTATCGGGAAGGGTCCCATAAATTTAGGGCCCACCTTCTTAGAGGGGCACATTAGTTTTAGATTTGTAGTGGACAGCCAAACCCGATCACCAGGTTCCAGTATTAATTCTCCCCGCCTCTTCTTATCAAAGACCTGTTTGTTATATTCCTGAGCTTTAGTCATAGTTGTCTGTAGAAGTTTGTTGTTGGTGTCAAAGAAATTTATGGTTTCAAGAACGGCAGGTACAGAACTCTCCGGGAAGGTACTGGTCAGAAATGATGGGTTGAACCCGTAATTGGCAAAGAATGGAGACTGTTTTGTGGCAGAGTGGATGGAATTGTTATAAGCGAATTCCGCTAACGGAAGTAGTGCGGCCCAATCATCTTGTGAGTATGAGGAGAAGCACCGCAAGTATTGTTCCAGAGTTTGATTGGTTCTTTCCGTTTGCCCATTCGTTTGGGGGTGGTATGCGGAAGAAAATGATAACTCGATTCCCAAGGTTTCACATAACGACCTCCAAAACCTTGAGGTGAATTGTACCCCCCGGTCTGACACGATGTTTGCTGGAACTCCGTGAAGCCTAACAACTTCTTTCACAAAGATTTGGGCTGTTTCCGGGGCCGATGGTGTGCCTTTCATGGGTAGGAAGTGGGCCATTTTGGATAATCGATCTACCACCACAAAGATGGTGGAGAACCCGTCAGATGGAGGAAGTTCCACGATAAAATCGATCGAGATATTCTTCCAGGGTCTCTTCGGGACTGATAGCGGCTTCAACAAGCCCCATGCCTTGGTTTTGCTGTTCTTATTTCGTGTGCAAGTGGTACAGGACTCTACATAGCCCTTGCAGTCTTTTTCCACTTGAGGCCACCAGAATGTGCGTTGCACAAGTTCAGCAGTTTTACGGATACCGAAGTGTCCGGCTAATTTGTGGTCGTGACATAATCCCAAAACAGAGACACGTAGGTTTTCTGGTATGAATATTTTGTCCTTGTGCCAAAGTAGATCATCTCTGGCCTGCAACGTTATTCCCAGAGATGAAGGGGCATTTACAGAAGCCCGTTTAATTTGAGAGAGCAGGTCTCCCTGAAGTAGCAGGAAGTTCTCAGAGGACAGGATAGTGTCGGGCAGTGCGGAGTCCCTGGTAACACAGAACATCCGAGAGAGTGCATCAGGTTTGGTGTTTTTAGATCCTGGCCTGTACGTGAGATGAAAAGAGAACCTGGAAAAGAAGAGTGCCCATCTAGCCTGACGTGGTTTGAGTCTCTTGGCAGTCCTCAGATACTCCAGGTTCTTATGATCCGTATAGATTAGGATCGGGTGCGCTGCTCCTTCTAAAAGGTACCTCCACTCTTCCAATGCATTTTTAATGGCCAGAAGTTCTCTATCTCCGACATCATAATTCCTTTCAGAGTTAGACAGTTTGCGGGAGAAAAAGGCGACTGGGTGTAACAAAGCCTTGGGTCCCCGCCTTTGGGATAGTACTGCTCCGACTGCCGTTTCTGACGCGTCTACTTCCAGTACATAGGGCAATGTTGGGTCAGGGTGCTTCAGAACCGGTGCGGAAGTAAATAGTTTCTTAAGAGACTCGAAAGCATTTTGAGCTTCAGGAGACCACTGGAAACGGATGCCTTGTTTGGTCAGTTGTGTGATTGGTGATATGATGGCTGAAAATCCCCTGATGAATTTTCGGTAAAAGTTCGAGAACCCGACAAAGCGTTGGATGCCCTTTTTGTCCACTGGGGCTGGCCAGTCTAAGATGGCAGTGACCTTTTGTGGGTCCATCTTGACACCATCGGTGGAGAGGATTAGTCCCAAAAAAGTAATGCTTTGTCGCTCGAACTCACACTTCTCCGGCTTGGCGTATAGCCCGTGCTGTCGCAGTCTGCTCAATACACTTTTAACATGTCTGCGGTGGTCATCAAGGGAAGCAGAGAAAATTAAGATGTCGTCCAGATATGCTACAACGAACAGGTCTAGGAAATCGCGGAAGATATCGTTGATAAAGTGCTGGAATGTTGCTGGGGCATTGCATAGGCCGAACGGCATCACCAGATATTCAAAATGTCCGAATCGGGAGCGAAAAGCCGTCTTCCACTCGTCTCCCTCCCGTATCCGTACCAGATTATATGCCCCTCGGAGATCCAGTTTTGTAAATATGGTTGCTGCTCCCAACCTCTGGAACAATTCGGGTACCAAGGGCAGGGGATAACGGTTCTTGACCGTAACCTTATTGAGTTCACGCTAATCTATACATGGGCGAAGGGAACGATCCTTCTTCTCCACAAAGAAGATACCCGCTCCTGCTGGAGAAGTGGAGGGGCGGATGAAGCCCTTCTTTAGATTATCGTCTATATAATCTTTCAGGGCGACAAGCTCCAATTCTGACAGAGGAAAAATCCTTCCAAAAGGGACCTCAACACCCGGGATGAGATCAATCGGGCAGTCATATGGCCGATGTGGAGGGAGAGTTTCAGCTCCTTTCTTGCTAAAGACATCTAAAAAGTCATGGTATGCAACTGGTACAGATAAGCGAGTTTCAACATCAGAGTCCAAGCATAACAAGGATGGCGGATCAGAAGAGAATTTCCGCAAGCAGTGTTGGAGGCAGTAGGAAGAGTGAAACTTAACCTCCCCTCCGACCCAGTTGATAAGAGGGTTATGTGCTTGGAGCCATGGCATGCCAAGGATTATGGGAAACAGCGGGGATGCAATGGCATCCAGGCGTAATAATTCCTTGTGACTATCGGCAATAATCACAGGCAAGGGTATAGTCTGTTGAGTCACCAGTCCGGATTTGATAGCAGACCCGTCGGCCAGATGTACTGAAAGTCCCTGGGCCCTAGGTTGCAAAGGGATTTGATGTTTAGCAATAAAAGACAAGTCCATAAAGCAGCTACAGGCACCGGAGTCTATTATAGAGGAGACAGGAATACTTCTTCCCGGAAGCTGTAATACAATGGGGAGAGCCAGGTGGGTTGGCAGGATGGGCGTGCTGGCGGAGAAGATAATTCGACCCTTGCGGGTCTTTGCTGGACATGACCTCACGTAATGCCCGGGTCTCCCACAATACAGGCAGAGGTTTTCGTGTTGTCGGCGTTGACGTTCCTCAGGGGAAAGTGAGGGACGGGGCACTCCCGAGTTGCCTGGGTTCAGGGACATCAGATGTGGGTGCAGCAGCGGTAGAAGATGTCAGGCTGCTGATGTTAGAGGCTCGGGCTAATTTCCAGGCTGGACAGGACGACCTCACAGGTCTCTCTGACTTCTGTCCTCGTAATCGGTGATCACCGGTGAATCTTTCAGGCGTAGGAACCCCGGTTTCTGGAGGTAACATTGCTATTGCTGAAGTAGCTCTTTGCGGGGCCGAGGTAGGTGAGGAAAGAGCCTGGATGCTTCCTTCCAGTCGGATATACGCATCTTGTGCGATTTCAACAGTCTGGGTGTGGTCTTTGAGGTGTAAGAGGAAACCCTCCATGGGAGAGGCTCCCTGCACAGACTCTGACTTGGCTGTTCGGTACTGTCACGTACCTGATGGAAGAGTCTGATTATGCAGAGGGAGGCCTCCCTTACACCTCTCACTCGCGGCCCCTGGTAGTGAAGACAGGGGGCGCAGGAGTGTAGAGTCGCACGAGAGCCTGGTAAAAGTCGCTGGTGGTGCGCTGGACCGGAACTGGGACGGAGACTGGAATAGATCCGGAAACAACTGACGGCCTAACAACTGGAGCTCAGGCGGGTGCGGTCAGATGGGCTGGAAGCGTGGGTACACCAGTCCCAAGCAGGTAGGTACTGGAGCGGGATCAGGTATGAGCAGGTTCAGGCAGCTGGCAGGTCTCAGGTTCAGGTAAGTACTGGAGCAGGATCAGGTATGAGCAGGTTCAGGCAGCTGGCAGGTCTCAGGTACAGGTAAGTACTGGAGCAGGATCAGGTATGAGCAGGTTCAGGCAGCTGGCAGGTCTCAGGTACAGGTAAGTACTGGAGCAGGATTAGGTATGAGCGGGTTTAGGCAGCTGGCAGGTCTCAGGTACAGGCAGGTTCGGCAACGGGCAGGTAACGAGGTAGCAGAAGGAACAGGCAGGAACGTAGTCAACACAGGCCGGGGGTCAGGTACAGGCAGATCAGCAAGGATGGTCAAACAAGCCAGGAAGGGTCAGCTGGAGCAGGATTCAGGTAAGCAGGGGTCAGAGGTCTCAGGTAATGCTGTAGACCGAACAGCACAGAGCCCAGCCATCAGCCCCTTCAAATAACCTCATCTGGCGCCATGAGCCGCCGCTGCGCGTGCCCGCGTGCGCACCGCTATCGCGCGTGCCCGCGCACGCACCGCTATCGCGCGTGCCCGCGCACGCACCGCTATCGCGCATGCGCACATCAGCGTGCGCCGATGCGCCACTACCGCGCATGCGCGAAGAGGCGCCGATATCGTCAATGACATTTCTGGTTTGCCCTTCCTGACAGGGGGTCTTTGTTGATAGATGAGGGACGTGATTGCTTCTTCGGAGAATTGTAGGAAGGGGGCTGGGTTGTCTGTGGATTTGGGGGAGACTATGTAGGAATTATAAATGGCCAAATGGATGAGATAAATTGCTACCTCCTTCTACCAGAATCGGGACCTCCTAATGGACAAATAGGGCTGAATCATTTGGTCATTGAAATCCACCCCCCCCCCCCATGTAGAGATTATAGTCTTGGACACATGTCGGCTTTTCAATGGGACCTCATCTTCGCTGAACTACAACTGCAGTGTCATCGTGAATGGTGGACATCATGTGCACGTCCCTGTTATCCTTCCACCTCAAGGCCAGCACTTCGTTGCACCTCAGTGTTGCTCTTTCCCCTCTTCGCAGCTTTTTGTTCACAATGGATTGTGGGAAGCCCTTCCTATTTTTTCTGGATGTTCAGCAGGCCATGGTTTTTTCGAAGTATGAAGCCTCGTACACACGACCGAGTTTCTCGGCAAGAACCAGCAAGAAACTTGCTGACAGAGATTTCTTGCCAAGAAATTTGTTCGTGTGTATGGTTTCTCGTCAAGAAAACCGACTAGAATCTCGACGAGAAAATAGAGAACCTGCTCTCTATTTTCTCATCGAGATTCTCGTCAGCCTGTTTCTCGACGAGAAAATTGTGTGTGTGTGTACACTTACCTGTCCTCCGGGAATCCCGCGCATGCTCGAAATGACTTTGACGCATGCGCGGTAGCTTCCTAGGCATAGGATAGGGTGTACAAAGATGGCGGCGACGGCATCGAATGTGACGAGCGCATGCTCGTCGTATTCAATTATGTCACCGCGTTCGCTCCATTCAAAGAACCGCGGGTTCTTTGAAATGAGCGTGTGTACACTCGGCCGGGACTACGTGTTTTTTACGACAAGATTCTCGGCCGTGTGTACGAGGCTTAAGTGTCTGAAAAGGGGCAGGCTGGTATAAAAGTTGTCAAGGTATATATGATATCCTTTTTTCAGAAGTGGGTAAGCCAGGTCCCATACAATTTTTCCAGCTGTGCCCATGTAGGCCGGGCACTCAGGGGGCTGGAGCTGGGAATCTCTTCCTTCATATATGCGGAACGCATAAAGATATCCCGTGACTCTCTCACAGAGCTTGTAAAATTTTACACAGTATTTGGCCTGTTTGCTAGGAATATATTGTTTTATTCCTAGCCGGCCTGAAAAGGGTACCAGGGACTCATCCACACATATATGTTTCTCGGGGACATAGAGTTCTGCAAATCAATTGGAAATTTATCAGTGGGCGAATTTTATACAGCTTATTGGAATCTGGATGATTGCGGGGAGGGCACTGGGTGTTGTCATTAAAATGAAAGAATCTCATTATCTCATATCGGAACCTGGGCATTACGGCAGAATACATGGGCATGTGGTAGATGGGTTTCATGGACCAATAGGCATGTCCTTGATTTTTTTTTGTAAGCCCCATGTTTATGGTGAGGCCCATAAACAATTTGAACTACTCCAAATTCAGATCTCTCCACTCAAATGGACGGGCATAAGATGATTGGGGGTTGTTGGCAATATACTGCTGGGCATATAAATTTGTCTGGTCCACAATGAACTGCAGCAAAGTGTCAAGCAAAAACAGATGAAAGTAATCGATCTCTGTGAAATTTTGGGTGTTGGCCTGCACACCTGGCTGTGCTGTGAAAGGGGAAATAATTGGTGATCCCGAGTCGGAAGGCAGCCATGTTGGGTTGGCAAGACCATCTGGCATGTATGCAGCGGCCCTGGCTCTTGGGGGACGTGACACTGCAGTAGTTGGGGGAGTTGAATTTCCTGTGCTGGTACTCAGGTGTGATGTGGCAGCACCGGTACTGGCCCTGGGCATTTGTTTGTGGGGCCTTTTCGCTGGCGGCAGCACTGGTACTTTGTTCCTGGGGCCTATTGCTGGCGGCAGCGCTGGTACTGGGCCTTTGTTCCTGGGGCCTATTGCTGGTGGCAGCGCTGGTACTGGGAATATAATCCTGGTTGCTGGCGGCTGCCTGGTTTCCAGAGTGCTGTGCCCTTTTAGGAGGGACCCATTCTTCATCCGAATCATTACTATATTTGTTCGGTTCAAATTCCGAATTTGATTTGGAATCAGAATTGGAATCTGATGAGAACTTCCCGGTGCTCTCATCAGTCTTGGAGAGGATCTGGAACGCCTCCTCACTGGTATAGACTCTTTTGGACATGGCTATGTGGCGGATAGCTGTGTGACAGGTGACAGATGGGTGGCAGGTGACGGTCACTGATGGGCTATGCGATGGGTGGCAGGTGACGTTCACTGATAGGTGATGATGGTGTGATGGGAGATGGTCACTGATGGGTGACAGGCGATGGTCACTGATGGGTGACAGGCCATGGACGGTGACGGGTGATTGATGGTCATAGATGGGTGACAGGCCACAGTCACTGATGGGTGATGGGTGATGGATGATGGGTGACAGGCCACGGTCACTGATGGATGATGGGTGACAGGCCACGGTCACTGATGGGTGACGGGTGCACCGCTGATGGTCACTGATGGGTGACGTGTGACTGGGCACGGTCACTGGTGGGTGATGGGTGACAGGGCACGGTCACTTATGGGTGACGGGTGCACCACTGATGGTCACTGATGGGTGACAGGGCACGGTCACTGATGGGTGATGGGTGACAGGGCACGGTCACTGATGGGTGACAGGGCACGGTCACTGATGGGTGACGGTTGCACCGCTGATGGTCACTGATGGCAGTCTCTTATGTGACAGGTGATGGGTGACAGGGTACGGTCACTGATGGGTGACGGGTGACAGGGCACGGTCACTGATGGGTGACGGTTGCACCGCTGATGGTCAATGATGGCAGTCTCTTATGTGACAGGTGCACTTTTATGGGGTGACTGTTGGGTGACAGATGACAATTGGGGGGGCGATGGGACAGGTGTGGTGTTGGTGCAGACACTACTAAACATAAATCTGTAACTCACTGCTCCTGGCTCTTCTCTCCTCACACTGGAAACGGTGTGTGAGGGGACAAGAGCTGGCAACAGTTAGTTACAGCTCTGTTTACACTTAGTGATCAGGCTGTGAATGGATCACAGCCGATCACATGGTACACAGCCCTGGCTAATGGCTGTGTACTATCGTCGGTGACGAGCAGTGTTCCCGGGAACACGCTGCCACCGACGGACACGCGCAGCGCGCTCGCGCGCATGCGCCGTGTCAAGGGGGCATTACCATCCGCGATCAGCCGTGACTTCATCACGGCCGATCACGTGGTAAACAGCACTTGCCAGCGGCTGTTCACCCCTGTCGGTAACGAGCGGTGTCTCTGTGACACGCCGCCACCGACAGTACAGGGATGCGCGCACGCGAGCGCGCGCATTCCCTGTTTAAAGGGGCCGACGTCATATGACGTCCGGTCAGAACGAGAGCGTCTTCCGCCCGCCGTCATTTGACGGTTGGCGGTGGACAAGTGGTTAAAGATGTCAATTCAGAAAAAAGAAAAAAAAATGAAAATCCACCTCTTTCATTTTACTTTTATGCCGCGTACACACGATCGATTTTCTCGACGGTGAAAACACCGTCGAGAAAATCGACGGGAAAAACGAGGGAACGGCTTGGTTCCCTACACACGTCCGTTTTTCCCGACATTTTTTTTTGGTCGAGAAAAACGACCGTGTGTGGGCTCCGTGGCAGTGTCTCCCTATGGGAAAACTGCCGCGGAAAAAAACGACGGGAATCACGACGAGAAAAATTAGGGCATTTTTCTCGTCGTGATTAATGCCGTTTTTCCCGTCGGGAAAAATGACGAAAAGCCCACACACAGTCGTTTTTCTTGTTAAAAATTTTTTTTTTAATTTTTCCCGACGGGAAAAATGATCGTGTGTACGCGGCATCACTATATAGGGGTATTAAAGTGGTTGTAAACCCTAAAATAATAAAAATAAAACTGTGCAGGTTTAGGAGATATCCAGGGTAGCTACAGGTAATCCTTAATATAGGCTTACCTGTAGCATAAAGTGTGTTGGGTAAGGAAGGTCTTCACTCCCAATTACTTCTTTAAGAAATTTGACTCCTCACCCTGCTCTTAGTTGCTGCACATTTGTTTGCTGCAAATCCATAATGCGCAGCTCCCGTTCCACCACATTCCAAAGGTGCTCTATTGGATTGAGATCTGGTGACTGTGGAGCACAGTGACCTCATTGTCATGTTCAAGAAACCAGTTTGAGATGATTTGAGCTTTGTGACATGGTGCATTATCCTGCTGGAAGGAGCCATCAGAAGATGGGTACACTGTAGTCATAAAGGGATGGACATGGTCAGCAACAATACTCAGGTAGGCCGTGGCGTTTAAACAATGCTCAGTTAGTACTAAGGGGCCCAAAGTGTGCCATGAAAATATTGCGCACACCATTAAACCACCAGCAGCCTGAACCGTTGATACCAAGGAGTTATCGAGTTGCCAGCTTAATTTCTGCCTTGGTTTATACAAGGAAGGATGGATCCATGCTTTCATGTTGTTTACGCCAAATTTTGACCCTACCATTTGAATGGCGCAACTGAAATCAAGACTCATCAGGCAACGTTTTTCCAATCTTGAATTTAGAAAAAAAAAATAACTTGGGTCGGACTTTAGAGGTAATTTAAACCACACTGTTTATATAAAAAAAAAATATATATTTAAATATAGAAAACATAAAATAATTTGCATAAGCACAACACAAAAATTAAAAACATGTATTCGCGTATGTGTAGAATTTGGCCCACAGCGGCCGAGTACTTCCAAATATTTATTACATGATATCAGATGAGTGAGCCCCTGTGCGTCAACGTGTTTCGCTGGCCCACTTTATCAGGACACACAAAGGGGTAGTACAAGAGAAAACAGGTCTCATTTGCCTGAGTATGAATACACATGCATACAGAAATCTCCCTGGGCGGACACCGGAGCAGCAGGACAAACCAGGTAGTCTAGACCCCACATATTTTAGTATGGTCAAGAAATTGGTATTTCACGCACATATATCTAAAAGTGTTTATCCATTCATTCAGATGAAAAAATATAGGGTCATAGCTGCACAGGGAATATATGTTCCAATGAGCAAAAAACTGCAGACAGTAAGGCCCCTTTCACACTGGGGCGGTTTGCAGGCACTATTTTGCTAAAAATAGCGCCTGCAAACCGAGCCTAAACAGCGGCTCCTTTCTCTCCAATGTGAAATCCCCGAGGGCTTTCACACTGGAGCGGTGCGCTAGCAGGACGTGAAAAAAAGTCCTGCTAGCCGCATCTTTGGAGCGGTGAGAGGAGCGGTGTGTTTACCGCTCCTCCACCGCTCCTTCCCATTGAAATGAATGGGATACCGCGGTAATACCGCCCGCAAACCGCGGCTGTAGCCGCGGTTTGCGGGTCGTATTAACCCTTTTTCGGCCGCTAGCAGGGGTTAAAACCGCACCGCTAGCGGCCGAATACCTCTGCAATCACGACGGTATAGCGCCGCTAAAAATAGCGGCGCTATACTGCCACCGCCCCCACCGCCCCAGTGTGAAACCGGCCTAAGGCAAATGGCTTTGCATCAGTTTAAAAACTGGCCACAGATCCCTAGATGCAGGGTTGAATAGGAGGGGATGGAATACAGGTGTCCCTTCACCAAACACGGCCGATTAGTGCAGTCAGGAAGTGAACCAGGGAGAAACTGCTGTGGGTTTTTTGATAAGTGATCACATACTCTTTGTTCTCAGCTGCGTGAGGAGCTCAGAGACGAGAAACCGCGGCACAGTGATTTTCCCAGTAAATGGTTGTGCCAGAGGGGTCATGTCAGCAGAAGCCTGCTCATTGGAGGAAAGTACACTGGGTTCACAGCACAGCCAGAAAACTGACCATGTTGTGCTCTCATGCTTAGCGGGGTTAGTTTTTAATGGGAAAGCAAAGGGACTGGCAGCAACACCAGGGATTTCACACAAATGAAGCAATACATAGAGAACAGGATGCTTTTTTTATACAGTAGGCACATATCAGGATTATGAAATGTTGGGTTTACATATTCTTTAGGAGGTGTGCAGCCTGCATGTCCACCTTTCTCGCCTATGCAAAAACGAAGTCGCCCCTGCCAGAAGCCTCCTGGAATACCCATGTCATGCCTCCCAGGAGGCTTCAAGGATATGCAGAACACGCTGCACATGCACAATATAGCATTTTTAGGGGGCCGGATGCTAGGACCTGTAGTAGACAGCTGGCTCATGATGACATCAGCAAATAAAATGGCAGCATGGGACACGGTGTACTGCGGCTTTCAGTGGATTACTGCAGGACAATACTAGATTCACAGGGTGGGTGAGTATGTTATTTGAGCTCAGCCGAATGAACAAAGTAAAAGGGAATTAGGAGTAAAATTAACCCCAGGGGCTAATGTCTTTCTTTAAATCATAGCTCCGTGTTTAATGTCCCTTTAAATAGTTAATTTGAGCCAAGCTGGCCCGAACAAACTATTCACTGCACTAACATGTGCACTTGCTGAATGTGCTGTAATAAAGGGTTACTGAACCCAGGAGCCTGCATTCACTATATCTCGTCTCCACAGTACACGGAACACAGAAATGCAATTACTTTAGTAAATATAAACTGCTAGATACTTTTTCTCATCAGCAGTATATAGCAGTCTTGTGACTTCTATGAGTGTCAGGCTAAGCATCGGATAAAGCTTGTAGGAGGACTTTTCATTCTCCTCTGACTGACCTATGAGGTTGCATGCCTCCCGAATTTCTGTCTGGACCAGTGACGGCCGGTGCTATTTTGGGGGAAGGCGGCAAACTAATAACACCCCCCCCCCACGGGAATACGGCCATGAGATTAGTGTATGAGCGGGGGGGTGTACTCAGTTCTTCCGGCAGTCCAGGAGGATCCTGCTGTATGACTTCTCCTAAGATTACCTGGCTAGATGGGTCTCATGACCTGCTTCCTGATTGGCCGGGAGGTGAATCGGGAAGACAATAGCGAATATTAATTTGCTATTGTCACACAACGGGGTGGGCTCAGGGCACAGTGCTTTGTGTCCCAAGCCTACCTTTTTTTGAAGCCAATTGGAGCCTCAGGCTCTTTATCATGTGCTTCAAAAAAAGAAAATAAACCCGATTGGAATCCATGTGTCCAGCGCCCTGCATGTAGATTAGGGGCCGGGTGCATGGAATAGGGGGGCGGCGCCCCTGCGTCCCTTATGGACGGGCCGCCACTTGTCTGGATAGTGTTGATTGACCCTGTGCTGAACACATGCACCCTCCCAAAAGAAAAAACCCTCTAGCAATACACACTAAACTGAGCATGTGCACAGTGCCTCCTAGGGCTCTGTTCTATCAGCAGATGGATTGAGGACAGTGGAAGAAGGGAAGGATCAGAGAAGACAGGATCAAACAGCCTTTTTACACAATGCAGAGGATTAGCTACTTAGGTCCCACAGTGAGTATAACAAGAATGCTTTCCTGCATATACAGTCTGATTTTACCGTTGTGGGTTTGGTAACAATTTAACAGTATGTAGTCTCAGCTACATACAGGCATACCCCACTTTTAAGTACACAATGGGACCAGAGCATGTATGTAAAACGAAAATGTACTTAAAGTGAAGCAATACCTTTTTTCACTTCTAGGCTGTAGTGAGGGAGTTAGGGGCTGTAGTGGGGGTGCCAGGGGCTGTTGTGGGGTGTCAGGGGCTGTAGTGGGGGTGTCAGGGGAACACTCACATGTAATTAGGCTAATCTGATGCAAGGGGGGGTCCGCTCCAATCCATCCCCTGGACATCACGCTGTGCACAGAGGCACTAGCGTTGCTAGCCAGGTGCGGGGGGGGCGGGCCGCACCCGGGTGACACCCACCAGAGGGGTGACACCCGTGGGTAGCGCAGCGGCCACACTGACATCGCCCGCCCGCTGCCCTGTGCCTTAGGCTCACGCTGCGGCTGTGTCCCTCAGCGGATCGGAAGGAAGCCGCCGCCCCCTCTGCCTCCTCTATGTTTACATCCACAGAGGAGGAGGAGGAGCCCGCGCTCGAGAGACACACCGCTGTGTGTATCTGCCGCTCTGTTCTGAGGTCTGAAAGGTAAGGGGGGCATCTTTACTGATGGGGGGAGGGGGTGTCTGTACTGCTGGGGTCTGCACAAGAGGGAGTTTGCACCAGGGGGGGCTGTAACTGAGGGGGGTGTCTGTACTGAGGGGGGTCTGGTACTGAGGGGGGTGTCTGTACTGAGGGGGGTGTCTGGTACTGAGGGGGGTGTCTGTACTGAGGGGGGTGTCTGTACTGAGGGGGGTCTGGTACTGAGGGGGGTGTCTGTACTGAGGGGGGTATCTGTACTGAGGGGGTGTCTGTACTGAGGGGGGTCTGGTACTGAGGGGGGTGTCTGTACTGAGGGGGGGTCTGGTACTGAGGGGGGTGTCTGGTACTGAGGGGGGGGGTCTGGTACTGAGGGTGGGGTCTGGTACTGAGGGGGGGTCTGTAACTGAGGGGGGATCTGTAACTGAGGGGGATCTGTAACTGAGGGGGTGTCTGTTACTGAGGGGGGTCTGTTACTGAGGGAGGTGTCTGTACTGAGGGGGGTGTCTGTACTGAGGGGGGATTGGTACTGAGGGGGGTGTCTGTACTGAGGGGGGGGTCTGGTACTGAGGGGGGGGTCTGGTACTGAGGGGGGTGTCTGTACTGAGGGGGGTGTCTGTACTGAGGGGGGGTCTGGTACTGAGGGGGGGGTCTGTAACTGAGGGGGGGTCTGTAACTGAGGGGGGATCTGTTACTGAGGGGGGTCTGTTACTGAGGGGGGTGTCTGTATGAGGGGGGTCTGTAACTGAGGGGGTGTCTGTAACTGAGGGGGTCTGCACTGAGGTGGGGGTGTCTGTACTGATGGAGCGGTCTGCACTGAGGTGGGGGTGTCTGTACTTATGGAGCAGTCTGCACTGAGGTGGGGGTGTCTGTACTGAGGGGGAGGTTCATACTGAGGGAGGCGGGTCTATATTGATGGCGGGGAGTCTGTACTTAGTGGAGCGGGTTTGTACTGAGGGAGGGGGATCTATACTGTGAGAGGGGGGTCTGTAGTTAGTGGAGGGGGGTCTGTACTGAGGGGGGACTATAGTTGTTGGGGGGTGACACCATTTTTTTTTGCACCGGGTGACACCAACCCTAGTGACGCCACTGCACAGAGGACAGTGCTGTGGAGAGTCTGGATGGCATTCTGTGGCTGACAGGGAATCTGGAAGAACCACCGAGTGGATGTGATGTCACCGGAGGTGGGGAGAAGGCCAGGAAACAGGAAGAGCACACTGGAATATGGTAGGCTACATGCTCAGAGCTTCAGTTCCTTATACTGTGGCTGATGGTGCAGGAATGTTTGTTCTTCTGAGGCACTTTACGTACACACTCGCGGGTATGTCCGTACTCGCGAGTGTACGTAAAGCATACCTCCCAACTGGCACGGATTGTGCGGGTTTTACCCGCAGAGGCTCCTCCCTCCCGCACTCCCGCGAGACTATCATGTTTCCCGCACAGCAGGAAACATGAACAGAAGAAGAGGAGCAGCAGCAGCAGGTAAGAGCCCCCCCCCCGCGATCGGAGCACTAGTATTCCCCCCCTCCCGATCGGCGGCCCCCCGCCGCGCCCCAAACCCCCGCTTAAAATTATTTTTATTTTTTTAATTTAAATGTTCCGGCGGCAACCCCCCCCCCCGGCTCAACAACTTCTGTGGCAATTCCCGGTTTGTTTGGCAATGTCCCGCACCCCCCCCCCCCCGCTCAACAACTCTGGAGAGGGGACAACATCAGAATGTCCCGCGAAGGGACTTTACAAAGTTGGGAGGTATGCGTAAAGTCATACCTCCCAACCCACTTTACCGCGGTCCTGCGATACCCAGTGCATTCCCGCACAGCAGAGGAGACCAGGAGGCAGAGAAAAGGTAAGACGCGCCGCCCCTCTCTCTCCCGGCGACACCCCCCCCCCCGCTCAACAACTTAGATGACCTCTAAAATTTAAGTGTCAGCGGCCCCCCCCTCAACAACTCTGAATAGCTGTTTGTAAAAAATTTAAAATTAAACCCCCCCCCCGCTCAAAAACTCTGAATAGCAGTTTGTAAAAAATGAAAACCTCCGTCCCGCGCCCCCCGCTCTCAACAACTTTGATGGGAGAGGGGGAAAAATGTGAATAAATGTCCCGCAGTGGACATTTGAAAAGTTGGGAGGTATGCGTAAAGTGAGTGTCCGTAAAGCGGATGACGTCATGATCTCTGCCTCAGCCAATCAGAGGAAGCTTTGGACTCATTCATAGCATACAAAGCTTTCTGTGAACAGTTGAGCAGCAATCAGCCTGATTATTTTGTTCCGGAAGTGGGAAGGGAGGTTATCCGTCCCAATACCAAAACACAGCGCTTTATACTGTATTTAGCCAAGGCAAGCATGCCTGTTAGTACAGTAAATCTGAAGTTAGGCCAGCTTATCCCAAACTAACTATTTAAATGGACATTGAGCGTGAAGTTAGCCTTTAGGGTTGTTCTATGCAAAGGTTTTCAGAAGTAAATCAGCAATGGCAGACTACATATTTCTACCAGTTTAGAGTCCTTTTAAAAAGAGCTCTTTAAATTCTGGCCGGGGTGTCTCCTTAATACCCCTGTGGTAGAAGTTGTAGCGTTTAATAACAACAAATGTACGGAGAACTGATGCCTTCTGTTCAGATAAATATAGGATAATTAGTTTTCCCTTACAGTTTTCAAGCAAGGTAGTTGTGTTATTTGCGAGACCCTCTTTTCATATAGTGTTTGATACACAAGTGCCATTAATCCGAACGGCGCCGCAGAATATCACTTGGTAGCCAATTACCCACCTCAAAGGAGTCATTCCCTCTCAGAGCCATGTATCTTGTGATTAGGCCTGGAAGCACTATAGGCAGGAAATATGCAGAATGAGAATCTGGGAATGAATTGAGGACAATGGAGAGGTCTGTCGTATCTGTTCTGAATACACAATGCCTCTCTTCATGTAAATGTCTGATATTCTTCCCTGGCAGGCCGGCAACGGAGAAGGTCACGCGCGCATAAAGTTTAAGTGCATTTTTATTAGTAGCAGAGAATTGATTATTGATTTAAGCTTTTGTTCCGCGGCGCAAAGAACTTAGGTAATTGTTTTTTTTTCCTTTTTTGGGGATTTCTGGTAAAGAATTCTTGATCAAACTAAAAAGCTTTTGTTTAGTCCAAGTTGGAAAATTTCGAAATGTCTTCTAGAATTGACATAGGTTGTTCATATTAAAGAGCCCCTGTAGATGGCAAACCACAACAGGAAGAGAACTGCTAATGTTATTCAAGATGCATTGAAATTGTACTGAATTGGAAAAAGTTCACTCAGAAGACCTTCTTGGTGCTCTTTGATTTTACTACTTGTTTTTATTACATTCATGTGATAGCTTACATTTTTGGGGTTGTATTCAATATGTGAAAAAAGAGCTCACACAAGTTCTTTTAAAGCGGAACTTAGTTCACATTTGTAGCACTATATAAGTTACTCACTCACTCAACTTCAGTCATTCTTTCATCTGGTAAATCTTCTGCCCTTGTTGTTTTAACTTTGGATAGTAAACATTTTTTTCTGCCAGTAAATACCTTATACAACCCACTACCTGTTTCTTGTCTGGTCATTAGCCTAGGCTCATGACATCCTGCACAGCTTTCTCTCTCTCTGGTGAAAGTTTGGCAGAAAGGGAGGGGAGATGAGTCATAGGAGGGCCAATGAGAGCTGCAGAGCTGAAGGTGTACCTCTGTTTAAATCCAGGAAGTGAACAGGCAGCAGCTCCAGCTGCCCACAGTTAAAATGGATGCAGCCAGACTCAGCGGAGGAAGATTTCTGCAGCATATTTGGCAAGTACAGAATCACAGTATATATAAAATGATATGCAAAGTGATCCATAGAAAGTACAGGCCAGCAAATCGACAGCTTCTCCATTGAAGCATTACTGCAGTAACATCATCCAAAAGCTGACGCGTTTCGGCCTTAGGCCTTCATCAAAGCATAAAAATATGACAATAAAAACAGGTATATATAAGGAAGCAGCCCTTCTGAGCTATGAAGGGCAAAATTCACTTAAGTAAAAAATCAACCCATTAATTGGTTACAGGTGGAGATGACCAGACCTGGGCACAATAAACACACACAAAATAGGGGGTAATTCAAGTCCCACTGATACAACAGTGGAAAATATACAATAAAAATCATTGATTGCCATACTTCAGATCCTTATTTCAAAAACAGGCTAACATCCATCCTATTGTTCATACCCAGCGGCATCCTGGTATTTAACGTGTGTATCCACCACACCTCCCATTGGAGCAGGGTGTGATGGGTATCCCCCCCTCTTGTAGACCGTTTGACATGTTCTAAACCAAGGAAAGAAAAAGTATCAAGGTTCCCTCCATGCACTGTCTTGAAATGTGCAGATACATTTGAAATATTTTTGGCATTTGGATTGACAGTGTCATTATAGTGTTCAGAGACCCTGATTTGTAGGTGGCGAATGGTGCAACCCACGTACTGAATCTGACAAGCACTATGCAAAGTGGTTGGAGGGAAGCTTCAGAATGGCAAAGATGTTTTTACTACAAATCATGTGAGCAGACTGCAGTTCCTCTTTAAGTATAACATTTAATAAAAGTAATGAGAGATATAGATAATAATAGAAAATATAACAAGAATACTTAACTAAAGATGCTGTTCCTGCCATGGATCCCTCCCATTATATGGCATGGCGCTGAGAATCAGGATCAGCCTTATGTCTGATGGCAACTCTGAGGTGAAAGAATTAGGCCCCTTTCACACTGGGGCGGGAGGTGTGGTGGCGGTAAAGCGCTGTTATTTTTACCGTCGGATTTGCGGCGGTATTCGGCCACTAGCGGTGCGGTTTTACCCCCCGCTAGCGGCCGAATAACGGTTAATACCGCCGGCAATGCGCCTCTGCAGCACGCGTGCCCCAGACCCGGAAGTGTCAGATCACATACTAGGTACGTGATATGGTGCAGAGTGGCCACCCGGCTGCAGTAAATGTACGGTGGGCGGTTTGCAAGTGGTTAAAAGACTAAAAACAACTTTAGTTGATTTGGTTGATTTTAGTGATTGGGTTAGATCCAATTTAACACCTGAATATAGGTCACATTCAATGTGAAGTGCTAGAAATACTATATGAGCCTCATTTAGAAACCTGAATGTAGTCTACAGGTCCCGCAATCGGCAAAGCATCACCTTTTCACCCATACAGTGGATGCAGAAATAAATGGCAGACTAAAGTAAATAGCTTTCCATTTGATGGTTTTATTACTGGATGTTGTTTTGCCTGAAGTTCTTTTAATAGGTATGGTATTCTCTGCAAACAATAATAAAAATAAACTCTTGCCTAGACATAAGGCTTTTCTTCCTGTTTATTTTTTGGAGAACATTTTAGAGTGACCTGGCAATTAACCCACGGGGACTGTGCGGCTAACTGTGCCACCATGACACAATGTCAGGACCGGTCTTTGTGACAAAGAGTCTTTGCAAATAATTTCCTTTCCTGTGCAGCATTATTAAATAAAAATTACTTAATTCATTAGTCGGCTCCTCCATTCTCAGCAGACTGACATACAAACCGAAATTTGCAATCTGTAGCCACACCTAGAGCAGTCTGACAACGACAGAGGCAAATGGCAACATATAACTCAATGTGACATACCATTTACATAGAATCTCCATCATCCTGATAGGTCCTCCTCATTAAAACAAAACTTCACCTTTTAGCCCTATTTCCAAAATTCTCAACCTTCCCTTTCAGAAATCCATGAACTGTAATATTCCAATCCTCAGCAAATGTTCTCCGATCTCTTCTATTAAACCGGAAGTAAACCCATCCATAAAACCGTTTCATTTCCGGCACGTACCGGAAATGTAACACTCCCATTGGTTGTGCTCTCAACCAAACTGTCAAACCATCCAATGGATGGTGTCATAACTGATCACATGTGCAGCATCATGGCAGTTGTAGATTAAACATAGGCAAAGATGGCAGCTGCCTTGGCTGAAAACGATAGGGGGGTTTACATACACTTTAAGGTTTAGAAAAGAGCACCCTACCCCTGCCTTGTTAGAAACTGTTGGGTTTTACAATAAAGTCCCACAATGGCTGTGCCTCAATATTCTTTTCTCTCACACCTCTAAAAAAATACTTTCTAGGCTAAAGGTAGCCATACACGACTCAGTTTTCTCAAACAAATATTCGCTGCCAACTTTTGTAACGTGGCCGCCTGAATAGTCAAACAGTGATTTCATCTGATAGGATACAGTCACTGTTCAAATAATCTTTTATCCAACCAACATGGTGGTGCTTGCAGGGCCATTCATGGTTTGAATTTCAGCTGACTCAACAGTATTTTGACAAAGTAGAATTCCAGTCTAAACCTAACTGGTCTTAAAAATGTACCCTTCTCCTTCCTAACACCTATACTGACTAATGCCCTGTACACACGATCAGATTTTCCGTCGTGATAAACTCCGACGGATTTTTCAGACGGAATTTTGTTCAAGCTGTCTTGCATACACACTGTCACACCAAAATCCGACCGTCAAGAACGCGGTGACGTACAACACTACGACGAGCCGAGAAAAATTAAGTTCAATGCTTCTGAGCATGCGTGTTTTTTTTCTCCGTCGGAGTTCCATACAGACGAACGGAATTTCCGATAGAAATTGTTTTCGTCAGAAAAAATAGAAAGAGAACATGTTCTAACTCCGTCGGAATTCCGATGGGGCACAGACACGGTCGGAATATCCGATGAAAAAATTCCGTCTGACTTTTTTCCTCGGAAATTCTGATCGTGTGTACAAGGCATAACTTGTGTAAAAAAGATGCATACACTTTTACCTATTTTCTTTGGTCCAGTTATGTGATCCCCTGTGCCAGCCAGCAGTGGCTGCAGTGGAGAGGAGAGGCCACAATGGTTGGGAACTCAGGAAGCAGGGATGTCTCCTCTGTCCAAGTCATTGTCACTGCTCCCTCCTCTCCCCTACAACCACTGCTGACTGATACAGAGGAGCCGGATCATGTGAGCGGAGCTGGCTGAAAATAGGTAAGTATATACATCTTTTTTACACAGGTTAGGCAGCATAGGTGTTGGAGGGAGAGGGTTCATTTTTTAAGACCTTAAAACTGAATTACATGTATTTCATACGGGAAGTATTGCATGTGGGATTAAAGTGTAAGTTACCCCCCTATCGTTTTCAGCCAAGGAAGCTGCCATCTTTGCCTCTGTTTAATCTACAACTGCCATGATGCTGCACATGTGATCAGCTATGACACCAGACATTGGATGGTTTGACAGTTTGGTTGAGAGCACAACCAATGGGAGTGTTACATTTCCGTCACATGCCGGAAATGAAACTGTTTTATGAATGGGTTTACTTCAGTTTAAAAAAAAAAATAATCTAATTAGGTGGATGCAGCATCGATCTTATGTTCACTGGAGCACCAGACAGGGTAGGGGGCAGGCACAGCCAGTTTCGTCTCACAGCCGCACATTGAGAGGCGGAGACAGCTGTCCACCAGGCAGCTGGGTGAATCCCGACGATATTGTTAGGATCTTTTCAGAGCCTGGAGCAGCTCTGCCCCGTCTACTGATAGTGGGCAATAGCCTGCTATTGGCTGATTTTGGCTCACAGGAGAACAAAAGTATGTGTACTCCTGTGACTGTGAAGTGCTGTTGGACAAGGTGGAGGTTAAGTGAACCTATTTTTTCACCTCATGGCCAAAGCAATTGGGGAAATAGATAGCCTTGCTGTTGGACAAGGTGGAGGTTAAGTGAACCTATTTTTTCACCTCATGGCCAAAGCAATTGGGGAAATAGATAGCCTTCCACTGGCCAAGCATTACCACCACATTTGCCCCAAAATTATGGAATTAATATGGCAGGCTCTTTCATATGGCTGTAAAGCTAAAAATGAAAAAACAGTAAAGCAGCCATAATAATCTGATAAAATAACTGTTGACCCCGACAGTCATTTGATGCCTTCATTCGGTTCTGCAGTTTTGCCACCACAGTATGCATGCTCACAGTCACAAGCCAAATTTACTCACAGTTTGCTATGGGGCTTCACCCCCGCACATAAATGGCAGCAGTGCCTGCGGGAAAATCTGAATTTTTGAAAGCGGCTGCTCCAGGGATCATAATACAGCCTGCCAGACTAGCAGAATCAACAGTGTAAACAGTATTATTCCCCAACATCACCAGAACATAATGCTCTGGGGATTAACCCCGCTCTGTACAGAGTCGAGAAGAAAGTGGTCATGTGACTCCCTGAACTAGAATAAAAGATATTTTAGAGATTGTTTAAAATAGCATTTCCTAAATAAATTATTAGTGGTGTGCCCTATCCCAAAAGGGTAAGAATGCATCTGGGTTTACAAATACTATATATTTTAATGCCTTAGTTACCAGTGGTTACATGATAGGGAACTAAAATAAGGTGCACATAAACAGGGGGCCCAAAGGTGCACTTCTCGGCGCCAAAGAAAATGAATTAACTTGTCTTGAGAAGCAAAGGAGAAGCAAAGACTTATAGCAAGAAGATAATCACACAAAAAAAAGGAATACAACTAGTATCAAACTAATGATAAAAAGTATTCCAAAAAAATTAAGAACAGCAGCTATTTAAAATTTATAAATGAAAAATGACATCCATAAAAACAAAATATAAAAAAAGTATCAAAAGATCTAGAACAAAGTCTATTTGATAAAACAGCGCTTAGTATTGGATAACGTCCAACTTCATATAAAATAGGTGGTATGGTGAAACAAACACAGTCACAAAGGATGCAGCAAGGTCACAGTTCTTAATGTGGTAGGTGTTTCTAAAGATGGATGAATCGTGCACCCTACACCAGCTCCCAATCTTCACCACAGACGTGAAATAAGGTCCCTCGCTGGGGTTCACACTCACCAGAACAATAAATAAAATGAGCCTTGAAAGATTAATTTCTCCTATTCAGACCTCCATCACCACCTCGGTATATGATAGGGAAGTTGAACGGCTTCTCTATAATGTGACCACTGTGATTGGCTCTTACAGCAGTCACATGATTGTGAGCCAACAGGAGCCATGACTGGAAGCTGTAGGTTACAGCTTGGTCAGTGTGCTGGAAGCACACACTCCGCACTCGACCTCAGGACACTGTGGACACATGAGTGCATGCTTATGTTCTGACTCATCCAGGGGGTCATGCACAACCCACTACTGAGCTATTTCCTCACATTGCATATATGCGGTTGGCAAGAGATTAAAGTGATCCTGTCACTTACCCTACCTATTCCCTAACTTAATGTGACTATGTCACTTGTTCTACCCCACCCCTCCTTGATGTGACCCTTGGTTTACATACATATTGAATACTTACCTTTCCAGCAGGGGCGGCCCGTCCATTAAGGGCGCACGGGCACCGCCTCCCCTATCCATGCGTCTGGTCCCTTTCAGGATGCAGGGCGCATGGCTTCCAATGCGGGGGGGTGGGTGATTTTTTGAAGCACGATTAGAGCCAAAGGCTCTAATAAGCTTCAAAATAGGGTGGACTCGGGGTGCTGAGAATGCTCTCAGAGCCAACCCAGGTGTGTGAGAATAGCGAGTGAATATTCCCTATTCTTACTGTAGCGCACCCACCTCTCCCCTTACCTGCCTTTAATTTCTGTCTCCTCGCAGGGAGGGAGAGACACACCGCACCACAAGCCCGTACCCTCCTGTGTGAGGAGGTTGAGCAGTGTTAGTTTTCGGGCCTGCCTGCGGCTGGAGTTGAATCCTCCCGAGGACGATTCTCACCTCTACCTTAGATAGATGCAAGTCTTTATTTTTCCCCAGGAATGTAACTGTCCACACCAACTGAAAGTCCAACTTCGATATTTATTTCACACGGATAATAAACGCTCTCTTTTTAACAGCAGACAGGTTGGAACAAGTCACAGGACAGCTTAGGTGGGAGGAGGTCCAGGCACAAACTTGAATCAACTCTTTGACTGTTTAGGTTTCACAAACAGTTATGGCGCATGATCTCTGCCACAGACCTTGAGGTTGGTCTCTGCCACAGACCGGGTGAGTAAAGTCACTGCCACTGACTTGGAGAACTGGTCACTGCCACTGACCGGGTGAATAAAGTCACTGCCACTGACTGGGTGAATAGGTCACTTCCACTGACCTTGTGAATGGAGTCACTGCCACTGACTGGGTGAATAGGGCACGGCCCTATGAGGCCACTGCCACTGACATTGAACGTGAACTTCCTTCTTAAGAGTATATGGCCCATGTAAAGGAGAAGACATCCCTCCGGAGAGTTACCAGAGGTCCCCACCGTCACCACGACTCTGCGCTGGGTCTTCGGAAAAGGTAACCTCCCTGGCCTCCTCGTCCTAGATCCGGGTCCCCTCGCAAGGTGGCACCCTGGGAATCCTCGATTCCTAAGCGGATCCCAGCCGAAGGTGCTGGGCTCCGGGCCTTCCAAATTAGTACCTCACCTCAGACTGAATGTGTCTGGGATGGAACAGGAACCAGGCCTCCGGGCCTAGGGCACCTGGAGATAACACGCACACCCACCCAGGCCGAAGGTGCCTGGGCGCGGACCAACCCCAATGGAAGATGGCCGCCCCTTTTTATACCCTCTCCCGACAGGCACATCAGGTTCCCCACCCCGCCGTACTACTGCCGAGAGGGGACAAAAAAGGCACAGCCTTGTATCAGTGGTTCAACCCTGGCCTACGGCAACAGCGCCACCTGTAGGCCACAGGGAACTGCACACCAACACTATCTCCCATGAACAGAAATGGTCCATTAACCCTAACAATCAGTGTGTCTGAAAAGTGTGTACCGCTCCAAGCTGTGAAGCTCCAAGGAATGCTCCCGCCCTGATACTGGAACAGGTGCTGGCTCTGCACTAATGCATGGGAAAGAAAAGAGCCCTGGACTGCCGCACTCTGTATAAACGATTTATTTTCAAAATTCCAAAATTAAAATCCAAAGTTAATCCATAGATTCAAAAGTCCAAAAACAGAAAACTGACATGCAGGGGTGGATAGCTGACGCGTTTCACATCAAAGATAGATGCTTACTCATAGTGGTGGGTGGGGCAAAATGCATCAGGGGGCATAGTTTCTTGCCGCAGGCATGTAGGCTGAAGCCGTTTCGTGTTGTTGTGTCACGCTGGCTGGTTGGGAGAGCGGCGCCTTCTTTCACTGATTGCATGACATTAAAAAAAATCTTGACAAATATAAACAGCAAGAAAATGAATCACAGATGGAAGAAAAAGGAGAAACATAAGAAAACAGTTGTGCTGTGGAAAACTGTTGAATATTAATATTGCTGTTATAACTGAAAATGTATTCACTGGTGAATATGGTTCCTGATATTTCATGATGAGGAAATGTGCACAAAGATTATCCTGATAGGAAGAAGCTACAAAAACCGTTATTCTGGATCAATCATTGATCAGCTTCTAATTGGTCTTTCAGACAGGACTTCATGCAAATATTATTTTCTTTCCTGAATTTTTTTTGTAATTCTTCTAAATGTAAATTAAAGAATTAGAAACACAATGAAAATGGCCACCTGTTCCCAATTTTACTAGGTTTTAAAATCAATTGAAATCGACATCCAAGCTGTACTATTGTGCAGATTTAAAATGGGAAAAAAACTTAATTGGTCAGTGAACCAGCAATGCTTTTTATTAGCATCTGTGCTTAAAATGTTCACCTTTTCAGAAAAAATGAAAAGTTGAACTAACACACTACAGCCACCCCACCCCCGTTATCCACTGTACTTACCTCTGTGGGTAATGAACTGTTGGTACCTACCCAGTAGGGATGAGCCGAACACCCCCTCGGTTCGGTTCGCACCAGAACCTGCGAACAGACCGAAAGTTTGCGCGAACTATCGAACCCCGTTAAAGTCTATGGGACTCGAACGTTCGGAATCAAAAGTGCTAATTTTAAAGGCTAATATGCAAGTTATTGTCCTAATAAGGGTTTGGGGACCCGGGTCCTGCCCCAGGGGACATGTATCAATGCAAAAAGAAGTTTTAAAACCTGACATTTTTTCGGGAGCAGTGATTTTAATGATACATAAAGTGAAAAAAAAAAAAGTGAAATATTCCTTTTAAATATCGTACCTGGAGGGAGTCTATAGTATGCCTGTGAAGTGGCACGTGTTTCCCGTGTTTAGAACTGTCCCTGCACAAAATGACATTTCTAAAGGAAAAAAAGTCATTTAAAACTGCTTGCGGCTTTAATGTCATGTCTTGTCCTGGCAATACGGATGAAAATCATTGAGAAAAATGGCATAGCTACCCCATAACCCCCCCCCCCCCCCCCTACCCCAGCCCATTACCAGCCGCTTTGGGTCTTGTATGGATATTAAGGGGAACCCCGCACCCAAATTAAAAAAAGAAAGGTGTGGGGCCCTATATACTCTGAACAGCAGTATACAGGCGGTGCAAACAAGACAGGGACTGTAGGTTTGTTGTTACGCAGAATCTGTTTGTAATTTTTAACTGGTACATTTTTAAAGTGTAACATTTGTTTTGCTGTCTGTGCAGTGTGCACTGTGCACCTGTTCAGAACATTTCACCTCACTTTCTGTCTCAATGGCAAATGTTTTTTTGAAAATTTGGGGTTTTTAGTGAAACAAGGATTGGTGATAAAGCATCAGTGGAGAGGAGACACGTTTTTCCCATATTAACTCTTACAGGAGAGAATTTTCCCTTCCTAGGGGTAGATTTCCTCTCACTTCCTGTTGTCTCCTTCCGTTTGCAAGTAGGAGTCGTTTGTAAGTTGGATGTTTGAAAGTAGGGACCTGCCGTATATACTCTGCAGAAATTTGGCCCTTAGGTGTTGGTGTTGCCACAACACTGTAAGCCCTCACAGTTACTCTTGGTGGGCGCTGGAACGCCCTGCTGTGAACAGGGCCGGATTTCCCACAAGGCCACCGAGGCCAGGCCTTGGGGCGGCACTGAGTGCAGGGGCGGCGCCGCCCATCCTCCCGCGGCCGCCTTCTGCACTAATGTAGCTCCCGGCGCCGCGGCCGGCCTGCTGGAGCGCGGCGCCGGCACAGCGAATGCCAATATTTCTACTTGGCCTGGAGAGGGAGTGACAGGTGCCCCCATGACGGCCGATGACTGGCTAGAATAGCGGAAGTGGAGCCTAATGCTCCGCCTATCCTCCTCTGCGTGCCATCACCTCCTCCCCCCCTCTGAGCGGGGAATATGAAGTGAGGTGAAGAGGAGAAGAGAGGACGGCAGAAGGAATGTATGGCGGCCCGATGGGGAACCCCCAGCAACAGCACCCAGAATAGCAGAGCCAGGTACTACTTAAATATAATGTTTAGTGGATTAAATAAATATTCATAGTCAGAGCATAAATAAAGTGTAATAAAGTGATTTGTGAACAGCTGTTGCACAATTCCCTGTATTACACTTTATTAATGATATTTATGGCTATGCATATTTATAATTTATTTAATCCATATTGAGCACTATATTTGATGCCTGGCACACACGCACAATCGCACATGATGATGACTTAAACGTTTTAAGTCATCATCATGTGCGATTGTGCGTGTGTGCCAGGCATCAAATATAGTGCTTAATATGAATTAAATAAATTATAAATATGCATAGCCATAGATATCATTAATAAAGTGTAATAAAGTGATTTGTGCAACAAGCTCATTAAACAGTCCACATTCAGTGAAAGTTCATGTACTGCAAACTTTGCAGTGCATTAACTTTCACTGAATGTGGACTGTTTAATGAGCAGGGGCTATTGATGGGTACATTAGCTGCGTTTGATGGGCACAGTGGCTGCGTTTGATGGGCACAGTGGCTGCATTTGATTGGCACAGTGGCAATTGATGGCACAGTGGCTGCGTTTGATGGGCACAGTGGTGGCAATTGATGGCACAGTGGCTGCGTTTGATGGGCACAGTAACTGCGTTTGATTGGTATAGTGGCTGCGTTTGATTGGCACAGTGGCTGCGTTTGATGGGCACAGTGGTGGTAATGGCACAGTGGCTGCGTTTGATATGCACAGTGGCTGCATTTGATGAGCACAGTGGTGGCAATTGATGGCACAGTGGCTGCGTTTGATATGCACAGTGGCTGCGTTTGATATGCACAGTGGCTGTGTTTGATGGGCACAGTAGCTGCATTTGATAGGGGCGGATATGGTTAGAAGAGCCCCTTGCTGTATTGAGAAAAGCATCCGCCCATCATAAAGCACTGCCCATCATGCTATCTCTAACCATATCCGCCCTTTTGAGAAAAGCATCCGCTTGCATGCTGGGGGGGTGGCATTGAAGGACCCGGCCTTGGGGCGGCAAAGGGAGTAAATCCGGGCCTGGCTGTGAACTATTATATCAATAATTGTAATTACATGCCATTGTTGAATAGTGGTAGGAAAAATTGGACCTTTGGTAGTGGTGGTGGTGCTGGTGCCACAACACTGTAAGTCCTCACAGTTACTCTTGGTGGGCGCAGGAATGGGCCCAGCTGTGAAATATTAGATCAAGAATTGTAATTACACGCCCCTGTTAAACAGGGGCTGAAAAATTGGGCCTTAGGCACTGGTGCTGGTGCTACAACACTGCAACCCCTCACAGATACTCTAGTTGGAGCGCAGGAATTAGCCCTGCTGCAAAGTATCTAACTCAAATTAAATGACACTGTCTCTCTCTGTCTGTCTGTCTTTAACCGCCGCTGCAACACACTACACAAGGCCGCCACGCAGGTGGCCTTATATAGTGTGGGGCGTGTACTAAACCCCCTGAGACATAATTTGCCAAAGCCACCCTGGCTTTGGCCAGTTATAGCTCTCCGTTTTTTCCGCGCTGTAATTGGCCAAAGCATGCGGGTCATAGTGCATGCTTGGCCAATCAGCAGCCAGCAATGCACTGCAATGCTGCAGTGAATTATGGACCGTGACGCGCCAACGGCCCATAATGTTCTAAATTCGGTGAACGACTGAACAGACGATGTTCGAGACGAACATGGGTTCGACTCGAACTCGAAGTTCATCCCTACTACCCAGCTAGTGTACCTGTATCGGTCCGTGGAAATGATAGCCCTTCTTCCTGCAGGTTTTTTGAGATGGATCAGAGTGATTTCTGATTGGTCAGAGCTGGAACATGAGCACTTTGATCAATCGGAATAGCCCTGATCCATCCCAAAAGCTATCCAGAAAAAATGGGACGAGGGGTCAGAGATTTCAAATCTTTGGACCGGCCAGAATTTTTTATTTTTTTTTCCATACTTAAAATTGTTACATAATATGTTATAATCGATCTTTTGGCCGTTCCCATCTTAGCTATGGGCATGTGGATTTATCTTCCTGGTTTTACTGAGAGAGGTACATGCTGGGTAATGCAGTTAAACGGCGCTTATAGCCGTTAGTTTGTATAGTTGCCATAACAATGGGCGGAGACTGAGGAAAGTTATGACAACGGAGATAACAGAATTTCTCCCACAGAATCCGCCTTAAATCGCGTCATTTCTTGTATAGAAATAACGCGATTTTTCAACAAAGTAATGCCCACAGACTCCTGGGAAATGATGACACCCATTTCCCAGGAGGCCAGGCGAGTCAGGAAGAGAAGTAGGTCCACCGCGGACTAGGAACTAGGCAGATTATGAAATCTGCCTAGTAACAGGCATTTTTAGGCAAGTAAAACATTTTTGGGGGACAAAATGTTTTTTTTTTAGATTAAAAGGAACCTACTAATTTGAAGTTTATTTTTAGGGTGGACCTCCGCTTTAAATGCTATGTCCTGTGTCACACATTTCATAGAGCTTGCCTTCTGAACTACAGAGGTGCTGAGAGGAGGAGTCAGTGCAGGAATAACTGCTTACAGGCAGCAAGGTACCATGGGATATATAGTCCTTAGAAATGGAAAGTAAACAGAGAGGAAGCTGCAAAGCATGCAGGGAATACAGAAAGACACAGTCAGACAGGCAGCACTCATGACATAAAAGGAGATTTTTCAAGTAAGATTATATTGGACTGTGAAAAATAACTATTGCTTGTATTGTTATTATGATGCTGATGTTATCAAATTAAAGTTCATGCTGTGACCTCAGATTTCTTTTAAAGTGGACCTATCACTGAAATTGTTTGACTGGAATATGCATTTAAAGTATATCTAAAGCCAAATTCTTTTTTTTTGGGATAGAACAGTTTTTTGGTATGCCACCTCATCCCATAGAGGAGATTTCTCTTCACTTACTGTCCTATAGACGCTAAAGTTAGTGGAAATCTCTCCAAAATGAGGGTAATGACAGTTGTCACCAGGACAAGTATCCCCACTGGAAGATTTCCACTTTATTCCTGTTTTGGTGGCATCTCAAAATGTTGGATTTACCTTTCATTTCTGCCCTGTGATGATGGGCACCAGGACAAAAAGAGGGGTGAATCTCTCTAGCTGGGGACACAGACAGCAATAAAAACGTGTTCCAGGTTCTAAATCTTCCCTGCTGTTTCTGAAGTCAAATACATTTTTCCTCTAGATACACTTTAGGTATATTTAGTTATCTACAGAAAGCTCATCATGTCTTTAAAAAATGACGTAAGCTGCAATTCACTGATTTCTAACGAGGTACAGTGAGGGAAAAACGTATTTGATCCTCTGCTAATTTTGCACATTTGCCCACTGACAAAAAAATGATCAGTCTATAATTTTAATGGTAGGTTTATTTTAACAGTGAGGGACAGAATGACAACAAAAATATCCAGAAAAACGCATTTCAAAAAAGTTATAAATTGATTTGATTTGAATTTTAATGAGTGAAATAAGTATTTGATCCCCTATTAATCAGCAAGATTTCTGGCCCCCAAGTGTCTTCTATACAGGTAACAAGCTGAGATTAGGAGCACTCTCTTAAAGGGAGTGCTCCTAATCTCAGCTTGTTACCTGTATAAAAGACACCTGTCCACAGAAGCAATCGATCAATCAGATTCCAATCTCTGCACCATGGCCAAGACCAAAGAGCTGTCCAAGGATGTCAGGGACAAGATTGTAGAATTACTCAAGGCTGGAATGGGCTACAAGACCATCGCCAAGCAGCTTGGTGAGAGGGTGACAACAGTTGGTACAATTATTCGCAAATGTAAGAAATACAAAATAACTGTCAATCTCCCTTGACCTGGGGCTCCACATGCAAGATCTCACCTCATGGAGTTTCAATGATCATGAGAATGGTGAGGAATCAGCCCAGAACTACATGGGAGAATTTTGTCAATGATCTCAAAGCAGCTGAGGCCATAGTCATCAAGAAAACAATTGGTAACGAGCTAAGCCGCGAAGGACTGAAATCCTGCAGCGCCCGCAAGATCCCCCTGCTCAAGAAAGCACATGTACAGGCCGTCTGAAGTTTGCTAATGAACATCTGAATGATTCAGAGGAGAACTGGATCAAAGTGTTGTGGTCAAATGAGACCAAAATTAAGCTCTTTGGCATCAACTCATCTCGCCGTGTTTGGAGGAGGAGGAATGCTGCCTATGACCCCAAGATCACCATCCCCACCGTCATACATGGAGGTGGAAACAATATGCTTTGGGGGTGTTTTTCTGCTAAGGGGGCAGGACAACTTCACTGCATCAAAGAGACGATAGACGGGGCCATGTACCATCAAATCTTGGGTGAGAACCTTCTTCCCTCAGCCAAGGCATTGAAAATGGGTCGTGGATGGGTCTTCCAGCATGACAATGACTCAAAACACACGGCCAAGGCAACAAGGGAGTGGCTCAAGAAGAGGCACATTAAGGTTCCGGAGTGACCTAGCCAGTCTCCAGATCTTTATCCCATAGAAAATAAGTGGAGGGAGCTGAAGGTTCGAGTTACCAAATATCAGCCCCGAAACCTTAATGACTTGGCGTAAGACTAAATCCCTCCTGAGATGTGTGCAAACCTGGTGGCCAACTACAAGAAACGTCTAACCTCTGTTATTGCCAACAAGACTTTTGCCACCAAGTACTAAGTCATGTTTTGGTAAGGGGTCAAATACTTATTTCGCTCATTAAAATGCAAATAAATTTATAACTTTTTTTTTTAATGCGTTTTTCTGGATATTTTTGTTGTTATTCTGTCTCTCACTGTTAAAATAAACCGACCATTAGAATTTTAGAATGATCATTTCTTTGTCAGTGGGCAAACGTACAAAGTCAGCTTTTTTCCCTCACTGTATGTAACGGCATCCAATATCATCAATCCTCTTTCCCATCAGTGACCCAGTGACGAAGCCATGTTACAGTTTTAAAATGGCAAAGCTATGCATCAATTACCATTATAATTTACACCTTGCAAGAATCCAGATTTTTAATAAAAATAATGTACATCTAGCCTGCCATGAAGGAAAATAACATTTTTTGTTTATCATGTCACCTACAGCAAACATCACAGGTGCATTGTGGGTGTTTCAATCTTTACACCAGAGAATCCATTGTTTTCAGTTGGAAGTGCCAATAAGACAAGGGAGGAAGCGGAAGCTGTATTTGCAGTGAGCAAATAATCATGCCCCCATGTATGTATATAGTTAGAGGTTGTAAACCCACGGGGAGAAAAAAAAAAACCCTGCAAGACAAAGGCATAATGAGCTAGTATGCATAGCATACTAACTCATTATGATATACTTACCTTAGATCGAAGCCCCTGCAGCGGTCCCGGCACACCGATTTGGCCGGCGACATGTCTCCCGGAGTTACTTCCGGGTATCGCGGGCTCCGACGTGTGATTGGCCGGAGCCGCGATGATGTCACTCCCGCGCATGCGCGTAGGAGCTCCCAGTAACAGCACGTAAGCTGAAGCAATGGCACGAACGAGCCGTTGCTTCAGTGCGCGTGTGCCGATGACGTCGGCGCATGCTGATACAGGGGATATCTCCTAAACCGTGCAGGTTTAGGAGATATTCATGGTAGCTACAGGTAAGCCTTATTATATGCTTTAAGGCGTAACTAAACCTCAAAAACAAAAATGTAACATGTTGTAGCTTACTAATCATTGGATGTGGTGTCTGCCTTAGTTTTCTTTTCTTCTTTTTTTTAAGTTACATAGTAGGTGAGGTTGAAAAAAAAAACACAAGTCCATCAAGTCCAACCTATGTGTGTGATTACATGTCAGTATTACATTTTATATCCCTGTATGTTGTGGTCGTTCAGGTAGTTATCTAATAGTTTCTTGAAACCATCGATGCCCCCCCGCTTAGACCACCGCCTGTGGTAGGGAATTCCACATCCTTGCCGCTCTAACAGTAAAGAACCCTCTACACAGTTTAAGGTTAAACCTCTTTTCTTCTAATTTTATTGAGTGGCCACGTGTCTTGTTAACCGCTTAAGGACCCCTTCACGCCGATATACGTCGGCAGAATGGCACGCTCGCGACCTGGTCCTGTGCTCCGTGACCGCGCCCGCGGGACCCGCGGACCCGATTGCTGCCGGTGTCCCGCGATCGGGTCACAGAGCTGAAGAACGGGGAGAGGTAAGTGTAAACAAACCTTTCCCCATTCTTCCTAGTGTGACTGCCACTGATCGTCTGTTCCCTGTCATAGGGAACGACGATCAGTGACGTCACGCGGCAAGCCACGCCCCTTAACAGTAGTAATCACTCCCTAGAAAACACTTAACCCCTTCAGCGCCCCCTACAGGTTAACCCCTTCACTGCCAGTGTCATTTTCACAGTAATCAGTGCATTTTTATAGCACTTTTCACTGTAAAAATTACAATGGCCCCAAAATAGTGTCAAAAGTGTCCGATGTGTCCGCCATAATGTCGCAGTCACAATAAAAATCGCTGTTAGCCGCCATTACTAGTAAAAAAAAATATATTAATGTAGCGGCCTCACCCCCTCTTTCTGGTCTAGGGGTATGTTGTACGTGAGGGTGAGATGCGCTACGGCCCATGTCCTCCCCATTGCTGTGGGTGAGGTGAAGGCCAGTACCTGTTATTCTCCTCGGGCCTGTGTGTCTCATTAAGAACCAAGTCCTGCTGTACTGACACTCCCCTTTGCTCCCATTAACCAGAGTTCCACACACCGATAGAGTGTCCAACTCTTGTTTATTAACACACTCCAATAAACAGTCCTTTTCCAGCCGACTGGTTGAGACCCAATAAACAGTTCAATACGGTGGGGTGAGCAGGTCGAGGCACTGTCCTGATAAGTAAACTAAACCACTGTGGATTCACCAGCGGTTGCTAAAGCCCATGGCTTGTGAAAGAACTTAAACCTTCAGGGTCTCTACCAGCAACCCCAGAGAACAGAAACAGGGGTACCTTTGCTGCGTTGTGGCCCCTATCAGGGGGAAATGTCCCTCCAAGAGAGTTACTAGAGGCCCCTCTGTCACCGGGTTGATGCTGCTCCGTCTCTTCAGAAGGGTAACCTCTCCGGCCTCCTTGCCTCAGATAAGAGCCCCATCCACCTCAGGGACCCTCGGACAATCCCGCCCTTGCGGGACCCAGTCAAAGTCACTGAGCCCCAGGCCTCCGATGTAGTACCTCACCCCAGGCTTAAGGTGCCTGGGATGGACTCCAACAGCGCTCCGGCCAGGCCATGGACACCTAGGCCGGAACTCCGAACCGCCAGCACCCAGGCCTAAGGTGCCTGGGCGCCAGATGTAGAAGACAGACCTCGTGGCGAGGGCGTCTCTCCCCTTTCTCTCCTCCTGTGACGCCACAGCAGGTTCTCCGCCCCCGCTGTACCACCACCGGAATGGGACAAAAAGGACAGCACTGCGGCAGTGATTCTACCTCGACCTGTGGGAACACCTCCACCCCAGGCCAAGGAGAATAGTACACCACCAAAGTCCTCCACGACTGAAAGTGGTCTAAATCCTCTATGATTTACACACACCTGAGTCATACTACCACCCAGGTGTATCCCCCTAAATTTAGACCCCCGCTACATTAATAAAAATGCTATAAAACTATCCCCTATTTTGTAGACGCTATAACTTTCGCGCAAACCAATCAATAAACGCTTATTGTGATTTATTAATTTTTTTGCCAAAAACATGTAAAAGAATTCGTATCGGCCTAAACTGAGGGAAAAAATGTTTTTTTATATATTTTTGCGGATATTTATTATAGCAAAAAGTTAAAAATACTGCATTTTTTTTTAAATTGACGCTTTATTTTTGTTTATAGCGAAAAAAATTAAAACCGCAGAGGTGATCAAATACCACCAAAAGAAAGCTCTATTTGTGGAAAAAAAAGGACGGCAATTTTGTTTGGGAGTCACGTCGCATGACCGCGCAATTATTAGTTAAAGCGACGCAGTGCCGAATCGCAAAAAGTGGCCTGGTCCTTAACCAGCCAAAATGGTCCAGGGCTTAAGTGGTTAAACTCCCTTCTGCAAAAAACGTATATCCATGTTGTGGGGTCACCAGTACGGTATTTGAAAATTGAAATCATATCCTCTCTCATGCGTCTCTTCTCCAGAGAGAATAAGTTCAGTGCTTGTAACATTTCTTCATAACTAATATCCTCCAGACCCTTTATTAGCTTTGTTGCCCTTCTTCGTACTCTTTCTATTTCCAGTACATCCTTCCTGAGGACTGGTATTTGGCCAGTAACACACTTTCTATCTTAGGGTGACTACATTCACTCCTCCACTGTATCAAAAGGGGAAAACATGTAGCCACCCTTGGGCAGCAGCATTGTCAATCATTAAAGAGGGTAGTGTTAGATGACTAGTAGATTTAAATGGACGTTACATAAATGACTAACAATTTAAAGCCAAACTCTTCTTATTCCTACTCCTTTAAGCAGTTACAGAAATATATATATTTTTTTCTTCTTCTTCTTCTTCTTCTTTATAAATGCATAATAGTTAACCATTATTAAGGCAAGTCTCACACTATTGTGACCTGCATTCTGCATGTAGTTCTGTGAAAGACAGCTGTTGATCAAATAGGTGAAGACAACAATTTCACACCTCTGCCCTGACCTCTGACCCCGAGAGCGAGGGGTTAAGTATTTACTCACACACACACACAAATATGTCATTGTCTGACTTCAGCCGCTATACATCACTTTATAGGATTCATCTATTCCTGAATAAATCATTGAGTTTTGAAATTGGGCTTTTGGAGAATCGATGCTAAGCAAATAATAGGCAGATGCAATATTGCTATGTATTTATTACACACTGGAGCGGCAGTTCCTGGTATCTTTTTAATTGCTGTGTGATGTTCTACTGTTGAAATCTTATAATTTGTGTTCTACTCACAAAATTGGCTTGTAGGTTTCATTTTCGGCATTGCAAGAGCAGCTCTATTTCTCAGCTCAAAGTTTTAGATGGCAAAAACAAACATATCAAATTTGTCCATGACCTTGACCCTCAAGCCTCGTACACACGACCGTTTTTCTCGGCAAGAAACGACAAGAAAACTGTTGGGAGAGCTTTCTTGCCGAGAAAACCGTGCATGTGTACGAGGCTTTCAGGTTTCTCGTCAAGAAAACTGCCCAGAATCTCGACGAAAAAAAAAGAAGACCTGCTTTCTTTTTTCTCGTCGGGAGTCTCATTTTTCTCGTTGTGATTCTCGCCAGACTGTATTTGGACGAGAAAACCGTTCGTGTGTATGCTTTTCCGAGTCTTCAAAAACCGCGCATGGTCAGAATCAAGTATGAGACGGGTGCGCACCACCTTGTAAAATTAGCGTTCGTAATGGAGATGGCACATTCGTCACGCTGTACCGAACTGAAAGCACAAAGACTGAAAAGGGTGAATCGTCTCTCACTAAACTTTTACTAACACGAGATTAGCAAAAGCAGCCCAAGGGGTGGCGCCATGAGAATGGAACTTCCCCTTTATACTGCCGTCGTACGTGTTGTACGCCACCGCTCTTTAGACCGACGAGATTTTGGATTGACAGTGTGTATGCAAGGAAAGCTTGACAAGAAACCCGTCGAGAAAAACAACGTTTTTTTTGCAACGAGATTCTCGGCCGTGTGTACGAGGCTTAACACTTAAAGCCTAAGTGCAGCTAAAAGCAAAAACATAAATATCAGCACAAAGGACATACAGTGCCTTGATAAATTATTCATACTTCTTGAAATTTTCCACATTTTGTCATGTTACAACCAAAAACCTAAATGTATTTTATTGGGTTTTTATGTGATAGACCAACACAAAGTGGCACATAGTTGTGAAGTGGAAGGAAAATGATAAATGGTTTTCAATTTTTTTTACAAATAAATATGTGAAAAGTGTGGTGTACATTTGTATTCAGCCCCCCGGAGTCAATACTTTGTAGAACCTCCTTTCACTGCAATTACAGCTGCAAGTCTTTTTGCAGATGATTCTACCAGGTTTGCACATCTAGAGAGTGAAATTTTTGCCCATTCTTCTTTGCAAAATAGCTCAAGCTCTGTCAGATTGGATGGAGAGTGTCTGTGAACAGATATTTCCATGTTTTGCCACATATTCTCAATTGGATTTAGTCTGGGGCATTCTAATACATGAATATGCTTTGATCTAAACCAGGGATCTCCAAACTACGGCCCTCCAGCTGTTGTAGAACTACACGTCCCATGATGCATTGTAAAACTCTGACATTCACAGACATGACTAGGCATTGCGGAAAATTGTAGTTCCTGAACAACTAGAGGGCCATAGTTTGGAGACCCCTGATCTAAACCATTCCATTGTAGCTCTGGCTGTATTTTTTGGGTCGTTGTCCTGCTGGAAGGTGAACCTCCACCCCAGTCTCAAGTCTTTTGCAGACTCTAACAGGTTTTCTTCTAAGATTGTCCTGTATTTGGCTCCATTCATCTTCCCATCAACTCTAACCAGCTTCCCTGTCCCTGCTGAAGAAAAGCATCTCCACAACATGATGCTGCCACCACTATGTTTCACGGTGGGGATGGTGTGTTCAATTTTGGTCTCATCTGACCAGAGCACCTTCTTCCACATGTTTGCTGTGTCCCCCCACATGGCTTCTCGCAAACTGCAAACGGGACTTCTTATGGCTTGCTTTCAACAATGTCTTTCTTCTTGCCACTCATCCATAAAGGCCATATTTGTGGAGTGCACGACGAGTGCACCTGAGCTGTGGATCTCTGCAGCTCCTCCAGAGTTATCATGGGCCTCTTGGCTGCTTCACTGATTAATGCTCTCCTTGGCCGGCCTGTCAGTTTAGGTGGACGGCCATGTCTTGGTAGGTTTGCAGTTGTGCCATACTCTTTCCATTTTCGGATGATGGATTGAACAGAGCTCCGTGAGATGTTCAAAGCTTGGGATATTTTTTTATAACCTAACCCTGCTTTACACTTCTCCACAACTTTATCCCTGACCTGTGTGGTGTGTTCCTTGGCCTTCATGATGCTGTTTGTTCACTAAGGTTCTCTAACAAACCTGAGGGTTTTACAGAATAGCTGTATTTATACTGAAATAAATTGCACACAGGTGGACTTCTGAAGGCAATTGGTTCCACTAGATTTTAGTTAGGGGGATCAGAGTAAAGGGGGCTGAATACAAATGCACGCCATACTTATCAGATATTTATTTGGAAAAAAAAAATTTGAAAACCATTTAGCATTTTAGCTGTTGCTACTGGGAAAACACAGTGATTATTGCTAGCGGCTATAGCCACTGGCAGTAGTCACATGTAAAAATTTGATATGCTAGTTGTACCCAAGTCAGTCGATGGATCAACTTGGGTATAATCAGCCTGCCCATAGATTGTTTGAATCTCGGCCAGTTCAGCAGGGATTCAGACCATTGATGGCTGGCTTTAGTCAGTAGGATTTGTCTCTTTGCTGATTCCTCTTCTTTTAGCAATAATCCTCCTCTGTCCTGACCCACCTCACCCGCCTCTTTCATGATCTCCCAATGCGGCAAATGGTTATTACAACTAAAGGACTGTCACAGGTTCTCATCAGGACAAAGGAGGATTACTAACAGAAGATTAATCAGGACAAGAACACATGCTACTGACTGTAAGTTATGTCCCTTGTGCTGATTTTTTTTCGTTTTTACTTTTGGCTGCATCTGGGCATTAACTCTATCCTTCCCAAAATCCTAAGCCTGTCTTTGTTTTTCATGCATTTTGTGTACTACTTTGCTGCAATTTTTATGTGTTTTCATGCTTCATGCATTTTTGGCTTGGCTAAAGATGAGCAATATCTCCTAGCTGAGAAGTAGAAAAATGGCTTTGGAAATTAAAGCGCCATACCAATACTGCCAGACCAGCTGCTGATAAGACAACAAGACCTATGCTTGTAATCACGCTGGAAGATATACCATTAATGGGCCAGTTCACTTCTAGCCCATCCACATTGTCTTCAATCAAGTCCTTTTGAAGGGGGTGTTTTTGGACCCCTGAAACACATTGGTTACTCTTTGGATTATCCCCCAGACTTTTATTGAAATAAAGTTGTATGTGGATCTCCTAGAAGTGGTATGGCATTACAGTTTCAATTTTTGCTACAAGCAATATCTCCTATCTGTCTAGGGCAGCCATTTTCAACCATGGTTCCTCCAGAAATTTCTGGGGGTTCCTTGAGCTGTGGCTGATTAACCTCCCATTTGATGGTGTCTGCATAGTTCTGGAGCCAATACCAACCACTTGGCTGGGTCATCACTATGACTTCAATGATCCTTTTAGCTAACTGTTAGTTGGCATTCTGACCACTAAGGTACTTCCCACTGCTGATCAGTGTAATAGACATTTTTCCCACTGCCCCCCAATAAGTTGGCTTTTGGCAGGGGTTTCCCAAGAACTGATAATTATTCCAAGGGTCCCTCAGGGGCAAGAAAGGTTGAAATGGCTGGTCTAGGGGAAAAGAACCTGTTATGGCAAAAAAAGCATCAAAAACTGATGAATGTGAATTTTTGATGCGTTTCTAGTAGTCTTTGGGGCCAAAATTATACCAAGTCAAAACTGACGAGTCATGATCACATAGATGTGAACAGGCACTGAAGGAAAAGATGGGATCTCTCTTGTGCAATGGCATACAACGGACAAAAAATTGCACAGATGTGAATGGAGGCTAAAGCTTCTCACACACGGTCGGACTTCCATCTGACTTTTCCGTGTTTTTTTGTCCGAACGGAGTTGGTCGGGAACACCCATAGCATACACACGCTCTGACTTTTCTGCAAACGTTCCCAAAACTTTTTCCAACATCACGTGGTTTTTCTGCTCTTTACCGCCACCCTTTGGTCAACTTCTGCTATTGTTGGTTGATTGTAACATTATTTGTTTTGTCCATCGGACAAAAGTCCGATGGTTTTCTGTACACACGGTCGGACTTTGCTCCATCGGACTTTTGTTGGGCAAAAGTTTGTCCGTTTGCAGACCCAACATTTGTCCGATGAAAACCCCAAAAAAACAAAAAAAAGTTTGTCCGATGGAGCGTACACACGGTCGGATTGTTGGTCCAACTTGCTCAAAATTAAGTTTGTTGGCCAAAAGTCCGACTGTCTGTACGGGGCTTTACACTTAACCCTAACACCTAACCTGACCCTTAAAATAAATGTTTTAAACTTTACATGTCCTCTAACTCCTTACTTAACACTTATATAAAATGTATTGCATTTAGAAACGATCGACATCCTTACAATTATTATGTACAATTTACTACCTATAATTAGCAAGTATAGTTTTATGTAGTAAATAAACGTGATATATTGTTTGTGTCACCTACAATGTATTACTTGAAGCAACTCTTATTTGTAATGAATTGCTCATAGTACACATAAATAAAAAGAATGTATGGCTTTTAGGAACTATATATAATACTGTCAATTGCTTTTAGTAAGTACATATAATATAATGATTGTAGTGTAAAGTATAGCTTGGAGCACGTATGCAAAATATATTATTTGATTAGGACATTGCTTGTATTTTTATAGAAAGGTTGGGCATGTGATTTTATTATAGGATAGCCCTCCTAAATACCTGTGTTCTACAGCACTATAATGCTAGCCCCCTCCCTCTCTTCAAGGAAAACTTTAAGGCTACATGCACTTGTCCTAGTGCTGCATACAGCCACCCATAGGCATGAATGGGCAAAGGTGGCTGTACACTGCTATATGCCAAAATTATTATTATTATTATATAGGATTTATATAGCGCCAACAGTTTGCGCATTGCTTTACAACATAGGGGCAGACAGTACAGTTACAATACAATTCAATACAGGAGGGATCAGAGGGCCCTGATCATTGGCCCTTACAATCTAGAAGGGAGGGTCAAGTGAAACAAAAGGTAATAACTGTGGGGGATGAGCTGATGGAGAAATTAGACATACGGTTGTTTGTTAGGTGTGGGTAGGATAGGCTTCTCTGAAGAGGAGGGTTTTCAGGGATCATCAAAAAGCTAAAAGAGTAGAAGATAATCGGACAGATTGGGGTAATAAGTTCCATAGGATTGGCGAGGCTCTGGAAAAGTCCTGGAGGCGAGCATGGGGAGGAGGTGATGAGGGAGCTAGAGAGCAGGAGGTCTTGGGAGGAACAAAGAGAACGAATTAGGTTTGTATTTTGAGACTAGGCTAGTGATGTAGCTGGGGCTATATTGTGGACGGCTTTGTAAGTAGTTGTCGATATTTTGAATTTTATTTGTTGGGTGAGCGGAAGCCAGTGGAGAGATTGACAGAGGAGTAGCGAACACAGAGCGATTGGTAAGGTGGATGAGTCTGGCAGCAGCATTCATGATGGATGTAAGGGGGGATAGACTATGTAGGGGTAAGCCAATGAGAAGGGAGTTGCAGTAGTCGAGGCAAGAGATGACCAGGGAGTGATTTAAGAGCTTTGTTGTGTCATTGGTTAGAAAGGGGCATATTTCAGAGACGTTCAAGAGGTTGAGACGGCAATATTTTGACAGTGATTGGATGTGGGGTTTAAAGGAGAGTTTAGAGTCCAGTATTACACCTAGGACCGTGGCATGCAGGGATTGGCTGATAGTTGTGCCATCGATTTTGACAGAGAGATCAGGGGAAGAGGCACCTGGGGGGTGGAAGAAGTATAAGTTTGGTTTTGGATAGATTGAGTTTGAGGAAGTGGTGTGACATCCAGACTGATATGTCCGTTAGTAAATTAGTGATACGTGAGGAGACGGAGGGAGTGCGCTGAGGAGTAGAGAAATAGATTATGGTGTCGGCTGCATAGAGGTGGTATTGGAAGCCATGGGAGGCTATTGGCTGACCCAGGGGGGAGGTGTAGATTGAAAATAGGAGAGGTCCAAAAACAGAACTTTGGGGGACCCCAACAGAGAAAGGAAGACGAGAGGAGAAAGTTAAATTCTAAGTAACGCTAAAGGTACGGTTGGATAAGTAGGAAGATAAGCAGCGAAGAGTACAGTCTCGGAGACCAATGGCGTGGAGTTTTTTGTGGAGGAGGGGGTGGTCAGCCTTATCAAAGGCAGCAGAAAGGTCCAGGAGTAGGAGCATAGAATAGTGTCCATTGGTTTTGTCCGTTAGTAGATTGTTTGTTAGTTTTAAGAGAGCAGTTTCTGTGGAGTGTTGGGGACAAAATCCAGACTGAAGGGGATCAAGAATGCTATTCTCAGAAAGGTGGTCGCTCAGTCAGTTGTAGACCAGACGTTCAAGGAGTTTGGATAAAAAGGGGAGCAAGGAAATGGGGCATAGGTTGTTAAGATTGGTTGAGTCCAGTGAGGGCTTTTTAAGTATGGGGCTTACTATTGCATGTTTTAGAGAGTTTGGGAAGATGCTAGAAAAAAGGGGAGAGATTGAAGATGTGGGTTAGACAGTTTAGATTAGCGCCAGAGGGTGAACGTAGCATTTGCGAGGGAACAGGATCCAGAAGTAGTTTAGCAACCTTGTCTATAGTGGTGGGGTTGAAAGAGGGAAGTAATGATTGTACCTGTTGGCATTAAGTGTAAAGCGTGGAGGGTATCTGGACAGCAGAGATCTCCTCGTGAAATGAATTAATCTTGTGTTTGAAGTGATTGGCGATCTCCAGGGCAGTGAGTGAGTTAGTGTGTGGAGAAAGTGGGGGACGAAGTAGAGAGTTGAAGGTAGAGAAGACTTGACGGGGACGAGATGATAAGTTGTAAGTGAGAGTGATAAAAAAGGTCTACTTGGCAGTAAGGAGGCTGGAATTGTATTTTTAGAGGGCAGATTTATATTGGTTGAAATCTTTCTGAGACTTATGCCCTGTACACACGAGCGGAATTCCCGTTGGAAAAAAATTGGATGTTTTTTTCTGACGGAATTCTGCTCAAGCCTGCCTTGCATACACACGGTCACACAAAAGTTCGGTGAACTTTTGACTGCCAAGAACGCGGTGACGTAAAAGACTATGACAAGCCGAGAAAATGAAGTTCTATGCTTCCGAGCATGCGTTGATTTGTTTTCGAGCATGCGTCGGAGTTTAGCACGTCGGAATTTGTACACGCGATAGGAAATTCCGATCGGAATTTTTTCCAATGGAAAAAATAGAGAATCTGCTCTCTATCTAAGTCCGTCGGAAATACACACGGTCGGAATTTCAGATGAAAAGCTCCCATCGGACTTTTTCTGTCGGAAATTCCGGCCGTGTGTACGCGGCATAAGTCTTGCGCCACAGGCGCTCATGAGCATGGTTTTGTTTTTTCAGACTTCTAGTGTCATCTGTTTGCCAAGGTTGTAGGGTCGGGCCTGATTCTGTGTCTAGTGAGGGAAGGCAGTGTGTCCAGTGAGGCTAGAAGTGAAGTGTTGTAGACAGAAGTGGCTAGGTCAGTGCAGGATAGGGGTGAGATTTTGTCATAGAGGTGGTCAGTAGCAGAGTAGAGAAGAGAAGGGTTAAGATGGCGTAGGTTTCTACGGGTAACTATTAAGCGGTTGGAGGAAGAGGTGGTGGAGGAGAGGGAAAGAGTGAAACTAATAAGGTAGTGATCAGAGAGAGAGAATGGATAGTTGGAGAGGTTGCACGAAGTGCATAGGTTGGAAAAAACATGCCTTCAGAGTCAGTAGAAGCCTGTATCCATTGCTTCAGGGATCTGGGGGTCTCCTTTGTTAAAGGGGGCTTCCAGATTCGGATAAGCCCCCCGCTCGCATACCCCCACAACCACCGGGCAAGGGTTGTGGGGATAAGGCCCTTGTCCCTATCAACATGGGGACATCCGCCCCATGTTTTTTATTGCACCGCTATTGTCTTCTATGAACCTTCAAACCCATTAAAACAGCATCCCAGTCTTAGTCCATAGGGTTCAATATAAAAAGAGAAGTACAGGGGGTCCCCGACTTACGAATGCCCGACTTACGAACCCCTCCTACTTACGAACCGGGCGCTGCGGGGACCCACTGCCGGTCTTTGCGGTCCATCTGCTGTTCTGCGCATGCGCGGCCAGACGGAGCCTCTGGAAATGTCCGTAATTGGCCCCGCATGTGCAGAACGGCATTCAACGGAACATCAGAACACATCGGAAATGTCCGTAATTGTCGTTCTGCGCATGCGCGGCCGGTTTACGAACATTTCCGATTTACAAACGGGAGGAAAGTCCCTAATGGGTTCGTAACCCGGGGACCCCCTGTATGGTTTTTCTTTTGGCTACTCATGCTGCAGCTGTCCCCCGCCGTCTCTGCACCGATGGCTCGGTTCTCACTCCTCCCCGAGCAGAGTGATGCTGACTATCAGTCAGCACCTTTCCTGCTCTGCTCCTCCACGCTCATTGGAGCGCTGAGCTGTGGAGGGGCGGGAAGCGTCTGTCTCAGCGGCTCGCTGAGACTGCCATCAATCAAGGCAGCTGGCGGATCCAAACTTGGGAAGTCGGGATGACGGGCTGCCTCGACTGGTGGCAGTGACGTCAGCGGAGTGCGGATTTCAGACCCCTCTCCATTGAAAACAGGTCACAGGAGTGCAAGACAAATTGCACTCCTATGACCCAGAGGAGAAGCCCAGTCTAAAAAGCTCAGGCTGGACTTTTCCTTTTAAGTTGGATATAGTAAATCCCTGACCCCACAAAGTTATTTTGAGGGTTCCTCCGTGATAACAGGGTTGAGAAAAGCTGCTGTAGACATTCTCCCGAAATTCTACAACACTCTCCGTCAATCTAATAAGGTGTTCCATAGTAACAGAAATGAATGTCTCTTGTAGCTGTTATATGTATTCCTTGTGCAAACATGTTAAAAAGTAAAGTAATATCGTTTGGGGAGATCTTATGTGGCAATTGTCTTAAAACAATCCTACCTGGTAACTGTCTCTTGGATTGTAAATTACTGAGATCAGGGCCCTCGTAATGATTTTGTATTGAATTGTATTGTAAGTGTTCCATCCCTTTTATTTTGTAAAGTACTGTGCAAACCATTGGCAATATATAAATCCTGTATAATAATAATAATGAAAATAATAGACTGAGTTTCCTTAAAGACACTAGGTCTTGGCAAAATGAACTATGTCAGACCTCTATGCCTGTGTCACTTTCATTCCATTCTTTACTTTGTAACTCTTCTCTTCTAAATAAATTAAACTAAGACCCCATTCACACAAGGGCGACTCGTCAGGCGACTCAGCCGCCTGACAAGTTGCGTCCCGTTCTGTACAATGGAACCGTTCTAATAGGAGCGACTCAAGTCGCTCCGACTTAGAAAAAGGTTCCTGTACTACTTCGGGGCGACTTCAGGGCGACTTCCATTGACTTCAATACAGAATTCATTTTGCAAGTCACCTTTGAAGTCGTGTGAAGATCGCTTGGCAGAGTCGCGGGACAAGTCGTGCCGCCCCTGTGTGAGCCGGGTCTCAAATAACATAAAAATAACTAAATAACAAAAATAAATAAAATAAACCACTGTGAGCAGAGGTGGGTCCCTTTCCTATTGGTGCTATCCAGCAAATACAGCAGGGGGGGGGGAGGGGTTTGACAACACACCTATCTGGCTGTAGCATGCTAATTGGCTGCTTTGATATACTGCATTTTTTGCATCATAATTTTTCTTTACCATACTTTATTAAATAGGCCTGTCTGGGATATATTACTAGAGCTAATTATGCAAAATGCAGCATTTTAATGAGTTCCTTTCTTGTGCTGCTTAGTACTAGAGGTCTGGAGAGTAAAGTAGAACCAAATTTTTCCATCTAGCAGAATTTGTTTCTGAACTTGTCTCAAGGCTGATTGATTCTGAGTAAAGACAAGCCACACATATAATTAGATTGTAAGCTCTAGTGAGCAGGCCCCTCTCACCTTCTGTTTTACTGACATGCTCTGCGCCGCAAATATGTCATTTACATTTTTAAAGCATTTGAGGGATTCACATTCATTCGCTTGTCTGATGATTGCAGGATAGAATGGTTTAAAAAACAAGAGGAAATCGAAAGACAAGAAAAAATGCTATTAAAATGGAAGCCAATTTTCTAACTGGAGTGGACAGCAAACCCCATTTCTACAAGGGGATTATAAAGTGAATAAATACATTTTTCCAATAGTTTTCTGTCCGGTCTTGTGATGTCATCGCTCCTTTTTCCTTTTTCATCCTCTGCGATAGGCAGGCCATGAAAGCTGCACAGAGAGGTGCCATGTAATGTTCCCATATGACTTGAGGGTGGCCTGAAGGTGTGCTCTCGGTGGGTGGGTCCTTGACTTGGCTGTCACTCAATCTGGAGGAGCAGCAACATCTAGTGGTGAAAAAGACTTCCTGCAGGGGACAGCACTGGAGATAAAGTAAGTATTGCAACAAGAACTGCTTTTTTTTTTTTTTTTTTTACCTTTTATTGGAGACCATTTTTATTTTTATTTTTTTATGTTGGGCTTTAAAGCTTAACTCCAAGCAAACAGCTGAATGTACTGTAGGATAGCATCCGAGGGAACTGTTTAACCTTTCAAAAGATTTGTATGTATTCTTAACTCAAAGGCCATTCGATTGTTCTCAGCCTCCTGCAAAACTCTAAATTCCCTTTTTTGTTTTGTTACTACTGTGATTTCCTGTTGGAGAGTGGCAATAATTGTTCTTCATGATCATGTAGGAACATAGCCACCCTCTCCTGCTCCCTCCCGAGATGGACTGTAGGGTTTGTAGTGTGCATAGAGAGCAGTACACATGACCACAACTAACGTGCATTGCTTGTTTCAAGGTAACCGGTGATAGAAGGGGGGGGAAGGGGGTGGAGAGGCACGTGAGCTCATGGAGGACGTTACGAGGAGGAAAACACAGAAATGAACATTTTAATGAAAAATAGGTTACATGTCCATTAGGCAGTCGAAGTTCATAGATTATTTTGGAGAATAATTTTTGGATATAGATTAGTGTCACCTTAGGCAATAAAGCCTGATCAACTTGTGGGCGGGGCCACTTGTCCTGCATGTGGGAGTACCTTTTGCCTTGTAAGCACTCATCAATACCTGGGACCAGCCTTGGACTGCGGTCATGTGAGCATCAAACATTAAGGCAGTTCCCCAACTAATGCCTTGTACACACGAGCGGAAACTCCGACAGCAAAAGTCCGATGTGAGCTTTTCATCGGAATTTCCGACCGTGTGTAGGCTTCATCAGACTTCTGCTGTCAGAATTTCCGCCAGCAAAAGTTTGATAGCAGGTTCTCAATTTTTCCGACGGAAAAAATTCCTATTTGAAATTCCGATCGTCTGTATGCAGTTCCGACGGGAAAAAAAACACGCATGCTCGGAAACAATTTGACGCATGCTCGGAAGCATTGAACTTATTTTTATCGCCTCGTCGTAGTGTTGTACGTCACTGCGTTCTTAAAGCTCAAAAGTTCAGAGAACTTTTGTGTGACCGTGTATATGCAAGCCAAGCTTGAGCGGAATTCCGTCAGAAAAACCATCCAACTTTTTTCCGATGGAAATTACGCTCGTGTGTACAGGGTATTAGAGATAAGCTGTGTCACTGTGTGCAGTAAGAAAAGTTCCTCTGAAAAGTGCCATCCCATGTCACTACACACTGTAACTTTGAGGTAGGTGCACTTCCAGTAACAGAATGGGGTCCCACCGTGCACACAGAGTGGACCTCATGCGTGCTCATATTAACTCCTTCACTTCCCGTACCTCATGACCAAGCCATGGATCTCTGTAACGTGGGTTCAGTTCTGGTTGCTACTGGAAACTGACCACTGAGGGGGAGTCAGATCACGAAACCCCTCACTACTGGAGGACCTGTCACCTTTACCAGGTACCACGCTTCACAACTGGTTGTGTTCTGACTTGTATTAGAGCTTGGTTTCCCATAAAAACGACACTGCTTCTTTAGCTTGACTTGCCAAGTAGACCTTCTGCCTTCCAAACCCTGGTTCTTCTGATACCCCGGAACCAGCATGCACCACTTGAATAACTTCAGACCAGGCTTAGGACAGTTGATACAACTTTATTTAAAAGGCTTTTAGCAGTACAGTCCTAATGAACTGTTGCATAAGAAGAATCCTATCTATTCCTAGCCTGCTGCCCAGGCATACCACTACAAGGTAGTAGTCCAAAGCTGGCATTTTTCCAAGACTTGGTTGGTCTCTGGATCCATGGTGGTGCCTCAGACAGACTGCAGTCCTCCTCTGCACGAATCACAGCATGTTCTGCCCAATAAGTTGTCATTTTTCCCCTGTATTTGTTACCAGTATGTAGGCTGGATCCAAAAAGCCTTGGATCAGCAGCACACACATTAGCTCTTTCCCCTCCAGCCGGGGCCAGCCACTAACTAAAACCAAACTCCTGTAGACAACCTGCCTACAAACTCCACATCCCCTCAACCTGTGATTGGACAGCTCATCAGACTGCTCATTCGCAGCAGCAGTCTGAAGAGCTAATCCCTCTGCTCAATTCTCTATTCACCTGTCAACATTTTGCTTGCCAGGACATGTAGGTGCAACACACCTGATTGGTCCCCCATTGCTCTTCCCTCTTCCAGTCTGAGCGTCGCTGTATAGAACATTACCAAGAAGCTGATACCATGTCAAATGTCTTGCGTTGCTGTCCAAGAATGGTGACTTCCATCTGAGACAACTATTTTGCTTCACAATTTCCTTGTATAATGATGCTCTATGTTATTTAGCGGAGGGCCACTGTTTAGAATCTTGTACTTTGATGTCACGTGTAATTCTTCTGGGATGCACATCCTATATTATTGATCGATGAACAAAATATAGATTGTTGCTGTGATATCATATTGATTGACCTGCAGTTAATTTGAGACTCTAATGTAAGAACAGAGGGATTACCAGTACTGGGAATCTTTACTAGCTGCCTGTGAAGCACCAGCTGTGCCACTTCTAATATTATTCAATGCTCAGCAAACATTTTTTTTCTTGTCTGGAAAAAAGCCTAGGCTTATGACATCATGCACAGCTCTCTCTCTCACTCTCGTGAGAGTTTGCCAGGAAGGGAGGGGGGATAAGTCATAAGAGGGCCAATGAGAGCTGCAGAGCTGGAGGTCTGCCTCTGTGTGTCTGTGTAAATCCAGGAAGTGAACAGGCAGCAGCTTCAGCTGCCCACAGTTAAAATGGATGCAGCCAGACTCAGTGGAGGGAGATTTCTGCAGCATATTTGGCAAGTACTTAATCACAGTATATATAAAATAGTATGGAGAGTGGTTGGAGGGAAGCTTCAGAATGGCAAAGATTCTTACAAATTATGTGAGCAGACTGCAGTTCCTGTTTAAAAAGGAAACATTATTTTTAGTGTAGCTACCTTACCCCCGCTGATTTAGTTACTTTGGGTCTGCAGCAATTACCTCCCACGAGTGGATCCTTCAGCTCCATTGTCTAGGTACACCAATATCTTCCAGGAATAAGGCCAATGTCCACACATGAGTAAAACCTAATCAGCAAGGCTTTATTCTTTTTCCACTTTGAGTTAACTTGAAGAAAGCAAGAGCAGAAAAGTTGAAGGACGTAAGGGAAGGTTCAGGCACGCAACACTTAAATCCAGTATCTACACTCGTCGCCACTCAAGCCTGAGTGGGTATTGCTCATCTGGATAGTCCCTATAAGAGTGATCCTAGCAGCCGGGATGGAGTACGGATGTCAGAGATGATGAATCTCCCTCTAGGCAGGTCTCCAGGCCTCTCCCCGAGACAGCAGTACCGTCGCTTAACTCCGCCGGGACTGTTCTTCCCCTGGAACTCCTTTCCTAAAGATGGGCCCCCTACAAACGGACAGCCTGGGATCCTTCTCTGATGCGTAGGCCCTAGTCAGCAGAGCTGGGCCTACAATGCAGCAACAGGGCCTCGGGCTGAAGGTGCCCAAGGCCTAAGCGCGCCTTGTGCCATGCGGGCCACGAGGCACACTCACTGGACCAGAGGTCCCCCTGAACGCCTTGGGATCCCCCTGGAATCGCCCCCGCCAAATGGCGTCTGGCCCTTTTGTACCCTCTCCCAGTATGCACAGCGGGCAGACCACGCCCACTACGCGGCTGCCGAGAGAGGACACCCAAGGTGCTGTGATACCCCCGTAGTCCAGCCCGTGCCAGTGGTGACAGCGCCACCTGCAGGCAAAGGAGAACAAAACTGCTGAGAAGTATCACACCCAGAGCAGAAAAACAATTGAAACATAATTAGTCTGAGCCCAACTACTGGCTTAGACTGCCCTTAAATTTCCACATAGCGTCCCCAAATATTGGGTGGGGGGGTGCTACATTAGTATTATAGCTGTAAAGGTTTGAACATTTACAGCTATAAAATTAGAACCTTTACAGCAATAATACAAAAAATAATGTTTTCGTCTTAATTTGACCCTTCAATCTGTTTTCAGGGTAACACTGAGAATAATGTCAATAAACCCAAAAGAGATCTTTGCTTTAAAAAGGAAGTAAACCCTCTAAAACATTTCCTGAAAAACAAACCCCTGCAAGAGAAAGGCATAATGAGCTAGTATGCTATGCATAGCATACTAGCTCATTATGTGGCACTTACCTGAAATCAAAGCCCCCGAAGTGTTCCTTGTTCCCCGCCGCCGCCGCCATGTCCCCTCTGAGCTTCCTCCTGGTATCGCCGCTCCGGCGCTGTGATTGGCCGGAGCAACAATGATGTCACACGCATGCGCGCGGGGCCGGCATGATCCCATTCATGAAGACGGCCTGCTAGTGCGCCTGCGCAGTAGACATCGGCCATTGAAGCAAAGTGAGGCACAGTGAGGCATGCAGATGGACACCCTAGGCTTATACTCGAGTCAATACGTTTTCCCAGTATTTTGTGGTAAAATTAGGTGCCTCGTCTTATATTCGGGTCGGCTTATACTCGAGTATATACGGTATATTACAGTTTTGGTTTTGGTTTTAATACCACTTTAAATAACATGCAGCTGCATTCATTAGCATTAATTTAAAAAAGCAGACACTCCTAACAGCGGTATTTTTTCTGCTGTGTGCATGAGGCCTTACTGTTAAGTAGATGCTAGAGAGTGAATTCACTTATATCTCTTTGGGGGACTCTATTGATGACCTCTCCCACCATCCCTGATGGATTATGTATTATTTTCTAACATGGAGAATCATGTAACAGAAGGAGCTGAGCACACAAAGATTGGTGGAAACACCCAAAATTCACAGGAACAGAGTTGGGGATCATGGCAGGGAGGTCTCACTGTTGAAGACAAATATAAAGCCAGCCCACCAAGCCCCACCAATAACTGAAATATCACTTTAGATAAATTCTCTTTGTAAGGGGAAATTTTATTCATAGTAAATGAAATGGCTTATTTAAAGTGACCCTGACTCTATACAACATTAAGCAAAGCAAGCCATACCTGTAAGAGAAGACAAAAAATAGCTTTCACTTTGCCTGAATTTGCCTTTTAGGAGGGAGCTGTGCATGTTTCCATATGAGACTGTGTAGCAGGTGTGTGTCAATTCCCTCCACTTAGGTCTCAGATTATACTTGGCCCTCTGCTCTATGCTGTGCAGTGTGTGACATCAGATCCCTGCCTTCTGGAGCTGAGAAATGCTGTGTAAATTCTGGACTTTAACAGATTTTAGGAAGGGAGGGCTGCATGTAAATGGGGGGGGGGGGGGCCCGGGGCAGCAAGGTGGAAGGGTAGTCATCAGACCCTCCATGCTTCCCCTTTAACTCGTTGGGCACCAAGTACTGGGTTACATGGAAGCCCTACCTGCAAGGGTTGTTCTGGGCTACACTAGACACCTTGTACAGGGTCACTTTACTACATGCACATGGGTACCTTTTTGTTTTCGTCATCTTCATCAATTCCCTGGTACGCCTGTGGGGCTGCTGTGAGGGATTACTCGACCTTAAGAAGAGCCTCCACCATAAACACTATGTACATTGGCACTGCAAATGTTCTCTAGTTAACTCTCGGTTCCCTTGACAATGTACACCTTCACTATAACTTGCATTTTGTAGGGGCATGTTGAGCCATTCTACCTGTCCATCGTTTTCCACTACAATTCCTCAGTAGCGGAGTAGGCCCCGCTGTGCACTCTGCACAGGCTCCACACACAAACTTTACTTGGCAACCGCTCATGTCTACATGAATGCCTTCATACCCCAATGTTTTAAGACCCACATGTGAAGCTATGTGTGCCAGTTACTTGCAATATACCGCTTTAGTAACTTCAAACCAGGCAAGGACAATGTTTCAATACTTTACTTAGGAAAGTGCAAATTAGACATCTCACAGTTCAACAGATAAAAGCATTATTAAGGGTGGAGTGTCTCAGCCAATGGGCAGGGATTTTCTTTGGTCCCTTGGCCTGTTGGGAGAGCTTATTTATTCGGGTAGAGTCAGGTGATCGGGGTTCTGTGTCACCTGGACGGCTGTCTGGGTGGACGTGTGTTGTACTGCCCCGGGCTGCTAGGCTGGAAGCCTGAGGCCTATCCCGGGGACATCTGGCTGCTAGGCTGTCTGAGGATTATCCAGAAGCAGGAGAGCAGCGTAGGGTTGGGACTTCTGGCTTGCAGTCCAACCAGAAGTAGGCCGGACGGTGAACAAGCTGTGGTCGGAGGTAGAAGGGGAAGCCGTCGCCACCATCCACCTTGTTACCGCAGACCACTTTGAAGAATCTGAAGTCAGTACCTGAGCAGTCTTCTCACCAGCTAGGGACGGTGAAGAAGTGGGAAAGCTTCAGTGAGCGCCAAGCCAGGGACACAGCGGGACAGCAGAGGTGAGACGTGCGGAGCATCAGTGGGTGCCAAGCCAGAGACCTAGTGAGTCAGCAAGGGTATCTGTGAGTGCCAAGTCAGGGACCCAGCAGCTAAGCGGGGTGATACTTGAGGAAGATACTGAGTGCTAGCAGTAGACGAGCTCAGGGGATCCAGTGGCGAATGGATCCGAAGTCTAGTGAAAGATTGGGAGTTCATTGAGCGAAGATCCACAGTGAGTGATTGTGTTCCCAATAGTTGAATGTACTACTGTTAGTAACTACTACAAGACTGTTGCCATAATAGAAAGCTGTCCTACCTATACAGAAGTGGTGTCCGGCTGAAGGCCTTCACCTGTATAGCTGTCTTCCTATAGAAGTCTCGGAGTCTGCTAATTATCATTACATCTACTTAAGGGTTTCCTGGCCCTGACCCTCTCTCTCACAGTTCTGTTCAAGAGACAATAAATCTCTTTGCATTCAAAAAGTGTCTTGCGCCCACCATTTCATCTTGCATTACACCCACCATGCCTTGTAACCCACTCTACACAGAAGGATGTCAGCTGTCCCTGTCTCTGGAGGTCACCACTAGGCCTTTGGAGGTCTCAGACCTTGCTACAGACTGAACCCCCTGGGCTGGTTTATTTCTCATGGAACAAAGTGGGCCAGATCGAGGCACAAACTCTCCAAAAAGGCCAAGAATACAGACATTACCCCTTACCCTCCCATCCGGGACAATGTCCACAAGCAGATAAACAGGTACAGCTCATGTAGGAGGATTTGTTTCATCTCTGAGTATCACTTAAGGCCAGCTACTTCAATGGGTAAGGGTTTACAACCACTGTAAACAAGGATATTTACTGGATATGTCCAGTTCACAAATTAAAGCGGAGCTCCATCCTAAAGTGGAACTTCTGCTCATCGGATTCCTTTCCTCCCCCCCTCCGGTGCCACAATTGGCACCTTTCAGGGGGGAGGGGGGTGCAGATACCTGTCTAAGACAGGTATTTGCACCCACTTCCGTGCATACAGTCTGCGGGTAGTACGTCACTTCCCGGTCGTCCGTCCCCCCGTTGTCTTCTGGGAAACACACGGCTCCCAGAACACAACGATGACCAGTGAAAGACGTGCATCGCTGCTCACGTATGTGCAGTAGGGAACCGGGAAGTGAAGCCGCAACGCTTCACTTCCTGATTCCCTCACCCATGATGGCGGTGGGGCAGCCGAGAGACGAGCAATTGCTCGTCTTCTTCTGCCAACGTCGCTGGACTCCAGAACAGGTAAGTGTCCTAATATTAAAAGTCAGCAGCTGCAGTATTTGTTGCTGCTGGCTTTTAATATTTTTTTTTACGGCGGAGCTCCGCTTTAATTCATTCATCTCTGCAGCTATCTCTACCGTGGAACACTGCATTCAGCTCCTTTGGTGCCAGCTGGACATCAGTGACCGCAATGAGAACAGGGAGTTTGATTACACCTAATGGGCAGATTATGGCAGAATAATATGACAATCTGAAAACCTCCATGTTTGTTTGGGGTTTGTTTTAGTTTAAAAACTGTTCAATGAGAAAAAAAAAATACCATCCTGACCTCTGACCCCTGTTCTATTGTTCACTCTTATGAATCTGTTAGCACTCATCCTCCTGTTCCATTATTCAAATGTGTGTATAGATGAACGCTCCTCTCTCTGTCTTTTTTTTTTGTTTATTTTTTTCTAATGACATTTACAGCTAAACCGTTTTAAGGGCTTTTTCAGATTATGCACACCTTCTGCTCCTGCATCATCTATCTATATGCAAATGGAGGCAAATGAGAAAAGCTAAACAGGCACAAATTGTAATCAGCCGGACAACAAACGCTTCTGCATTCCATGATTACAGTTTATGTTCCGAGTGCTGCAAACATTTTTCGATTGAATGAAGAAGCATTCAGCATAGGTTTGTTTAAGGGCATATCCACACATACTTTTATTATAGTGTTTGGGCTACATTCAGCATTTGTAAAGGATTTCTAATGAATAATCTTTATTGAATCGTGATGATCTTGAAAATAATCGCAGCCATTCAGCCATTTTTGTTTCCTACAGGGCTTTCTAAAGCTTGCAGCTTACTGCACATCGAAATAGAGTTGTAAAGACTAGGTTAGGAAACAAAAGAAAGTTTAATGCCCCGTACACATGACCCGGTTTTCCAACGGTAAAACTGCGAGGAGAGCTTTTGGCCGGGAATGTGCTCCCTCACAGTTTTTCCGACAAGAAATGCCCCGTACACACGACCGGGTTTTCCGACGGGAAAGCTGGGAGGAGAGCTTTTGGCCGGGAATCCCTGCCGTGTTTATGCTCCCTCCCACTTTTTCCGACAGGAAAACTGCCAAACCCGCTGGACAAAAAAAAGAGCACCAGCTCTCTTTTTTTCCCGCTGGGATTCCCGACGGACTTTTATCCGTCAGAAAACCCGGCCGCGTGTCGCAAAAACCGGCCATTTTTGGCAGTTTTCCTGTGGGGAAAAACTCAGATGGAGCATAAAACACGGTCGGGATTCCTGAGGAAAAGCTCTCATCTGAGTTTTCCCGATGGGAAAACCGAGCGTCTGTACAGGGGAAAAGTAGAGAGCAGGCTCTCGGTTTTCCCCTCTGGATTTCCAACGGATCTTTTCCTGTTGGGAATCCCGGTCGTGTGTACTAGGCATTAAGCAGGGGTGTACTTAGGGCATTTGGTACCTGGGGCAGATCCTATTTCTGGCACACCCCTCCAACAAAATTGCAGCGCGACAGGCGTGTCATTAAAAAAAGGAGCAGGAGCTTCTTTTTAGCAACAGTGTGTGATTTGCTGCGACTGCAGCTCAATTTAAGAAGGTTTGAGTATTATAGTGGCAGGTTAGGGCAGTATAGGGTATTATGGTGGCAGGTCAGGGCAGTATAGGGTATTATGGTGTTAGGCTAGGGCTGTATAAGGTATTATGGTGGCATGTCAGGGCAGTATAGGGTATTATAGTCACATAGTTGGTCAGGTTGAAAAAAGACACAAGTCCATCCAGTTCAACCATAAAAAAATAAAATAATAATATCATACAATCCCATATACCTAATTCTATACCCACAGTTGATCCAGAGGAAGGCGAAAAACCCCAGCAGAGCACGATCCAATTTGCTACAGCAGGGGAAAAAATTCCTTCCTGATCCCCCGAGAGGGAATCGGATATTCCCCGGATCAACTTTACCTATAAATGTTAGTACACAGTTATATTATGTACATTTAAGAAAGAATCCAGGCCTTTCGTAAAGAAATCTACTGAGCTGGCCAGAACCACCTCTGCAGGGAGTCTATTCCACATTTTCACAGCTCTTACTGTGAAGAAACCTTTCCGTATTTGGAGGTGAAATCTCTTTTCCTCTAGACGTAAAGAGTGCCCCCTTGTCCTTTGTGTTGACCAAAATGTGAATAACTCAACACCAAGTTCACTATATGGACCCCTTATATATTTGTACATGTTGATCATATCCCCCCTTAATCTCCTCTTCTCAAGAGTGAATAAATTCAGTTCCTCTAATCTTTCCTCATAGCTGAGCTCCTCCATGCCTCTTATCAGTTTGGTTACCCTTCTCTGCACTTTCTCCAGTTCCCCAATATCCTTTTTGAGAACTGGGGCCCAAAACTGAACTGCATATTCCAGATGAGGTCTTACTAATGATTTGTACAGGGGGGGCAAAATTATATCTCTCTCTCTGGAGTCCATACCTCTCTTAATACAAGAAAGGACTTTGCTCGCTTTGGAAACCGCAGCTTGGCATTGCATGCCATTATTGAGCTTATGATCTACCTAAACCCCCAGATCCTTCTCCACTACGGATCCCCCCAGTTGTACTCCCCCTAGTATGTGTGATGCATGAGTATTCTTAGCCCCCAAGTGCATAACTTTACATTTATCAACATTAAACCTCATCTGCCACATAGTCGCCCAATTAGACAGAGCATTGAGGTCGGCTTGTAAATTGGCGACATCCTGTAGGGACGTTATTCCACTGCATAGCTTAGTGTCATCTGCAAAGACAGAAATGTTACTTTTGATCTCAGACCCAATATCATTTATGAACATATTAAAAAGTAAGGGTCCCAGCACTGAACCTTGGGGTACACCACTGATAACCTTGGACCATTCAGAGTAAGAATCATTAACCACGACTCTCTGAATTCTGTCTTTTAGCCAGTTTTCTATCCATTTACAAACTGATATTTCCAATCCTGTAGACTTTACCTTACACATGAGCCATGTGTGGGGAACTGTATCGAACGATTTTGCAAAATCCAAGTATACCACGTCCACCGCCACCCCTCTGTCCAAGGTTTTACTTACCTCTTCATAATAAGAAATTAGGTTTGTCTGACAACTTCTGTCTTTCATGAATCCATGCTGTCTGTTGCTTAAAAAATTTTTTTCCAGCAAGAACTCATCTATGTGGTCTTTTATTAATCTCTCCAGTATCTTCCCAACTATAGATGTTAAACTAACAGGTCTATAGTTGCTTGGTAAAGACTTTGTTCCCTTTTTAAATATAGGCACCACATTGGCCCTGCGCCAATCCAGTGGTACTATTCCGTCATTAATGAGTCTCTAAAAATTAGATACAATGGCTTTGAAATTACAGAGCTCAGTTCTTTTAGGATCCGTGGGTGCATGCCATCTGGTCCAGGTGCTTTATCCACCTTTATTCTGTCTAAATATTTCTGGACCATATCACTTTTGAGCCATTGTGGATTTGGGGCTGTGTCACTACCACCCCCATTTTGGACATGAGCTCCCCCATGCTCCTTTGTATACACAGAACTGAAGAAAGTATTTAATAAATTAGCCTTCTCTTTGTCCCCGGTCACCCACTATAGATTATTTTGTAAAGGGCCTACATGCTCAGACTTGACCTTTTTACTATTAATATATTTGAAGAATTTTTGGGGTTTGTCCTACTATCTTTTGCAATCTGTCGTTCGTTTTGAAATTTTGCATCCTTGATTTCCTTTTTACATATCCTGTTATATTCTTTGTAACATTTAAATGACACTAGTGTTCCCTCATTTTTATATTTTTTTAAAAGCTCTTTTCTTGAAGAGGTGGATAAAGCACCTGGACCAGATGGCATACACTCACGGATCCTAAAAGAATTGAGCTCTGTAATTTCAAAGCCATTGTATCTAATTTTTAGAGACTCATTAATGACAGGAATAGTACCACTGGATTGGCGCAGGGTGGCAGGCTATAGTGGCAGGCTAGGGCTGTATAGGGTATAATAGGGGCAGGTTAGGGTATTATGGTGACAGGTTAGGGCACTATAGGGTATTATGGTGGCAGGTTAGGGCTGTATAGGGTATTATAGGGGCAGGCTAGGGCTGTATAGGGTATTATAGGGGCAGGTTAGGGAAGTATAGGGTATTATAGGGGCAGTTTAGGGCAGTATACAGTGACAATATGCTCACTTACAACATAGCTACAGATGCAGACACTCGTGGCTCCTGTGTGCTCTCCTCTTTCTCCTCCCGGATCAGCCAGTGAACGAGTCTTTGGGAGGAGTGGAGGAGGCAGCCACACCCCTGGCTTCGCCCACCCACTCCAGCTGCCTCGGGACTTGGGAGACATTGAAGATCCTCGAGGGACAGCCTGCCTGATTGGATGACTGGGGAGATGGGCGGCCCCCTGCCGACCCGATGAACTTCTGATGCTTACAAAGCTGGGAAAGTGCTGGGGCGCCCACTCATTATGACGGCCCTGCTGTGATCTCCTGTCACACTACACACCCCTGTACTGACTTCCCTCTAATGTGCGGCACCTGGGGCGGACCGCCCCCCCGTCCCCCCTCTTGGTACGCCACTGCTTTAAAGTGTATTTCTACTTTTGCAGCCAAGTTGGCATAACACATATTTTATGTTTGTTACATATTCCCATTCACATAGCATAACTTAAAAAAGAAAACATAACAATTGCTTGATTTTTTTCTTTAAATTTTCTTTTTTTCTAGCTGGAAAAACACGATAAGCTTTCCATTCTTTGTAATGTTAACGAGAGGGCTGTGAAAAGTAATGTTAACGGTAATTAACCTTGTCTGAACTGTGCTGGTAGATCTCATTATCTATTGTACTCTAGATGTGCACACTATCTATTCTAACCAAGTGTTGAAGATCCCCAGGCTTGGATTCTGCATTGTATGTTAACTAGTTACCGACCGACCGCTGCAGTTGTACTGCAGCAAGTTGCCTCCACTGCTCAAATCGCCATCATTGTACGTCGGGAGCGTATAGGGTGATTTGTGCGCGTGCCCATTTATGAGCGGGAGCGCCAGCCGGTGGGTCCTGCGGACTCGATGTCCACTGGCCACCCGCGATCGCTCCAGAAACAGGCAGAATGGGGATCTCCCAGTGTAAACAAACAGATCCCTGTTCTGTCAGCTAGGGTGACCACGTGTCCCGGATTGCCCGGGACAGTCCTGCATTTTGCAGGTCTGTCCCGGGCAGCTTCATTCCAGAACAATACAGTTTCCCGGAATGAAACTGACACAGCCACCCCCCGGGCCAATCTGATGCCCCCAAAAAAGGCTGCCACACTGACTAACTGACAGTACTTGTCCTGGCCAGGAATGCCTAGAGGAGCACAATCCCCGCCCCCTGCTTGTGATTGGAGAAATCATAAATCCCGCCTCTTGTGTCTAATCACTGTGCTGTGATTCATTACAGCACAAGCTGATTTTTGGGAAGGGAGGGTGTCCCTGAATGGTAGTTTGGAAATGTGGTCACCCTACTGTCAGCGGAGGAGAGAGAGATCGTCTGTTCCTAGTGATTAGGAACAACGATCTCTCTCCTCCTCCATTCAGCCCAGCCCCCATACAGTTAGAAACACCTCCCTAGGGAACACTTAACCCCTTGATCGCCCCCTAGTGTTAACCCCTTCCCTGCCAGTGACATCTATACAGTAATCCGTGGCTATTTTTAGCTCCGATCGCTGTATGGTCAATGGTTCCAAAAAGTGTCAAAAGTGTCCGATCTGTCCGCCGCAATGTCGCAGTCCCGCTACAAATCACTGCCATTACTAGTAAAAAAAATTATAATAATAAAAATGCCATAAATCTATCCCATAGTTTGTAGACGCTATAACTTTTGTGCAAACTAGACAATATACTCTTATTGCTAATTTTTTTTTTTTTTTTACCAAAAATATGTAGAAGAATACATATTGGTCTAAACTGAGGAAGAAATTTGTTTTTTACACGTTTTTTAAATTTTTGGGGGGAAAATTTATTACAGCAAAAAGTAAAAAATATTGTTTTTCTTTTCAAAATTGTCGCTCTTTTGTTTATAGCGCAAAAAAAAAAACCTTAGAGAAGATCAAATATTACCAAAAGAAAGCTCTATTTGCGGGAAAAAAAGGACATAAATTTGGTTTGGGTACAACGTTGCATGACTGCGCAATTGTCAGTTAAAGAAATGCAGTGCCAAATCGAAAAAAATGGCTGGATCATTAATTCCAGTCCTTAAGTGGTTAAATTGTCATTAAACCCACGTCATTAAAAAACGATCAATAAATGGTGTATTACATGCTGTTCATACTCACTCAGTCACTATGGAATTCGTTTTCTGTATTCTGCAAAACAACTGGTTGATCCTGCCGTTCTCTATCTCCCCTTCCTGTCCATGTCCCCACTGCAGTTGGAGATTTTGCAGAGCAGTGTTGGCAGCTGTGCACATGCTCAGTTTTCAGTGTATTTCTACCCTGAGCATTTCCTCCCTGTCACACACGTGGGCGTCTACACGGTAATAAATGACAGTCCACTCCCTCCTCTTCCTCCTCCTTTCCCACCAACCAGCTAAACACAATAGGGGCAGAATATTAAATCTTAACTTAATGGAGGCATCACCTCCCTTCTTATTCTAAGACAAGGGATGGAAGGGTGTGACGCAGCCTCTGACTGGCAGAAATCCGCCCACACCATGTTATTGCCAAAAAATAATAAAGATTTAATTTGAAATAAATATTTGTATGGCAATTCAAAACAGTTTATTAACATTAATTATTTTTACTCTGTATTCCAATTTATTTTGAAGATGTGACCAGTAGCAGAGGACTAGAAGCACCTCCTGCCACAGTTTCCCTACAGACAATTAAAATATTTACAGTGCCATCAGTTTAACAGTCCCTGTCTGTCTGTTTTAGGGGGGAAGCGGATACCCTCTTTTTAGAGGCATCCAGCTCCCACTTCCTTCCGGGGTTCTGCGGTACCGGAAAGAAGTTCACCTCTCCCCCCCCTCCATCACAGGTCCCAGAAGATTGCCCGACCATTCACAGCGCGGCTCGCGCATTATCATCTATATGAGGCAATGTAAGCTTGCCTATAGAAACCGAAGTATAAATCTGCTCCAAAGAAACTGCTTACTAGGCAAGAAATGTTTTAAAAAAAAATGTATCTTTTGGGTATGCTGTGAATAGGAACACATAACATATACATAGTGGGGGCTTTCTCAAATTTGACTGCATAAGTGAAAATACACATCAAAGCTTTACAGAGATTTACGCATATAAGCTGTGCAGAGGTTTACACAGCTCTGCCACAGGACACCATATTTCCTGGCAGAGGAGAAGACCTGAGTTTTCCTTATAGAAAAGTTGGAAGCAAAAATAAATTGAATAAAATGAGCATAGGGCTAGCATGCTATGGGACTCAAGGGAATCTGGAGGTTTTAAGGTTAACAATTGTGCAGTCAAGGAACCTGTTAGGGGATTGGTGTAGAGGTTCATTTGGGAGGGGGTTCATGGGGAGTTTTTGGGAGGAGAGAAAAAAGAAGTTGCAGCCATTCGGTGAGATACGTGGGGGAAGAACGTTCCCGCCCGCCTGCCCTACATCAGAGTGGTTCGTCTTATGTATGTTGTTTCATACTATTACGGTTGGGTCTTTGGAGGCATTTTAAACAAACTGTGTGCTTATCAGATTAGGGACCAATTTAAAGTATGGAGTCCCCAGTGGAATGCCAGTTATGGTGGATTAACTGGTATGTTAAAGTGTGGTATCTGCTAAATGTGGTTCGTCCCCCGAGCCGGTGTGGTGCGGCTAGGGACTGTGTAAGTCATGGGTGCTCAACCTGTGGCTCTTGCGGAACTAGATATGAATGCAGTTGTGTAGTTCTTAAAGTGATTGTAAAGGATTGTTTAAAAATAAAATAAAAATAACAAACATGTTATACTTACCTGCTCTGTGCAAGGGTTTTGCACTGAGCGGCCCTGATCCTCCTTTTCTGGGGTCCCCCGGCAGTGCTCCTGGCTCCTCTTCCGCTTTCCATGGGGGCACTCCTACCCCGACTTCCGTGTCACTGGTTTTTGATTGACAGCAGTGGGAGCCAATGGCTCCTGCTTCTATCAATCTATCCAATGAGGACCCGAGACAGTGGCTGGAGCTGCTGGACTCATTCTCGTTGCTGGAACGATTGGGTTCAGGTAAGAAAAAGGGGGGCTCTGGGGGCAGCTGCACCACAGAAGGTTTTTCACCTTAATGCATAGAATTAAACTTACCTCTTCTCGCTCCATTGTCGGGACTAACATCTTCACTTGGTCTTCTTTGGGGTTCAAGATCTTCAGCCAACTTGATTAGCTGGGCTGGAATCCTGTGCATGCACATGGGAGTTCATTCTTCCCCGCGCCAAGGTGTGCCAAGAATGTACACTGAGCTGCGCATGCATCTCTAGCAGTTGTGTTCCAGGATCATCAAATTACATAAGGACATAAGATGTTGGGGTTATGTTCAGTATTATAATGCCTTTAATGAAATCTTAACTAGTCAGTATGTAGGCTACTTTTGTGCATCTCAAGGCTTAAATATAATTTTTGCCTGGAGTGTATCTTTAACTGTTTGATTACCCTAATTCTAACACCTATCTCCTTCTTCCCTAAAGTAGACCAGGTATATCAAGCAGAGCCATATATTTTGTCAGAAGTGTCTCCCTATAATGGCTCTAAACCCAATTACTAAAATTGGACTAATTGTCAGTAAATTTTTCACGTTCTGTCAATAAAAAATGTTGCAGGAGATTGTCAATCCTGGATGTCACATATGCCCCTGGCAGAGGACCTAACAGTTCTGGTCCACCGTTGTCACTATCAGAAAACCAGTCCAAAGCTATGATGTGTAGCCGACCCAAATACTTGTAGGCAAGAGGTGGCTGAAAAAGGCTGGAGGACGTTGTCAAAACTAAGATGCAAAATAGGATGAAAGTGGATAAAAACTGGTAAAAATGGCAAAACAATGATTTATGACACAGCAAACTAAATGTAATCCATTTGGGATTTACATATACTTTAAATGTAATCTCCCAACCCTTGACCTTCAGCTTATCTATAACGTAACCTTTAACTTGCTCCCTAATGCTAAGTTCACCTTGACAACTGAAATCAATACTCATTAGAATTGAAAGACAACAGTCCTGCACTGAAATAGTGGCACTGATGACTAAGAATCTACAACAGGATATTGATGTTATGGAATAAAAGATGTTTCTGTTGGCTCTCATACCCCATACCAGGCAAGGAATTGGAACTTTTAGGTTACAGCGGAGTTCCGACAAATTTTAATTTTTTTAAAGTCAGCAGCTACAAAAAGTGTAGCTGCTAACTTTTAATAATCTGACACTCACCTGTCCCACAATCCAGCGATGCGGGCGCACAAAGACCCGCTTCTCTCCACCTCCTCTCCACAGCGCCGGCATTCTTACTGTGGGCGCCCGGCTGTGGCTTCACAGCTGGGCACTCCTTGAGCCGCGCTGTGAATGGTCGGGCAATCTTCTGGGACCTGTGATGGAGGGGGGGAGAGGTGAACTTATTTCTGGTACCGCAGAGCCCCGGAAGGAAGTGGGAGCTGGATGCCTCTAAAAAGAGGGTATCCGCTCCCCCCCTAAAAAAAATGACATGCCAAGTGTGGCATGTCAGGGGGTCCCCGTCACTTAAAGTGGAGGTTCCATTTTTGGGTGGAACTCCGCTTTAAGAGTGAATAAAACGAGCTGGCCAGCAAGACACAGCCCACAATACAACTTTCCTAAAAGCAACATTTTTCAAAGCATGGTCAAAATATTTAGTCTCTGAACACCCTAATTAACAACTGAAAGATTTAATGGGGCTATTCCACCATACCACTTGGCACCACACTGAAAAACTGGGTGGGATACTAAGCCCCTTTACAATAGAAGGTACCTGCCTTAAATAGCACTCCCTCCCACCCAATTCAACTATTTGGTCACTATAAAGAGAAATTACCATCTTTTTTTTACCTTCCAGTACTTGCTCACGCACCCCTGATACGAAATTTCACCCCTGCAAGAACACCACATTATAACATGTCTAGATCTTTATATGAGTATTCCAAATGACATGCTAAGTAGTTTTTTTGTATGTCATTCAGTCTTTTCTTCTCTTTGCATCATCTATTATTGGCTGGTGCCCTGTCTGAGACAATAGTACTCAAATTCAATGACTTCTCCCAAATGGAGGCTCTCCAATCCCTACATTAAACAAAGGAGAGACAAAATTCAGAAAGACATGGATGCCCTGGTTGTAACTTCAGAAATCACAGACCCCTATCGGCGTGCAATGTAAAAAAAGAACCTTTATCAGACCTAAGGGACATGCTCTGACAGCTAAACTGCAATTCTTTTGACCCTCTCTTCTCATACAGGCTAATTTCTCTGGAGTCATTGTCCTTTCTAGTGGTTGACCCGTCGGGGAGCAGTACTTTCCTGGTCCTCTTCTTGGATGGAATCGGCTTACCCCTACTATTCCACTTCCTTCCCTTCCAGCCCGCCCCCGGCGCCCTGTACCCGGGCCAACCTTGGCTGGCCCTAGGTTGGCCACTCCTAGACGTAGGAATTAAACTTCTCTTATACTTAGCAATTGGTGGGATTTCTACTAAGTCGCAGTGTATTGGTTATGTGGGTTATTCCCTGCCAAAGCTACTGGAAACATGTAATTGGAAATGCATACAAGCATATGTGTACGTTTTTGGATGTTATATGACAACATGAAAAAAAAATATCACATGAAAAAACCTGTTCATTTCATAGTAGGGACACTTCCCTGTGGGCTAAGAGTATGTCACACAAAGTGTGCTACACTACAGTATTGCAATGATTGGTAACCATAATGATAGATGGGTGTTGGTTTGTTAGAACACACCTTTTGATTTATATATGCTATAAATGCAGGATTGATGGCTCCTTAAGCCTTGGCCTCTTGGCAATAATGGCAAGTTTCCTACTCTTCCATGTACCCTTCAACATTCCTGTAGCAATGAGCCAGCATTGTCCCAGGAAAATAAAGATACATATCTACCCAAAACTTAGGTATTTTAGGATAAATTCTTTGCAAATGCAGGTTCTGATTAGTGCTGCCATCATTTCACTGATTAAAGCTGAAATACAGTAATTATGATTCTGTAAAACGTCTTTTCTTGACATATTTCTGAACGTTTTGCTGAGCAGTTCAATCAAACATGATACAATATTCATGATTTAATTTCTCTCCTGGTGTAAATATCCTTTTTTTTTTCACTTTAAAGAATAATCTTTAACTCCGTTACAGCCTGTCAAGATAATGCACAAAGTTTGAGCTGCATTTAATCCCTTGGAGACATTAGTACCCATTAATACAGTAAAAAAAGGAATAATTGCAGTTAAAGTCTCACCCACAGCGAGCCAATCTTGTCCTATAGTGCCGTGTATTAACTTGTAATTTAACAAGTCAGACTCACAGCGCAAGTAACGTGGATTAATACACTTAAGGAGCATTGTAGAATTTAGTTATCCTATAAATATTATGATTAACGCTGTGCTGTTACACTCACCGTGTCCTATGAATAGGTAATTCTTTAAGCATTCTCATAATTACAGTAAAAATATGACATTGATAATATTAGTGATTACTGTAAACATGTGATTTTTTACTAATAGGTACTTGACGTAATTGTAGCCGTATTAGTGCAATTGTGACAGAGAAAATTAAGTACTGTCCGTGATACTTTTTTTATTTGCACTAACATAGAATTTTTCAGGACAAGCTTTCGGGGTATGTCCCCTTCTTCAAGGTCCAAGCAGTACTGATTCACAATTTTTTTAGCAGAATGTTGAAACAAAACAAGAAAAAAATCTCAGAGGGAAAGGAAAAAAAACACATACAAATCAATGGTAATAAAGATAGCAGCAGAGTTAGTGAGATAAGACAGAGTTAGTGAGATAAGACAGAGGGAGAGCTATAGACTTGAGGGGGGAGATGCTAGTCACAGAGGGGGTCATAAAACCTTAGTATAATGGGTAAGGAAACCAATATCTAAATTTAGGCCATTCGTTTTTGTGTTAAAAAGAATTATCATTCTTAGTTCAAATGTTTTCCTTTCCTGGATAGTTCTGAAATTCCCTTTAAGAACTAAAACATTGAGGTCTTCTATAGTGTGGTCCGGTTGTGAGAAGTGATGTCCCACAGGTGTGCAGAAACTGTCTTCTTTATGTTCCTTGATGGTATGTCTGTGAAAATTCATCCTCGCTTGCAACTTCTGTCCTGTTTCACCAACATAAGATCCTTTGCCACACCTGTTGCATTGGATGAGGTACACAACATTACTGGAGGTACAGTTGTAAGATCCCATGATGGTGAAGGTCCCATTTGTGTGTGTGACACTTTTGGATGGATTGATCTGGTTGCAGTTTGCAGCGTTTTTTATTGCAGGGTTTGCTTCCATTATTTGTGACTTCATAATCAGAGTGAAGTTTCCTGCTGATTAGTTTGTGTCTGAGGTTGGGTGGTTGTCTGAAAGCCAATAATGGGGGTTGTTGGAATATTTCTTTCAGAGTTTCATCCTCTGTTATAATGGGCTGTAAATCTTTGATTATCTTTTTGATCCCTTCTAGTGTTGGGTTGTATGTGGTGACTAGAGGTACTCGGTTATTTGTTTTTTTCTCTTTGTATTGGAGGAGATTTTCTCTTCGGGTTTTCAAGGCTGTGTTTATGCTGTTGTTGATGGTTTTGTCTTTATATCCTTTCTTCTGGAAAGAGCCTGCCAGTGTTCTGAGATGTTTATCTCTGACTTCTGGGTCTGAACAAATTCGGTGGTATCTGATGGCCTGGCTGTGTATGATGGCTCGTTTAGTGTGTTGGGGATGAAAACTGGAACTATGAAGATAGCTGCATCGGTCAGTCGGTTTTCTGTATATGGAAGTGTGAAGCTTGTCATCCCTGATGTATACTGTAGTGTCTAGGAAGTTGACATGTGTGTTCGAATAGTCCATTTTTAGTTTGATAGATGGGTGAAAAGTGTTGATCAATGAGAAGAATTGGTTTAGATTTTCTTCACCTTCAGTCCATATCATGAAGATATCATCAATATAGCGATAATATCTGTATGGCTTTTGTTGTATGCTGTTCAGGAATTTGTCCTCCAGGTCAGCCATAAATAAGTTTGCATATTGGGGTGCCATTTTGCTTCCCATAGCAGTACCCATACATTGGAGATAGATGTCATTGTTGAAAGTGAAGTAGTTGTGTGTAAGAATAAATTTGATGAGCTGTGTAACATCCTCAGCCGTGTATTTGTGGTTTGGTGTGGATGATAAGAATCTGTGACATGCTGCCAACCCATCCTTGTGAGGGATGTTACTGTACAGAGATTCTACATCCATAGTGACTAGAAGTGTATTTGGTGGTAATTGTTGTATATTGTTAAGCTTGTTCAGAAAATCAGTGGTGTCTTGCAGGAAACTAGTAGTGTTCATGACTAACGGTTTTAACATGTTTTCTACAAGGCCTGAGATATGTTCGGTAAGTGTATTCATACCTGTTATAATGGGTCTGCCTGGATTTCCTGGCTTGTGAATTTTGGGCAGCATGTAGAAGTCTCCAATATCTGGATTATCTGGAATCGCATTGATGAGTTCTGAATGCAGGTGGCTTGGTATGGTCGCAATCAGACCTTTTAATTGCTTAGTAAAATCCTGGGTCGGATCATAATCCAGTTTTTTGTAGTAAGTAGTATTTGCCAGCTGCCTCTGACCCTCTTGTATATATTTGTCTGTATCCATCACAACGACTGCTCCCCCTTTATCTGTTGGTTTGATGGTTATGGCCTGATTCTTGCGCAGATCGTGTACAGCTCTTCGCTCCAGTGGTGAAAGGTTGTATAATATTAATATTATATAATATTATAATATTATAATATTATAATAATAATATTATAATATTATAATGTTGTATAATATTATAATAATAGCTTCACACTTCCATATACAGAAAACCGACTGACCGATGCAGCTATCTTCATAGTTCCAGTTTTCATCCCCAACACACTAAACGAGCCATCATACACAGCCAGGCCATCAGATACCACCGAATTTGTTCAGACCCAGAAGTCAGAGATAAACATCTCAGAACACTGGCAGGCTCTTTCCAGAAGAAAGGATATAAAGACAAAACCATCAACAACAGCATAAACACAGCCTTGAAAACCCAAAGAGAAAATCTCCTCCAATACAAAGAGAAAAAAACAAATAACCGAGTACCTCTAGTCACCACATACAACCCAACACTAGAAGGGATCAAAAAGATAATCAAAGATTTACAGCCCATTATAACAGAGGATGAAACTCTGAAAGAAATATTCCAACAACCCCCATTATTGGCTTTCAGACAACCACCCAACCTCAGACACAAACTAATCAGCAGGAAACTTCACTCTGATTATGAAGTCACAAATAATGGAAGCAAACCCTGCAATAAAAAACGCTGCAAACTGTGCAACCAGATCAATCCATCCAAAAGTGTCACACACACAAATGGGACCTTCACCATCATGGGATCTTACAACTGTACCTCCAGTAATGTTGTGTACCTCATCCAATGCAACAGGTGTGGCAAAGGATCTTATGTTGGTGAAACAGGACAGAAGTTGCAAGCGAGGATGAATTTTCACAGACATACCATCAAGGAACATAAAGAAGACAGTTTCTGCACACCTGTGGGACATCACTTCTCACAACCGGACCACACTATAGAAGACCTCAATGTTTTAGTTCTTAAAGGGAATTTCAGAACTATCCAGGAAAGGAAAACATTTGAACTAAGAATGATAATTCTTTTTAACACAAAAACGAATGGCCTAAATTTAGATATTGGTTTCCTTACCCATTATACTAAGGTTTTATGACCCCCTCTGTGACTAGCATCTCCCCCCTCAAGTCTATAGCTCTCCCTCTGTCTTATCTCACTAACTCTGTCTTATCTCACTAACTCTGCTGCCATCTTTATTACCATTGATTTGTATGTGTTTTTTTTCCTTTCCCTCTGAGATTTTTTTCTTGTTTTGTTTCAACATTCTGCAAAAAAAATTGTGAATCAGTACTGCTTGGACCTTGAAGAAGGGGACATACCCCGAAAGCTTGTCCTGAAAAATTCTATGTTAGTGCAAATAAAAAAAGTATCACGGACAGTACTTAATTTTCTCTGTTACTAATAGGTAAAAATTTGCTAAAATAATTGGGTTTTTGTTTCACCTGCAGAATTTTATATTTCCCTTGTGTCAAAGGAAGAATATAATGCCGCGTACACACGACCATTTTTCTCGTCGGGAAAAATGATTTTTTTTCTCTTTGACGAGAAAAACGACTGTGTGTGGGCTCTTGGTCATTTTTCCCGACGAGAAAAACGGCATTAATGACAATGAGAAAAATTAGAACATGCTCTAATTTTTCTCGTCGTGATTCAGGGCATTTTTTTCCATAGGGAAACACTGCCAGGGAGCCTACACACGGTCGTTTTTCTCGACCAAGTGAAAAAAATTACAGGATAAACGGCCGTGTGTAGGGAAACAAGCCGTTTCTCGTTTTTCCCGTCGATTTTCTCGATGGTGTTTTCACCGTCGAAAAAATCGAACGTGTGTATGCGGTATAAGGCTTGGTTCACTAAAGGCAAATAGGCTGTTTGTTCACTTTGCAAGGGAATTTTCCCATCACTTTGTAAATGTGGTGCAAATTCACATTGCAAAGAATACCCAATCACGTGCAAGGAGAATAAAAAAAAAAGAAGAGAATTTTTGCTTGCACATGATTGGCGGATGGAAGTTAGTAGAGCTTTTCCCTCATTCACTAGCTTACGTAAGTTTCTCTTACAAAGAGAAAAAACATTTTGTCTTTAGTAGATCAACCCTATAGTGTAGCTCCAGTAAGAATATTCTTGCAATTTTGCTTCAAAGTAATTTTGACATTTCACTTTTTTACATACTTGCCACATTTGCATATGCCAAAGGAAGGTTCAGATTTGCAGATTCGCCCTCTAGCACCTGTGACATAAACACTTCAATCAGCACCATTCCATAAGAGTATCTGAAATGAAGCTAGCATATTAAGCTATTTAGTGTTTTCAGTCAGTATTCCAGTTTTCATAGGTGTGCAAATTCCATGATGACTGCCTAAAGCCCCGTACACACGGTCGGACTTTTGCCCAACAAACTTTGTTTTAAGCAAGTTGGACCAACAATCCGACCGTGTGTATGCTCCATCGGACAAACTTTTTTTCGTTTGGTTTTGTTTTCATCGGACAAAAGTTGGGTCTGCAAACGGACAAACTTTTGCCCAACAAAAGTCCGATGGAGCAAAGTCCTACCGTGTGTACAGAAAACCATAGGACTTTTGTCCGATGGACAAAACAACTAATTTTAAAATCAACCAACAATAGCAGAAGTTGACCAAAGGGTGGCGGTAAAGAGCAGAAAAGAGCAGAAAAACTATGTGATGTTGCAAAAAGTTTTGGGAAAGTTTGCAGAAAAGTCCTGTGGTGTGTATGCTATGGGTGTGCCCGGCCAACTCCATTCGGACAAAAATCCACGGAAAAGTCTGATGGAAGTCCGACCGTGTGTACGAGGCTTTAGTCTAATGCAAGAACTCCCAACCGTCCTGAATTGGACAGGAGAGCTGCCTTTTACCAGGTTCTACCCTCCTATCTTTGTTCCACCAATTTGTATTTTTTATTTTTTCTGCAGTGCTCTACATCTTGGCTGTTGGCTTTCAGGACTGATGAACAAATGAAAAACAGCTTTCCTATTTCTCTTACCCTAAACCTAATTTAACGCTGAGCTGTAGGAATTCAGCCACTTTCTAAAATGTGCTGGTTTATTATGCATGCAAAATTATAATGTGAAATGCATGATACCTTGTGGACTTAGGTTATCCCTCTTATTTACACTTGACAGTTTAACTGAGTACCAGAAGTACAGCCGTCACTACACTGACTCTCAGCGCTCTCACAGGGGCGATGCTGCTTCCTCACACAGCAGCTGCTCTGCTGTCCATTTACAGAAGGCTTTGTATTTTGTCAATGGGTTCACATAATGCAAAGCGCTCTGTAATTACACTAGAGGAGGGGCAGGCAGAATGTCAGGGTGGAATATTACATGTAGATTAATGAAGGCTTCACCTCCCTCTTATTCCAAAAAAAGGCTGGAGTGGTGCGACACAGCCTGTGAATGGCAGAAATCTGCCCACACCATGTTATATTCACAAAATAATAAAGATTTGATTTCAAATATATATTTGTATGACAATTTAAAACAGTTTATTGATAATATTTATTTTTACTCTGTATTCAAAGGACTGTTTTTTTATTGTGAACATGTCTCCCTGCAGACAGGCTTGGGAGAGAGCTGTCATGTGTACTTTTATTTTTTATTTTTTTTGTAAAATAATTACAGTGCCATCATCCATATACAGAAATAGAAGTGATAATGTAAATTAAAGAGTGTGTTTAGTATCACGTTAAGTCTAAACCTTTTGTTTAGAACCATGTATGTGCAAATACCTTTTTGTGCTCAATAAACACGTTTTGATAAAAAAAAAAAAAAAAAGTCTAAACCTAACTTATAATGTTTTTAATTTAATGCCGCGTACACACGATCGGATTTTCCCTCGGAAAAACCTTGGATGGTTTTTCCGACGGAATTCCGCTCAAGCTTGGCTTGCATACACATGGTCACACAAAAGTTCTCTGAACTTTCGACCGTCAAGAACGTGGTGACGTACAACACTACGACGAGCCGAGAAAATTAAGTTCAATGCTTCCGAGCATGCGTCAAATTGTTTCCGAGCATGCGTCGGAATATTGCACGTTGGAAGTGCTACAGACGATCGGAATTTTGTTGGCGGAAATTCCGACAGCAAAAATCCAATGGAGCATACACATGGTCGGAATTTCCGTCCAAAAGCTCACATCGGACTTTTCTTGTCAGAAAATCCGATCGTGTGTGCGTGGCATAACTCTCAAAAATTAACCCTTAACATTTACTGTACCCTAGCACTTACTTTCAATTTATTTTTTATTTTTTTGTAAAGTTCATAATAAAAGACACAAAAAGGTGTTAAAGCTAATACCCTAGCTATGATACCAGAACAAAAGCATAAAATGAAAATAAAGTCAATGGAAAATAAGATAAGCTTCACAGAACCTCAAAGCTTACATATGTAACAAACATAACAGTAAAAAAGGCTCATAATCCAAAATACCCAACTACGCATGAAAATGTTCCAGATCACCAAAAAGGTCTGAAAAACCTACTATTAGGATTATCAGAGAAGAAACAATACAGGGCCTAACCCCCAACATAGAAAAGGGCGATGGATAAGAAAAACAAGGGAAGAGAGAAGGCAATCCATCCGGGGGAGAAAACAAAGAAGAGACAGGGAAGAGAGAGAAAAGAAAAGATGGTCGGCCAGATAGAGGAAAAATAGACGTCTAAATAGAAGGAATCATGATACAGGCAATCTACATTACTAGAGCTTTATGTTGATGCCATGGCTCCCAAACCTTCACAAACCTTTTAGTGGTGTCATTAATAATGCTAGCAAGGTGTTCAATTACCGTATATACTTGAGTATAAGCCGAGATTTTCAGTCCTTTTTTTTGGGCTGAAAGTCCCCCCCCCCCTGGCTTATACTCGAGTCAGTGAAATTGAACATTGTAAATTGTACCTGAAAAAAATTGGGAGGCTGCGGCGTCCATCGTTTAAAACTAGCGGTCTCTTCCTGGTCCCTTCCGTGATAGGAGGAACTGTGTCTGCTGAGAATCGCCTATCACGAACGTTCTCTCATCCTCACCCATCCCAGCAGACACTGTGTTCAGTGTTCCGGCAATCACGGACGTCTGCTGGGAAACTGAGGATGAGAGAACGTTTGTGATAGGTGTTTTCTAAGCAGCCTCTCAATTTTTTTCAGGTACAATTTACAATGTTCAATTGGGCACAGTGAGGTTGGGCACAGTGAGGTTGGGCACAGTAAGGTGGCAATGGGCAGTGACAATTGGCTTAGTGAAGTTGCAATGGGCACAGTGAGGCGTGCAAATGGGCATTGTTGACCCTCTTCCACTCACAGTAGCTGCTGCATTCTCACCCTCGGCTTATACTCGAGTCAGTAAGTTTTCCCAGTTTTTTTGTGGTAGCATTAGGTACCTCGGCTTATACTCGGGTCGGCTTATACTCGAGTATATACGGTAAGCATTAACAAGGAAACCTTGCTCCGAAACATAGAGATAGAAACTGAAGGAAAGAACAAACTCTAGTGAGTGTGGCAGCCAAAAACATGAAATGGAGTAATTTTTGCTTGGCGTGTTCTACCTTTTCATTCAGTACGGCAATGCATGGTAATTGTGGAACTGGTATTCCTCTGACCTTACACATCAAAGCAAAAACCTTATTCCAAAAGCCCCTGAACGTGGGGCATTCCCATCAGATGTGATACATGGAGCCATTGGAGTGACAGTAGGTCAGAAATAGCCTTGATAGCCGAAGGGGGACCATATCCCAATAAGTCAGAATATTCACACCTGCTTTAACCAAAGTGACATTCATGATGTCCTTGTACACAGAATGATTAAAAAAAAAAAAAGTACTAGTGGTCCAACTCCCTCTCAGAAGCCAAATCTGAGTCCCACATATGCATATAGGGCAATTTTACAGTAGTCTCCAACAAGAGCTCGTGAATAATAGAGATCCCCCCACCACCTGCATCCTGCGTACACCATCTCTCATAAGGGGTCACCTCAGGACCATTGGTCACTGCGGGGCCCAAGGAGCGTAAAAAATTTACAGGACTGGAGGAGAAGTTCTGGGACCCCGTAGGGATAGGGTGGAAGTGATGTCAACTTGCGGGTGGACTGCCACTACATCTCCTCCAGCCCTGTGAGCACCTCCAGGGGCCCTAATTTGCCATCATCGGCAGACTGTGACACCTATGTAGATTATTTTGCATGTGGCCAGATATGTACTGTGAGTTCTAACATTTTGTAAACTGCCCACTTGTTGGCACTATAATCCCTTTCAATACACACACACAGGAGCAATTGGGGAAATTGCATGCGATTCGGACAGGATTCACACCGCATTCCTGTTCAAATCGCATGTGATTCTTTGTAGTGGGATTTGCGCCCATTCATTTTGTATTGATGCAAGTCGTACCACAAAGTAACAGTTTCAGTATTGGGAGCATTTGGGTGAGTACCGATACTCACGCAAATGCTTGGTATCAGTACTTATATCGGTATCGGTGCATACCTATTTTTTTTTAGCCATACACACATGCTTTGCCTTTCATTTATATTGTAAACAGAAATGGTTTGTTTTACAAGACGAGGGTTTACATATACTTTAATACACAAACCTTTTGCTACAGTGGGTGTAGAACATTGTCACATCACTTACACCCCTTTCACACTGATGCAGTTTTCAGGCATTTTAGCACTAAGAATAGTGCCTGTAAAGCACCTGAAAACTACGTCTCATGCCGCCCCAGTGTGAAAGTCTCAGTGCTTTCACACTGGGGCGGTGCGCTTGCAGGACTGGAAAAAAAGTCCTTCAAGCAGCATCTTTGGGGTGATGTAGGAGCGCTGTATACAGCGCTCCTACACCGCCCCTACCCATTGGAATGAATGGGCATCGCTTCTGAAGCACCTGAAAAGTGCTTCGGGAACCACCGCAACATGGGCACTTTTTACCCCTTCTTAATCCCTACTTGGGGGCTAAAAGCGCCCCACTAGCGGCCAAAAAGCGCCGCTTAAACAGCTGTAAGGCACCGCTAAAACTAGCGGTACTTTACCGCTAAGAGACCCGCCGCCTCAGTGTGAAAGCAGCCTTAGGTGTGCCTCTTTCACATCCAATGGAGTTTTTGTTATACAAGAAAAACAACTGGAAGTTCAGCGATTACCTTCTAAGGTGCTCAGGCACAATTAAATGGGAGAGCTACAGTGGCTGTTGTAAACATTAAAGTGGTTGTAAACCCACTGTGACAACTTGCACCTACAGGAAGCCTAGATTAAGGTTTACCTGTAGGTGCAAGAAATATCTCCTTAACCTACATGGTTAAGGAGATAGTTGCAAAAAACAGCGCAGGCGCACTGAGTGTGCCAGTTTTCTGAATGGGAGAATGGCAGCCCCTTGCGCATGCGTGTGATGTCATCGCTGCTCCGGCCAATCACAGCATCGGAACGGCGATACCCGGAAGGCGGTCGGAGGGGACATGGCGGTGGCGGCGTAGGGGAATGAGGAGCGCTTCGGAGGCTTCGATCTGAGGTAAGTGCCACATAATGAGCTAGTATGCATAGCATACTAGCTCATTATGCCTTTTTCTTGCAGGGTTTTTTTTTTCAGCCAAATTTTTTTTAGGTTTACTTCCTCTTTAAGTAATACCAGCTATACTAGCAGAATCTCTAACCTCTTGCCCTTTAATGAGAACCTTTGAGGCCACAGACCGCTGACATCCTTCAATATGTAGTGGGTTGTGAGGCATAGTGGGTGCATAGGTGGTAAAAGACATTGGGCACCAGACACTTCTTGGATGCAAAAGAGGTTTTATTTATTTTAACAGTCCTTTTATATTTTGCAAGGGAAAGAGGGTTGGGGCCAGGACACCTTTAAATAGTTGCAATTTCAATAGGCAGACTCCGAAGCTTCAATAGGACAGATGTACAGGGAAAGTCCCCATCAAGGTTCCACTTCTGCACGTGCAGGTTTTATGTCCCCTATGGCTACAGTACTTAACAGTTCCTAATTCAAACGTAACAGTTCTCTCAGCTTTACTACAACTTCTACTTGTAGTTCTTCAGCCCCTTGAGCTCCTGGTCTCTCACTGGACTCTCTTATTCACTGACTCTGAATCCCATGAGCTCCTCAAGGCTTTTGCGGTGATATCGCCCTCAAGCCTCACCCACGCTTCCCTGCTGGGTCCCTAGCTTGGCACTTAGGATACCTTCAAGCTTCATTACTGCTGACTGGCTCGGTCCCTAGCTTGACACACAAAGCTGCGCTGCAAGCGTCGTTTCCACTGGTTGGGTCCCTGACTTGATCACCGCCTGAAGTTTCCCAAATCTCCACCGTGCCTGTTCGGTAAGAATGTTGCTCTGGTACTTGCTTCAGTTACCCACTGTGGTCCCTGGTAAAGGTAGTTGGTCCCTTAGTGGTGACAGCTTCCCTTCTACCTCCGACCATGACAGGTTTTCCGGCCGGGAGAACCATCACTTTTGGACTGCAAGCCGCAGTCCCAAACCTGCGCTGCCCTTACTTCTGGATAGGCCCTCACACAGCCTGGCAGCCAGATGCCCCCGGAATAGGCCCAATCTCCGGCCTAGCAGAACGGGGCAGACGACACACGTCCACCCAGATGGCAGTCCGGGTGGCACAGAACATAGATCACCTGACTCCACCCAAATATATAGGCTCTCCCAGCAGGCCAAGGGATTCAAGAAAACCCCTGCCCATTGGCTGAGATGCCCCATATACCCATAACCTGACCTTATTTTGTACTTCTCATATCTAGTACCACCAAGTGCCCGGCCACCTAGTGGTAGAAGAGAAAATTACAGCAAGGCCAAACATAAGGAAAAATCAATGGATCTCTAACAATTTAACTACGGTAGCTACCCCTGACAAGGAATTTGGTGAGGAGCTCCCTGACTAAACCCAAGGGCACTACATAGATAATTTTACACTGTAATGTGTGGGCATCAAAGCAAAAAAAAAAGGCCAGTTTTTTAACATTCACGCAAAAATACACCTTCCTCCCTATTGATGGCCTCCACATCAGAAATGTGTTCTGCAGGGACGTAGGGGTTGGATCAAATTATGATAGTGCTTGACAAGGGCTAGGAATCCAATGCTGTTTTGAGTGTGTCTGATGAAGAGCATTTAAAAAGGCACCAAAGCTTCTGAAAATCATGATAATCAGCATATCTTTTATTTACTGGAGAATAGTTGTTCGCATTCAATTGGTCTTGTACTGTAATGTTGAAGATACTTTGTAATTTATCCAAGCTACTTCTTAAATGCTAAACCTAAATTCTAACATTGAATAAGCTACAATATGACCTACCCATTACAGAACAAGTCCAGTTGAATGTGACTAAACTACTACTAAATCTGCCATGTCCTTCGTTTTTAATTGTTGCTAAAAGGTCAAGTTAAAGAAAGCTTTATGATATATCTTGTTGGATCAGTAAGGTTATCAGAATAAATTTTACCCTATTTATTATTGAGTTTTTCATAGAGAAAGTAGAAGCCTCTACTACACACTTCCTCTACTTATTGGCGTTAGTGTCAGAACTTTGCAGCCATCCTATGAAATCCATTGGTTTTCAGTGCAGGCTGTCTTGTGCAGAAGTCGTCCAGACTCGGAAGCCCATTGTAAATTTCAAAGGGTGGCCAAACAAAAGTCAAGCTAATCTGAGTAGTGATAGCCCTGGAGTTGTGGAGTTGTGCAGCTTTTCTACTTGAATGGCTAATCAGTGGAAGATCCAAAGAGGGCACCCATGTAAAGAAATAGGGTATTAGAGTCTTCCTCTGTCTCTCATTAGAATACCTCTAAAATATTCTGTAACTGGTTTAACATAGAGTTAAGAAATGTGATATGCAAATTCTTTTGGGTCTCCTCACAACGTACACTTGTAGTTTTGACAAGTGTGGAAGTGATGACAGGATTTGAATTACATAGTACTGTTCACGCTGTCCTAACAATCTGATTGCCTTCACCAAGCTGTCTGACCAGTGTCACTGTGATATGTTTGGAATTATCAAAATGCTTTACTGTGGACTCCAGTTGTGCTCTTGATGACGTTAAAGAACATTTTGAACAGTGGAATTTTTTAGATCTCCAGACTAGTGTAGGAAACAAATGACTCAACATACTGTATGTACACACAGTGAGTAGAAATTCTATGTGTAATTGTTATTCTTTATATTAATTTGAAATCTGTTGCTGTAACGGCACGTGAGTAAATTTAAGTCTGAACACTTGGCATTGGTAAAAAACAACATGGGGTCAGGGTCTTTGAAGCAGGGCCATCAGGTGGGGAAGCTAAAGCCACACAGTGTGGTCAGGTAACATCATTATTGGCAGCTCACCAGGTGGTCAGGGGTTACAACCTTGGCATTGTTCCATTATATCTCTCCAAACTCTAAATTGCAGAAGGTTTTGGGCACAGTTCCTTGAACTGTTTTTGCCCAAAATATTGTGTAACTTTGGTCCTGTGATGACAAAATGAATAAGATAATTCAAGAATGGCTGTGATGTGCTTCCAGGTTTTTTGAAGTGATATTATAAAACCAGTAGCTGCCCAATCCTGGAACCATTCACCATATACAGTATGTGCTTGCCTAACATGGTAGCGGTATTCCTGTTTTAGGTGTTCGTTGTTAATTATATTCAACCAGACAGACTGGCTACCTCCAGCCTTCTAAAACTAGTTTTAGCAGCTACACTGGTATTGAATTAGGTTTATGGATGATCCACACTCTGATCACTTTTCAGAGGAGTTTGCCAGGTGATGAGGAGGCAATATGGCCTCTACTCATTGTCTGTTTTAACCCAGGAAATGGAGCACCTGCCCACCAAAACCACATGCTTAAATTGTGTGAACAAGCCCCTAGTTGCTGGATAACCAGGCAGTGGCGGCCCATCCATAAAGGGTGCCGCCCCCCATCCATGCGTCCGGCCCCCTGATCTACATATCAGGGCACGGACTATGGATTCCAATGGGGAGAAGTGTTTATTTGAATCCCGTCATTAGAGCCTGAGGCTCCAATAGTCTTCTGAAAAAGGTGAGCTTGGGCGCAGACCAGAGCCCACCCACTTCTGTGATAATAGCGAATTAATTTTCGCTATTTTCACACTAAAGTTCCTCCCCGCCAATCAGCAGGCAGGTTGTGAGAACTGTTTCCCGATTGGCCAAAGCATCAGGCGATCCTATTGGATGACTAGCACTTAGGCAGAAGAGAGAGGAGACACACGGCGGAGGAAGCTGCTGGAGGAGTGGACACCGGAGCCACTGCCCGCAGCCCCCTGCTGGAGGACACCACAGCCCGCCACATAGATCGGGTAAGTGCCGGATTGCCGGCCACCCGGGTTAGGGGGGTGGTAGTGCCGCATCGCCGGCTGCCCGGGGGGTGGTAGTACCACGCTGCCAGCTACCTGGGGGGTCCTAGTGCCATGCCGCCAGCTGCCCGGGGAGGTGGTTGTTTGCCGTCCCCCCAAAAGAAAAACCCACCAGCCGCCACTCTAACCAGGGGAAGATATTGGAACAAAAAAAAAACAAATGCAGCCAACACATCTAAATTTTAACAAATTGCAATATATTACTATTTAGTTCTTGGGATTAGATAACATTTTAATTACATGAAATCAGGTCACATGTGGAGGTGGCAGAATTGTGATCTAGCTAGTCTCTATTCCATTGCACAGTGCTTTTCCAGCCACTGGATCCTGGATGAGCTAGATTCAATAATCCCTTAGGAGACTGCTTCTCCTGCACCCCATCACTCTCGGTTTTCCAGAATTGTGCAGCAGCATTTGCTTTATCACAGGAAGGTTGTCCCTGGCTCTGAAATTATGGGCTGTACTCTCTAGAAACTTTGCATTACAGCAGGAATATTGCATCATACTAGTAACAAGACATCAAATTTGGAGCATGACATCATTGGGGTAAAATGGCATCACTTTGACAACATAATGCCAAGGCCAAGCTTGTTGGTACAATTATAATGCGTTGTGAATCCTTTATCGTAATGAAGGAAGGGGAGATGAAATAAATATTTGTGTGTGTAACAAACAACGTTGTGCGTTAAGTAGAAACCACGGCTTGTCTGAGTTAATTGATTGTAGCTACAAGCCCAGCATCTCTAAAATGAATGTAATTTCCCCGGCTGCCTGTAAAAATTAATCAATATATCCCAAGAGATTACTTCCTGGCTAAATTGCTTCAAAGAAATTAGACCAACCATTGTGTACAAATGGAGCTGCTTTCACCCTCTGCAATTTCACTGCGATTTTTTTCTCTCACCTTTTTTATTTAATTTTTCATTCCATTTGATGTAATTGTAATTGGAGCCCGTAAGTACATATTTGGCACTGCTGATTTTATTTAGATGCTAATTTAATTAGGACTCTATAAACATAGAGAATAACTTGGTGATGATAATGATGCATGAGAAGCCTGTGTGTCTTCAGCTTTTTTCTATACGTTGCCTAGGAATGTTTATGTTGAAACCGTATCATGTTTGGTATTGATGGTTGTTGTCACTATGCATATTAACTAGGCTGAGGTTGCCATGATCTCACATTAAGCAGTCACCAACACACAACACTGTATTAAATGTTCATTATATAAAGTCAGAAAGAGCGTTCACTTTATATTCTAGTGCTGCCAGAATCATCAGATTTTTTTAAAGTGCTTCTGAGCAGGACTGCTGCATAATTCTGTAATGTGCAATGTCCTTGTTAAGAACCACAGAGGGTGTTACTCAGTCGCCTAAGAACACTCAACCTTTTTTTTTTCCTTAATAAATAAATTGGGGGGGTTGCATTTCTGCACATGACATGGTATTGTATGCCAGTGCTATTGTGTGAATGAGCCTTTAATGGATTTGGTAAATGTAGCGCCCCCCCCCAATATTTGGGGGCACTGTGTATATATTTAGGGGTAGTCTGAGCTAGTAGTTGGGCTCAGATCAATTGATTATTCATTATTGCTTCTGCTCTGGGTGTGATGCTGCCTGGCAGTAGTGTTCCTTGTTGCCTGTAGGTGGCACTGTCATCACCGGCATAGGTTGAACCACAGGGGGTATCACAGCACCTTGGGTGTTCTCTCTCGGCAGCCGTACAGTGGGCGTGGTGAACCCGCTGTGCATGCTGGGAGAGGGTACATAAGGGGCAGACGCCATTGGGGTTGGCTCGTTCCTGGGGACCCATTGGTCCTCTGTGTGTGTCTTGTGGCCCGTATGGCAAGGGATGCGTGTGTTCTGGTCCCGGGCACCTTCAGCCTGAGGCCGCATCGCTGTTTGTAGGCCCAGCTCTGCTGGTTGAGGCCTATGCTTCAAGAAAGGATCCCAAGCTACCCACCTACGGGAGGCCCACTGTTAGGAAAGGAGACCAGGGGAGGATCAGTCCCAGAGGAGACTAGCGACGGTACTGCTGTCTCGGGAAGAGGCCTGGAAACTCGCCTAAAGAGGGATCCATAATCACAAGCCTTGCAATACGCCAATCTGGCCCAAAGGTTCTCTTCATTATTGCCTGGCTGGGAGGTTCGGGACTTTAATCCTGTGGCTGGGGATTCCTGATCGTATCCATAATAGAGAAAAAAGGAAAGATTGATTCGTGCTGCATTCCGACTGCTGGGACCATTAAACGGGACTATCCGGGTGAGCAATACCCACTCAGGCTTGAGTGGCGACGAGTGCTATTTTAGTGTTGCGTGCCTGAGCCTTCCCCAGTGTGTTTCTCTCTCGTATCCTACTCTTCCTCTAAAGTTTTCCTCAGCAAAGAAAAAAATAAAGCCTAGCTGTTTGGGTTTTACATTGTGTGGACTTTGACTTTTCTGAAGACTTTTCTTACACCCCTGACAACGGAAGCCATGGAGGTAATTCGCAGACCCAACAAAAACCAGCCGGTCCCTTAAATGGGGGTAAGTGCTACATAAATATGCCAGAATGAAAAACAGAACCATTCAATGGATAGACTGCACCCCAAGTGGCTTTATTGCAAGTGTTAATGTTTAGGTAAAGTGTACCTCTAAAGGGTAAGTCCACAATAGCTTTATTCCCATTTGGCATGGAGGCTAGGCTTCTTAGATTTATCAGGGGCACTGGTGCTGATGCCACTGCCCCTGCAAGGACAGTTCTGATCTGCCCTTATAAGAGCCCAGTTCTGCCCACCTGCTCATGTGTTTTGTTGAGTATCCAGTTCTAGCCAACTGCAATTGTTCCTTCCTGAGTGCCCAGTTCTGCCCACATGCCCCTGTGTTTTGGAGTGGCTAGGTCTGCCTACTTTCTCCTGTGTCTCCAAGTGCACCCAGTTCTTACGACCTCTTTGTGTCTTTCTGAGTGCCCAGTTTTGCACACTTGCCCTTGTGCCTTCATGAGTGCCAATTTCTGTCCACATGCCTATGTACCTTCCTGAGTGCCCAGTTCTGCCTACCTGCCCCAGTGTCTTCCCAGTGCCTAGTTATTCCCATCTGCCCTGTGTCTTGGAGTGGTCAGTTCTGCCAACATTCCCCTGTGTCTCCCAGTGTGCCCAGTTCTTCCCATCTGCCATCGTGCCTTCCTGAGTGCCCAGTTCTTCCCATCTGCCCTTCTGCCTTCCCGAGTGCCCAGTTCTGCCCACCTGCCCCTACATTGGGGTGGCCAGTTCTGCCGACCTGCCCCTGTGTCTTCCAGAGTGCCCAGTTCTGCCCACCTACCCCTATATTGGAGTGGCCAGTTCTGCCGACCTGTCCCTGTGTCTTCCAGAGCGCCCAGTTCTGCCCATCTGCTCCTAAGTGTTCCTGTCTGATTACTTAATTTTTTCAACAGATTTAATGGGAACCGAAACTTAGTTCCATTTTTCATAGATATTACCTGTTTGAAACATGCATGGATACATTTATTTGAATACCCGTATATAGTTTCTCAAAAATACATATACTGTGTGTACAGTCTCTTCAGAAAAAGAAAACTGAACTGATGGTAGAGGGATGAAGCTGACGGTGGAGTTATGGGGAATGGGAGATGATGGTGAAAGAGTGATGGGAGATGTGAACTGATGGTAGTGGAGAGTGGGGAGCTAATGGTGGTGGCGGGATGGGAGCTACTGGAGAATAGGAACTGATGCTGCAAGGTTGGTTAAGAATGGGAGCTGATGCTGCAGGCTTGGAGGAGGGTGGCAGCTGATGGTGCCGAAGTGGTAGGGGATGGGAGCTGATGGTGGAGGGCTGGTTGGGTATGGGAGATAATGGTGCATGAGTGATGCAGGATGAGAGTTGTTGATGACTGGTGGGGGATGAGCGCTGGCTTTAATGAAAAAAGGGGTGGGATAGTTTCTGCAAACTGCAAATGTTCTATAAACCATTTTGTGATCAAACACAGAATATATCATTTTCAATGTTAATGCTCTCTGTGGTTCTGAGATTGCAGGTCATTTGACACTTAGTGTAACAACACTTACTATGACAATTGAGGAACAACGCAGGAGGGAGAAAATGTCACTGCTCACAATTCTTAGGACAGATGGATGTAACAATAGCTTTACATTACAATCCAGTGTTTACTTCTACTGTAGTATTAAAAGTACCATTTTCAAATTTGCAGAATAGGTCCACTTTCAGTTCATCCATAAAATAATTCTTCCAGTGTGTGAAATGGGCCTTTGTGAGAACACTTTGTTAGGATTTTGCCCTTCTGAAGGAATTTTTTTTAAATCCCGATCCAACGCCATTCCGGAAGGACCTTTTTATAAAAGACTTCCCCAATAGAGGCTTTAGAAAGGCGAGCTCCTCGCTTCGGTCAACTTCAATCAAGCAACTGTTGAGCAGGATGAGACAGTGGTCCGTTTTCCCAGAGGACTGGAAGAGGAGATAAGCATTGTACAAAATTAGAGAACCATACTCTATAAACAATTCATAAGCTGCAGGCAACAGGCGTAAACATTTGCCCCAGGCTGTAATTGGCTAAGTAGAACATACTTTGACTCAGTCATTTCACATCACTTCACAGTAATATCTTACTCAATATAAAGTTGTAAAGCATTGTGGCCATTTAAACACTTATGCCCCATACACACAATCGTTTTTCATGGCGTTAAAAATGCCATTTTTTTAAATGGCCATTAAAACCGATCGTGTGTATGCTCCAGAGCATTTTTAACGACGTGAAAAACGGGCATTAAAAATTTCGAACATGCTCTATTTTTTCACGTCGTTTTTCATGTCGTTTTTTTTAACGACGTGAAAAACGATCGTGTGTATGCTTTAACGACGTGAAAAAAACGTGCATGCTCAGAATCAAGTATGAGACGGGAGTGCACGTTCTGGTAAAACTAGCATTTGTAATGGAGATAGCACATTCGTCACGCTGTAACGGACTGAAAAGCAGGAGGCTGAAAAGCGCGAATCGTCGCTCAACAAACTTTACTAACATGAAGGGTGGCACCATCCGAACGGAACTTCCCCTTTATAGTGCCGTCGTACGTGTTGTACGTCACTGCGCTTTGCTTGAACGTTTTTTAAAATGATCGTGTGTATGCAAGACAGGCTTGAGAGGAAACATGAAAAAAAACGACGAGAAAAATGTTGGTTTAAAAAATGGCATGAAAAACTATCGTGTGTACGCCGCATTAGAAAGAAGTCAGGGGTTACTGATATTGCATTAATTCGCTGACACTTGGCCGATTACAGCTGACCATATGATTGAGAAAAGCAGTCGTTTGAAAGACTCACCTTAAAGCGTATGTAAACCCTAACAATGAACTTTTCTTATTGGCTCTTGTGTGGTCTGTTAAATATACCAGTGTTAGTGAACAGAATCCCTGCTGAATCAGAGCAGGTGTCTCTTTTATGACACTTGTGTCCATTTCATTCTTTCTTCCATCTTGTAGTGGAGGAAAAATCGTAGCTTAGCGAACCCATGTTAAGTCTATTGGCAAGCGGATGTAAACATATGTGCATTTGTTTAAATCATCTTGCCTCCAATCTATCATGTTTAGGTCTGAAAAAAACAGAAAAGAACACACACTTTTTTCTTAATTTTTTTTGGACCTAGACGGACTTGAAGGTAATTGAATTGTAAACCGATTCACATCCATTTACATCCGCCTGCCCGTAGCATAGCATTGAGCATCTGTTCAGATCCGCCTGAAAAACTGACAGGTGAATCTGACCAAACCCTAATGCCGCGTACACACGAATATTTTTCATGACGTTAAAAATGCCATTTTTTAAATTGGTCATTAAAAACGATTGTGTGTAGGCTCCAGAGCATTTTTAACGACGTGAAAAATGGCCTAAAAAAATTAGAACCTGCTCTATTTTTTTAAGTCGTTTTTCATGTCGTTCTTTTTAACGTCGTGAAAAACGGTAGTGTGTATGCTTTTACGAGGGGGGAAAAAAATGCGCATGCTCGGAATCAAGTATGAGACGGGAGCGCTCCTTCTGGTAAAACTAGCGTTCGTAATGGAGATAGCACATTCGTCACGCTGTAACAGACTGAAGAGCATGAGGCTGAAAAGCGTTATTTGGTCTCTCACCAAACTTTACTAATACGAGGATCAGCAAAAGCAGCCCAAAGGGTGGCGCCATCCAAATAGAACTTTCCCTTTATAGTGCCGTCGTACGTGTTGTACGTCACTGCGCTTTGCTCAAGCGTTTTTTTTCATGAACGTGTGTATGCAAGGCAGGCTTGAGAGGAAACTCAAAAAATCATGTCGAAAAAACGTAGTTTTTTTTAATGACATTAAAAACTGCCGTGTGTACGCGGCATCAGGCTTCATGTACACTACCTACATTTACCGCGGCCACGGGAAAATACAAAATCGCAAAAACATGCCGCAATTATTCCACGGTTTTGCCACATTTTACATTTTCCTGTGGTCAAAATGTTCCTATCCTGAACTTGCTTCTTCCGCAAAAAAACGCGAAAGCTCCCAAACCCAAGTTTAGGAGCTGCCAGAAAAGGAGCCTTAAGCTGGCCATACAAGGATCGAAATTTGGCCAGTTTAGCAGGATCCAGAAGAATTTTGATCCATGCATGGCCATTCCCATTCAAGAGGAGTTGATCTAGTCATTGATTCCTCCCGAAAGGGACTATTGGTATATTATCACTCGATTAATGTATTCTCTCATCCACATCAAATGTGTGGATGGGGGAATCATTGTTTTTTTCTATTTAACCACTTCCCTACTGCCTATTGTCATATGACGTCTGCTGGAACACTCTGTCCCTCCGGATGGGAGTCATATGACGTCCTCAGCTTCCCGGCGGTATAGGGGGCGCGCGCACGCCGCGTCACTGGGGAGCTGACGCACGTTCCCGGTGGCCATGATGTCTGCCTGCGATTGCTGATGACAGAACAGGAATGTGGATCTTTGTGTGTAAACACACAGATCCACATCCTGTCATGGGAGAGGAAACCGATCGTGTGTTTCTTGTATATAGGAACACCGATCGGTCACCTCCCCTCGTCAGTCCCTCCTCCTACAGTTAGAATCACTCCCTAGGTAACACATTTAACCCCTTGATCGCCCCCTAGTGTTAACTCCTTCCCTGCCACTGACATTTACACAGTAATCAAATACCACCAAATGAAAGCTCTATTTGTGGGGACAAAAACTATAAAAATTTCATTTGAGTACAGTGTTGCATGACCGCGCAATTATCATTCAAAATGTTACAGCGCTTTAAGCTGAAAATTGGCCTGGGCAGGAAGGGGGTGAATTGAAGTGGTTAAATAGCCGAACTCTGAGATTAAAGAAAAAAAAAAAAAAAGATCCATCTATTTAGCCAGGTTTACTCTCTACTTTGTGGAAATGTGAGTGGGGATAAATGCAGTATTTTAACAGACAATTGGGCAGGGCTGACACCATTTCTTGCAATTTCTTTTAAATAAACATCACTGTGGTGTGGAGTCCACAACAGTAAATTAGGAATACATTTCTGGCAGATCAGTATTTTTCTGTTCATATATGGGTTAACAAATAACTCAACGCTAAAGGCTCTTTGAGGCAAACCTTGTTTAGAGAGAACAGAGCCACCAGATTTTCAAAGCATTTGTAAGCAATCAATATGTGCCACCAATGGAGACAAGCCCAAACATATTCTGGTGGAAGAAAAACACAAGGTTTAGAGGACTAGCTGACTAGATGTCTGTTTTATCTGACAGATTAAACCAGTTTCTACATAAAAACAGCTTAAAGCGGAGGTTCCGCGACCATTCGTTTTTTTTTTTTTGTATTAAATCAGTGGATTTATATATCGCAATTGAGTACTCACTTTTTAGGTGTCTTGCAGCATCACCCGTCCGTTTTCATAGTAAAGATAAACTTATATTATTTTATCTATGCATTTGCCATTTTGCTTGTGGGCATTGTGAAGCCCACAAGCAATTGCTTCCTGGATGCAGTGAATGCTCAGCTCCCGGCATTCACCGCTCTATCTCGGGGATGCGCACTCTCTACGGCGACCTGCGCCGTAAGCATTATGGTTGTCATAGTAACGGGCGGCGTCACCCCCAGTACACGCCGCGGGAGCTCCCATAGATCACTGCGGCTCTATCTCGGGGATGCGCACTCTCTACACAGCATACACAGCGACCCGTAGCACAGCAAAGGACACGCCTACTCCCGCGGGAGGAAATCCCGGAAGTAGGAATGAAGAAAGAAGATTAATGAAAACTGCACAGCAAAAAAAAAAAGGTTAGTCTTTTGTTTATATTCATGCTAAGAGGGACTGTTGACAGCAATCTGTAAAATGTGGGTGAACCTCCGCTTTAAACAGTCTTAGTAACAGGCCTGCCACAGCCAATATTGCTACTTCTACTTATTTATTTGTTAGAATATAGAAAATGCAGCAAGAGGTAAGAGACATTCTAGGCTTCTTAATAGCTAAAACAGAAGGGAAGACACAAGTAGATAGTGATGTCACTGTCCCCTGATGGCTTATTCATTATATAGAATAATCATAATGTTGAACTGTCCAGCTACCAGCTACTATTATGTTTTTGTGGGAGTTAAAGAAAATATCACCATTGGCAGTCAACATGTGAACATGGAACCCATCCAAACCTAAAATATAAGTTTTAGGCCCCTTTCACACTAGCGGACCGTATGTCCCCTTTTTCATCCATCCGTTTACGGATGAAAAAGGGACATACATTGGTCCCTATGAGATAGCGGGTGTCAGTGGATGAACATCCGCTGACACCCGATCTCCTCCGTGTCCGCAATCCCCCCGATTCTGCAGACGGAGGAAAATCCTATTTTTCTATCCGTCTGGAGCGCGGATCGGATGAACACGAACAGACGGTCCGTGTTCATCCGATCCCCCCGATAGGGGAGAGCGGAGATCTGACGGGGCGGTCCCTGCACAGTGTTCGCGGACCGCCCTGTCATCCGTCATCAGCAGAGCGATCCCCGCTGAGCAAGCGGAGGTTCACTGGGCGGATCCTCACGGATCCGTCCCTTGTGAAAGGGGCCTTAAGTGGAATTTTTAGAAGTTAGTTGGATGGACATACCGTACAGTATGTGTTTCCTACTTTCCATCATCTATCTGTATCTACAGTACTGTCTTTTAATACACTTACTCCGACCATAATTTCCAGGTAGGAAAAGGTTGAATGTATTAATCATGAAACGCATGCACTGTGCAGTAAAAGTCAATGTGCTAAAATATCACATACAAATGGGTATTTCACTAAGCTAGGCTTAATTGCTTGCATCAGGACAAATGAAATGAAGTCTGCCATCTATCACCCCATGCCAAGGTCTGTTTCAAAAGACCAGGTCTGGCTGATTTACTGAAATTTGCTGGTATGTTACTTGGAACGCAAGGATTAATAGCTAAAGTAGCAGAAGTAATTGTTAACCCTCTTGAACAAAGAAACTTTTGTTCATTGCTTATAGCTGAAACTGTATGCATTGGGTGAACAAGATGGAGAGGGTAATGGGCTGGGCACCATTCAGACAATGCTTTGTTTTCTGAATGAATGCAAACTTTTCTCTATTTGGATGAGATGGAAAGGCTGGACAGGAAAGTCACGCTCAGAGCGGGGTCCAGAAGCAAGTGGAGATCACTGTAGTAGTGATGGTGTCTACTTCAGTGATTTCCAGCTTCCAGGGGCATTGGCCAGGTATGGTATATGCATTGTTACATTGGTCCAAGCTGGAACAATGTAAAATATGTATAAAATATCCATACCTGATGTGATGAACCCAGGACCATGTCCACCATCAATGCTTCCTTTGTCCAGAACCAGCACTATCCAAGACTCTTTAGCCCACCCAGTCACCAGACAACACCAGTCTTGGAGTACATCAGGAATAGCCTTTTATTTGAGATCTCACACAAATATATACACAAGGATGACAATACAAACTGTAACCAGAAACCTAATTAACATGAGCTAATTATCAATCATTTAGACAGCCTAGGTGACTCGGAGGCACAAACTTTCAGTTCCTAGCCTTGCTATCTCCTAGCTCCCTAACTACAATACACATTATCATAAATCAACACATAATTCCTTCACACAATAGCAGAGTTCATTAACACAAACAACAATGGGTGAAAGACTTAGAGCCCACATTAGCCTTATTTACAATAAAAACATTATAGCAGACAACAGACAGGTGGCTGGAGTTGATGGCAAGAGTCTCTTCTATGAGCCCCAACATTATGAAGCCATCACTATAATATGGCATATACAGGGTTCCCAGAGTTTTGTGTTTTGGGGGAACATGGACTTGAATCCAAAGTAACATTACTTCAAGGTCCCCAGGCATACACCTCACAAAGATAATTGTTCCCTTAAAATCCAGGGCCCATAATCAGAAGGCAAGAGGCTTGCATTTAGTCCTCTCCAAAAGTCTCTGTCCCGGCTAGGTCTGTCACACCTGGAATTCATCATTGACTGAGTTCTGATTAAATTGGTGGATTATGCTGCACACTAAAATAAGTATTCATAGATATAAGCACAAACCTTTTGGTTCCAGCAGTGAGGGCCATTTATGTTTGGATCTATCCATCAACCATTAAGCCCTTTGCCAGTAACTGGTTTATTGTCAAAAGTATTGGGACGTCTGCCTTTACACGCACTTGAATTTTAATGGCATCCCAGTCTTAGTCCGTAGGGTTCAATATCGAGTATGCCCACCCTTTGCAGCTATAACAGCTTCAACTCTTCTGGGAAGGCTGTCCACAAGATTTAGGAGTGTGTCTATGGGAATGTTTGACCATTCTTCCAGAAGTGGATTTGTGAGATCAGACACTGATGTGGACGAGAAGTCTTATCTCGCAGTCTCTGCTTTAGTTCATCCCAAAAGTGTTCTGTCGGGTTGGGGTCAGGACTCTGTGCAGGCCAGTCAAGTTCCTCCACCCCAAACTAGCTCATCTATGTCTATATGGACCTTGCTTTGTGCACTGGTGCGCATTCATGTTGGAACAGCAAGGGGCCATCCCCAAACTGTTCCCACAAAGTAAGGAGCATGAAATTGTCCAAAATGTCTTGGTATGCTGACGCCTTAAGAGTTTCCTTCACTGGACCTAAGGAACCAAACCCAACCCCTGAAAATCAACCTCACACCATAATCCCCCCTCCACCAAATGATTTAAACCAGTGCACAAAGCAAGGTCCATAAAGACATGGATGAGTGCATTTGGGGTGGAGGAACTTGACTGGCCTGCACAGAGTTCTGACACACTCCTAAACCTTGTGGACAGCCTTCCTAGAAGAGTAGAAGTTGTTATAGCCACGGTGTCCCATTGATTTCAATGGGCAAGAGCGGTGGAGGAGCGGTATACACACCGCTCCTTCACCGCTCCAAAGATGCAGCTAGCAGGACTTTTGGAGTGGTCCTGCTAGCGCACCGCTCCAGTGTAAAAGCCCTCAGGCTATCAGACTGGAGAAACAGCAGTCGCTGTTTCTTGTCGGTTTGCAGGCACTATTTTTAGCGCAATAGCGCCTGCAAACTGCCCCTGTGTGAAAGGGGTCTTAGTTATATATTAAATATTTTTTTCCTAATAAACTAGTGCAGATCCCGCAAGCGTTGTTGTTTTTTTTTTTTTTTCCTTTTTGTTTTCTAATCTAAATGTATCAATTGGACCTAAAACTCGTTTTATTGGTTACATGCTTGTTTTTGTTTTTTTCTATTTTTTTTTCTACTAAAAAATAACTAAATGAAAACCTAGAACATTTCGACCTGCTTTAGATTTGAGTGGAAATGACACAATAAGATTTTCAATGAATAGGATATCAAAAAAGAAAAATAAGAAGACAGGCATGATCAAAGGGATAAAATAAAAAAAAAAATGGTAACAGTGTTCAAATGGTATAACATTTCCAAAAGACTACTGACAGGAGCTGCCCTGGTCACTCAATAAGTGGGTGAGTAATAATGATTCTGTATCTTATTTAAAAATATGTAGATATATTGATATACTGTATAGATGGATGTGAATCCAAAATCCACAGCGTTTTTTCAAAGTCTTCCAATAGTCAGTCTAAATTCCACCTCCCTAATCAGTCAAAACCCCATCCAATTTTGTCAGCCACCACCCATCACTGTCCAGCTTAAACAGGTGATTGGTATAGGAATTGTGAGAAATAAATGCAGTACATCAAATTTTAGCATGGTTTGCTACAAAAATGGCATTAGCTTCTTTGTTTGTCTTTTCTTATTGATTCTGAGTTCAGCATCTTAATATGCTGCTAGGGAACATGCTGTAAACTGATTACATTGCAGCAGATACAAGAAGATGCTTAAATACTAGGATGCTGGAAAAAAAAAAAACTAATAAAAATAAGTAAAAATAATCCCTTTGCTGTCCTCCAGTAAAGAATGTAAAACATGTTCAATTATTGTCACGAATGCTTCCCAAATAAATTTTATAAGCAAACAATGTATAATAATTCTAAATCCCCTGCCCTTTGTGGTAACGGATTCTCCTAAATCTCTGAAAATTCCTATTTCAACCAAGACCACTTATTTGCACCTTTCTGGTAAATATGACATTCTAATGCGACGTACACACGATCGGACATTCCGACAACAAAACCGTGTTTTTTTTTTTTTCCGATGGATTTTCGCTCATACTTGTCTTGGATATGCACAAATGTTGCTCGGAAATTCGGATGATCAAGAACGCGGAGGCGTACAACACTACGACGAGCCGAGAAAAAAAAAGTACAATGATTCCGAGCATGCATCGAATTGGTTTCCGAGCATGCCCAGCACTTTTGTGTATCGGAAATGGCTACACACGATCAGAATTTCCGACAAGAACTTTTTTTGTCAGAAAAAAATTGAGAACCTGCTCTCAAACATTTGTTGTCAGAAATTCCGACAGCAAATGTCCGATGGAGCCTACACGCGGTCGGAATATCTGACCAAAAGCTCACATCGAACATTTGATGTCGGAAATTCCAATCGTGTGTACGCGGCATAAGAGCAAGTGGCAAATTCAATATCTTTTTTAATTCGTTTTCATTACCTAATGTTTCCATTATGCTTGTGCAGGCTACTAAAGTACCCATTGCTTCCAGCTGGAAATGTTGATTGTAGAAGTGAGTAAACTGTAGACGCAATAAATTCTGTGACTACATAATATTCCATAGTCACCTCCAGATTAGTATGAACTGCTGTATCCACAGACATCCCTTCAATAAGTACAAACCCTTGACTACAATAGGTACTTTAGGAGCCTGCATGTAAGTGTATTTAATATGTAATAATTATATTAACTATACACAGGACAAATATTATATATATATTGTATATACATTGCAAAATTTACAGTACCTGTTTGACACTTACCAGAGTCAGCCCAGGCCGATACCATAGATGCATTGCAGATATCCAGAAGATGAGCACAAAATGGAATTTGGCTATACTGTGACACAAAGAACATACAAAGAAATGAATATACGTACCACAATGAGTTTTAAAAGCCATACATCACATTCATTTTATATTCCTTACCTGCTCAGCTGTCTTCCTTCCATAGTGACAACAGGAATTCAAATCATCTAAATATCCTCACACTTAGGGAGCATTTTATACTCTCTGCTGGGGTCATGGTAGAACACTGTAGCACGTCTCATTGATGATGAGATGGCCTTTAATGAATGTTAAAATGCGTAAATTAGACCAAATTCTCAGCTTTTCTTCAGGAGAGGAAAACTTGACTTGGATCAACTTGTGGCCTTTCAGGAACGGACACACGTCAAGCTGCCATTGCACAAATAGTTCAACAAAGACCCAAGTACTGGAGATGAACTGATATTTTCCTGCTAAACCTGACGTGGCAAAGTACAACTCAACACGTCAAGTCTGTAAATGTCAACTGAGTAACTAGTATCGTCACTACTTTCCATGCGTACCTCTGGCAACCCTGACATGGGGTTGCCTTAATATTTTGCATTTCTGGGCTTGATTTTTGAGAAATCATAGTCCGATAAACTTGGTTCCTGCTTAGGCAATATTGAAAACCCAAGCCAAGTTAGAATGAATTAATTTGTTAAACACTAACGTAGCTGTCTTTTTTTATTTATTTTTTATTAACTGTGTATCAAGTAACAATAATATAAAGTAGCCACCGCAATTTTCCTGCATGTGTTTTTTTGTAATCATCCATAAATTTTCAATGAGCCCCAATTCTTGGTTCTATAAGGCTCAACTTGTCTGGCATGGACCTAGGTCCCATCATTCAACAATCTAATACCTACAGACATTTTGGTGTTGGACTATTAAATAAGTTGTTTGGTTGGGGCTTAGGTATAGGCCTTAACTTATCCAAGGTTTTCCTAAGCCCTACAATTTAACAATCCAATACCAAACCCTCTAATGACCACTAAAACTTTGATGATGGACTAATAAATGGGGTTTAGCACCAGTAAGGGAGGTCTTAGTTAGACAAGTCAAGGCATATACTATCTAGACCAGGGGTAGGCAACCTCCGCCCTCCAGCTGTTTTAAAACTACAAATCCCATGAGATATTGCAAGACAATCGCAGAGGCATGATGGGATTAGTAGTTTCACCACAGCTGGAGGGTCGAGGTTGCCTATCCCTTATCTAAACACTTAGGATGGGGTCTCTAAAAATGTACTTACATATCCGTTTTAGTGGTTATTTATTTTTGTTAAAATAAACAATTGTTTAAATTAATCAGTATGGAGAGTTATAAAATCTGAAATAAACAGATTTTTCAAAGTATTTTAGTTCTTACAAATATTTGGCTTTGGAAACCTATTTACAATTTTGGGGATATTGAGAATATGTTAAGGGATACATTAATGCGGGCAATATACTAATGTGTATGTAGATAGAGTTTATCTCAAAGCCTAACTCCAGGCTGCCTTTAAATGGTGGTGCCCCCTTCAAACTGCATGAGGTAAATGCTTGTTTGGCTTGGGGGAGAATAAGTACAAATACTGTATATACTGTGACATGGGGGATGTTTAACTCAGTGGTAGATGCATTTTCAAGTAAGTTTATGTCAGTCAGGAACTATATTTAGGGGCCTGGTAGCCCACTTTTATTAAAAGGAAAACGAAAAGTCCATAAAACATATAGTATGGTTTCTTACACAGGGGTTCTTCTTCAGCAAAAGGTACAAATGAAAAATGCAAGCCCGCCTGGCTCTTAAGCTCTCACTCAACTTTAATCGCAGTATCTCTCCTCTTTACACTGGTCACCCACACTACAGGTTCATTTATGCAGATGGCTTCACTTCAATGTGCACATCTCCTCTGGTCTTAGTCCTCGGGCCTTTATCCATCTCTCACTCTAACGCACACAGGTCCTCTTTGGCTCTGGGAGAGGGCTTGGAGTCTCCTGACTCCTGGATGAGAGAGCCTCCTGTCTCTCTTGGGTGGAGACCTGAGGTGTTCCCAAGCCTCCATTTCATAGCCTGTGTGCACCTGAACACACACCCTGCTGGTCCTCTATAAAACCCGGACACTGGGTTGGAGATTCTGTCCTGCCCAAGACACTATGGATTCTCCAAACTACGGAGCAAAAGCAGTTTTCTCCACTCAAAATAAACGCTTCTTAGTCCTGCACTCAGCAAACATACAAACCCTGTGTCCTTTTCTTGACCAATTCCACAGTGACAGTGCCTTATATATTGGTGGTCAGTAGGACTGCCTACAGGTTGGTGGCTATTGTGAAGAATGCTGCATTCTTCTCGCTGAATACTATTGAAAGGGGTTTTCCTCCTATTTATTTATTTTTTACAAATTAAAAGATGTTAACCTTTTCAGAAAAAATAATAAATGCGCATTTTATTGAAAGAAAAAAGAAAAAATGTGCATTTATAATTTTTTGTTACAGGAGCCTGGAAAGCAATGCACCAGCGATCAGCAGATTGCTGATGCCATTCAGGTCTCCTGCAGACCTGTCAGTGTATAGGTTTGCTCGTACCTCATACGAGGAAGCCGATACATGCTAACAGGAAGAATGAATTAACTACCACAGCGCTCACAGCGCCATGGTAGTTCATTGAAAACAACAAGCCGACAGCTGCAAAGGCTGCCAGACCTTGTAGTTTTCCATTTACAGAGAGCTGTGAATGAGTGACGTGGCCGGGTGGGCGGTGCTCCGCACGGCCACGTTTTTTTTTTTGACAGCTAGCTGGTGGAGAAGATCCCCCTATAGCTGGCACAGCAGGGAGTGGGAGGTGCGGGATCCAGTGCATTCATAACATGTTGCATGTTACACCCCGAATATGGAATGTAACATGTTATGAAAGGTGAACTTATCCTTTTAAACTGTATGTAAACTCTAAATCTGTTTTGCAGCCTGTTTGGCATTATGCTTCACTGCAAACAGTTCTCTCAAGCAAATAATTTTTTCGTAAATTTGTTACAAAACTGCTGTTGCCTATCAACTAACAGCAGCATTGTGAACCTGGCACACAAGCTCTTTCAGTTGGTCGTTGGGCTGCTTAATAGACTTTCTAGGCAACCCGGAAGGCAACTGAAGGAGTACACATGGGTAGGCTGACAACAATGCTACTAACTAAACCTGATTAGACCTGAGTCGGGGAGTGCTATTACCGTCAGGATATCCAGATAATAAACTTTCCAAAATATAATAAACTGAAGCAAACTGTATACAAGGAAGAATGATACCAATTCACAGTGAAAAAATATTTTGGGAATACATACACTTTAAAAATTTAGAAAAGTTGATATCATATTCATACTTTATAACAAATTGCAAAACAATTTCTGGAGTATTCATAAAAAGAGTTGAATGTGTGAGTGCTGAGTAGCATGTCAAAGAGGGTTCTTCATAAGGTGAGAGTCATGTTGAGAGTCTTCAGTGGGAGAACCTCACATGCAGAGTGGTGGCTGTATTTGGTAAAATACCCTAAAATAAGAAGGACTGAAGTTCTAATGAAACGGATATTTCTTCTATGCTAAGGTGACCAGATTTTGAAAATGAAATCCAGGAAGATATTTTTTTATTTTTTACTAGTAATGGCGGCAATCACCGACTCTCTGCCCGTCGCCGTCACCGCCCACCTCACAGCCTGTCAAGTCTTACTCTCTGGGCCCCGGCTACTACTGGGTGGGGAGCGGAGGAAGATCACTCTGCCAGGGAAGGCAAGGAGATAAACAGGTAGACGGCTGGCCGGGTTTTGAGCCAAGGCAGAAGAACATGCGAGCGGACCTGGATGGGCATGCACCCGAAACTGAAGAAATATTCCCTCCGCTCCAACCAGCACATGATCATCAGAAAGGGGCACAGATAATGGAAAAAATAGACCCCCCCCCTAAGCTAGTAAGAGCGGTGGGGGGGGGGCTGTAATTCAGATTTTTTTTTTATTAATTCTGCACTGATTGTCTTTGAAATTGCCACAGCCCCTGTTCAAATCCAAGCCGGGGACAAAACCAGGGACAGACTTGGTCAGGGGACAGTGTCCTCAATCCGGGGACTGTCCCCGGAAACCGGGGATGTCTGGTCACCCTATTCTATGCTAACTGGCCTGTAGAGAGGATGAAGGTTCTGAGTCCTCATATACAACTACAGTACCTCTGTGTTGTAAACATAGAGTTGACATTGCTTTACTATTGGGGAACTTAGTTTAATAATAATAAAATAAAACTGACATAAATAACAGTAAATATATATATATATATATATATATATATATATAGATATAAATATATATATATATATATATATATATATATTGTGAGGGGGTTAACTCGGTAGCGGGTGTGTGTGACCCCCTGGTTGGGCTCCCCACACAAAAACAGGGCCAGCAGACGGAGGTTGTGGTTTTCAAAATCAAAAGGTGCGGTTTATTTCTCTATGTACAGTGACAAAACACAGCAAAGCCAAAAAGAAACAAACAAAATAAATCCTGGTCAGTTTGACCTCTGACTAAACATGCAGGTTTCCTAAACTAACAACTGGGATCAGCCTGGTGCTGTCCTAGTCCCTAAGTCCCTGGTTTAGTAAAAGTCCAAACAAATAGCCACACAGGCTTTGCCTCACCGCACAGGGGTTCACTCTCCCTAGACAGTCCACACAGGTCTGGTTCCAGGCATGAGCAAACACCTAATGAATCTGGGAGTTTTTATAGAGGCCTTAAACGAACTGACAGGCTTCAGCTGGTCTCATCAACTCCCTGCCTCACGACGCCCAGCACTCTCCCTAGAGGTATGAGTCATTCATGAGCCCACTAGCCTCAGCTGGGCTTCATCAACTCCCTAGTTGTATAAGTCGGCATAAAGCCTGAATCTGGGAGAAATATATCTACCCCCCTGGATGCAACCAGGTGACTTTACCTTCCTGCTGTCACATACCCCCCCCTCTTGTTTTAACCTTGGGGTTGGAACACCAGCAATCAGGCATTCATGTACTCGAGACAAAGCATCCACATTCCCCATTTGAACGCCAGGGCGATGCTTTACTGTGAAGTTGAATTCCTGTAGGGCCAGGAACCACCTATTCACTCTTCTATTTGTCTCCTTGTTTTGAGCCATCCACTTTAACGGAGCGTGATCCGTAACCATGTCAAAGTGCCTACCTAGCAGATAGTACCGAAGGGAATCTAGAGCCCACTTCACCGCTAAACACTCCTTTTCAACCGTGGCGTAATTTACCTCATGGGACTTCAACTTCCTGCTGAGGTAAATGACTGGGTGCTCTTCCCCGTTCCAGACCTGGGACAATACTGCTCCTAACCCCACATCTGACGCATCACTTTGTACGACAAAGTCTTTAGAGAAGTCGGGTGAGTACAACACTGGCTGGCTACATAAGGCTTGTTTCAAGAATTGGAATGCTGCCTCAGCCTCGGGGGTCCATTTAATCATGACCGACCCTTTCCCTTTCGTCAGGTTGGTTAGGGGCACAGCCTTAGAAGCAAAGTGGGGAATGAAGCGCCGATAATAACCCGCGATTCCCAGAAAGGCTCGTACCTGCTTCTTGCTGTTGGGACGTGGCCAACTCTGGATGGCCTCGACTTTGTTGAGTTGGGGTTTTATTACTCCCCTGCCAATGGTGTACCCAAGATATTTGGCCTCCTCCTGCCCAATGGTACACTTCTTGGGGTTAGCCGTAAACCCCGCTTCCCGAACAGAGTCCAGGACTGCTTGCACTTTTGGCAGATGTGAGGCCCAATCTGTGCTATGGACAATTACGTCATCCAGGTAAGCCGCAGCATACTTCCGATGGGGCCTCAGCATCTGGTCCATTTTCCGCTGGAATGTGGCCGGCGCATTCTGTAACCCGAACGGCATTCTCTTATATTGGAACGCCCCGTCTGGGGTTACAAATGCGGTTTTCTCTTTGGCCGACTTGGCCAGGGGAATTTGCCAATACCCTTTTGTGAGGTCAAGAGTCGTCATGTATCGGGCTGTTCCCAGCCGGTCGATCAACTCATCTATACGTGGCATGGGGTAGGTGTCAAATTTTGTAACTTTGTTCAACTGACGAAAATCGTTACAAAATCGCCAGCTCCCATCCGGTTTAGGCACCAACACAATGGGACTAGACCAATCACTTTGGGACTCCTCTATCACCCCTAAGTTCAGCATTTTCTGTACTTCCTCCCGTATTGCCTCCCGTCGGGCCTCTGGGATCCGATAGGGTTTTAACTTCACCCTTTCACCGGGCGGGGTAATAATATCATGCTCTACCCCAGATGTTTGTCCCGGCAGCTCAGAGAACACCTCCTTGTTGCGAAGCACAAACTCCTTAACCTCCTGTTGTTGGGGTTGTGACAAGGTGGCTGCTATTCCAACCTCCGGAATCACGCAACCAGTTTGAGCTGGTGACCAAGTTTCTGCGACTAGGGACTCTCTATCCCTCCAGGCTTTCAACAGATTAACGTGATATATCTGTTCGGGCTTTCGCCTTCCTGGTTGTCTGACCTTGTAATTCACTTCGCTCACTTTTTCCATTATCTCGTAGGGGCCTTGCCATTTGGCAAGGAATTTACTTTCAACCGTAGGGACAAGTACCAATATCCTATCCCCCGGGGAAAAGGTACGGGTCTTTGCTCCACGGTTGTACACTCTCTGCTGTGCCAACTGCGCTTGGGCCAAATGTTCCTTCACGATGGGCATTACCTGTGCAATTCGATCTTGCATCAGGGCGACATGCTCAATCACACTCCTGTGGGGAGAACTCTCACTTTCCCAAGTTTCCTTGGCAATATCCAACAGCCCTCTTGGGTGTCTCCCATACAGTAACTCAAAGGGGGAGAATCCCGTAGAGGATTGGGGCACCTCCCTAATAGCAAACATCAAATAAGGAAGTAGACAGTCCCAATCCTTTCCATCTCTATCCACCACTTTCTTCAACATTTGTTTTAGGGTTTTGTTGAATCTTTCAACCAGCCCATCGGTTTGGGGGTGATACACAGATGTACGCAATTGCGTCACTTTGAACAATTTACACAGCTCTTTCATAACCCGGGACATAAAGGGTGTACCTTGGTCCGTAAGCAGTTCTTTACAAATACCCACCCGGCTAAAAACAAGAGATAGCTCTTTGGCTATGGTTTTGGCCGAGGTATTTCTGAGAGGGATCGCTTCTGGATAACGGGTGGCATAGTCCATTATAACCAATATGTACTGGTGCCCCCTAGCGGACTTGATTATAGGACCTACCAAATCCATTGCGATTCTCTCAAACGGGACCTCAATGATGGGTAGAGGGACCAGCGGGCTACGGAAATGTGGCATCGGGGCCGACCTCTGACACACAGGGCAGGAGGAACAATAATTTTCTATGTCCTTCATCACCCCAGGCCAATAGAATCTCTGTAATACCCTCTCTCGGGTTTTCTCTGTCCCCAGATGACCTCCAAGAATGTGCCCATGGGCCAACTCCAACACCAACTTCCTGTAAGGTTTGGGCACCACCAGCTGCTCAACGGTTTCTTCTGCCCTTTTTGCCACCCGATACAGTAGGTCCTTCTCTACGCTGAAGTATGGGTAAGTGCAGGTATTATCTGGGTTCACTAACTCGCCATCTATTTCCACTACGTTTTCCCGTGCCTTTATTAGGGCGGGGTCTTTTAACTGTTCTGTGGCAAAATTTTCCCTGTGAACCTCCAGATCAGAAAACTCCACAGACGGTAGGTTTTCGTCTGAGGAGGTGGGCTCCTCTCCAGTTTCTTGAGTCTCCCCTGCCAATACTGACAAGGGAAATTCTGGAGAGTCCTCACCACTCTCAGAGGAGTTCTGGCTATCACATTCCTGGTACATAGGGGCACCAGTGGGGGGCTCAGGATCATCCCACAGTTCCCAGAACTTCGGAAAATCCCTTCCCACAATGGCATCATGCGGTAATTGAGATACTAACCCCACTGGATGAGAGAGGGTACCTTTGGGGGTCTCGAAACACACTGTAGTCACTGGATACTCTCGGGTGTCCCCATGCACACAAATAACAGCTACCTTGCTATTCCCAGAGACCTCTGTTTTAACTAATTCAGCCTTTATCAGGGTCACAAGGCTACCTGAATCCAGTAATACCACAACATTTCTACCATTAATACACATTTTGCATAAATGTTTCTCAGTTCCCCGAATGGCAGTGCATGCGACTGTCGCACACAGCGACTGACGTCTGTCCATCAGAAAGTCACATTGCATGGGTTCCTCCACAACCGGGCAATTTGCTGCAATATGTCCCGCTTGCCGGCAGCGGTAGCAAACGATCCTTCTTGCGGCCTCTTGAGCCGCTGATTTCCCAGGCTGTTCTCGCCAAACTTGGGGTAGAGCTCCCACCCTCTCACTCTCTCCACCCTCACCCCTTGGAATCCTCTTATCCGCCCCTGGGGATGGTCTGGTCTTAGGGTGGAAAGTCCGAGAGTCTCTGGAAGAGGCCGTCAGGTTCTCTGTAGCCAAGTATCTCTCTACACGATCCACAAGTTTACCGGCCGTTTCTGGGTCTCCATGGCTTACCCACTTTTGAATGGCGGTAGGAAGAGCTCTCAAGAAACGATCCATCACAACACGTTCCACAATCTCCGGTGCGGACAAAGTCTCTGGCTGTAGCCACTTCCTGCTCAGGTGAATGAGATCATACATTTGAGACCTGGGGGGTTTTCCAAGCTGGAAAGTCCAGTTATGCACACGCTGAGCCCGGACAGCCAGGGTGACACCCAGCCTTGCCAATATTTCAGCTTTTAGCATCACATAGTCTTTTGCTTGGTCAGGCTCTAGGTCATAGTAAGCCTTCTGCGATTCACCAGTTAACAGAGGAGCCACCAGTCCAGCCCACTGCTCCTCAGGCCACTTTTCTCTTTCAGCAGTCCTTTCAAATGTGGTCAAAAATACCTCTGGATCATCCTCTCCAGTCATTTTTGTCAATAAACGACTCACCCCAAAGGACGCGGTATTAGTGGGACGGCTTTCCTCACTGGTCTGCGGACGTTGCTGCATTACTGCTTCCATTTGTTGTAGTCTCTGCTCTTGCTTCTGTAACAGGTCTATGAAGCGGGCCTCAGATTGCTGCTGGGCTTGTTGATGAGCTTGCTGCTGGGCTGCAAGGCTCCTTTGCAAACCTGCATTTGTCTGCTGTTGATTGGCATTTGCTAGAGCCAGCTGTTTCAGTATCTCCTCCATGCTGGCTTAAAAAAAACTGCCACTGGTTCTCCACCAACTGTGAGGGGGTTAACTCGGTAGCGGGTGTGTGTGACCCCCTGGTTGGGCTCCCCACACAAAAACAGGGCCAGCAGACGGAGGTTGTGGTTTTCAAAATCAAAAGGTGCGGTTTATTTCTCTATGTACAGTGACAAAACACAGCAAAGCCAAAAAGAAACAAACAAAATAAATCCTGGTCAGTTTGACCTCTGACTAAACATGCAGGTTTCCTAAACTAACAACTGGGATCAGCCTGGTGCTGTCCTAGTCCCTAAGTCCCTGGTTTAGTAAAAGTCCAAACAAATAGCCACACAGGCTTTGCCTCACCGCACAGGGGTTCACTCTCCCTAGACAGTCCACACAGGTCTGGTTCCAGGCATGAGCAAACACCTAATGAATCTGGGAGTTCTTATAGAGGCCTTAAACGAACTGACAGGCTTCAGCTGGTCTCATCAACTCCCTGCCTCACGACGCCCAGCACTCTCCCTAGAGGTATGAGTCATTCATGAGCCCACTAGCCTCAGCTGGGCTTCATCAACTCCCTAGTTGTATAAGTCGGCATAAAGCCTGAATCTGGGAGAAATATATCTACCCCCCTGGATGCAACCAGGTGACTTTACCTTCCTGCTGTCACAATATATATATATATATATTCGTTATTATTTTTATTTTTAATGACAGCATACCCTTTTCAGCTTCAAGAATTAGACAAGTGTCATCTTCAGCCCGCATACCTCTGTGGGTGGATAATAAGGATTCCTGTCTTGGATTATACTTCCCACACCATGATAAAATGACAGCGTTTAAGCTTTGATGCATCTCGCTGCCATTTCCCCAGGTACAGCGTAGTCTGCTAAAGGAGCACTAAGCAGTTTGCTATAACAAATCCCATGTGAAATTTAGTGATAATATCACATTGCTTGTCATTTTTCAGATCACTAAATAGTGTGACATCTCTGGAGAGGTCTCAGCCTGTTCTCCTCTGTACTCACACGTCACCAGAGTTTGATGGGGCCTGTCTACCGTCATTGACTTTTCCGGAGAAGAGCCGTATTATATGTGGGAGTGTGGGTAAGTCTCTGTCATTTATATGTTTTTCACTAATGGGTAAGTCTAAGAAGACATTTTAGGTAGAGTGACTCGAAAGAGATTTTCTACAGTACCTGTATTGTATCCAGTCCCCTTTTGACATTTTAAGGTGGAAGAGTACACATGTTTAAAAAGATCAGCAGCAATCCTCAATTCTCATAACCCTCTTCCCGTCTAATATTTGCATTGTTCTTGCATGTAAGCTGGTGGGTAACTCACACAAAGCAGCATCTTAGCTTCTTGACAGCGGAAAAACCTCATGGATATTTATTAGTGACCAGCAGACTGGTTCTCCTGAACTCAGAATTGACCCAGGTTGGGCAAATCAGAGCAAAATTTAGATTTGACATAGGTGGAACTTCACCCTTAACAACTTGATAAAAATAATTTTCTTTAGCAAGAAACATACATTTCACATTAATAATTATGCTACCAAAATTAGTGTGTGCTGTAAAATTACCTCCAGCTTTGTTCCTGTTCCTTCTTGCTGGAGGCTGACATTTTGCTGAAGCCCAGAGCCCCTGAACAGCAATAAATCTTTAGGCTGTCTGCAGAGGCGGCTCTAGGCGCCCATAATTGGAAAAATAATTCAAGCGATACAAGTTAAATGTATAAGGAGGTTACAGTACAGGGGGGAGCAGGAGGGCACTTTACAGTGGGAGGGTAAGTGGGCACAGTACAGGGGGGTAGAGTACAGGGGGAGGGTTAGTGGGCACATTACAGGGGGCAGGGGGGTAAAGTACAGGGGGAGGGTAAGTGGACACAGTACAGGGGGCAGAAGGGTACAGTACAGTGGGAGGGTATATGGGCACAGTACAGAGGGCAGGAGGGTAAAGTACAGGGGGGAGCAGGTGGGCACAGTACAGAGGGCAGGAGGGTACAGTATAGGGGCAGTAATATGTAATACAGATATGGTCTCCTCAAGCAGAGCTGCACAGGGAAGCTGCTGTCACAGATTCTATAAAAATAAAATGAACAAAACGCAGCGCTAATGAAATGATAGTGCACACACCACTATACAAAGTAAGGGGGATGTGTGTCCGGTAAGTGATGTAGATATGTGCAAACAAATAGTACAAGTAAATATATATAAATAAAAAATTGCATAAAAAAAAACCGCATGATTCAAAAAAAATTGCATCAAAAAAATTGCATCACACTAAGGTGCATAAGTGCATAGACATGCATAATAAATAATGGTGGTAAACAGTCCAATCCTTAAAAATGACACACAAGTCCTTATAAAAGTATTCTAAGGTGATTCAGTGTGGATAAAAAAATTAATGAAAGGTTCCACAGTGCTTTAGTGCATGTAATCAGTAGCATCAATCCAAGGGTGATGTATAATACAGTTCATACAGCAACACACGGCCCTGTGAGTGATCCAAAAGTCATGCCAAAGTGTAGTCACACAGGTGCTTCCTTATGGTAATGGACGCTCACCTTAGAGCGTGCGACCTTGCAACTAAGCTTGGTCTGTGCACGCTTATGAACCACACCTGGGTTCTAATGGATAATCCTGGGTTCCTGGTTCCTTGGCAGGCAGCTCCAGATCATAGAATATATAAGAAAAAAACCCGGATGGTGCAAGTAACGTTTTAACAATATTCATTTAAATAAAAAGAGAGATCCCTTGCCGGGGTACTCACATACTGCAGGTGCGACAGTGCACCACTCTATAACAGGCTCGTAGCGAGATGTACAGATGGTAAACAGTCCTCATAGCCTCGCACAGACTCTCCTGCCCTCCTGTCCCCTCCCCTACGTGTGACGATACAGGGGTGCTGTCACAGATTCTACCTATTCTGGCAGGCTGTCACTGGGCTAAACCTACACTGGAATGACATCTCCCCCTCTACCTTCCCCTCCAGAGTTTCTGTCTCTCTTCCACTTTGCATGTGTTAAGAAAGAACTCTGAGGAAGAGCATCTTTTTACTGCTGCTGCTTGGGTGGGAAGTGTACTGCACCAATCACACGGGATGAATAGGAGAAGTGGGTTAGCAGGGATTGGTGCAGTACACATCCCACCCACACAAGCAGCAGCAGTAGTAGTCTCTGGGTTCTTCCTTAGCCACTAAAGCAATGGGGGTTGGGCTGGGAACCATGGGGTAGGGGAGAAGCAGGAGAGGGGAAAAGGGTGAATGGGTAAGAGATGGGGGATTGGTAGAGGAGAACTGGGGTAAAATTGGGGGATCCTGCTCTGTATAAGGATAAAAAGGGAGGAGGATTTGTGCTGACATGAGGGAAGGAGGGAGAGAGGCAAATAGATAGGCATCAAAGGGACTCAAGAAAGGGCTGGCGTGCCCCCTTACATCAGAATCCAGCACAGTGCCCCTTCAGAATTTAGGGGAACTACTGGTTCTAGTTACTTTTATGCAATAAGTTCTCAGAAATAAGTCCTATGCCCCCTCTAATGGAGTTTCTCTTTCATACTAATTATTTTCAGGGATAGCGACAATATGTATTATATCTGGCTGATCGGCTGCTGGTCCCTCTCTCCGCAACGGGAGGGGAACCCCCTGTTTAGTTAAACCTTTCTGTTTGTAGTTTTAGTTTACTATATTATTTTTATGCCAAAGTGCCTCATATATGTGCTATTCATAAGATGAATCTTAAGTACTCTGAAAAACTCTGACTAACGTAATATTCTGATCATATCATTTGCTTATACTGTTTATACCATGTGCAATGTACGATACCCAATTGTTTGTCTTCTGGTTTATTGTATTGTATCTTTGCTAACTTTTGGCAAAAATTAAAAAAAATCTGATAATCTTTTTTAAAATGAATAAAAATGTATTCATTTAATGCTGATCCTGTGTAAACACACAGGATCAGCACTATGGATAACACCATACACTTTGAATGTTGCCAGCAAATCCAGCTCATGAATCGCTCCTGTATTTTCCAGAGTATAATAAATACACCCCACTGTCTGTATGGTGGAATGACTAGAGATTGGAGATTACACTTGCCCATGTATATATTGCCCATAATGATGCATATTTAGCCTCATCTTTCGATTTTCTAATTCGAGAAACAGGGACGTGTTTTTGCGCCAACTTAATTTGACAGAAGATTTTGTTTTCCCACAAAACCCCAGTAATTCCTCCATTAATTCAGGCAACACAGACCATAAATCTTTTTTGCAGGAAATACTTTCTTTAAAGTAGACATCTACAACAGTCAACATCAGCAAAAAGGGATGCTACAAATAAACACACTGGTGTCAGTATAAAAGAAAATTAGCTGAGCCACCTAAAACAACTCCATTTCATCATGTTTCTGAGTAAGTTATACAACCATTTCGTTTGCATTTAATGACAGCGGGTAACGGTTTCTCTGTTTTAAAGCTGAACGGTAGCCATGTAATGAGGCTGCACTAGCATTTTTTGTGTGAAAATGTCATCCCCATTTTAATCTTTTACACCTTTTACTTAGTTTAGATTCTCTTTCAGGCTGGGTTCACACCATTGTGAATTGGATGTGGGGTCCCCGCATCCAATTGGCAATAGAAGGAGATTTTGACCGGCTCTCTATGGAGCCGGTTCACATATCTCCGCTGCGGCTCCGGTGCAAATTTACACACAGAAGCCCTGTGCGTCTTTTGGTTCATTTCAGCCAAATAATTTAGTCTGAAACGGTGAACCAGGATGCACCTGACCCCTGCTGGGAGCTGCATACGGCAATGGTGTGAACCCAGCCTAAGAGTTGGGTCCTGCTAAGCTGCATGGCTGCAGTGTGGTAATACAAGTGGTTGTCTGGGGGACGGATTCAGGAAAATATGCTCTACTTATTCAGTGACACCCACTACAAATGTAATGTTGCTGTGGATGAAAGATGTGGACATGTCAGTGACTGCACTGCTTTGCCCTACATGGGCTGCTACACACAATAGTCATGAACTTTCTGCTGCTGGCCTGTCTGGGTTCTCAATGGGAAACTGCATGTGATTTTAGATGCAAATCATTGGAACCTATATTTTACAATATTTCCAGGCTCCAGAAATATAAGTGTAGCTGGGTGTTCCCCTTTAATGCAGAGAGACAAGAAGTTCCAGGTGAGAGGTGAGTCGGGAGGAAGTAAAGAGACATTATGGAAGTGAAAGCAGAGGAGAGAGAGACTAAATCTCCCAGTACATCTTGCAGCACCCAGGGTGCATTGCTCCAGAACAGAGACTGCTGGGGCAGACTTTATAAAGGGGAGGCGGAGTTTTGGTCGGCCTCTTTGGACCCCCCCTCTCCTAGAAAGAGGATGTCTGTGCTGAACTGCTGTGTGCACAAGGCCTGAAGCCCGGGCCGTGTGCTCCTTTCCAAAGAGCCCTCTGCCAGCCTAGCAGAGCCTTAGAGACATCTAATCCTCCTTGCTGCAGTACACCAGAAGGATTGAAGACTTGGATGTCGGTGGATTCCTGTTCCTAGACGAATCGATGGAGGAAACGGACTTGGACTTGTCCAGGTGGTGAGAGCTGTTTAAAGACAGATACTTTATCTTTACTATTCGTTGGGATTACAAAGTTGTTCTTCAAGTGCACCACCGAGAGATTGCTAGCAAATATTGTTTCACTGAACTTCCATTTAGATCAGTCAGGCCTGACTGCATAGGTAGACATTGCTGGGTGTTAGTCTACCCATGAGGGGAAGTAGCTGTAAAAGGGCAGCGCTAGAGTTGCATAGCAATACTTAATTATTCTGATTACTCTGTTTATCTTTATTACTGTTTATTGCAGGGATCTGCAACTTGTTATACTGTTGTTTATTACTTGCCCATTAGCCTCAGTAAAATATCTGGGTAAAGTACATTTGGTGTCAGTTCCGCTTACTTTAATAGGAGTTTTAAAGTATATTCTGTGTATGTTTGTTATAGGACTGCGTCACCAACAGTTGCGGTCACGCGGTCCTATCCCTCTATCACCAGCTGTGCCACGGGAGGTTAGAGCCGATTGCCAGGGGTTGACAGCAGTGCACTACAGGGCCCAAATCAATATCAGCGGCTCTCTTAACTGGGGGTAGCGCTACACGTGGGGGCTCGAGTCCGGGATCCTTGTACGTTGCACGCTGCAATCAAGCCGGTCAGAAGTACCAGCATGGACCCGCTGGCAATGTCACAATGGTGTGCAGCGATTGGCGCCGATCCAACCGCGGCGGTAGTCATTGTACTCCCGGGGGAAAGATGGAAGGAAGAGGAGATAAAACATCTCGTATTGTTACTGTCTCCGAGCCACAAAGCATGGGTGATGGATTTTAGGCCAGATCCAGTGATCTCGTTTACATACGCACTGGTAGAATGGAAAAACAAAATCCCAGAGCATTTTAAAAGTCAGAGTATACAAGCCATAGATAATCAGATCTATCACTTGATACGTACGCTGCCAGTGAAGGAAGAATGGTTTCAGACACCAAAGCCATCACTCCCACAATTATCTCCACCACTATCCCCTAAAGCAGAAAAGCTTAAGGAACTATTAAGCCCGGGATCACCGCTGGCCGCTATAGGGCCTGAATTGTTGAATGCTCTAGGAGACCTTGTAATTAAGTGCCTGAAAAGCAGTACGGTGCATGTGGAGGCCGGTTACCAGAAGCTTAGCACCTTCTCAGGGAAGCTCCCCGTCCCTGCGGGGGAGGAAGATTTTGACACTTGGGTGGAACAGGCATTGCAGGCAGTAGAAGCATGGGAGGTGCCTGAGGCACAGAAGAGACAGCGAGTCTTAGAAAGTCTGAAAGGTGCCGCGGCAGAATCGGTGAAGAGCTTCCGGTTTGGAAATGAAAACTGTACAGCTCAAGATTGCCTGGCCATGCTGCAGGAAGAGTTTGGTCAGCTGGAGAAGGTGTCAGAGATGATTTATCAAATTGAACACACTCTCCAGCAGCCGAATGAGAAACTGTCAGAATATGTTAGAAGGCTGAACAGGCAGTTATGCAAGATTGTACTGAAGAAGGGAATGCTGCCCAAAGATGCAGATGAAGCACGCATGAAGCAGATCATGAGGGGAGCGCGGCGCTCAGACCCGGTCTGGCTGCACCTGAAAACCTCAGGAGGAGGAATGTCACTAACCTACTCTGATCTAATAAAAATTATTAGGGACGAAGAGGCGCTGGAGGAAGATCAGCAGGTGGCCAAGGCGAATGTCACACCTGTACCAGTGTTGGTACATTCGGTCAAGAGCCCAGAAAGAGAAGCGGAGGTTGACACTCTGAAATCGCAAATGGCCCAAGTGTTGGAGATGCTGACCTCTTTGATGGAGAAAGATCAGAGAAGACGAGAGAAACCAAGCCCAAGAAAGGAGTTGTTCCCGAACACCTCAGCACCGGCCTTCCTACAGGACCGAGAAGAGGTGATTTGCTATAACTGCGGAGGGAGTGGCCACTTTGCTAACGTATGCTCCAGCCCAAAGAAGAAGAGAACAGATAATTGCAAGCCGGCGGGAAACTCCAAAGGGCCCCGGTGAAGGAGTCAACCGGGTGCCCATCATCTTCAGTGCGCTCCAAACTAAAAAAAAAGGCCAAGAATGGAGGAGACAAAACTCCTAGGAGGAGGTATAGTACACCCCCACCAAGATGTACCCCAGAGGGAGGGGGCAAGACCCCTCAGTGGAAGTACAGCACCCCAAAGAAGGAACATCCACCTAAAAGGAACAATAACATCCCTCAGCGGGTTTGTGCCCCCATTGAGAGGGAGAAAGTCAATGCATGCCAGGCTCAGGAAAAATTAAAGTCCAAAAGGAGCAGGGCAAGGGTCGAAAGCCAAAAAAAAGAGGTGACCCCAGTCCGGCCATACCCAAAGGAACTGGTGGGCCCGTCTCCTACTGTGCCCATTCAAGTGGAAGGAGTCTATACTAAAGCTCTTTTGGACACCGGAGCACAGGTGACTTTACTATACCGGGACTTCTATGATAGGCACTTGAGTCATCTGCCTATCCAGAAGATAGAAGAGCTGGAGATATGGGGACTTGGAACCCAGAGTTTCCCTTATGATGGGTACCTGCCCATAAAGATGACTTTCGACCCATCCGTGGCTGGGAAGGCTGAAGTGTTTGACACCCTGGCAGTTGTGTGTCCCCGGCCGCCTGGAGCCAGCAAGATTTCCCTGATCATTGGGACAAACACGGATCTAGTCATGAGACTCCTGACCCCTCTAGTGAAAGAGAGAAACCATTCAGCCACCAAAATCCATCCCATGCTAAAGACGGCCTACCAACGACTGGTCTTAGAGCAGAAGACCCCATGGGGAGATTGGTCCTCGAAGCCCTGGAGAATCAGGATCCCAACAAATTCCTACATCACCCCTCAAAGGAGGCTCGCCTGTTGAGGAAGGAATTGGACAGGCTACAGGTACATCAGGGAGTGGTCTACCGAAGGGGCCCCTCTGATGACTCAGAAGATAAGTGGCAGTTATTTCTTCCAGAGAAGCACCGAGAGACTGTACTAATCGCCCTGCATGACCATCATGGTCACCTAGGGGCAGAAAGGACCTTCCAGCTTGTCAGAAATCGGTTCTATTGGCCCTGCATGAGGGCAGAAGTAGAGGAGTATTGCCATTCCTGTGCACGATGCATTCAGAGAAAGACCCTACCCCATCAAGCTGCCCCAATGGGCCATTTACAGAGTCAAGGCCCAATGGATCTGGTATGCATTGACTTTCTCTGCCTCGAACCCGACCTGAGTGGATTGGGGAATGTTCTGGTAATAACCGACCATTTCACCCGCTATGCTCAAGCTTTCCCAACCAAAGACCAGAAGGCATCCACCGTGGCCAAGATACTTATGGAGAAGTATTTTGTCCATTACGGACTACCACAGAGACTCCACTCAGATCAAGGAAGGGACTTTGAGAGTCGGTTGATCCGAAGACTTTTGGATTCATTAGGAATAAAGAAGACCAGAACCACGCCTTACCACCCACAAGGAGATGCTCAGCCGGAGAGATTTAACCGGACCCTGCTCAACATGTTGGGAACCTTAGAAACAGAGAAGAAGCAACACTGGAGTCAGCACATATCAGCCCTAGTACATGCCTATAACTGTACCACAAGTGACGCCACTGGCTACTCCCCTTATCGACTTATGTTTGGGAGAGAAGCAAGGCTACCTGTGGACCTGGCCTTTGGCACTTCTATAGACAATACCTCAGCTACATCCCACAAGGGATACGTGGACAGACTTAGACGTAGCTTGCAGGTGGCCTATGAACAAGCCCAGGCGGCTTCGGATCAAAGGGGGGCCCGCAACAAGAGAAATTTTGATCTGAAGGTTCGAGTGCAAGATCTGCAGCCCGGGGACCGAGTACTGCTACGCAATCTGGGGGTCCCTGGAAAACACAAGCTTGCCGACAGGTGGAGATCTGAGCCCTATATTGTCTGTAGGAAGTTGCCCGGTTTGCCTGTCTACAAACTAAAGCCAGAAGGAAAGGTGGGTCCACTGAAGACGTGGCATCGGAACCACCTGCTCCCACTTGCTGAGGCAGTCAGAATACCTCCCGTGAGAGACTCCCCTGAACCGGCCTCTATCCTGGATATTCCTAGGCCGAACACTCGGTCCCAGACCTCTCGAGCCAAAGATGGGGAGGCCTCCCAATTGAGTACAGAAGAAGGTGGAGAACTGGACTGGCTGTGGCCTCCCTCGACTCTGGGAACGTCCGCCATAGATCTCCCAAATGGAGGGGATACCCCAGATGCAACGCTGAATCCGGAGGCTACTGAATTCATACCCTTCAGTCCCTCAGCTGATTACTGGGAAGATGTTCCTGACACTTGCGCAGAGGAGGACTCTAGAGATTCCATACGTCAGTTGACTTCTGAATCAGAGGTTCCAGAACCAGCAATGTTACCTGAACTTACTCCTGAAGAAGAGCCTGTGGTGCCAGAGTCAGAAGCACCAAGAGAGCAGAGGGCTCGCAGAGTCATCAGGCCTCCCAAGAAACTAACTTACCCCCAAATGGGGACGAGCTCAGAGGACTCTGTTGTAACGGCTAGGAGAAGTGTTGAACAACCTGATCCTTCCACCGTCCATTTGGTGGAGGGCAACCCCAGCTCACTCTCTGGCACAGTTAGGCAGGCCACTCATGGTAGTGTGACCTGTGGGCAAGAGAGTTCCATCCCAAAGTTTTGGTGGGAATTCCCTATGCCAACATCATGCTCGACATTGTCCAAAATGGTAAACAGTATTTGTTGAAGTTTATCTTTGGGGACCAAAGAGTTCAAGTGGGGGGAGTGTGTAGCGGGGTGTTCCCCTTTAATGCAGAGAGACAAGAAGTTCCAGGTGAGAGGTGAGTCGGGAGGAAGTAAAGAGACATTATGGAAGTGAAAGCAGAGGAGAGAGAGACTACATCTCCCAGTACATCTTGCAGCACCCAGGGTGCATTGCTCCAGAACAGAGACTGCTGGGGCAGACTTTATAAAGGGGAGGCGGAGTTTTGGTCGGCCTCTTTGGACCCCCCCTCTCCTAGCAAGAGGATGTCTGTGCTGAACTGCTGTGTGCACAAGGCCTGAAGCCCGGGCCGTGTGCTCCTTTCCAAAGAGCCCTCTGCCAGCCTAGCAGAGCCTTAGAGACATCTAATCCTCCTTGCTGCAGTACACCAGAAGGATTGAAGACTGGGATGTCGGTGGATTCCTGTTCCTAGACGAATCGATGGAGGAAACGGACTTGGACTTGTCCAGGTGGTGAGAGCTGTTTAAAGACAGATACTTTATCTTTACTATTTGTTGGGATTACAAAGTTGTTCTTCAAGTGCACCACCGAGAGATTGCTAGCAAATATTGTTTCACTGAACTTCCATTTAGATCAGTCAGGCCTGACTGCATAGGTAGACATTGCTGGGTGTTAGTCTACCCATGAGGGGAAGTAGCTGTAAAAGGGCAGCGCTAGAGTTGCATAGCAATACTTAATTATTCTGATTACTCTGTTTATCTTTATTACTGTTTATTGCAGGGATCTGCAACTTGTTATACTGTTGTTTATTACTTGCCCATTAGCCTCAGTAAAATATCTGGGTAAAGTACATTTGGTGTCAGTTCCGCTTACTTTAATAGGAGTTTTAAAGTATATTCTGTGTATGTTTGTTATAGGACTGCGTCACCAACAGTTGCGGTCACGCGGTCCTATCCCTCTATCACCAGCTGTGCCACGGGAGGTTAGAGCCGATTGCCAGGGGTTGACAGCAGTGCACTACAGGGCCCAAATCAATATCAGCGGCTCTCTTAACTGGGGGTAGCGCTACATAAGCATAAGGTTATATTTATTCCTTTGAGTGAGAAGTGCGATAAGTTTTAGGTGTGGTGGCATTGCATGAATTACCATTAACGCCTTTGAAGGCAATGATTGGATGGAAACCAAGCAAGGTTCTTTAAATGCTCTAACCCAATGACTTTACTTGGGTTATCAGTTTTAAAGATGACTAAAAAAGACACAAATTAATGCAGCCACGTATTCATTAATGTGGGGGAATTTACTAAGACTGGAGCAGCCAGAATCTGGAGCAGCTATGTATGGCAACCAATTAGCTTCTACCTTTCATTTTTAAAGCTTAGATATAGAAAACGGGAGCTTGGTCCCAAACTAGGCCATCCTGAAAAATGGGGGCAATTGGATTATCTCAGTACAGGTTAAGTTAAGGTAAATTCAAAAGGTATAAACAAATATATGGAAAAATATATAAAGTTTTATACAAATAGTTAAAATAATTGTGATATGCATGGATTGTTACCATGTTTTTAATCTGCATTTGACTATATGTTGTCTTTTTATTGATTTTGTATTAATAAAACTTTATATATTTTTACATATATTTATTTATACATTTTGAATTTACCTTAACTTAACCTGTACCGAGATAGTCCAATTGCCCCCGTTTTTTAGGGTGGCTTGGTTGGGGACCAAGCTCCCGTTTTCTAGATCTTTAAATCTCTGGATGATGGTACGATTTTTCACATTCCCTATATTGGTCACAGAGGCTATATATTTGTTATTTTCTCTATTTTTAAAGCTTAATTGAACAAGTTAAAGTTGGAAGTTGATTAGTTGCCATACATAGCTGCTCCAGGTTCTGTCTGCTCCAGTTTTAGTAAATGTGCCCCAATTTATTTCAGTTCTTTTTTAAATGCAACTAGGTCTATGTACTTTATTTTGAATCAGCCTCTTGCAATCCCCTATACAGAAGGACTGGAAACCAATCAGGTGTGCAGCATGGAATATGTTTGAGTGAGTGAGTGATAACTTATATAGCGCTGCAAATGCGAACTAAGTCGTCTTAAGGCGCTTTGCATCCAGTGCTGTCCTAATCCTTCAGAAGAGGTGGGTCTTCAGTTTTTTCCTGAAGGCCTGATGGTTTTCTTCCATACGGATGTCCGTGGGTAGAGCGTTCCATAGCCGTGGTCCTTGGACTGCAAATCTTCGTTCTCCCTTCCATTTGTAGCGGGACTTAGGGATGTGGAGGAGGTTTTGATTGGTTGATCGGAGAATGCGTTTGGGGGTGTAGTGTTTTATCTTCTCCCATAAATATTGAGGAGCCTTTCCTTGTGTGAACTTGTGGGTCAGGCAGAGGGTCTTGAATGTGACCCGATCCCTTACGGTTAGCCAGTGCAGGGTCCTCAGTGAAGGCGTGATCGATTCCCAAAGTTTTTTCCCTGTTACCAGTCTAGCTGCCGTGTTCTGGATGACTTGTAGGCATGAAATCTGATATTTAGGAAGTCCTATGTAGAGGGAGTTTGTGTAGTCGAGTCACAAGTAGTGATGAGCAAACTGTGCAATGTATGGTTCACTAGATGTTTGCCGAACCCAGGAAAGAATCCACTAAATCGGACATAGAGGCATACCCCCATCTCAAAAAAAAATTCTGTCTTTTCTCAAGGCCAGTTTGCAAGCTTTTGCAATTTGCAAGCTATGGCATAGGTAGCTGGGCACTGCCATGGGAGAGATGTACCATTCCAAAAAAATAATCATTTGTAAATACTGTACAGCGGAGAGCGGGTCTTTTACTGTGGCTTAAATGGAAACAGTAAATATTGCAAATTCTTTTAAGAAAATGCTTGGAGGATTCCTTAAAACTGCATGTGAAGTTGTGCACCAGTGCAATGCAAAAGTTGTTGTTGAAGGAACACATTGTTTACAAAAATGTATACTGTCCCCTTAAGAAAAAATTGCATGAGGTCTCCCTCAAAATCCAGGCCAGAACCATATCCAGGCATGCAGCCTGGCTGGATAGGAAAGGGGAGGGCAGTGATCGTGCGCACCAACCCCATCCCTTTCTTCCACAGACCACTTGTCCTGAACATGGGGAAGGGTACCTTGGGGGGGGTGAAGTAAAAAAATCTCCCCCTTTCCCTTGGAAGGCACCTTGTCCTCATGTTGATGGCTAGCTGAGGTCTACAGCATGAACTTGTTTGAATCTGGAACCCCCTTTACAGCAGGGACGCCCCTAGACAGCCCTCCCGTAAGTAAGGGATACATAGTATACATTGTTAATCGCTCGCAAAAAATGTTGAATAATAAATAAAAACACAGATACCATGAAAAAAAGTAATTTGATTTAAAAATAAACTGGATCCCCAGATGAAAATCAAATGCCCATTATGTCCTCTAGCAATGAATAATGAAGAGTGAGGACCCAACAATACTGCCCCATCAACTCCTGTCACAAATGCAGTCCCTGGTCAGCTACTGCAAGTAAGAGGAATCGGCTGGGGATGCTGCGTGATTACCTTGACCAAATATGGTCTGCGGGAAGCTGTCATGAAGTGGAGGTAATGATACCCCCCAATAAATGAATGACTTCCGGCTGCATGAGACAAATGTTTTTGTGGTTGGGCAAACTGACCAAATCTGCCCATTTTGTTCATCCATTGAACCAACTGTGAATAGGCTGGGTTTGGGTCAAACTCAGTCTTAACCTGAAGCTCTTCTCTCCATTACAAGGAGCATGTTGATAGGAGGAAAGAACAGATAGATGACCTTGTCAGTCTGCGGCTGTTGTCCAAAAAAGTGTGGAGAGATATTACCCAGTGCCGGATTTATAAGGATGCAAAAGGGGCAACTGCCCTGGGCCCCCCCTCAAAACAAAAAGTATATAAAACATAATAAAAAGATTATATACAGTATAAAATAAATAATAATAAAAGAATATAAAATGTATAATCAAACAATTACCTTTTATTGAATGTATTGTGGGAAATAATATTTTGCTGACCATCTGTAAAAGTTTGTACTCTGGACCAATATATTGTATCGTTTTAAAAAACTAATTTTGGTGGCTCAAGCTAACCACACATAGAGCACTATGACTGCGTGTGCACGCACGACCTCCGAGTGACATTGTGTCATGCATTTTCATAATCGGTGACTGTCATTGAGAATGTAAACCAACTCTGTGTATAAGGGGCTCCCCGAACCTGATGTGCCCTGGGCCCCCCAAATCTGTCTCTGATCTTACCGATATCTATATCGGCAACAAAGAAAGTGGTGACATCCACCTAACTGTGCTGGGTGACAGAGCCATAAATATCTCAGCAGTGAATGGACAGAAATGTGATGACTTTGTCAGATGCTTTGCATGTTAAAGCCATATACATTTTGCTCCCTGATGAAAATGTACAGGCATTACAACAATTTGGTGCTAGTTTTCAGTGGCTGCATTCTATGGTCCCCTTTCCTTTATTCCATGATCGCTCTTCTCTATTTCTGACAATCCGACATCTAATTGTCATCATTTCATTTTTAGCACACCGGGCTAGAGACTATCTTAGACGATTATGTGAGTCATGTTTTGTGCAAGCGCAATGATTAACTCAGGACGAATGCAAACGAGAAGTCACTGTTGGACGTCACGCACAGGAAAGTAATGTACGTTGACACTGAGTGTCACAAGCGATCGCTGACATTTTCGGTTCTAAAAACATACGATAGTCTGAAAGTTGGCTTTATTTCTGTTCCAGAACACTCTCTCATACATATGTCCAAGGAGATGATCATAACGCCAGGAATCAGTTGAGAGAATTTTAGCTCTAAATTTAATCTAATTTTTGTCCTTTTACAATTGTACGTCACCTAATACATAATTTCAGCTCCATCCTCCTTATTAATATGCTATTGCTTTATTTGGCAGGCGGATCTCTTATGTTTTTTTTCTGTGTCATTCTCCCTTCTTTTGTTAGCCATAGGACTTGGCGTATACTTCCCAGTCCAACAAGTTCTGACAGAGTCAGCAGAGATGCTGCAGGCATGCAAGTGCTGCCATTTCAATTCAAACTGTAGTGCAGAAAGTACACAGGCCTGCCATGAGAGAGAATGGGAGGGAAGGAGGACCATGGAACGTCTGAAAGGAAAATAGAACCAGTCAGATTGTATTATAAAAGTAAATATATTTAATAGTGTTACATAAGCATGTTGACAATTTCTACCACATACTTTATCATTTTCTTGCTGTGTTTTCTGATGCACACCTTATTTTTTGTGAGGCTCTCTAAATAGAGTACCGTAATTTCTTTTGTTATTGCTTACTATAATTTTTAACAAAACTTCTGCAAATTTTGGAATGCTGCAAGAAAGCAAGATGAAATGACCATACAATCTCTTATTAGCTTTAAGTATCCCCAGATGTGAGACAACAACCACCCAATCTGGAATCTTTGGGTGCCAATCTCACGACTGCTAGGACCTGCATACACTACCAGATGGCCACTGTCGCAGGGACTTTTAACCTAGTTAGAATGTTTGTTTCAATTAGCATGGTATACCACAAACGTTTGGTGTTATATACACTATTTGGCCAAAATTTGTAGACACCTGCCCATAACACCTACACTGTAGGTTTGTAGACACCCCTTTAAATTATTGAGTTCAAGTGTTTACAGTGAAGGGTACTTCTAATGCTACAGCATAAAAATGCATTTTAGACAATGGTGCACTTCCCTTGGGGCAGCAGCTTGGAGAAGGTCCTTTTCTGTTTCAAAATAAAAACAAGTAGCCACTGCCCCCACCTATAACTGGTCTATTGCAGCAAGAAACTCTGGAAGGGCGACACATGTCAAACAAATACAAGGAGATTTCCAAGCTCAAACTTGCCAACCGGCCAGCGACCAACCGAATTGACCTATTCAACAATATGCGTAACATGCACAATGCACACATTTGCAAATATATGAATAAGCTACAGGCCCTGTCAAGACACCCTGCTTTCTGTAGTCCTGACTTCTGGGTCTCCGCAATGGGAGCACATGCATTTTTATGGATAAGTGAGGACAGGTGGCCTGGAAAGGAGCCCACTAGTGATGAGCCGAACACCCCCGGGTTCGGTTCGCACCAGAACCCGCGAACGGACCGAAAGTTCGCACGAACATTAGAACCCTATTAAATACAATGGATGCGAACGTTCGAATTCTAAAGTGCTAATTATAACAACTATTATGCATGTTATTGTCCTAAAAAGGGTTTGGGAACCCGGGTTGTGCACCAGGGGACATGTATCAATGCAAAAAGAAGTTTTAAAAACGGTCGTTTTTCGGGAGCAGTCATTTTAATGATGCATAAAGTGAAAAAAAAAAAGTCAAATATTCCTTTAAATATCGTACCTGGGGGGTGTCTAAAGTATGCCTGTGAAGTGCGACGTGTTTCCCGTGTTTAGAACTGTCCCTGCACAAAATGACACTTCTAAAGGAAAAAAAAGCCATTTAAAACTGCTTGCGGCTTTAATGTAATGTCTGGTCCCGGTAATATGGATGAAAATCTTTAAGAAAAATGGCATAGCTACCCCATGACCCCCCCCCCCCCTACCCCAGCCCATTACCAGCCCCTTTGGGTCTTGTATGGATATTAAGGGGAACCCCGCACATAAAATAAAAAAGGCCCTATATACTCTGAACAGCCGTATACAGGCGGTGCATACAAGACAGGGACTGTAGGTTTGTTCTTATGTAGAATCTGTTTGTAATTTTGAACAGGTACATTGTTTAAGTGTAGCTCCAGCCCAAAAATCTATTTTTAAACTTTTTGGAAAACATAGGTAAGGGTTATCACCCCTGTAACATTTGTTTTGCTGTCTGTGCCCCTGTTCAGAACATTTCACCTCACTTTCCGTCCCAATGACAACTGTTTTTGAAATGTGGTGTTTTTCTTGAAACAAGGATTGGTGATAAAGCATCAGTACAGAGGAGACACCTTTCTCCCATATTAATTCTTACAGGAGAGAATTTTCCTTCCTAGGGGTAGATTTCCTCTCACTTACTGTTGTCTTCTTGCGTTTGCAAGTAGGAGTCGTTTGTAAGTTGGATGTTTGAAAGTAGGGACCTGCCGTATATACTCTGCAGAAATAGGCCCCTTAGTTGTTGGTGTTGGCACAACACTGTAAGCACTCACAGTTACTCTTGGTGGGTGCTGGAACGCCCTGCTGTCAACTATTATATCAGGAATTGTAATTACATATAATTGTTGAACAGTGGTAGTAAAAATTGGGCCTTTGATGGTGGTGCTGGTGCCACAACACTGTAAGCCCTGACAGTTACTCTTGGTGGGTGCAGCAATGGGCCCTGCTGTGAATTATTAGATCAAGAATTGTAATTGCATGCCCCTGTTGAACAGGGGCTGAAAAATTGGGCCTTTCGTGGTGGTGGTGGTGGTGGTGGTGTTGCCACAACACTGTAAGCCCTCAGAGTTACTCTTGGTGGGTGCAGGAATGGGCCCTGCTGTGAATTATTAGATCAAGAATTGTAATTACATGCCCCTTTTGAACAGGGGCTGAAAAATTGGGCCTTTCGTGGTGGTGGTGGTGGTGGCGTTGCCACAACACTGTAAGCCCTCAGAGTTACTCTTGGTGGGTGCAGCAATGGGCCCTGCTGTGAATTATTAGATCAAGAATTGTAATTACATGCCCCTTGTGAACAGGGGCTGAAAAATTGGGCCTTTCGTGGTGGTGGTGGTGGTGGTGGCGTTGCCACAACACTGTAAGCCCTCAGAGTTACTCTTGGTGGGTGCAGCAATGGGCCCTGCTGTGAATTATTAGATCAAGAATTGTAATTACATGCCCCTTTTGAACAGGGGCTGAAAAATTGGGCCTTTCTTGGTGGTGGTGGTGGTGGTGTTGCCACAACACTGTAAGCCCTCAGAGTTACTCTTGGTGGGTGCAGGAATGGGCCCTGCTGTGAATTATTAGATCAAGAATTGTAATTACATGCCCCTTTTGAACAGGGGCTGAAAAATTGGGCCTTTCGTGGTGGTGGTGGTGGTGGTGGTATTGCCACAACACTGTAAGCCCTCAGAGTTACTCTTGGTGGGTGCAGCAATGGGCCCTGCTGTGAATTATTAGATCAAGAATTGTAATTGCATGCCCCTGTTGAACAGGGGCTGAAAAATTGGGCCTTAGGCACTGGTGGCACAACACTACAACCCCTCACAGATACTGTACTTGGAGCACAGCAATGAGCCCTGTTGCAAAGTATTGCTTCAAAAATTGTAATGACACGCCCCTGTTAAACAGGGGCTGAAAAATTGGGCCTTAGGCACTGGTGCCACAACACTCCAACCCCTCACAGATACTGTACTTGGAGCACAGCAATGAGCCCTATGGCAAAGTATTGCTAAAAAAATTGTAATTACACGCCCCTGTAAAACAGGGGCTGAAAAATTGGGCCTTAGCCACTGGTGGCGGCACCCATAAACAAAAATGATCTTCCAAGCTATCATCATCAATCGTATCATTGAGAACTCGGAGGAGGAGGATAGCCAGTCAACATAACAGCACAGGCACTCAGCATCAGCATCAGTCTTGAAGGGATGTGACATGTTAAAATCAATTAGTCTGTTATATCAGCATCAGGTGTGTGGTAGCTGGTGGTGATCCAAGACTGGTTCATCTTGATGAAAGTCAGTCGATCAACCGAGTCGGTGGACAGGCGCACCCTGTGATCCGTGACAAATCCTCCAGCAGCACTGAATGTGCGTTCCGAAAGAACGCTGGATGCAGGACAGGCCAGTAGCTCAATTGCATACTGTGCAAGCTCTGGCCAGTGATCCATCCTCAAGACCCAGTAAGCCAGAGGATTTTCGGTGGGGAAGGTGTCCAAGTCTGACCTTGCCCCTAGATATTCCTGCACCATGTTTATCAGACGCTGGCGATGGTTGCTGGAACCGATCATACTTTGGGGCTGCGGACTAAAGAATTGTCTGAACGCATCGGTCAGACGGCCACCTTCCCCACCGCTCCTTCTTTGACTGGCCGAAGCCTCAGCAACTCGTTGTCCAGGACCAGGAGTTTGTAACCTCCCAGTCTCTGGGAACGCGTTGCACAGACCTTTCTGCAAGGCCTCCCGGAGTTGTCTCATCCTCTGCTCCCTCTGCGACGGTAACATAAGGTCCGCAACCTTACCCTTGTACCGTGGATCAAGGAGAGTGGCCAGCCAGTAATGGTCCCTCTCCTTGATCCGAAGAATACGAGGATCCTTCCGCAGACTTTGCAGGATCAGGGAGGCCATGCAGCGTAGGTTTGCTGAGGCATTCGCTCCGGAGTCCTCTGGGTCACTAAGGACGACATGATCCGCAGCCACCTCCTCCCAGCCACGTACAAGTCCACTGGTTTCTTGGGACTGTAAATCATCCCTAAAAGACTGCTGCTGATGATGCTGAGTGCCAGCCTCCACCTCCATGCTGACACAATCCTCCTCCTCCTCCTCCTCGTCCTCTTCCTGTGCGATGGGTGGGACAGAAGGAACACTGTCTGGGTAAAGGGGGCCTTGAGAGGCAAGGAAGTCCTCCTCTTCCTGCCTCTGTTCTGCCTCAAGTGCCCTGTCCATTATTCCACGCAGCGTGTGCTCCAACAGGTGGACAAGAGGTACAGTGTCACTGATGCATGCACTGTCACTGCTCACCATCCTCGTGGCCTCCTCAAATGGTGCCAGGACAGTGCATGCATCCCTGATCATGCCCCACTGGCGTGGAGAAAAAAAACCAAGCTCCCCTGACCCTGTCCTGGTGCCGTAGTCGCACAGGTACTCATTGATGGCCCTCTGCTGCGTGTGCAGCCGCTGCAGCATGGCCAACGTTGAGTTCCACCTGGTGGGCATGTCACATATAAGGCGGTTCTTGGGCAGGTTCAACTCCTTTTGCAGCTCAGCCAGGCGAGCACTGGCATTATAAGATCTGCGGAAATGCACACAGACTTTCCTGGCCTGCCTCAGGACATCCTGTAAGCCCGGGCACCTGCCCAAGAACCGCTGCACCACCAGGTTAAGGACGTGAGCCACACAGGGCACATGGGTCAGTTGTCCCTGTCGGAGGGCGGAGAGGAGGTTGGTGCCATTGTCGCAAACCACCATTCCTGGCTTAAGCTGGCGTGGCGTCAACCACCTCTCGGCCTGGCCCTGCAGAGCAGACAGGACCTCTGCCCCAGTGTGGCTTCTGTCCCCCAAACACACCAGCGCAAGCACGGCATGGCATCTTTTTGCCTGCGTACTTGCGTAGCCCCTTGAACGCCTACGGAGCACCACTGGTTCCGAGGACAAACCACAGGAAGAGGCCATGGAGGAAGAAGAAGAGGAGGGGGTGGAGGAGAGAGGTGTGTCACAACCAGTAGTAGCATTTTGGAGGCGTGGCGGTGGAACAACCTCCAACACTACTGCACCTTGTCCTGCATCCTTCCCAGCTGCCAAAAGAGTGACCCAATGTGCCGTGAAAGAAAGGTAACGTCCCTGTCCATGCCTGCTGGACCATGAGTCAGCGGTAATATGCACCTTACCGCTGACCGCCCTGTCCAGCGAGGCCAAGACATTGCCTTCCACATGCCGGTAGAGAGCCGGAATAGCCTTCCGTGAGAAAAAGTGGCGTTTGGGAACCTGCCACTGAGGAACCGCACATTGCACAAACTCACGGAAGGGGGCCGAGTCTACCAACTGAAAAGGCAGCAGTTGAAGCGCTAGCAATTTAGCCAAGCTAGCATTCAACCGCTGGGCATGTGGATGGCTGGGAGTGAACTTCTTTCGACGGTCCAGCAGCTGGGGCAGGGAAATTTGCCTGCTAGAATCGGACGTCGGTGTACTGCTAGCAGAGTGGCCGCAAGTACTTGGCTGTGACACACCTAATTCTACACCTTCATTCCTCTCAGTGCATGTTTCAGAGAGGACTGAAGTTATAGTGGGGTTGGAGATCCCAGCTGATGCGGTGCAAGGAGAGGTCCGCTTTGTTCTTTGGTGTGGGTCTTTGAGGTAGGCTTGCCAACGAGCTGCATGGCAGGTCAACATATGTCTGGTCAGGCATGTGGTACCCAAGCGGCTGATGTTTTGGCCACGCGATATACGCTTGAGACATATGTTGCAAACAGCAGCTGTGCGATCTGATGCACTAGCCTCAAAAAAGGCCCACACCAAAGAACTTTTTGAATGACGGGCAGAGGCAGCGCCCTGCACAGGCGGAGCTCTGCGGTGTGATTCCGTCGGTGTACTGCCCTTACGCTGGCCACCAAAGGGCATCCTGCCTCGTTGGAGATGTGCCTCCTCCTCATCCTCCTCCTCCTCCTCTCTCCTATTAGGCACCCACGTGGAGTCAGTGACCTCATCATCCCCTCCCTCCTCATCACTGGAGCCAATCTGGCAGTATGCTGCAGCTGCTGGAACATGACTGCCAGATTGGTGTCCTTCTTGAGCATCCCCTCTGTCTGCTCTCACGCTACTGCCTTCCTGTAGCTGGGTTTCATCATCAGACCCTTCGAAACGCTGGGCATCCTCCTGGAGCATGTACCCAACACTGTGCTCAAACAGTTCGGGGGACTCCTCAGGAGGACATGGTGGGTCTAGGGAAGGAGTGACTGATGATGAGTCTGACATTGATACCAGGGAAGAGGACGCTTTGGCAGCTGCTTTTCCAGTACCCTGAGCCTGGGTGAGAGAGGATGAGGAGGAGGAGGAGGGCTTGGTCATCCACTCTACCAAGTCTTCGGCATGATGTGGCTCAACATGTCCAGCTGCCGAAAAGAAGGACAAGCGTGTCCCATGGCCATGTGCTGATGACAATGCACCGCGTCCACGACCAGCACTGTTGCCCCCAGACACAGAGCCTGCTTGCCCTCTTTTATTGCCTCCTGACTGTCTGCCTCTCCTTGTTTGCCTTCCAGACATTCTAATAGATGGCCTGCAGGGAGATGGGAAAAAAGCAATAAGGGCTACCTTCAGGTGTCCTTCTCTGTCCCTTTACTTAAGGATTTCTAAATATGGTTGAGGATGATTGCTTTTGCACAGAATAGCAAAACGACAATTTCCCTGACTGTCCAAAAAAACAAGGATTTCAAAGATGGTTGATGAGGAATGCTTTAGCACACTATAGCACAAGGAGAATTTCCCTCACTGTCCTTCCCTGTCCCTAGAAACAAGGATTATCACAGTGAAAGAAACTGACACTCTTCCTACCTATAGTTTTCTGTCCCTAGAAAAAATGTTTTTTTAAAGCACACTATAGCACAAGGAGAATTTCCCTCACTTTCCTTCTTTGTCCCTAGAAACAAGGATTATCACAGTGAAAGAAACTGACACTCTTCCTACCTATAGTTTTCTGACCCTAGAAAAAATGTTTTTTTAAAGCACACTATAGCACAAGGAGAATTTCCCTCACTTTCCTTCTTTGTCCCTAGAAACAAGGATTATCACAGTGAAAGAAACTGACACTCTTCCTTCCTATAGTTTTCTGTCCCTAGAAAAAATGTTTTTTTAAAGCACACTATAGCACAAGGAGAATTTCCCTCACTTTCCTTCTTTGTCCCTAGAAACAAGGATTATCAGAGTGAAAGAAACTGACACTCTTCCTACCTATAGTTTTCTGTCCCTAGAAAAAATGTTTTTTTAAAGCACACTATAGCACAAGGAGAATTTCCCTCACTTTCCTTCTTTGTCCCTAGAAACAAGGATTATCACAGTGAAAGAAACTGACACTCTTCCTTCCTATAGTTTTCTGTCCCTAGAAAAAATGTTTTTTTAAAGCACACTATAGCACAAGGAGAATTCCCTCACTGTCCTTTCCTGTCCCTAGAAACAAGGATTCGCACAGTAAAACACACTGACACTCTCCCTACCTATAGTTTTCTGTCCCTAGAAAAAATGTTTTTTTAAAGCACACTATAGCACAAGGAGAATTTCCCTCACTTTCCTTCTTTGTCCCTAGAAACAAGGATTATCACAGTGAAAGAAACTGACACTCTTCCTTCCTATAGTTTTCTGTCCCTAGAAAAAATGTTTTTTTAAAGCACACTATAGCACAAGGAGAATTTCCCTCACTTTCCTTCTTTGTCCCTAGAAACAAGGATTATCACAGTGAAAGAAACTGACACTCTTCCTTCCTATAGTTTTCTGTCCCTAGAAAAAATGTTTTTTTAAAGCACACTATAGCACAAGGAGAATTTCCCTCACTTTCCTTCTTTGTCCCTAGAAACAAGGATTATCACAGTGAAAGAAACTGACACTCTTCCTACCTATAGTTTTCTGTCCCTAGAAAAAATGTTTTTTTAAAGCACACTATAGCACAAGGAGAATTTCCCTCACTTTCCTTCTTTGTCCCTAGAAACAAGGATTATCACAGTGAAAGAAACTGACACTCTTCCTTCCTATAGTTTTCTGTCCCTAGAAAAAATGTTTTTTTAAAGCACACTATAGCACAAGGAGAATTTCCCTCACTTTCCTTCTTTGTCCCTAGAAACAAGGATTATCACAGTGAAAGAAACTGACACTCTTCCTACCTATAGTTTTCTGTCCCTAGAAAAAATGTTTTTTTAAAGCACACTATAGCACAAGGAGAATTTCCCTCACTTTCCTTCTTTGTCCCTAGAAACAAGGATTATCACAGTGAAAGAAACTGACACTCTTCCTTCCTATAGTTTTCTGTCCCTAGAAAAAATGTTTTTTTAAAGCACACTATAGCACAAGGAGAATTTCCCTCACTTTCCTTCTTTGTCCCTAGAAACAAGGATTATCACAGTGAAAGAAACTGACACTCTTCCTTCCTATAGTTTTCTGTCCCTAGAAAAAATGTTTTTTTAAAGCACACTATAGCACAAGGAGAATTTCCCTCACTTTCCTTCTTTGTCCCTAGAAACAAGGATTATCACAGTGAAAGAAACTGACACTCTTCCTTCCTATAGTTTTCTGTCCCTAGAAAAAATGTTTTTTTAAAGCACACTATAGCACAAGGAGAATTTCCCTCACTTTCCTTCTTTGTCCCTAGAAACAAGGATTATCACAGTGAAAGAAACTGACACTCTTACTACCTATAGTTTTCTGTCCCTAGAAAAAATGTTTTTTTAAAGCACACTATAGCACAAGGAGAATTTCCCTCACGTTCCTTCTTTGTCCCTAGAAACAAGGATTATCACAGTGAAAGAAACTGACACTCTTCCTTCCTATAGTTTTCTGTCCCTAGAAAAAATGTTTTTTTAAAGCACACTATAGCACAAGGAGAATTTCCCTCACTTTCCTTCCCTGTCCCTAGAAACAAGGATTATCACAGTGAAAGAAACTGACACTCTTCCTACCTATAGTTTTCTGTCCCTAGAAAAAATGTTTTTTTAAAGCACACTATAGCACAAGGAGAATTTCCCTCACTTCCCTTCTTTGTCCCTAGAAACAAGGATTATCACAGTGAAAGAAACTGACACTCTTCCTACCTATAGTTTTCTGTCCCTAGAAAAAATGTTTTTTTAAAGCACACTATAGCACAAGGAGAATTTCCCTCACTTTCCTTCCCTGTCCCTAGAAACAAGGATTATCACAGTGAAAGAAACTGACACTCTTCCTACCTATAGTTTTCTGTCCCTAGAAAAAATGTTTTTTTAAAGCACACTATAGCACAAGGAGAATTTCCCTCACTTTCCTTCTTTGTCCCTAGAAACAAGGATTATCACAGTGAAAGAAACTGACACTCTTACTACCTATAGTTTTCTGTCCCTAGAAAAAATGTTTTTTTAAAGCACACTATAGCACAAGGAGAATTTCCCTCACTTTCCTTCTTTGTCCCTAGAAACAAGGATTATCACAGTGAAAGAAACTGACACTCTTCCTTCCTATAGTTTTCTGTCCCTAGAAAAAATGTTTTTTTAAAGCACACTATAGCACAAGGAGAATTTCCCTCACTTTCCTTCTTTGTCCCTAGAAACAAGGATTATCACAGTGAAAGAAACTGACACTCTTCCTTCCTATAGTTTTCTGTCCCTAGAAAAAATGTTTTTTTAAAGCACACTATAGCACAAGGAGAATTTCCCTCACTTTCCTTCTTTGTCCCTAGAAACAAGGATTATCACAGTGAAAGAAACTGACACTCTTCCTTCCTATAGTTTTCTGTCCCTAGAAAAAATGTTTTTTTAAAGCACACTATAGCACAAGGAGAATTACCTCACTGTCCTTCCAGGTCCCTAGAAACAAGGATTATCACAGTGAAAGAAACTGACACTCTCCCTACCTATAGTTTTCTGTCCCTAGAAAAAATGTTTTTTTAAAGCACACTATAGCACAAGGAGAATTTCCCTCACTTCCCTTCTTTGTCCCTAGAAACAAGGATTATCACAGTGAAAGAAACTGACACTCTTCCTACCTATAGTTTTCTGTCCCTAGAAAAAATGTTTTTTTAAAGCACACTATAGCACAAGGAGAATTTCCCTCACTTTCCTTCCCTGTCCCTAGAAACAAGGATTATCACAGTGAAAGAAACTGACACTCTTCCTACCTATAGTTTTCTGTCCCTAGAAAAAATGTTTTTTTAAAGCACACTATAGCACAAGGAGAATTTCCCTCACTTTCCTTCTTTGTCCCTAGAAACAAGGATTATCACAGTGAAAGAAACTGACACTCTTACTACCTATAGTTTTCTGTCCCTAGAAAAAATGTTTTTTTAAAGCACACTATAGCACAAGGAGAATTTCCCTCACTTTCCTTCTTTGTCCCTAGAAACAAGGATTATCACAGTGAAAGAAACTGACACTCTTCCTTCCTATAGTTTTCTGTCCCTAGAAAAAATGTTTTTTTAAAGCACACTATAGCACAAGGAGAATTTCCCTCACTTTCCTTCTTTGTCCCTAGAAACAAGGATTATCACAGTGAAAGAAACTGACACTCTTCCTACCTATAGTTTTCTGTCCCTAGAAAAAATGTTTTTTTAAAGCACACTATAGCACAAGGAGAATTTCCCTCACTTTCCTTCTTTGTCCCTAGAAACAAGGATTATCACAGTGAAAGAAACTGACACTCTTCCTACCTATAGTTTTCTGTCCCTAGAAAAAATGTTTTTTTAAAGCACACTATAGCACAAGGAGAATTTCCCTCACTTTCCTTCTTTGTCCCTAGAAACAAGGATTATCACAGTGAAAGAAACTGACACTCTTCCTACCTATAGTTTTCTGTCCCTAGAAAAAATGTTTTTTTAAAGCACACTATAGCACAAGGAGAATTCCCTCACTGTCCTTCCCTGTCCCAAGAAACAAGGATTCGCACAGTAAAACACACTGACACTCTCCCTACCTATCCTTCTCTTTCCCTAAACTAAAGGAATCCAGGTTAAGCAAGAAAAAAATAAATGTCACTGTCCCTGCCTATGCTTCTCTTTCCCTGCTCCGGAACACACTACACTAGGCCGCCGTGCTGGCGGCCTTTTATAGTGTGGGGCGTGTACTAAACACCCTCAGCAATAATTGGCCACAGGCATCCTGCCTGTGGCCAATCATTGCTCTCCTCGCTGCCGGCGCTGTGATTGGCCAAGCATGCGGGGTCACAGTGCATGCTTGGCCAATCACAGCGCCTGGATGACACTGCGATGGCGTAGTGCATTGTGGGCCGTTCGCGTCACTCGAATTTGGCGCGAACGGCCCAAATCGTTCGATCTTCGTCGAACGATCGAACAGCCGATGTTCGAGTCGAACGTATGTTCGACTCGAACACGAAGCTCATCCCTAGAGCCCACCCCTCCTTAAAGATACAGGGACACACTGGGCCATTTCTGTTTCAGCATAACTGTGCCCAAGTGCACAAAGCCAGGCCCATAAAGACATGGTTGATGAGTTTGGTGTGTTGGAACTGAAGTAGCCTGCACACAGCTCTACATCAACTCTATTAAACACCTTGGGATGAACAAGAACTTGGAGTCCAAGCCAGGTCCTCACGTCCAACATCTGTACCTAAATTCACCAATGACTTTTTAGCTGAATCAGCCCAAATTGCCAGAGACAGATATCAAAATCTTGTGAAAGGCTTTCCCGGAAGGGTAGAGGCTTTTATAACCGCAAAGAGGGGCAAAGGGTCCAACAACATATTAATGCTCGTGGTTTTGGAATGGGATGTCCAACAGGCCTGTATAAGTGTATTGGTCAGGTGTCAAAAAACTCTTGGTCTTATAGTGTATGTGACATTGGAAAGAATGGCATCCTCTCTCTTGCTTCTGACTCATAATCCACCCCTTTCCCTTCATACAATCATAAGCTAAGCCACATGTTTTTGAAGCCCTCTACAGCCTTTGTAAGTTTGTGTGCCTTGAAGGGTATTGTTTGTGCAACACCCTCAGATTTAGAAACATTTGAAGGTAAAAGTCACCACAAGTTGCCTTCTAGTACCGTTATTTGTTGAGTTGAGTTGAGAGGTATCTTAATAAAGCGCGGTCTTACCCCGAAGGGTCCTGACGCGCATAAGTCTTCTTCTCTGTTCCTCTGATTTTGTTTCAGTTTGTTAGTGGGGTCTGACTTTTTGGGACTTCATGGCTAAACTACACCAACTGCACCCAATTGCAATTTATTCTTCACTTAAATGACTCGCAATGAACTGAAATATACAAAATATGCCAAATTTTCTCTTTAGCATTTCTCCTTGCACTGTCTTGTTGAATCAGCCATTAAAGGGTCCAGTGCTATTTTGATTAATAAATAATGTTGGCGGGTAAAATGACCCACTGATCACTCATGGTTCAGTGATGAACCTTGCATCCATGTGGTCATGGTCAGTAATTCACCAAGCAGTGAAGAAAAGTTTAGGATGACAGCCCCAGAGTCTACACCTGTTATAATAATTCAGCAACAACTCCTATATTTCTACCCCAACAGGTTCTATTTAAAGCATGAAACCCCAGTCAGAAAAAGGGCATATAATCTTAAACGCATATTTAACAAGTAAATGTTAATCATTTTAAATCTGCAGCTTTCAGGAAGTTTAGGCACTTTCTGCTATAGGTTACAATGTTCTATCCCTGTTTCCTGATCGCGTTCTTGCGTAGTCACACTATTACATGCTTTTCCAACAGAGACTACAAGTGGCCATACTGACACACATAGCCCAAGCATGATCCACAATTCAGAAACTCATCTTGGGAAATGCCATGCTGCAATCACTGAGGTGCATGTAGAGAGAAAGTGGCTTCAAAGAGGTTGCAGGTGATCAGCAGTGCTAATATGAATGATCAAAGGGTGAAAACTATTTTAATGAAAGAAAAATGTAAAAGGTAGAGTGAGAACGGCTTGTAACATAAGTGTAGGTGGGCAAAAGAGGAGACGGGGAAATAAATGTCTCACCAGAGTAGTAGGTGGACAGAGATGGAAACTCGGGTAAGTAGAGAACTCCACCAGAGCTGAAACTCAGCTAAGTAGATATCTGCACCAGAGCGGTTGGGGGGCTGAGTAGGATACTCATGCAGGTAGAGATTTCCAACAGAGTGGTAGGGGACGGAGCTGGGAACTTAGTTAAGTAGGTATCTCCACCATAGTGGTACGAGGGCAAAGCTGGGAGGTCAGGTTACATAGTTAATCTGGTTTAAAAACAGAAAAAAAAACACAAATCAAAAACTTCCATATACACAATCCAATACCTACAGTTGATCCAGAGGAAGGCAAAAAAAAAATAAAAAAAATAATGCATGATCCCCCACCTGTGCCCCGCTCCATGAATTTTCCATCAAAATCAGTAATGCAACCATCATTCCCTCCCCTCATGCCAGCGTACTAGGTGTAATCCTAGACTCTGACCTGTCCTTTCAACCCCCAAATTCAATCATTGTAAAAAGCTTGTAGACTTCACCTCCAATAACATATCTAATGTACGCCCTTTTTTAACAAATGAAACCATCAAGCTACTCATTCACTCCCTTGTTATCGCTCGCCTTGACTATTGCAACTCTCTTCTCATAGGCCTACCTCTCCATAGGCTATCCCCTCTTCAGACTATTATGAAAGTTGCTGCCAAATTCATCCACCTTACCAACTGCTCAGTGTCCCCCACCCCTCTCCGCTGATCCCTCCACTGGCTCCCGATTGCCCAGCGAATAAAATTCAAAATACTAACTACAACATACAAGGCCATCCACAACTCATCACCCAAACCATCCTCTCCGCTCCTCTCAAGACCTTCTTCTCTCTTGCTCCCTTGTCTCCTCCTCCATGCTTGTCTCCAGGATTTCTTTAGAGCCTCTCCCATGCTCTGGAACTCTCTATCTCAATCTGTCTGGCTATCTCCTACTCTGGCTGCCTTCAGACGATCCATGAAAACTCATCTCTTCAGGGAAGCCTATCACACCTCCAACTAATCTTTTACCACTTTCATCAGCTCATTCCCCACAGTTACAACCTTTTGTACCACCCTATTAGATTGTATGCTCTTCTGAGCAGGGCCCTCTTAAGCCTCTTGTACTTTATTGTATTGTAACTGTAATGTCTCCCCTTTTATATTGTAAAGTGGTGCATAAACTGTTTGCGTTATATAAATCCTGCATAATAATAATAATCCAATTTGCTCCAGTGGGGAGAAAAAAATCCTTCCTGATCCCCCAGAGACAATCAGATATTCCCTAGACCAACTTTGCCTATAAACATTAGGATCCAGTTATATTATGTGCATTCAGGAAATAATCCAGGCCTTTTTTTAAACAATCTACTGAGCTGGCCAGAACCACCTCTTGAAGGAGTCTATTCCACATTTTTACAGCTCTTACTTTAAATAATACTTTCCCTATTTGGAGATTAAATCTCTTTTCCTCCAGACAGAGGCGTAAAAATGCCCCCTTGCCCTCTATGATGACCTTAACACCTTCCCGCCTGGCCATCATTCTGTCATAGTGGACTATACTGTTCTGACTGGACATCATATGACGTTCGTCAGAACAGGCCGTTCGTGTCCATCAGGGATGCCAATCAGTGCCGCCCATCAGTTCACATCAGTAGTGACCATCAGTGCCGTCTCATCAGTGCCGCCTCATCAGTGCCGCATATCAGTGCTCATCAGTGCAGCCTATCGATGCCTGTCACTGCAGCTTCAGCAGCGCACATCAGTGAAGGAGAAAAGTTAGTTATTTACAAATTGTCATAACAGAAACGTATAATTTTTTTTTTTCAAAATTTTCTGTCTTTTTGTGTTCGTTTAGCAAAAAAAAAACAATGGTGACTAAATACCACAAAAAGAAAGCTCGATCTGTCCAAAAAAAAAAAAATGTCATTTGGGTGCAGTGTTGCATGACCGTGCAATTTTCATTCAAGTTGCGACAGCACTGAAAGCTGAATATTGGCCTGGGCAGTGGTTATTGAAGTGGTTAAAGTGAATAGCTCTACACCAAGCTCACTATATGGGCCATTTATGTATTTATACATGTTGAGCATATCCCCCCTTAATCTCTTCTTCTCCCCTCTTCTCAAGAGAGAATACATTCAGTTCAACTAAACTTTCCTCATAGCTGAGCTCCTCCATGCCTCTCACGAGGCCTCAAAAGATTCCCCTATATTTTGAGGCCTGTCTGTTGAAGACTGTCCTTTATAGAGGAAGTAAAGCCCCCTTAAAATAAAAATAAAAATACACCCTGAAAGACACAGGCATAATGAGCTAGTATGCATAGCATACTAGCTCATTATGAAGTACTTACCTGAGATCGAAGCCCCCGCAGCCATCCTCGTTCGCCTCCTCCATCGCCGCCATCTCTCCCGGAGTGGCTTCCGGGTATCGCGGCTCCAGCGCATGCGCGCGGGAGTCGCCACTAACGGCATCATCCTATTCACTAACGGCCCTCTCAGTGCACCTGCGCCGTGGTCTACAGTGCGCATGCGTCGTAGACATCGGTGCTGTCTTTTTTGCAAATATCTCCTAAACCGTGCAGGTTTAGGAGATATTTGTTGCACCTACAGGTAAGCCTTAATCTAGGCTTACCTATAGGTATAAGTGGTCTGTAAGGGTTTACAACAATTTTAAGGGCTATCATTTGAAGCCCATCTTTTGAGGCTTGTTTAATGCAGACTGTCCTTTTAAGCCTATCATTTGAGGCCTATTTTTTGAGACCCTTCTTTTAAAAACAGTTCTGTTAGACCTATAATGTGAGGCCTGTCTTTTGACGACCGTTTTTGGAAGACTATCATTTGAGGCCCATCTTTTGAGGCCTGTTTAATGCAGACTGTCCTTTTAAGCCTATAATTTGAGGCCTGTCTTTTGAAGACTGTCCTTTTAGGCTCATAATTTGAGGCCTGTCTTTTGAGCTGCACACAAACACCTGGGTCTTCTTCATTTTGGGGGGCTTGGTTGGGGTATCTGCAGGCTGATCACTGATACCTCCTTCCATAGCTGCCCTTCCTTTGGTGGATTTCTCTTTGGTGTTTTTTCAGAGAAAGAAGCTGATTACATTTAAATCGGTTCATTATTAAAGAATAAAGAAACACGCTTTAAACGTATGACAATGAAATCGCAATGAAAGTGAAGCGCCTGAAATCCGCCTCCCATTCACTGCAGTGTGTTCCTTCACACTGGGGCGGTGAGCTTGCGGGAGGTAAGAAAAAATCCTGCAATCAGAATCTTTGGGGGGGGTTGGGAGCGCTATTAATAGTTCTCCCAAAACGCCCCCACCCATTGAAATGAATAGGTAGCACCTTAAAAGAGCCGCAAAACGGGACCTTAAAAAACCGAACCGCTAGTGCTCGAAAAGCGCAGCTAAAGCACCACAAAAATGTCTGGCGCTTTAGCACTGTTTAATCGGCGCTTCAGTGTGAAAGGGGTCTTATTGTATGGTGGTGAATCATATGTAAATGACACCAACTAGATATTGTTGGTAATATAGATCAGCAGTTAGTAGTAAGGATGATTAGCGCCTTTTTATTTTGCTTTTTTAATAATATATTTATGCCGTCTATTTTACAGCTTAGGTTTGTAAACATATCAGTTGTTATGGCAACAGTGTTGTTTACCTTTTAGCTGACAGACCTTTTTCAGTTTGGTTGCCATTCTCTGTACTTTCTCCAGTTACCCGATATCCTTTTTGAGAACTGTTGCCCAAAACTGAATTGCATATTCCAGATGAGGTCTTACTAATGATTTGTACAGGGGCAAAATGATATCTATCTCTCTCTCTGCAGTCCATATGTCTTTTAATACAAGAAAGGATTTTGCTTGCTTTGGAAACCGTTGCTTGGCATTGCATGCTGTTATTAAGCTTATGATCTACCAGAACACCCCAGATCCTTCTCCACCATTGACTCCACCAGTTGCACTCCCCCTAGTATGTATGATGCATGCATATTCTTAGCCCCCAAGTGCATAACGTTACATTTATCAACATTTAACCCTGGTTAAAATTGCATGTCAAATTGGCGGCAATTGCCGGCAATGGCAGCGGCCGAACCGGTGCGACGCCACACTTGTGACGCCGCACCGATTCTCAATAGTAGTTTTTGTACTACTTTTGGCAATTTCAGTGTGCGATTTTAATTGACATCTGTGCAGAAACCCGCACAGATGTCTCTGAAATTTCCCCTGAAATCCGAAATGAAATGCGGGAATGAAATTGTGCGAGTTCAGCTGTACTCGCACAATTTCATTCCCGCAGTCAGTGTGAACCAGGGCTAAACCTCATTTGCCATATAGTCCCCCCTTTAAACATTGCATTGAGGTCAGCTTGTAAGTTGGAGACATCCTGTAAGGATGGTAAGTAGAAATTTCCATTGGAATGGTTGGTATGGTGGACAGAGATGGGAACTCAAGTAAGTAGAGATTTCCAGCAGAGTGGTAGGGAGGCAGAAATGGGAACTCGGGTAATTCGATATCTCCATCATAGTGGTTGAGAGGCTGAGCTAAAAAACCCAGGTAAGTGGAGATGTTCACCAGAATGGTAGGGGTGAAGCTGGGTTTTTAGGTAAGAAGATATCTTCAGCAGAGTGGTAGGTGATTGGATCTGGGAAGTCAGGTAAGTAGAGATTTCTAGTAGAGTGGTAGCGGGTAGAGCTGGCATCTCCGATTAGTAGATATCTCCACCAGAGTGGTAGGGTGTGGCACTCGGAGCTCAGGTAAGCAGACATCTTTATCAGTGGGAAATGCCTTGCAATATCTAACCGAAACTCAAATATCAGATCCTTTAACATCCCAGAATGATCACTTACTGAAAATAAGTGTAGCGGGGTGTTACATTTAGGGGGCAGGTGTCTGGGTGTAATCATGCTCAGATGCACTATTGTTAGGGTCTATGGACTATATCTTTCCTGTGGAGGAGATCAATGGTGCCTAGTTCCCTGCAGTTTATAGGTGGCGCTGTCTCCATAGACTGGGGTTGAACCATTGTTGTAAGGTTGTGCCTTTTTGTGTCCCCTCTCGGCGGTGGTACGGCGGGGCGGGAAACCCGCTGTGCCTGCTGGGAGGGGGTTTAAAAGGGGCGGCCATCTTCCATGCGGGGTCCCAGTCCCAGGCACCTTCAGCCTGGGGCTGCTGTTCTGGTTCCTCCGCACTCAGGTGCCCTTGGCCTGGGTGTAGGGGCTTGAATGCCATCCCAGGCACCTTAGGCCTGGGGTGAGGTACTACTTGAGAGGGCCTGGGGCCCAGTACCTTCGACTGGGTCCCGCGAGGGATCAAGGAATCCTAGGGGTTCACCGAGTGAGGGAACCCGAATCTAGGACGAGGGGGACCAGAGAGGTTACCCTTCCCGAAGACCCATTGCAGCAATTTGGTACGTTTCATGGTCTGTGGCAGGGACCCAACGTGAACCAGGTCGGTGGCAGAGACCCAACAATCATGGTCTGTGGCAGGGACCTTATTTCACCTGGTTCGTGGCAGGGACCAACCTCACGGTCGGTGGCAGCGACTGTGCGCCATAACTGTTGTGAAATCCTAACAGTTTAGTTTCATTGATAGGATTGTGCCTGGACCTCCTTCCCACTTTGTTCTGAACTGTTCTGTGTCTAACCAGTCGCTCTCAAAGGACTATTTATTGCTCTGAAGAATAAATAAGTGTTGGACTTTCAGTGGTGTGGAACTTGACTTTCTGGGAGCTAAAGGGTCCTACCTCCACCTGCGTGGAGGGTGGGAGTCATCCTCAAGGGAAGTTTTGGCTCTGGACGGGGACACAGGCCCGAAGGTAAAAGGTTATAGCTCACACCTCTGCACACAAGAGGATACGAGCTGGTGGTGCGCCACACTCTCCTCCCTGGTCCCCTAGACGAGAGCCATTGACCGAGAAGAGAAAGAGGGAGTGACAGGTGAGGTCTCTACATAAAAAATAAAAGTCTCCCTCTTATAGACAGCGTTTATTTGGAGCCTGTGGGAAACTGAAAAGCAGTGACAGCTTTGTAATAAATAACATTTCCCGGCAACATTTATATCTTGTGATTCATGAAAAGATCATTTCTGATAAAATGCAATCTCTTTTGTGCTCTGTTCTTTTTATTTTGAACTCTGATGATGTCCTGCCCTCACAAGTCAAAGCTATTATATTGGCTGAAAAATCAAATGACATTCATCACAGAGGACACTTTAACAAAGCAAATAATTGTGAGTCATGGAACCTTTAGCATACCAGCTCCCTTGAGAACCTGAATAAAATATTTGCTAAAATCGTCTGTAAATCCCTAGATAAGATCATTTTCCTAAGATGAGCAACATGATTAAAGGTGTTCCTGCTTTCACTACTGGGGGCAACACTGAAATGTCAATCTAGATTGCCAGCACTGATCTAAAGGGTTGGCTCTAGAGTCACCCTCCACTTCTGGCTCTTCCTACAACTGTGATGTGGGCCAATGGATGAAGATGCAGAAGTGCAGGAATTTGGTTTGGGATCTTATTTGTCACTTTATTTACGTATATGTTGAAGCAGTTTCTTCTCTGACACTGTATAGTTTCACAGTGGGATGCACACATTATTGGTGCAGAATAGCAGTTAAAGTATAACTAAGGAAAAACTTTTTTTCAGTTTTGGATAGAGGGGGGAGGGATTAGAACGCCTGTCAGTTTTTATTGCTGTCTGAGTACCCGTTAATCAGATTCACCCTCTCTATTTGTCCTGTTCACCATTAGCGTTGAAAGTAAAAGAAAATCTAAAAATTTGGGTTGTCCCCAGAAAAGTAATAGAGGGGACATCTTCCATTGGGGACACTAGTTCTGGTGACCTGGGGGGTCCCCAAGAAATTCCCTCAATTTGCGGGGATTTCCTCTCACTTCCTGTTTGGCTATGGGACAGGAAGTGAAGGGAATCCTCCAAAATGAGACATAGATGGGGGAAAAAAATCTGACAGGGGTTATAACCCTCCCTCCTTGCTCTATCCAAAATGAAAAAATAAGTTTTGTCTACTTTAAAGTGTCAATCTGTATATGCAGCATGCTTGTTATACTCACTGTGAAACCTAATGCGTTAATCCTCGGCATTGTGTAAAAAGGCTGTTTGATCCTGTCTTCCCTAAACCTTCCCTTCCACTGTCCCCAATCCATCTCCTGATCGTACAGAGCATTTGGCGTCACTCCGCACATGCTCACTTTGGTGTGTATTGCTAGAGGGTTTTTTGTTTCCCTGGGAGGGTGCATGTGATCAGCACAGGGCCAATCAGCACTGTCCAGACAGAAGATCAGGGGTCCTGTAGCCTCATAGGACAGTCAGAGAAGAGTGAAAACTCCACATGCAAGCTTTAACCAGACACTGATAGAAGTCACAAGACTGCTTTATACTGCTGATGAGAAAAGGTATTAAGCATTTTATATTTACTAAAATAATTAAACTTCCATGTTCTGTGTTCTGTGGGAGACCAGATATAGTGAATGCAGGGTCTTGGGTTTAGTAACACTTTTAGGCTCCATGCACACTAGCGTTTTTCATAAGCTCAAAAAAAGCTAGAAAAAAAAAACCGCTGGATGAAAAATGCTGTTAATAATAGCCAACTTCTAGAAGCATTTTAGTAGCATTTAGAAACTTTTTGGAGCATTAGCATTTCATTAGCGGTATTACAGTACATGAAGAAAAAAAAAGCTAAAAAAAAGCTGTTAGGAACATTTTAGTAGCCTTTGGAAGCAGTTGGGAGCGTTTAGAAGCATTCAGCATTTTTTTCTGCTGGAAAAACGCTCCAAAAAACTCAACAAAAAACATATTTTTCTGCTCCTAGACACTGAAGCCTCGTACACACGACCGGTTTTCTCAGCAAGAAAACTGCTGGGAGAGCTTTTTGCCGAGAAAACCGGCCGTGTGTATGGTTTGTCGTCGGGAAAACTGCTGTCTATTTTCTCAACGCCTGTTTCCCGACGAGAAAATTGTGCGTGTGTACGCTTACCTGTCTCCAGGTAAACCCGCGCATGCTCGATGAGACTTCGACGCATGCGCGGTAGCTTACAAGGGTAGTGTAGGGTGAAGCAAGATGGTGGCGACGGCATCGAATGTGACGAGCGTATGCTCGTCGTAGTCGATGACGTCACCGCGTTCTTGCCATTCAAAAGAACGGCGGTTCTTTTGAATGTGCCGTGTGTACACTCGGCGAGCAAGAAAAGCTTGCCGGGAATCTCGTCGGGAAAACCAATGTTTTTTCCCAACGAGATTCCCGCCCGTGTGTACAGGGCTTAAAGCTCAAAAAATGCTAATAGCCTAAAGTAGTGTGCATGGACACAGGATAATACTATTTAGCTTCTAGAAGCAGGAAAAATGTTAATAACAGCTTCTAGGAGCTTAAAAGAACGCTAGTGTGCATGAGCCTAAATATACTAATTTCAGCGTATCCTCCTATTGAAATGGTGCACAGAATATATATATATATACAGGTCCTTCTCAAAAAATTAGCATATTGTGATAAAGTTCATTATTTTCTGTAATGTACTGATAAACATTAGACTTTCATATATTTTAGATTCATTACACACAACTGAAGTAGTTCAAGCCTTTTCTTGTTTTAATATTGATGATTTTGGCATACAGCTCATGAAAACCCAAAAATCCTATCTCAAAAAATTAGCATATCATGAAAAGGTTCTCTAAACGAGCTATTAACCTAATCATCTGAATCAACTAATTAACTCTAAACACCTGCAAAAGATTCCTGAGGCTTTTAAAAACTCCCAGTCTGGTTCATTACTCAAAACCGCAATCATGGGTAAGACTGCCGACCTGACTGCTGTCCAGAAGGCCATCATTGACACCCTCAAGCAAGAGGGTAAGACACAGAAAGAAATTTCTGAACGAATAGGCTGTTCCCAGAGTGCTGTATCAAGGCACCTCAGTGGGAAGTCTGTGGGAAGGAAAAAGTGTGGCAGAAAACGCTGCACAACGAGAAGAGGTGACCGGACCCTGAAGAAGATTGTGGAGAAGGACCGATTCCAGACCTTGGAGGACCTGCGGAAGCAGTGGACTGAGTCTGGAGTAGAAACATCCAGAGCCACCGTGAACAGGCGTGTGCAGGAAATGGGCTACAGGTGCCGCATTCCCCAGGTCAAGCCACTTTTGAACCAGAAACAGCGGCAGAAGCGCCTGACCTGGGCTACAGAGAAGCAGCACTGGACTGTTGCTCAGTGGTCCAAAGTACATTCGGAAATCAAGGTGCCAGAGTCTGGAGGAAGACTGGGGAGAGGGAAATGCCAAAATGCCTGAAGTCCAGTGTCAAGTACCCACAGTCAGTGATGGTCTGGGGTGCCATGTCAGCTGCTGCTGTTGGTCCACTGTGTTTTATCAAGGGCAGGGTCAATGCAGCTAGCTATCAGGAGATTTTGGAGCACTTCATGCTTCCATCTGCTGAAAAGCTTTATGGAGATGAAGATTTAATTTTTCAGCACGACCTGGCACCTGCTCACAGTGCCAAAACCACTGGTAAATGGTTTACTGACCATGGTATTACTGTGCTCAATTGGCCTGCCAACTCTCCTGACCTGAACCCCATAGAGAATCTGTGGGATATTGGGAAGAGAAAGTTGAGAGACGCAAGACCCAACACTCTGGATGAGCTTAAGGCCGCTATCGAAGCATCCTGGGCCTCCATAACACCTCAGCAGTGCCACAGGCTGGTTGCCTCCATGCCACGCCGCATTGAAGCAGTCATTTCTGCAAAAGGATTCCCGACCAAGTATTGAGTGCATAACTGAACATAATTATTTGAAGGTTGACTTTTTTTGTATTAAAAACACTTTTCTTTTATTGGTCGGATGAAATATGCTAATTTTTTGAGATAGGATTTTTGGGTTTTCATGAGCTGTATGCCAAAATCATCAATATTAAAACAAGAAAAGGCTTGAACTACTTCAGTTGTGTGTAATGAATCTAAAATATATGAAAGTCTAATGTTTATCAGTACATTACAGAAAATAATGAACTTTATCACAATATGCTAATTTTTTGAGAAGGACCTGTATATATAAAAAATTGCGGAGGGATTGCTGCACTTAAAAGTTTTTTATTTAGATGCCTCGAGGCATGACATTCTGAGGAAGGGCGTAATCTACAATAGCCGAAAACGTTTACTACCATGTTTGCCTTATTATAATGTATTTTTGACATCTAAATAAATACCGTATTTATCGGCGTATAACACGCACCCCAAGTTTAGGGGAATTTTAAGGAAAAAAACTTTTAGAAGGGAAGTTTACGGAAAAAAAATGACATTTAAATGCCCATCAATGCAGCCTTATCAGTGTCCATCTGCAGCCTTGTCCATCATTGCAGCCTTGCCCAGTGTCCATCTGCAGCCTTGCCCAGTGCCCTTTCGGCCTTGCCCAGTGCCCTTTCGGCCTTGCCCAGTGCATTTTTAGCATTGCCCAGTGCCTTTGCAGCCTTGCCAGTCTCTTTGCAGAATTGCCCTGATTTAAAATTGGCGCCGATTTCCGCTGACTGTGAGCGGAGAGGAGCGAGCGCAGCCAAGATACAGAAAGCCGAGTGTACTTCGGCTAGACTTGGCTCTTTTCACAGTCCCGCCCATCTCCACTGATTAGGAGAGGAGCGAGCGCCGCTGACATACAGAAAGCTGAGTGTACTTCGGCTAGACTCGGCTCTGCTCACAGTCATGGGTGGGACTGCGAGAGGAGCCGAGACTAGCCGAAGTACACTCGGCTTTCTGTATGTCAGCGGCGCTCGCTCCTCTCGCCATCAGTGGAGGTGGGCGTGACTGCGAGAGGAGCCGAGTAAAGCCGAGTGTACTTCGGCTTTGTGTATCTCGGCTCCGCTCGCTCGTTTCCTCACAATCAGTGGGGAATCTGCGGGGATCGGCGTATAACATGCACCCACGATTTCCCCCTGATTTTAAGGAGAAAAAAGTGTGTGTTATACGCCGATAAATACGGTAACTTTTAAGTGCAGCAAACCCTCCGCTATTTTTTCTATATACAGGCCTGTGGGAAGGCTTGATTGCTAGCACTAAACCATCTGGGACCGATGTGCACCTCACCCTGCTACATTTCTATATATATATAATATATATATATATATATATGTAGCAGGGTCTCCGTTGAGGCTCCATGGACTACGTTACCCAGAACCCTGTTTGGCACCCAGGGTGCATTGGGCCGCCGCAGAGACTCATGGGTGGGGTATAAAAGGGGAGGGCGAGGCTAAGCCCGGCCTCTTTGGATACTGCACGGCTGGCAAGAGGACTTCCTGTGTGGACCTGCTGCGAGTGCTAGGCCCGAGGCCTGGGCCTTGCGCACTTCCAGAGAGCCTTCCACCTCGCTGTGGAGCCTGTGCGGCATCTGACATCTACCTGCTTCGCGGACGTCAGTTGGACCAGGCATCCGGCGGTGGCAGATCCTGTGTGTGGAGACACAGTGGTGGGAGTCCCGGACTAGGATCGAATCCGGAGGGGTGAGAGATCACCTGCTCACAGCTATAACCGAGTACTTTGTTAGGCCTATTGACTGCCTTGGCCCATCGTGTTATACTTGCTTTCCTGACAGGAGACTAGTTGCAGAACTGAGTTATATAGTCTCCGGGGAGTTGCTTCTATTGCCATAGACCATTATTGGATTACAAATTATTGTTCCTGTATGTGCACCACCGATCATCTTGCATGCGAAGATTCCTCACTTAAAGACTGAGCTTTAACTGAGTCAGGCCTGACTGGGAGTATATAGCATTGCTGAGCGCCATATTGCTCACAGTGAGAATAGCTATATGTCAGTGTGTGATAGAACTATATGTGCACTATAGTTGACTAGTGTTATTATTACTGCAGGGCTCTGCATGTATGTGTTATATGGCATTGATCGTTAACCTTTATATACAAGTAAATCTATTACAGTTAATCATTCTGGTATTGGCGTTCATTACTATATTTCACAACTGTTTGGATTATTGTGGGATTGTTCATGAACTGGTATAGAGCCATAAATATATACCACCCCTAGACTAGCTGTGCCAGAGAAGGGTCAAGTAGATTGCCAGGGGTTGGCTCTAATATATATATATATATATATATATATATATATATATGTAGCGGGGTCTCTAAATTTAGGTAGGACACTCAGGTGTGTAAGTATGGGAATAATGGACCATTTGTGTTCGTGGAGGATTGGACGGTGTAATAATCTCTTTGGCCTCTGGGTGGCGGGGTACCCGTAGGCTCAAGGTAGATTGGCCGTCAGAGTGCTACCCTTTTTGTCCCTTTCCGGAGATGGTACGGCGAGGGCGGGGAACCTGCCGTGGTGTAGATGGGAGGAGATAAAAGGGGGAGACGCCCTAACCACGAGGTCTTCTGGAGGATCTTCTTCACGCGCCCAGGCACCTTAGGCCTGGGTGCGGGCAGTTCCGGATTCCGGCCCAGGTGCCCTAGGCCTGACCGGAATGGAGTTGGAGTCCATCCCAGGCACCTTCAGCCTGGGGTGAGGTACTAAACCAGGAGGCCTGGGGCCCAGTGACTTCGACTGGGTCCCGCGAGGGTGGAGAAGTCCGAGGGTCCCTGAAGTGGATGGGGCCCATGTCTGAGGTGAGGAGGCCGGAGAGGTTACCCATTCGGAGAGTCTGGAGCAGCATCAACCCAGTGACGGATAGGCCTCTGGTAACTCCCTTGGAGGGACATCTTCCCCTGACAGGGGCCGCAGCGCAGCAAAGGTACTCCTATCTATGTTCTCTTGAGTCGCTGGTAGAGACTCTCAAGTTCTAAGTCCTTCCTAGCTAATGCTATAGTAACCGCTGGCGAGATCGCAGTGGTTTAGCTGACAACCAGAATAGTGCCTCGACCCGCTCACCCCCCGTATCAAAATGTTATCAATTTGCAACCAGTTGGCTACTGAAGCACTGTTTATTGTGAGATATGCAATAAAACAAGAGTTGGACTGTGATTGGTGTGTGGAACTCTGGTTAATGGGAGCAGAGGGAAGTGTTGGCACAGCAAGACTTGGTTCTAGACAAAAGCACACAGGCCCGAGGAAATATCTGGTACTGGCCTTCACCTCACCCACAGCTATGGGGAGGACATGGGCCGTAGCGCATCTCACCCTGTCGTGTGACATACCCCTAGACAAAAGAGATGGGGTGAGGCCGCTATATATATATATATATATATATATATTTTATAGCAGCTGTTTACACACATATTTTACATTCTATTCTATTTGGTCACCAGGTAACAGGCAGAATGGTAAAAGTCATTCTTAATCATTCACAAAGTGCTATATCTAATACATTGTGCCCTACTAAACATCCCGGGCCTGCCGATTTTGCAGCCACCTGTCCAGAGATCACCGGAGTAGCTTGTGCTGTAAAGAAATTATACAAGTCAATAGAACACATTGATCCAGATCTTTTCTGTGTGCGGCTCCAGAGTGCAACAGCTGAAACAGGTAAATGTGAAATGAAAATTCATAAAAGGCTGCACACTAAAGAAATAGAACAATATAAATCATCACAGCTGTGACCTTTCACTAAAGACTTAGAGACACAGAGACATCCAGCATTTTTATTTGTACAACTGATTATTATTTTAAGTAAAAAGACAGGAGGGGGGGAGACGATAATGGGTCGGCTCAGGGGGCAAGGGCTTTTCTGATCAGTCAGGAACATATGAACTCATAAACTCACATTAACACAAATTACCAGTGCGTAGCTTGCCTCCTGCTACCATCCCCATGCAGGGCGGGCAGGTGGCTATTGGCAGGCATTCCTGTAGGCTACACAGCTGTCACTATAGCTAAATTACAGAAAACCATAATACTGACAGCTGACAATGACATGATTGTATAGAATGTATATTGTACATATATGAAGAGAGAACTTTTTCCAGAGGGAGCTCCTGTTTATAGCATTGAGTTTTAAAGTGACTGTCTCTATTTTAGAAGTGAAAACTAAAGCCATGCTTCTAAAGGAAAGTTCAAAGATACAGTTTCCATTGATCTCTGCTGTCTTCCCAACCTACGTTTGCTGAAAAATCTTTGGCACATTTCCGGGTGTGTTGGATGTCTTGTTCCCTCTAGGGATAAGGTTCTGGTTTACTGCCACCATGGGTTTGCAGCGAATCCCCAGTTTTAGAAAATGTTGCAGGTTTGCTTCCAGAAATAAGGAACAACCTATAACGCATTGCATAGCCAAAATACAATAATTTTAAGGATTGGATAACCAGCCATCTTGGTTGGTGCAAAAGGGTGGGCTCACAGCAGCCATATCTTCAGTGTGTCTTGGACCTGTTAGAGAGAGCTGACACTTCTGTATAGATACTGTCCTTTTTATATAATATTTATACTGTATATACAGTATGTATATGTATGTGTAGCGCTACCCCCAGTTAAGAGGGCCGCTGGTTTGATTTCGGGCACTGAGTACAGCTCCACCAACCCCCAGCAATCTTGTCTAGTCTCTTAAGGCACAGTTAGTCTAGGGATGTTATCTATCACAATCTATACCTGATTATGCACACACCCCAACTTCTCTTGAGATATAAGCAGTATGTGCAATAATAACACAGCGATAGCAAGTGGTAAGGTAACGGCTTTACTTTAGGCTAAAAGGGCATAGGTCAAAACAAAACATACAACTTGCCTACAGAGCCCTGCAGCAATAGATATAGTTTACAGTAATAGCACAGCGCGGTAATCCACCACGCGCAGCTATTATTATCTCCGCGCCCTGTGGCACATTAAACAATATTCTACCCCCTCCCTGGTCAGGCCTGACACAGAATTAAACTCAGTCTTTTGAATTAGGATTTCTTTGCATGCAAACTTGAAATGGTGGTGCAAGTTCAGGAACAATATTTGTAATCCACAAAGTAGGCAATCACAAGGAACACTATGCTGGAGACCCTTTAACTCTGTCCTGCTACCGGTCTCCAGCGGAACAGCAAATAAATGATCGGTGGGCCAAGGCAGTCTATAGGCCTAAACACAGTACCGCCTATTGGATTGAGCAGGTGCTCGCTCACCACTCCGGACGCGATCCCAGTCTGGGACTTCCACCTGCTGTGTCCCCGCACACAGCGTCCGCAATGATCGGGTCCCCGATCCAACTGATGTCCGCAGTAAACAAAGTCAGATGCGACCCAGGCTATGCAGTGGGATGGAAGGCTCTTCAGAAGTTGCGCAAGGCCCCAGGCTTCAGGCCCTGCACCCCAGCAGATCCGCACAGGAAGACCAGTCAGCAGCCGCACGGTGTCCAAAAGAGGCCGAGCTGTTCACGCCTCCTCCTTTTATCTCCCTCCCACAAGTCTCTGCGGTGGCAACATTGCACCCTGGGTGCCAAACGGGACTCTGGGAAATGTAGTCCCGGGAAGTCTTAAAGGAGACCCCGCTACATATGTATGCATGTTTATGTAGCGGGGTGGCAATTTGTAATGTAATATAAAACTGTCATTTACATTGTGAAGCGATGCATTGTGGAACTTACGGTACCAGGAGAACGGGACTCCATTGATATGAGTAGGTAATAGACTATGGTACCCACAATGCAGTTGTCCTCCCAGAGCGCATTGCATCTCCGCGGAGCTTTGTGGGAGAGGTTACTTAAAGGAGGGGAGGAGCCTTGTTCGGTCTCTTGGGATCTTCACCCCCTCCCTGCAGGACGTGTGTGTGAGGCCTGCTGCCAAAGGGACTAGGCCTGAAGCCTGGGCCTACAACCTTGCGGAGGATCACCGAGCCAGGAGGGTGATCTCTTTTTGTGTGTCCAGCTCACGCTTCCCAGAGACCGGAGTCGTCCATCGGCTGACATCTACTGCTGCCAAGGGAGGGACCGGAGACTGCACGTTGCGGAGAGGCCACGGATCGAGACACCAGCAGCGAAGCAAATCAGGTGGATTAAGCATGTTCTGGTAAGAGGGCATCTGCCTATATTCTATAACTGTTCTAGGCCCATTGACTCTTGAAGGCCCATCAGCAGCAGAATAGTACGCCACACGCATATTAGGACATAGTGCAGCGCGTGATAACTACTTCCACAAACATTGTGAAGGTTTGATTGCATCTTTATTCCCTTTGGATTACAAGTATAACGTGCACCGACGTTGCTAGCGAAGACTCCCACTATTCAGGAACTTGTGTTGGTGATCATTGTCAGACCTGACTGGAACTAATGCCGCGTACACACGATCATTTTTCCCGTCGGGAAAAATTACATTTTTTTTTTCGCCGAGAAAAACGATCGTCTGTGGGCTTTATGCCGTTTTTCTCGTTGAGAAAAACGGCAGGAAAAACGACGAGAAAAATTAGAACATGTTCTAAATTTTCTCATCGTTTTTTCCATCATTTTTTTCCGCGGCAGTTTTCCCATAGACACTGCCGCGGAGCCCACAGACGGTCGTTTTTCTCGACAAAGAAAAAAATGACGGGAAAAACGGTCGTGTGTGGGGGAAAATGCCGTTCCCTCGTTTTTCATTTAATTTCATGTCGTGATTCACGGCGGTGTTTTCACCGCCGTGAATCACGATCGTGTGTACGCGGCATTACACTGCAGGACATAGGGTGGTATTGCCCATTAGGGGGAGCTCGCGAGCATTATACCTGTTTCATTAGATTATAAGTATATTTTAACATTGTTTTAGAAACCCTTTCTTTCTTTATCCTCATTGACTCCTGCAGGGCCCTGCTGAGTCAACTGTATGCATATGTGTAATACTGTTCCTTTTCCTTCATACCAAGTAAAGTTGCCCTTGGTTAAGTGAAACACTTTGTTGGAGTATCTTTGTTTCCTGTGAGACTGCTACCAAAGGAAGGTAACCATATTCTTACATGTTATTGTGATATATATATACCGGTATATGCCAAATTGTGTTCCCAGCATTCAGTGGGACTCACAATTGCCAGTTACACCAGTTGTGTCAAGGGAGGGTCTGAGCCAGTTAAGGGGGTTGCCAACAGAGTACTATATATATATATATATATATATATATATTGTGAGGGGGTTAGCTCGGCAGCGGGTGTGTGTGACCCCCGAGATGGGCTCCCCACACAAAAACAGGCCCAGCAAACGGTGGTTGTGGTTTTCAAAATCAAAAAGGTGCGGTTTATTTTCTATTTACAGTGACAAAACACAGCAAAGCAAAAGAAACATAAACAAAATAAATCCTGGTCAACTTGACCTCTGACTAAACATACAGGTTTCCTAACTAACAACTGGGATCAGCCTAGTGCTGTCCTAGTCCCTAAGTCCCTGGTTTTAAATGTCCAAGCAAATAGCCACACAGGCTTTGTCTCACCGCACAGGGGTTCACTCTCCCTAGACAGTCCACACAGGTCTGGTTCCAGGCATGAGCTAACATCTAATGAAGCTGGGAGTTCTTATAGAGGCCTAAATGAGCTGACAAGCTTCAGCTGGTCTCATCAACTCCCTGTCTGTACGACGCCCCACACTCTCCCTAGAGGTATGAGTCATCCATGAGCCCACTAGCCTTATACAACTCTCCACCTAGTTGTATAAGTCGGCGTAAAGCCTGAATCTGGGCGAAATATATCTACCCCCCTGGATGCAACCAGGTGACTTTACCTTCCTGCTGTCACATACCCCCCCCTCTTGTTTTAACCTCGGGGTTGGAACACCAGCAATCAGGCATTCATGTACTCGAGACAAAGCATCCACATTCCCCATTTGAACGCCAGGGCGATGCTTTACTGTGAAGTTGAATTCCTGGAGGGCCAGGAACCACCTATTCACTCTTCTATTTGTTTCTTTGTTTTGAGCCATCCACTTTAACGGAGCGTGATCCGTAACCATGTCAAAGTGCCTACCTAGCAGGTAGTACCGAAGGGAATCTAGAGCCCACTTCACCGCTAAACACTCCTTTTCAACGGTGGCGTAATTTACCTTATGGGACTTCAACTTCCTGCTGAGGTAAATGACTGGGTGCTCTTCCCCGTTCCAGACCTGGGACAATACTGCTCCTAACCCCACATCTGACGCATCACTTTGTACGACAAAGTCTTTAGAGAAGTCGGGTGAGTACAACACTGGCTGGCTACATAAGGCTTGTTTCAAGAATTGGAATGCTGCCTCAGCCTCGGGGGTCCATTTAATCATGACCGACCCTTTCCCCTTCGTCAGGTTGGTTAGGGGCACAGCCCTAGAAGCAAAGTGGGGAATGAATCGCCGATAATACCCAGCGATTCCCAGAAAGGCTCGTACCTGCTTCTTGCTGTTGGGACGTGGCCAACTCTGGATGGCCTCGACTTTGTTGAGTTGGGGTTTTATTACTCCCCTCCCAATGGTGTACCCAAGATATTTGGCCTCCTCCTGCCCAATGGTACACTTCTTGGGGTTAGCCGTAAACCCCGCTTCCCGAACAGAGTCCAGGACTGCTTGCACTTTTGGCAGATGTGAGGCCCAATCTGTGCTATGGACAATTATGTCATCCAGGTAAGCCGCAGCATACTTCCGATGGGGCCTCAGCATCTGGTCCATTTTCCGCTGGAATGTGGCCGGCGCATTCTGTAACCCGAACGGCATTCTTTTATATTGGAACGCCCCGTCTGGGGTTACAAATGCGGTTTTCTCTTTGGCCGACTTGGCCAGGGGGATTTGCCAATACCCTTTTGTGAGGTCAAGAGTCGTCATGTATCGGGCTGTTCCCAGCCGGTCGATCAACTCATCTATACGTGGCATGGGGTAGGTGTCAAATTTTGTAACTTTGTTCAACTGTCGAAAATCGTTACAAAATCGCCAGCTCCCATCCGGTTTAGGCACCAACACAATGGGACTAGACCAATCACTTTGGGACTCCTCTATCACCCCTAAGTTCAGCATTTTCTGTACTTCCTCCCGTATTGCCTCCCGTCGGGCCTCTGGGATCCGATAGGGTTTTAACTTCACCCTTTCACCGGGCGGGGTAATGATGTCATGCTCTACCCCAGATGTTTGTCCCGGCAGCTCAGAGAATACCTCCTTGTTGCGAAGCACAAACTCCTTAACCTCCTGTTGTTGGGGTTGTGACAAGGTGGCTGCTATTCCAACCTCCGGAATCACGCAACCAGTTTGAGCTGGTGACCAAGTGTCTGCGACTAGGGACTCTCTATCCCTCCAGGCTTTCAACAGATTAACGTGATAGATCTGTTCGGGCTTTCGCCTTCCTGGTTGTCTGACCTTGTAATTCACTTCGCTCACTTTTTCCATTATCTCGTAGGGGCCTTGCCATTTGGCAAGGAATTTACTTTCAACCGTAGGGACAAGTACCAGTATCCTATCCCCCGGGGAAAAGGTACGGGTCTTGGCTCTACGGTTGTACACTCTCTGCTGTGCTAACTGCGCTTGGGCCAAATGTTCCTTCACGATGGGCATTACCTGTGCAATTCGGTCTTGCATCAGGGCGACATGCTCAATCACACTCCTGTGGGGAGAACTCTCACTTTCCCAAGTTTCCTTGGCAATATCCAACAGCCCTCTTGGGTGTCTCCCATACAGTAACTCAAAGGGGGAGAATCCCGTAGAGGATTGGGGCACCTCCCTAATAGCAAACATCAGATAAGGAAGTAGACAGTCCCAATCCTTTCCATCTCTATCCACCACTTTCTTCAACATTTGTTTTAGGGTTTTGTTGAACCTTTCAACCAGCCCATCGGTTTGGGGGTGATACACAGATGTACGTAATTGCGTCACTTTGAACAATTTACACAGCTCCTTCATAACCCGGGACATAAAGGGTGTACCTTGGTCCGTAAGCAGTTCTTTACAAATACCCACCCGGCTAAACACAAGAGATAGCTCTTTGGCTATGGTTTTGGCCGAGGTATTTCGGAGAGGGATCGCTTCTGGATAACGGGTGGCATAGTCCATTATAACTAATATGTACTGGTGCCCCCTAGCGGACTTGATTATAGGACCTACCAAATCCATGGCGATCCTCTCAAACGGGACCTCAATGATGGGTAGAGGGACCAGCGGGCTACGGAAATGTGGCATCGGGGCCGACCTCTGACACACAGGGCAGGAGGAACAATAATTTTCTATGTCCTTCATCACCCCCGGCCAATAGAATCTCTGTAATACCCTCGCTCGGGTTTTCTCTGTCCCCAGATGACCTCCAAGAACGTGCCCATGGGCCAACTCCAACACCAACTTCCTGTAAGGTTTGGGCACCACAAGCTGCTCAACGGTTTCTTCTGCCCTTTTTGCCACCCGATACAGTAGGTCCTTCTCTATGCTGAAGTATGGGTAAGTGCAGGTATTATCTGGGTTCACTAACTCGCCATCTATTTTCACTACGTTTTCCCGTGCCTTTATTAGGGCGGGGTCTTTCAACTGTTCTGTGGCAAAGTTTTCCCTGTGAACCTCAAGATCAGAAAACTCCACAGACGGTAGGTTTTCGTCTGAGGAGGTGGGCTCCTCTCCAGTTTCTTGAGTCTCCCCTGCCAATACTGATAAGGGAAATTCTGGAGAGTCCTCACCACTCTCAGGGGAGTTCTGGCTATCACATTCCTGGTACATAGGGGCACCAGTGGGGGGCTCAGGATCATCCCACAGTTCCCAGAACTTCGGAAAATCCCTTCCCACAATGGCGTCATGCGGTAACTGAGATACTAAGCCCACTGGATGAGAGAGGGTACCTTTGGGGGTCTCGAAACACACTGTAGTCACTGGATACTCTCGGGTGTCCCCATGCACACAAATAACAGCTACCTTGCTATTCCCAGAGACCTCTGTTTTAACTAACTCAGCCTTTATCAGGGTCACAAGGCTACCTGAATCCAGCAATACCACAACATTTCTACCATTAACACACATTTTGCATAAATGTTTCTCAGTTCCTCGAATGGCAGTGCATGCGACTGTCGCACACAGCGACTGACGTCTGCCCGTCAGAAAGTCACACTGCATGGGTTCCTCCACAACCGGGCAATTGGCTGCAATATGTCCCGCTTGCCGGCAGCGGTAGCAAACGATCCTTCTTGCGGCCTCTTGAGCCGCTGATTTCCCAGGCTGTTCTCGCCAAACTTGGGGTAGAGCTCCCACCCTCTCACTCTCTCCACCCTCACCCCTTGGAATCCTCTTATCCGCCCCTGGGGATGGTCTGGTCTTAGGGTGGAAAGTCCGAGTGTCTCTGGAAGAGGCCGTCAGGTTCTCTGTAGCCAAGTATTTCTCCACACGATCCACAAGACCATCGGCCGTCTCTGGGTCTCCATGGCTTACCCACTTTTGGATGGCAGTAGGAAGAGCTCTCAAAAACCGATCCATTACAACACGTTCCACAATCTTTGGTGCGGACAAAGTCTCTGGCTGTAGCCACTTTCTGCTCAGGTGAATGAGATCATACATTTGAGACCTGGGGGGTTTTCCAAGCTGGAAAGTCCAGTTATGCACACGCTGAGCCCGGACAGCCTGGGTGACACCCAGCCTTGCCAATATTTCAGCTTTTAGCATCGCATAGTCTTTTGCTTGGTTAGGCTCTAGGTCATAGTAAGCTTTCTGCGATTCACCAGTTAACATAGGAGCCACCAGTCCAGCCCACTGCTCCTCAGGCCACTTTTCTCTTTCAGCGGTCCTTTCAAATGTGGTCAAAAATACCTCTGGATCATCCTCTCCAGTCATTTTTGTCAATAAACGACTCACCCCAAAGGACGCGGTATTAGTGGGACGGCTTTCCTCACTGGTCTGCGGACGTTGCTGCATTGCTGCTTCCATCTGTTGTTGTAGTCTCTGCTCTTGCTTCTGTAACAGGTCTATGAAGCGGGCCTCAGATTGCTGCTGGGCTTGTTGCTGAGCCTCCAGACTCTGTTGCAAAGTTGCGTTTGTCTGCTGCTGGGCTGCAAGGCTCTGTTGATGAGCTTGCTGCTGGGCTGCAAGGCTCTGTTGATGAGCTGCAAGGCTCTTTTGCAAACCTGCATTTGTCTGCTGTTGATTGGCATTTGCTAGAGCCAGCTGCTTCAGTATCTCCTCCATGCTGGCTTAAAAAAAAACTGCCACTGGTTCTCCACCAACTGTGAGGGGGTTAGCTCGGCAGCGGGTGTGTGTGACCCCCGAGATGGGCTCCCCACACAAAAACAGGCCCAGCAAACGGTGGTTGTGGTTTTCAAAATCAAAAAGGTGCGGTTTATTTTCTATTTACAGTGACAAAACACAGCAAAGCAAAAGAAACATAAACAAAATAAATCCTGGTCAACTTGACCTCTGACTAAACATACAGGTTTCCTAACTAACAACTGGGATCAGCCTAGTGCTGTCCTAGTCCCTAAGTCCCTGGTTTTAAATGTCCAAGCAAATAGCCACACAGGCTTTGTCTCACCGCACAGGGGTTCACTCTCCCTAGACAGTCCACACAGGTCTGGTTCCAGGCATGAGCTAACATCTAATGAAGCTGGGAGTTCTTATAGAGGCCTAAATGAGCTGACAAGCTTCAGCTGGTCTCATCAACTCCCTGTCTGTACGACGCCCCACACTCTCCCTAGAGGTATGAGTCATCCATGAGCCCACTAGCCTTATACAACTCTCCACCTAGTTGTATAAGTCGGCGTAAAGCCTGAATCTGGGCGAAATATATCTACCCCCCTGGATGCAACCAGGTGACTTTACCTTCCTGCTGTCACAATATATATATATATATATCACAGTGGAACCTCGGATTACGAGCATAATCCATTCCAGGAGAATGCTCGTAATCCAAAGTACTCGCATATCAAAGCGAGTTTCCCCATTGAAGTCAATGGAAACGAAAATAATTTGTTCCGCATTGACTTCAATGGCATGCAATACCACATGCAGCCAGAGGCGGGGGACCCCGGAGAGCCTCGGAAACAGCCGGAAAGGTCTGAGGACAACTCGGCTGACCTTCGGCAAACCTCGGAAAGGCTCGGGAACGTGGTATTTCCGAGTCTTTCCGAGCATTTCTGAACGGCACCCCCCCACCTCAGGCCAAATGCCCAGCCTCGTGGCGATGAAGAAATTGATACCATTGAATGGCCCCCACGCTCACCTGACCTAAATCCAAAAGAGCACCTCTTGGACATTATGTTTCGGTCCATCCGGTGCTGCCAGGTTGCAACTCAGTCTGTTCAGGAGCTCAGTGATGCTCTGGTCCAGATCTGGGAGGAAATACCCCAGGACACCATCTGTCGTCTCATTAGGAGCATGCCCTGATGTTGTCAGGCATGCATACAAGCACTTGGGGGCCATACAAACCACTGAGGACCATTTTGAGTTGTTGCAATGAAATTTCAGCAAAATGGACTAGCTTGCTGCATAATTTTTTCACTTTGATTTTCGGGGTCTTTGAATTCAGCCCACTGTAGGTGGATAATTTTCATTTCCATCAAATTATGTGCCATCCTTTCATTCCTAACACATTACCCAGTCCATATCAGTATAGATATCCAGCATGAGATTTTGCCCCGTTGAGATCTGATGTGTTTTCAAAGTGTTCATTTTTTTTTTTTTGAGCAGTGTGTGTGTGTATATATATATATATATATATATATATATATATATATATATATATACACACACACAGTGAGGGAAAAAAAGTATTTGATCCCCTGCTGATTTTGTGCATTTGCCCACTGACAAAAAAATGATCATTCTATGATTTTAATGGTAGGTTTATTTTACCAGTGAGAGACGGAATAACATCAAAAATATCCAGAAAAACGCATTTCAAAAAAGTTATAAAGTGATTTGCATTTTAATGAGTGAAATAAGTATTTGACCCCTTCGCAAAACATGACTTAGTATTTAGTAGCAAAACCCTTGTTGGAAATCACAGAGGTCAGACGTTTCTTGTAGTTGGCCATTAGGTTTGCACACATCTCAGGAGGGATTTTGTCCCACGCCTCTTTTCATATCCTCTTCAAGTCATTAAGGTTTCGAGGCTGACGTTTGGTAACTCGAAGCTTCAGCTCCCTCCACATATTTTCTATGGGATTAAGGTCTGGAGACTGGCTAGGCCACTCCCGGACCTTGATTTGCTTCTTCTTGAGACACTCCTTTGTTGCCATGGCCATGTTTTTAGGTCAATGTCATGCTGGAATACCCATTCATAGTTACATAGTTACATAGTTACATAGTTAGTCAGGTTGAAAAAAGACAAAGTCCATCCAGTTCAACCATAAAAAAATAACTAAAATAAAATAAAAAAATATCGTGCAATCCCATATACCCAATTCTATACCCACAGTTGATCCAGAGGAAGGCAAAAAAAAACAGCAGAGCATGATCCAATTTGCTACATCAGGGGAAAAAATTCCTTCCTGATCCCCCGAGAGGCAATCGGATTTACCCTGGATCAACTTTACCTAGAACTGTTAGTACTCAGTTATATTATGTACATTTAGGAAAGTATCCAGGCCTTTCTTAAAGCAATCTACTGAGCTGGCCAGAACCACCTCTGCAGGGAGTCTGTTCCACATTTTCACAGCTCTTACTGTGAAGAAACCTTTCCGCATTTGGAGATGAAATCTTTTTTCTTCTAGACGTAAAGAGTGCCCCCTTGTTCTCTGTGTTGACCGTAAAGTGAATAACTCATCACCAAGTTCACTATATGGACCCCTTATATATTTGTACATGTTAATCATATCCCCCCTTATTCTCCTCTTCTCAAGAGTGAATAAATTCAGTTCCTCTAATCTTTCTTCATAGCTGAGCTCCTCCATGCCTCTTATCAGTTTGGTTGCCCTTCTCTGCACTTTCTCCAGTTCCCCGATATGCTTTTTGAGAACTGGTGCCCATAACTGAACTGCATATTCCAGATGAGGCCTTACTAATGATTTGTACAGGGGGGGCAAAATGATGTCTCTCTCTCTGGAGTCCATGCCTCTCTTAATACAAGAAAGGACTTTGCTCGCTTTGGAAACCACAGCTTGGCATTGCATGCCATTATTGAGCTTATGATCTACCAAAACCCCCAGATCCTTCTCCACTACGGATCCCCCCAGTTGTATTCCCCCTAGTATGTATGATGCATTCATATTCTTAGCCCCCAAGTGCATAACTTTACATTTATCAACATTAAACCTCATCTGCCACATAGTCGCCCAATTAGACAGGGCATCGAGGTCGGCTTGTAAATTGGAGACATCTTGTAAGGACGTTATTCCACTGCATAGCTTGGTGTCATCTGCAAAGACAGAAATGTTACTTTTGATCTCAGACCCAATATCATTTATAAAGATATTAAAAAGTAAGGGTCCCAGCACTGAACCTTGGGGTACACCACTGATAACCTTGGACCATTCAGAGTAAGAATCATTAACTACTACTCTCTGAATTCTGTCTTTTAGCCAGTTTTCTATCCATTTACAAACTGATATTTCCAATCCTGTAGACTTTACCTTACACATGAGCCGTGTGTGTGGAACTGTATCAAACGCTTTTGAAAAATCCAAGTATACCACGTCCACCGCCACCCCTCTGTCCAAGGTTTTACTTACCTCTTCATAAAAAGAAATCAGGTTTGTCTGACAACTTCTGTCTTTCATGAATCCATGCTGTCTGTTGCTGAAATAGTTTTTTTCCAGCAAGAACTCATCTATGTGGTCTTTTATTAATCTCTCCAGTATCTTCCCAACTATAGAAGTTAAACTAACAGGTCTATAGTTACTTGGTAAAGACTTTGTTCCCTTTTTAAATATAGGCACCACATTGGCCCTGCGCCAATCCAGTGGTACTATTCCTGTCATTAATGAGTCCCTAAAAGTTAGATACAATGGCTTTGAAATTACAGAGCTCAATTCTTTTAGGATCCGTGGGTGTATGCCATCTGGTCCAGGTGCTTTATCCACCTTTATTCTGTCTAAATATTTCTGGACCATATCACTTTTGAGCCATTGTGGATTTGGGGCTGTGTCACTACCACCCCCATTATGGACATGAACTCCCCCATGCTCCTTTGTATACACAGAGCTGAAGTAAGTATTTAATAAATTAGCCTTCTCTTTGTCCCCAGTCACCCACTCTAGATTATTTTGTAAAGGGCCTACATGCGCAGACTTGACCTTTTTACTATTAATATATTTGAAATTTTTTTTGGGGTTTGTCCTACTATCTTTTGCAATCTGTCGTTCGTTTTGAATTTTTGCACCCTTGATTTCCTTTTTACATATCCTGTTATATTCTTTGTAACATTTAAATGACACTAGTGTTCCTTCATTTATATATTTTATAAAAGCGCTTTTCTTATTGTTTATAGCTTTTTTAACTTTAACTGTGAGCCACATAGGTTTTATTTTTAGCCTTTTAAACTTATTGCCCATGGGAATATACTTTGCAGTGAGTTCACAAACAGTCTTTTTGAAGAATTCCCATTTCTGTTCTGTGCCCATTGATGCCAATATTCCCTCCCAGTCTAAGTCCTGGAGAGCAGCCCTCATCCTTGGAAAATTTGCTTTATTGAAATTAAGTGTTTTTATCCTTCCTGCATGTATTTCTTACTTACAGCTAACATCAACATTCACGACCCATTTTCAATGCCCCCGCTGAGGGAAGGAGATTCCCGTCCCCGTCCATCGACGCAGTGAAGCTGTCCTGTCCCCTTAGAAGAAAAACACCCCCAAAGCATAATGTGGGAAAAAAAAGTCCTGCAAGCAGCATCTTTGGGGCGGTGAAGGAGCACTGGCTACAACGTTCCTACACCGCCCCTGCCCATTGAAATTAATGGGCAGCGATTCGGAAGCGCCTGAAAAGCGATTCGGAAGCACCACAACACGGGCGCTTTTAACTCTTTCTTCGACCGCTAGCGGGGGTTAAAAGCGCCCCGCTAGTGTCCGAAAAGCACCACTAAAACAACGGTAAAGAAAAAAATGTAATCCATCTATGGCCAGATAGGAGAAATTAACTTGTTTTAAACTTTTTTTTTTTTTAACATTTCTTCAGTTGCTTCCTGATTTCTGGCCTAGGCAAAAATTATGTTATACATCCCAGGAGTCTTCATGGACATTTTTTTCCCTTCATCTGGAGGAGGGGCTTTGTCAGCTAAATACACCCTTTGACCTGCATGCCTGGGCTAAGGGCAGACATATTCCAAGAAGTAAAAGCGGCATGAATCATGAGGAAGCATTTATACACATTGACACATTGACCTTTTGCAATTTTGAATTGCTGAGCTATGTACAACCATCTAAAGCTGTACATTTGAATGTAATAATCATGAGAATTAACCTCATACTCCAGTCTTGTTTCCCTTGTTATTTAAATACTTTTTGTATGTTTAATTTTGTAATCAAATTAATTGAAGATTTTATACATCTGTTTTATCCCTGGTACCAGTAAATTCCTTTTATTTCATTTTTTGGGGGGCGGGGGTTAATGTATGATACTAGAATGTGGTACTTAATATGGCAGCAACATTTTGCTAGCCTTTTATGAACAGACACCTTAATCTTTACCGACTTTGCTTCCAGCGGTTTCTGCAAGCGGGCAATGTGAAATGTTTAGCTGTGTTTTGGCTTAAAGGTTCTCGGCCCCCCTACCTTTTGGCTGCAAGCAATGTCCGTATCATTGGCGCCCAGCTGGCATTTTTTGGTTAGATTGTCACTGGAACAGGAAAGAGTGTTGGGGTGAATGAGAGTTTCATGCTTGCCAGTGGGGCATAAGCGGGTGATGTGATTGTCATTGGGATGTCACTGTGTCATGGGAGAGTGTTGGGGTTGCCGTTGGGGCATGAAAGAGTTTCATGGTTGCAGTGGGGCATGAGAGACTGTTAGGATTGACATTGGGCCATGGAGGAGTGATGTCACTGGAACATGAAATAGTGTTGGAGTTACCACTGGGGCATGATAGACTGTTGAAGTTGTCTCTTTGGCATTAGAGAGTATTGAGGTGTCACTGGTGTACTGAAGAGTTTGACATTGCCAATGGGGCAGGAGGGGGAATTGGAGTTCTCACTGAGGCATTAGGAAGTGATGGTATTGTTATTGGGCCGTCACTGTGTCATGGGAGAATGTTGGGGATGCCACTGGAGCACGAGAGAGTTTTCAGGGTTGGGAGTGGGGCATGAGAGAGTGTTGGGGTTTTCATTGGGATATCGCTGGGTCATGGGAGAGTGTTGTGGTGTCACTGGAACATAAGAGTATTTGGGTTGCCACTGAGACATGAGGGTGATGGGATTACCATTGGAATGTCACTGGGTCATGGGACAGAATTGGTGTTGTCAGGGGGGCATAAGAAAGTTTTAGGGTTGAGAGTGGGGCATGAGAGTGTGTTCGGATCGTTGCTAGAGCCTGAAAATATATTGGAGTTGTTGCTGGAGCTTCAGGGAGTGTTGGTGTTATGTCTCCAGGATACCTTTCTCTCTTCTGAGGTTCAGAAAAGAGAATTCACCTTGTCATTTAATTTGTATATTGTGTTGTGTTATTAACCACTTCCCTACTGGGCACTTAAACCCCCTTCCTGCCAAAGCCATTTTTCAGCTTTCAGCGCTGTCGCACTTTGAATGACAATTGCGCGGTCGTGCGACGCTGTCCTTTTTTTCCCACAAATAGAGCTTTCTTTTGGTGGTACTTGATCACCTCTGCGGTTTTTATTTTTTGCGCTATAAACAAAAGAAGAGCGATAAGTTTGAAAAAAAAACACAATATTTTTAACTTTTTGCTATAATAAATATCCATTTTTTTTTTCCTCAGTTTAGGCCGATACGTATTCTTCTACATATTTTTGGTAAAAAAAATCGCAATAAGCGTATATTGATTGGTTTGTGCAAAAGTTATGGCGTCTACAAAATAGGGGATAGATTTATAGCATTTTAATTTTTTTTACTAGTAATGGCGACGATCAGCGATTTTTATCGTGACTGCGATATTGTGGCGGACACATCAGACACTTTTGACACATTTTTGGGACCATTCACATTTATACAGCGATCTGTGCTATAAAAATGCATTGATTACTGTATAAACTTGACTGGCGGGGAAGGGGTTAACACTAGGGGGCGAGGAAGGGGTTAAATGTGTTCCCTATTAGTGATTCTTACTGTGGGGGGAGGGGACTGACTGGGGGAGGTGACCGATTGTTGTCCCTATGTACAAGGGACACACCATCGGTCTCCTCTCCCTGACAGGACGTGGATCTGTGTGTTTACACACACAGATCCACGGTCCTGCTCGGTTACTGGGGAATTGCGGGTGCGGCCACCGGGCACGCGCATTGGGTCCCCAGTGACACGGCGCGCGCCCCCTAGTAGATTTTAAAGGCGTGACGTCATATGACGTCCGCCCAGAATAACAGTGTCTTCCTGCCGCCGTCATTTGACGGCGGCCTGTTGACAACTGGTTAAGCTATAAATTATATTTGTTCCAGGTTAGCTGTTACGCTTGCGCCACCTACTGGCCAAACATTAATATTGTTTATGACAAAATATCCAGCTACTTAAGGATGTGAGATAAAAATCATCACATCCTCTTTAGTCAGGAAGTGAAAGACCAGCATGTTCAGTATCATAGTAGCAGCCTAGATGCTATCTCTTTCCATCCATGGCATCGGAGGTAAGCAATCTTCCCCTTCCTCCTACACTGGCTATTAGGGAAAGGAATTAGTCATTTTAGTTATTATTTTATATGATGTTTACTATTGTATTGTAATGTTATAATATTCTTGTTGTTTTTAATTTGACCCCATATCACGTGTGTCATTCACAGATATATTAAAATCTGCAAGGTGCCAATAAAAGACACAGACAAGAAACGGCAGTCTATTATTGTGTGTGCAGAAAAAGGTTATCTGGCTGGATAGCTACCCATAGACTCCGGGAGTATGGGGGGGGGGGGGGGGGGTGAGGCCAGGGCAGTAAAACTCCGTCCAGTAACACTCCGGATAGTGCAGAAGGGGAAGAGGTTTATCCACACGGAACAGCTACAGTCTGCAATCGACTATACAGCCACTTTCATACAGCCAAGCAGCATACAGAGACTGTAGCCTTATACGCTTACTGCTCCCACAGGCCGCTACTCAGTCAAGCAGCCATGTCACGCAGTAACACATCCTCACTCAAAACCAGATCACAAGTTTACGGTTCCGGCAAGTCGGTGACAGCCAGTGTTGCAGCCGCCATTGCCCGTAGGAAAGCCGAAGCGGCAAAGGCGCAAGCTACCTTTGCTTGACAAGAAATGCAGTTGAAGTTAGAAAAGGCCTCGCTAGAAGCCAAGAAAGCGCAAGAGAGGGCTTCACTAGAAGCCTCTATAAAGCTTGAACAAACACGTCTAGATGTCGTACTGGAGAAGCTCACTACAGAAAATGAACCTGCAACTGTCATAGCTGAAGCAGAAGCCCTGGAAGCAACCATGAGCTTCAGTGGTAAACGCATCAATGTACTTGGCTCCGAACAAGGAGAGCCGAATCCCTCGCAACGCACTTTAGATTACTTGCACCAACATTTCAAATTAACCTACGATACCTCTCCGGTGTCATAGGAGAAACAAACCAAACACTGCAGGTAACAGAGCATGAGAGCAACCAAACTCCTCAGAGCTGCAAGCAGCAGAACTCTTGCCAGCACGTTACAGATCAAGACCATGTCTCTGCATGCCACGACCCTCAACCTCCAAACCAGCATCAGAATAACCCTTCTACTACACAACGGTACAAGACAAGATGGCCTAAAGCAGAAACTTCTGACAGGTATGGTCGCACACCACACTCCCACTACAGTAGTGAATCGCCAACATGCTCTAACACCAACCAAGTTATAACAGACTTTGCCAAGTTCTTCACCAGACGTGATTTAATCACAAAAGGACTTGTAATGTTTAACGATCGGCCAGAAAATTACAAAGCCTGGCGGTCGTCCTTTCAAAATACCATAAAGGGTCTAGACCTGTCTCACGCCGATGAAATAGACCTCCTAGTCCAATGGCTTGGGAAAGACTCTGCCGAACATGCCAGTAGAATCAGGAACATTAACATAAAATAACCAAAGACTGGTCTTAAAAAGATTTGGAGCAGAATAGAAGAGTGCTATGGCTCAACAGAGACTATAGAGCATGCACTTTTTAAAAGGATTGAGGACTTTCCCAGAATACCTAGCAAGGGTTATCACAAACTATGAGAATTAGCCGACTTGCTAAAGAGGAGGGAGACCTGCCGGATCTCGCCTCCCTGGATGCAGCCAGAGGGATTAAACCCTTAATTCTGAAGCTTCCTTATGACCTACAACAAAGGTGGGTCACATATGGTTCTAAACATAAGAAAAGGTTCCAGGTACCATTTCCACCATTCAACGTTTTCGTAGACTTTGTTCTTGAATGATCCCAGCTTTGACTTTATGCTGTCATCAGCCACACCCCCTAGCCTCAAACAGCACAGGATGCCAGTGACAGTGAACAAGTCTCATGTTTCTCCTACAGATTTTTCCTATAGGTCTTCCAACATCGTTCACCCAGAGGACAAAGTCGGAGACCCTAGCAAGCAGTGCCCTCTACGCAGGAAGCCGCACCCTCTACCAAAATGCAGAACCTTCAGGGAAAAGTCTCAGGAAGATCGCAAAGCCTTCCTAAGAGAGAACCACATATGCTTCAGGTGCTGTTCATCCACATCACACTTTGCCAAGGACTGCAAGGTTAGTGTATCATGCACAGAGTGTGACAGCACAGACCACAACTCAGCACTACATCCAGGCCCTGCTCTTTGGACCACCCAGCGAGCTAGCGATACCAACAAGCATGGCGGGGAGCAAGAGAACACTGGTTAAACATCTCAGTGGTTACCTCAGTGTACTGAGGTATGCAAAGATCCTGCAGGCGGTAGGTCTTGTTCAAAGATCTGTCTTATTAGAGCATATCCAATGGGTCACAGAAACAAAGCTGTCAAGATGTATGCACTTCTGCACTGCCAATGTTACTAGATGATGAGAAAGAGGTACTAGAGAGACCATTAACACTGGAAGAGTTGAGAAATGCAGCAGCCAATCTGACTAACAATAAATCACCTGGTTCGGATGGCCTGCCAGGAGAAATTTATAAAACCTATGGAGATGTTCTACTACCTGATCTCCTCTCAGTTTTCAACCATGCCTTCAAAGTGGGGTCTTTACCCCCTTCGATGAATGAAGCAGTGATCATCTCTATTTTGAAACCTGGTAAGGATCCAACTAAGCCTGATGCATATCGCCCAATTTCGCTGTTGACATCTGATGTTAAACTTTTGGCAAAGGTAATGGCAACTAGTCTTTCAAAGTACATTGGCAAATTAATACATCGTGAACAGTCAGGATTTATCTCTAACAAATCAGCAGCTAACAATATTAGACGATTGTTTTTAAATCTACAATTAGCCATAGATAATACAGGAAATAGAGCCATTGTGTCTTTGGACGTGTCCAAAGCTTTTGACAGTATAGAGTGGGAATTCCTATGGGCCTGTTTTAAAAAAATTGGAATAGGTCCAAGATTCATAAAGTGGATACAACTGTTATAAAGTGCTCCGAGTGCAAGAGTACAGATTAATGGTTCTATATCCTTACCATTTTTTTTGAAAAGTGGAACGAGACAGGGTTGTCCCCTGTTCCCCCCCCCCCTCCTCTTTGCGATAGCTGTAGAGCCCCTGGCGGAGGCTATTCGTGAGTGTTCAGATATCGTGGGATTCCGAAGATGTGGGGTGGAGGAAAAAATAGCTCTGTTCGCAGATGATGCTTTATTGTTCTTGGGAGATACATATACATCTTTGTCAACAGCCATTGCACTTGTAGATACCTATGGTACATTCTCAGGATTTAAAATCAACTGGGATGAATCCATAATGATGCCTATCGACCCGACACAATTGGAGCTCCCACACCAGGAATACCAGATGAAGCAGGTCGTATCATTTAAGTATGTAGGGGTGATAATTGCCTCAAACGTCAATGAATATGTAGATAAAAATATACTTCCCCTTGTAGCCAAATTCAGGCAACAAGGCAAAACCTGGTGTGAATTTCAATTGACTATGATCGGAAGAGCAAACCTGGTGAAAATGGTGTGGTTGCCCCAATTGTTATATCTACTACACAACTGTCCAGTCTGGTTGACACTAAAACTATTTAGAACAATTGATGCGACTTTCAGAGATCTTATATGGAAATATGGAAAACCAAGAATTAAACTAGAAACTCTGCAACAAGCAAAAAATAGAGGGGGAATAGCGTTCCCTAATTCAAGATTCTACTTCATGGCAGCACAACTCCAACATTGGAGTGGATGGGAGGAGCTAGATAACCAAGACCCTATACAGTATATACTATTGACCCAATTTAAACCATCACCATTGGTAAAGCAAATAGTCTCCCACCAATTCTTTAAGAAGAGAAAGATACCAACTTTTTACTTAATCCATAGGTTATGGGAAACGATACGTATCATTACGCAGCATAGGGGATATACTAGGCATATGCCAATATGGGATAACTATTGTTTATCTGAGTTGAACAAACTACCAGAATTAGTAGAATGGAAAAAAAACTGGTTTAACTCTCCTATACCAACTGTTCGAAGGAGATGTGCTTTTACCCTTCGATATATTGAAAGCCCGTTTCCAATTACTAAATAGTAATTTCTATCAGTATCTTCAAATAAGACACGCTCTGCAAAGCCAGACCTTAACATTCCAATTACAATATAATCCATCAGAGATCCTATTGAAGGCAACCACAGCATGACCTACGAAACAAGGACTTATAGGGGACCTCTACTTGATGCTGCTAAATGCAGAGAAAGTACTGTAGATGGACAGGCGAATAGTCTAAACAATTGTCAAAAAGACCTGACAGATCTTACTGAAGAGGAATGGAAATGGGCTATGGAGATTTTACCTGAGGTGTCTATTTCACCATCCCAGCAACTGACCCAGCTTTTTATAATACACAGAATTCACTACACCCCACAAAAATTATATGCCTGGGGAAAATATACATCGCCTCTATGTCCGCGCTTCTCCGTTTCCAATGGATCTCTCATACATATGCTCTGGCGCTGTCCTAAGCTCCATAAATATTGGGAGAAAGTGTTCCAGAACCTGAATACATTATGCCGGACAGAAATAACAAGTGCACCTAAAATAGCAATATTGGGAATAATTCCAGATGGAGCTTTACCTGTAGAGATGTATATGATGTGTACTAGATCCCTCTACCTAGCTCATAAGCTTATCTTACAAAAATGGATTGCTACAAAGCCACCAACCCATAAACAATGGATCAATAAGGTAAACTATATATTAAAAAGAGAAAGACTAGCTTACAAACATAGAGGAGCCCCCCATAAATTTAATAAAATATGGTCTTATTGGCTTGATGCTAGTAATTTGGCCTATGATGGTCTGTGGGAGGAGATGGGAGAGGAAGGGGAGGGGGGAGGGGGCTGATGGGGGTGAGGGGACTGACCTATAATAAATCTAAAAGCAGAGAATAGTATGAAAATAGAATCTTGTATAGAGGTGTATGTTTTATGTTTCTTGTCGTATTGTCTTGCTGGATGTTTTTTGTAAAATAGATATCTATTATAATTTTTGGTCGAACCAATCTTTTCCTTTTTCTTTTCTCTGGTATACACTCAAGAAACTAAATGAAAGGTTTATTATTTCTATGTACACCAACAGACTTTTTAAAACTTTTGTATGTAACAAGCAATAACAAAAACTATTTGATAAAAAAAAAATATATTTATGCAATTCTAGATGACCAAAGCAACCACTCTATGGCTAAATCCACATTCTTTGACACCTTCGGTGTTAAGGGTCCAAGCTCCTCTTACTCTATAAAGACTTGTGCGGGTACTGTTGAGACGGCGGGGAGAAGAGACACCGCCTTCTGTGTAGAGTTCATAGATGGTCGGACTCGCCTACCTTTACCCACCATGCTCGAGTGCAACCAGATTCCAGACAACCGGTCAGAAATCCCTATGCCAGATTCAGCAATTCACCAGCCTCATCTAAAAGGCATGGCCCATCTCCTACCAGAATATGACAAGCAGGCTCAGTTAATGCTGCTCCTGTGAAGAGACATTTTGCAGGTTCATAAAGTAAGGGAACAGATTAATGGTCCCCGCAATGCTCCCTTTGCCCAAAGACTTGACCTGGGGTGGGTCGTCATAGGGGACGTCTGCCTAAAGACTGTGCACAGACCCACAACGGTCAGTAGCATGTTCACTAACGTACTCGACAAAGGACGTCCTTCCTCCTTGCAACCATTTCAAAACAGCTTCATCACAAATGAGCTTCCAGGTAGTACTCACATACCTTGTTCCTCTGTAGACCCAGACACAGATGACCACGCTTGTGACAGTGACCCAGACCACATAGGGTGTACAGTCTTTCATAGAACAAATGAAGACCAGCATGTAGAAATGTCCTTTGAGGATAGACTTTTCTTGCAAATAATGGAAAAGGAGACAGCCAAGGAAGAGACAAACAATTGGGTCGCACCTCTCCCATTTAGACCCCATAGACAGCGTCTACCGAACAACAGGGAACAAGTCCTAAATGCTTTACCTCCCTCAAACTTAATTTCCAGAGAAAACCAGACAGAGATGAACATAGAAACCAAAGACACCGAGTTCTACACTGACAATAAAGTAGTCCTGGGGTACATCTACAACGAAATCAGACGCGTCTATATCAGTAATAGAGTGTTGAGGATTAGGAGATCCACACACCCAAAACAGTGGCACTTTGTACCAACTAAACACAATCCCGCAGATCTAGCGACCAGAGCTGTCCCAGCCAACTGTCTTAAGGACACAACATGGTTTACAGGCCCTGCATTCCTGTATAATTCAGAACACAACACTTCTGAATCTGAGACCTTTAGCTTGATAGATGCAGTCAAGGATGCAGAAGTTCGTCCACAAGTGTCTGCATTAGTCACGGTGGCTTCACAAAACCGACTCAAATCTCATCGGTTCACCAGGTTTTTCCACATGGAAATCACTCATTAGAGCCATTACTTCCTTATCCCACATAGCCTGTTCCTTTGGGAAAAGGACTAACTGCAAAGGCTGGCACCGCTGTAAAAATACCTACTCAGTGACTGACGTAGAGCATTCAAAACATCTGATCATCTACACTGTACAACAAGAGACCTTTGCTAGAGAGATTGACTGTATTAACAACAAAAAGCCAATCCCTAAAGACAGCGTCCTAAGGAAACTCGATCCATTCCTCGACAGCAGTAACCTGTTGAGGATAGGAGGTCGCCTTAAAGAAGCTACCTTAGAGTACGACGAGAAGCACCCTCTCATTCTCCCAGCTCAGCACCATGTCACTACCCTGCTTGTACAACACTATCACAGTCAAGTTAAACACCAAGGCTGGCTATTCACTGGAGGAGCTTTGAGGGCTGCTGGACTGTGGATAATAGGAGCAAAAAGATGTGTCAGCAAGTGTATCTTTAAGTGCGTTACCTGCCACAAGCTCCGTGGACTCTTAAAAACCCAAAAGATGGCTGACCTTCCACCTGATAGACTTAACTCAGATCCTCCCTTTACAAGTGTGGGCCTTGACATATTCGGTCCTTGGTCTGTTACCACTCGCCAAACCAGGGGAGGTCACGCCAGCAGCAAACGCTGGGCAGTTATTTTTACTTGTATGACTGTTCGAGCTGTTCACATAGAGTTGATTGAATCAATGGACACTTCCAGCTTTATCAACTCTCTCAAGCGCTTCATTGCCATTAGAGGTCCCGTTATCAGGTCACCTGTGGCCAGATGACAGATCAACACCGTTGGGGGTCATGAGTGCACCACAAGGTAGTGAACCCTATGGCTGACTGCTGCGGATGGGTTACTGGGTGGCTGTGATAAGCGGGACCAGTGGAGCACAACAGGGATCCACAGGAAGCTAGAGCCAAGATTCCCCAGGGCGCAGAGTCTAAGACCCAGCAGGTTTTCACCAGAGCCTCTAGTGGTGAGGATGTTACGCTGCAGCTGGATCCAGGTCGCAGCCCCTAGAGTCCCCTAGCTCACGCTCCGTAGGGTAAAGAGGATAGAGGGGAGGCAGCAGCACAGGATACAAGAATATTGAGGGGAAAAGCCAAGGTCAGGGCAACAAGCAGACATGGATAAACAAAGGACAAGCCGAAGGTCACTAGCAGACAGGGATAGTCGGAAACAAGGCAATATCGAAACACAGAGACAGACGTAGCACACGGCAGGCAGGAACCCAAACACACAATGCTTAACAAACACGTTGATCAGCAAGGCAGACTTGCAGTGCACATGTTAATATAGAGTTCTGTGATAGGGCCTGGGGTGGAGCCAGGCTGGGAGGAGAGATTATAAAAGCAGCCAGGTGAGGAGAGTCTGGCCTCTAAGGTGAACACAAGAGGAGGAAGGTAAGATGGCAGACAACATTACTGCATATCCATGACACCCGTTAAGCACATCCGCGCTGATAGGGGCACCAACTTTGTTGGAGCAGTCAAGGAACTTCAGATCCTTTCCAACGGCAGTCTATTAGTGTGTAAAAAAAAAAGGTCATCTGCCTGGATAGCTACCCATAGACTCCGGGTGTACAGGGGACGAGGCCAGGACAGTTGGAGTTATTGCTGGGGCATAAAAGAATGTTGAGGTTGATATTGGGGTGTCATTGGGAGAGTGTTGAGTGTCAAACACATGAATAAACAGATTATAGTAATTTCTAAACTTGGAAATGAAGGGGGGGGGGGGGGGCAGTATTCTGACAATTGCAACTCCCTACCATTGCTGACCTGCTCCTTCTAAAAAACGAGTTTACCTACACTGAAACAGATCATCCTCATACATTACAGGGATTATAGTAAATTTAACTACTGCTTGTTTGTTCTGTAGACAGGTCATCCCTTTGACAGGCATCATATCCTCACTTTTCAGTATTGGATCCTGAGCTATGAATGGTACATATCTGCAAAGAACTGTCAGCTAAGAACTAAAGTTATAAAGTATTCGTTATTATTTTTGTGCAGGATGTTGCTGGGAATGTCAGTAACCTTATCTTGAAGTGGTTCTGAAGGCGTGCAGCAGCACCTCCAGCTCCCCTAATACTTACCTGAGCTCCCTTTCAATCCAGCGATTGTGCAAGAGAGCATCAGCTCTCTGGTAACTCTCCCTTCTCATTGGCTGAGACAGCAGCGGGAGCCATTTGCTCCTTAGCAACGTCCCTGAAGTTTTCCAGTCAGGCTTCATAAGGTAGTGAGCTTTCAAATGCCGAGATCAGAGCTACTGTGTCAGAGGAGAGAAAAAGTATGTGAGGGTGTTTGAATCAGAGAAAGTACTCACTCATGTGATGTCGGAGGTGAGCAGAAAGGACTAGGCCTCACTTAGAAATGTCGTTAGAAATGCCCTGGGAGTTTTCTAGTCAGGCTCAGTAGCTCTGAGCTCAGTGTTGAAAGATCACTCCTGTGATGGTGGAGGTGAGCAGTAATGACTAGGCCTCACTTAGCAACGTTCTAGAAGGATTCCTGTCAGGCTTCTGGAGGTACGTAAATGGCCTACACTTACAGCAAGGGCATTATTCAACTTTGGCCAGAGCTCCACAGTTTTCCAGATGTCCTTTATCTGCATAAGTAGGTGTTTTGTAAAAGAGAACGAACCCTTTAATATTCTATGTAAAATCTTTTATCCTAATGCCCTTGCTATAGGTGTAGGTCATTTTCCTACCTCCAGAAGCTATTATGGAGTTATTATACAAATACAGTGACTCTTATTTGTTTATGGTAATATTGCATTGCTTGTTTTTCCTGTTTTCTGCTCCTGCCTTTGACCTGGATGTAGTTATATAGTTCAACATGACTCCTTAGGCTTGCAGTGTCTTCATTTCTATACTTGAAACAAAAGCCTGACTGGAATACTCCCAGGATGTTGGTAAGTGAGGCCTATTTGTTCCTGCTCCCCTCCACCATCCCAGGAGTGAGCTTTTTCTCTGATTCGCACCTCACATGCTTTTTCTCTCCCCTGATGCAGTAGCTCTGAGCTCAGTGAAAGATCACTTTTGTGATGGTAGAGGTGAGCATTAACAACTAGGCCTCACTTAGCAACGTCCTGGGAGTATTCCAGTCAGGCTTCTGGAGCAGTGTTGCCAATCCCCTGAAGTGAAATTTACTGGCAAGGATGCCAAAATTTCTGTACGGCACCAATTTCTTACTGGCAAAAATAATGAAGATTACTGGCAGAGCCGCATTTTCTCTAGTCGTCTGTCCAGGACAGCACTAGAGAGATAGGCTCCACCTCCGGAGGCAGGAAACACATCATACCGATCTTTAAAGGGCGGCTTCCGTCCCTCGTCCTCAGTCTTTGTGTTTCCTCCACCGGAGGAGGAGGCTGGATGGAGCTCTCCTTCCCCTAAGCCGAGGCAGACTGCTAGAGGAAGGGGGAAGGAGGTCTGCGATACCTGAGAGGTGGCAGGCTTTGTTGGGTCCCCCGGTCAGGCTGCAGTGAAGCTGGTACCGGCGCAATCCTCCGGTATAGCCCGAGGAGGGCTGACGTTCCCCGCAGGACATCCTGGCATCTGCCGGCCAGTTACTGTGGTCTCTGGCGTGTGTCCAGCGGGGGGCGGGCGTAGGCCTCGAGTTCCGGCCTGTGGAACGCAGGAGGAGGGCGGGGACTTCCGGCGCAACACTTCCGGTTCCGGGTCGCGCGGCGAGCGTGGACGCTGGGGCCATGGCGGGAATTTAAAAAAAACGCCGGCTACAAGATAGACGGTTCCTTGAAGATGATCCAGCAGCTGACTACAGAGGTGGTGCCGGCCCAGCTCAGGTAGGCAGACACTGGGGTGCCCTGGACCTACAGGGCTGGGGAAGGGGGGGGAAGGTAATACCCCCCCTCCTTCAGCGACAGGATCCGGGCTAAAGAGCCATGCGAATCCTGTCAGCAGCTGGTGGGGGTGCACATCGGTGTGGTGAAGGTACAATCCCCGATTGTCTAAAGGGTTTCTGACTACTTGCCCTGATTTCTTCTCTCCTTCTCTTTCCCAGGCTCAGCCTAAAGACCCGGAGAGGTCAGGGGGGAAGAAGAGGTGTCCGTCATGTACGAACAAACTAAAGGAGGGATGGAGCAAGCCCCTTTGTAAACCCTGTATTGACAAATTGTTTTACAAGGAGGCAACAGGGGCATGTAAAGAACTAATTGCTGGGGTTCAGAAAGAAATGAAGACCATTAAATTAATGCTGGCAAGCCTTGAAACCCCAAAACCACCAGCTGCAGTCCCCCCTGATTCGGCCCCAGAGGTGGGTGACGCATCAAACGGAGGGGAACCAGATTCCTTGGACGAGCTAAGTGAGGCGGCTTCATCCAGAGATATTCCGAACCAGGGGACAAGTTCGCCCAGATACAGGCTCTCACTCGAGGAGGTGGATGCCTTATTAGGGGTGATATATGAGACTCTCGATATCAAAGAAGAGCAGGCTTCCTTGTCCTTGCATGACCAGATGTACCAAACCCTGAAAGAGGGTCAGAACAGGGTATTTCCGGTACATAGTACACTGGCAGATTCTATTAAAAAGGAATGGCGGGAACCAGAGAAAAAATAGTTTTTTCCCAAAAGTCTGAAGAGGAGATTTCCCTTCAGTGAGGATTCCTCCTGTGTCTGGAACAAAGTGCCCAAAGTGGATGCAGCTTTTTCCCAGTGTTCCAAGTCAACAGACCTCGCCTTTGAGGACATGGGTGTCCTTAAGGAACCTATGGACAAAAGGATGGCGGTACTGCTGAAAAGGTCATGGGAAGTAGCCATGACAAGTTTAAAGCCAGCAATGGCTACAACTATAGTGGCTCGTAACTTGGAGGTCTGGCTGGACCAGCTACAAAACCATCTGGAAAGTGGGACCTCCAGGAAGGAGATTCTTGATTCCCTGCCTATGCTACACAAGGCGGCGGGCTATATGGCGGACGCATCCGCGGAGTCGGTCAAGCTATCGGCAAAGACTGCTGCCTTAATCAATTCCTCACGCAGGGCTTTATGGCTAAAGTCCTGGTCGGGAGACCCGGCATCAAAAATCAGACTATGTGGCATCCCATTTGAAGGAGACCTTTTGTTCGGGCAAGATCTAGAGAAAGTGCTAGACCGTACTGCCGACAAGAAAAAGGCCTTCCCGGTCAAAAATAAAAGGGTTCAGGGGAAACGTTTTTTTCGTCCCCAAGGACAAAGGCCGATTCAGGGGCAGGCCCCTAAGGGGTCGACCTCTGGGAAGCAGTGGGGAAAGGGTAAGCAGAAAGGTGTCCTGTTTTCCTCTCCTAAAAAGACCACCAAATCCCAGTGACTTAGTTCCAGTGGGAGGGAGATTGGGGCAGTTCCTCCCACAGTGGGAAAAGACTACCCCAAATACATTTATTCGGAGGATAATCAGGGAAGGCTATCGAATTCAGTTCAGGGGCACTCCGCCCACAAGAACGTTCGTAACCTCTCCGCCCAGGGATTTTCAGAAAAGGACAGCCTTGTTGTCACAAATAGGCGACTTGGTAGACCAGGGGGTTCTTATCCCAGTGCCACAGCAGGAGATAAACCTAGGTTTCTACTCGCATGTTTTCATAGTGAGAAAACCGTCGGGCAATTTCCGCCTAATATTAAATCTGAAATCACTAAACAAATGGGTGGCTTACAAAAAATTTCGGATGGAGACAATCCTTTCGGTGAAGTCAATTCTTCCCCCGGATTGTTTCTTGGCCTCCCTCGATTTGAGGGATGCCTACTTACACGTCCCTATCCATCCGGAATCTCAAAAGTTTTTAAGGGTAGCAATCAGATGGGGAAAGCAGGTCCGACATTTTCAGTTCAGGGCCCTGCCATTCGGCCTGTATTCATCCCCCAGAATATTTACAAAAATTTTGGCGGAGGCACTGGCCCCCCTGAGACTGGAAGGGATATCAGTCATCCCTTACCTGGACGACCTTTTATTTTTTGCACCCTCCGCGCTCCAACTGCAAGAGGATCTACGGGTGGCCATATCCTTTTTGGAAAAACTGGGGTGGTTAATAAATTGGGAGAAATCAAACCTAACCCCGACACAGGTCCTGCAGTACTTGGGCTTCCTAGTAAACTCAGTGACGCAGAAAATTTATCTCGCAGCGGAGAAAGTAAAAAAGGTAAAGGCTACGGCAGCCTTCCTTCAAAACAATCTGGCAATTTCTATCCGCTCAGCCATGTCGGGTTTGGGTGTCCTGACGGCAACAATCCCTGCGGTACCATGGGCAAGAGCCCATTTCAGGTGTCTTCAGGCAGATATTCTGAACAACTGGGACGGAACGCAGGAATCGTTGGACGCGACCTTCCACCTATCCCCAAAGACCAAAAGGTCTCTTTGGTGGTGGAGGGACGAAGAGAACCTAGTGCAGGGTCTGTTTTGGTCTCTTCCGGTGTCAGTCTGAATAACCACGGACGCCAGTGCCTGGGGCTGGGGGGCCCATTGGGGATCAAAGGTAGCCCAAGGGCGCTGGGAAAAAGTGCAGTCCCAAAGGTCAGCCAATTGGAGGGAGTTGCAAGCAATCTGGGAAGCCCTAAGGGCATTTGTCGCGGAGCTGAAAAATCACCACGTACAGGTCCTCTCAGACAGTGTGGTAGCAGTCTCATATTTAAACAAGCAAGGAGGAACAAGGTGTCCATCCTTAATCAAGATAGCGAGCGCTATCTTGGCCTGGGCAGAAAAAAATCTGAAGTCCATATCCGCGGTCCATCTGAAGGGAGTGGACAATTGCCTGGCGGACTTTCTGAGCCGACACCAAGTGTGCGAATCAGAGTGGTCGCTAAACAGGGAGGTCTTCCAACTAATAATAGAGAAGTGGGGCATTCCCGAAGTGGACTTGTTTGCCAACAGGTCGAATGCCAAAGTGCCAGCTTACTTTTCGATAGAAAGAGAAATAGGGGCCAAAGGGATAGATGCCCTAGCCCAGAAGTGGCCGTTTCACCTATGCAAACTTATTCCTCTTGTCCTGAGGAAATTTGTGCAGGAACGCACCACAATGATCCTAGTGGTCCCGTATTGGCCAAAGAGGCCTTGGTTTTCCATACTGTTACGCCTGACAGCGGAACCCCCCCTCATGTTGCCCGTAAGGAAGGATCTGCTATCCCAGGGCCCAGTCCTATTATCCAAGGTTCAGACCCTGAAGCTGTCAGCCTGGTGTCTGAAGAGAGTCTCCTGAAGTCTAAGGGGCTCTCGGATAGGGTAGTAAACACCATTCTTTCTAGTAGAAAGGAGGTTACCCAAGCGATTTATGTTAAAGTTTGGAAAAAAATTTGTTCATGGTTGGATACCAAAAAGGTGTCTGCAAGTATCCCAGCCATCTTGGAGTTTTTACAAGATGGTGCGGATAAAGGACTGGCCATTAGTACACTAAAAGTACAGGTATCGGCCTTGTCAGTTTTTTTAGAGCGACCCCTGGCTATAGACCCGCTAGTGAGCAGGTTCTTCAAGGGGTTAGCCAGAATTAGACCCATTCCATTTAAAGTCCTGCCAAAATGGGACCTGACGACAGTGTTGCAGGGTTGGGCTAAATGGTCACAAGAGAAAGAGCTGTCCCTAAAATGGGTCACGCTCAAATCTGTCTTTCTAGTGGCCATAACCACTGCGAGACGCATTAGTGAGCTGCAGGCACTTTCCATTAAGGAGCCTTTTCTACAAGTTTTTGAAGACAGGCTGGTATTACGGACAGACCCAGGTTTTTTGCCCAAAGTGGTGTCAAAGTTCCATAGGGCTCAAGAAATTGTTTTGCCTTCCTTTTTTGGGTCCCCAACCAATCTAAGGGAGACAGAATTCCACAATCTGGACGTGAGAGCCTGTGTCTTACAATATCTGGAGTTGTCAAAAAACATTAGGAAATCCAATGCTCTATTTATTTTGCATTCGGGAAAAAAATTGGGGTTTCAAGCTTCAAAAGGCACAATCGCAAGATGGATTAAGCAGGCTATTGTGGAAGCTTACAAAATCTTAGGAAAAGAATGCCCTTTTTCCCCCATGGCTCACTCCACACGGGCACTATCGGCCTCTTGGGCAGAGCGAGCTGGAGCAACACCAGAACAAATTTGTCGAGCAGCAACATGGTCAAATTACTCGACGTTCATGAAGCATTATAGATTGGACCTTCTCTCAGCGCAAGACCAAGCGTTTGGGAGGAAAGTCCTCCAAGCGGTAGTCCCCCCCCTAATCTGGTAAGTTCTCGCTGATCCTCTCTAGTGCTGTCCTGGACAGACGACTAGAGAAAACTAGAGTTAGACTTACCGGTAACTCTATTTCTAGGAGTCGTCCAGGACAGCAGGGATTCCCTCCCTATATGCTGTTATAATGGTGGACGAGTGTTTTTTTGTTGTTTCAGAAGCCGTTCCGGGGAAGTTCTCGGTTAAAAGACTGAGGACGAGGGACGGAAGCCGCCCTTTAAAGATCGGTATGATGTGTTTCCTGCCTCCGGAGGTGGAGCCTATCTCTCTAGTGCTGTCCTGGACGACTCCTAGAAATAGAGTTACCGGTAAGTCTAACTCTAGTTTTTTACTGACACTGCAAAAAAGTACCTAAAATTACTGTTTTTAGTGCTAAACAGTGCAAATATCAATATTTCAACTATAAACACACAGCTAATGCTAATATCAATGTGTTTAAGTTAAACAAAAGTAAAAAAAACATATTTCTCAATTCACATGAAGGTTAGGATACTATAACCCAGCCAGCACAGAGTTCCCTCTTACATCAGAGTCTGCAGGATGCCCCCTTACAGTGCAAGGGAACTCTTATGTAAAGGGGAACGCTGCAGATCATGATGTAAGGGGGAACTCTGATGTGGAGGGGGGCTCTGGTGAATAGAGACCACCTTCCACAGAGTGAATACACTAAGGTAAGGGGGGTACTAATATAAGGGGGAAACCTTTATATCAGTGCCCCCTTACATTATTGTATTCATTCACCTCCTTACATCAGTGACCCCCCCCCCCCCTCAGAATGGCCTGACGGCACTGTCACTTACCTCCTCTCAGGTGCACAGTGTGGGGCTCAGTCAGACGGCTCCAGCTTGGTGGCTCTGATCTCCTCTTCCCAGTCCACACGTCTGTTTCTTCCTGGGCCGTAACCCCCATCCCGGCGGCACTTCCACTCTTGACTCCTTTCTAGGATCCCCTCAGAGACTGTAGACATGACAAGAGATGGTCAGAGGCTGTGGACACACGATACAGGAGGGGACAGAGACTGCAGACATACTACAGGAGGGGGACAGAGGCTGCCGACATACTGCAGGAGGGGGACAGAGGCTGCGGACATACTACAGGAGGGGGACAGAGGTTGCGGACATACTACAGGAGGGGGACAGAGGCTGCAGACATACTACAGGAGGGGGACAGAGGCTGCGGACATATTACAGGAGGTGGACAGAGGCTGCGGACACACTACAGGAGGGGGACAGAGGCTGCGGACATACTACAGGAGGGGGACAGAGGCTGCGGACATACTACAGGAGATGGACAGAGGCTGCGGACATACTACAGGAGATGGACAGAGGCTGCGGACATACTACAGGAGGTGGACAGAGGCTGCGGACACACTACAGGAGGGGGACAGAGGCTGCGGACATACTACAGGAGGGGGACAGAGGCTGCGGACATACTACAGGAGGGGGACAGAGGCTGCGGACATACTACAGGAGGTGCCGGTGGAGACAGGCTGTGGACATGATGGTGCCCTCCTCACCCCCTCACAGTAGCCTCCTCCTCTGTCCACCACCATATTACTTCTGCACATCATCAGTGTGCTGTGTCCTCCTCCTGTGCCCCTTTCACCACTCCACAGGTCAGGGCAGCACTGCGCTGCCCTGACCTGTGAAGAGGTGAAAGGGACACAGGAACCAGAGGAGGACACAGCACACTGATGACGCTGTCCCCTTGTATCCCCCGTTTCACTGACCTCTAATCCGTCCTCCTCACCCCTGGCTGGGCCCTGTCAGTGCTCCGAGTCCTCCACCGACCACCTATGATGAGTGCATGGCATGCACTCACTGCAGGTGTCCCGCCACTGCCGCCAGCCGCTGTGGCCTTTTCAAAAATGGCGCCAGCGGTGCCATCACGTTACTGCGTGTGCGCCGCCCGGCCGAGCGCGAACAAGTTTCCCTGAGCTCGGCCGGCGCATTCGGAACGGCGCATGTGCAGTTGTATGGCCGGTTTGCGGCCATCTTTTTTATGGGCGCTGGTGCCAATAAACGGACTTTAACGTACAGCCCGAAAAAGGAGTTAAATCGCGGGCTGTACGTAAAAAGACGTACGGTTGGCAACACTGTTCTGGAGGTATGTAAATGGACTTCTCTTATAGCAAGAGCATTATTCAACTTTAGTCAGAGCTACAGTTTGTTTTTATCTTCAAACTCCCCATAGGCAGTATTTTTAACTAACCCTTTACAAAACTGTGGATAGCTACACATATAATGCCCCCCCCCCCATACCCCCACCCAGCTTCATGTGTAGGAGTCGATCCAGCCACTCCCCTCTCCTCCCCTCACATTCAGAGAGCCTCCCGAGCTGTTCCCAGCTGTCCCACCCAGTCTTCCTGGCTCCTCCATGGAGGTACGGGGGGGGGGGGGTTGAGGGGGGTAGGCGTTGTATGTGTAGCTGGTCATTAAAGCGGTTGTAAAGCCTAATGTACTTTGTATACAAATATCATATTTGTAATGACAAAGTATTTTTGAAGTGATCTATCTATATTGTTGTAATAAAAAAATTGTACTTACCTTATTTCTTTCTCGTACATCACGGGACACAGAGCGACATAGTCATTACTAATGGGTTATATAGATACCTTCAGGTGCTGGCACTGGCAACTTCCAAAACCGGAAGTACCCTCCCCTATATAAGCCCCTCCCATCCGGGAGCACCTCAGTTTTTTGCAAGTGTCTAAGGTGTTGGCCAAGAAGTAACATGTGTTTTTTCACTGAGCTTGCGTACAGGTTCTTTTGGGCCTCAGTAAGCTATTCCGGATCCGACCAAAAAAGCTTCATAGCTAAACGGTCGGTACCCGGGCCTTGCAAGAGAAGAGCAAGGTTTTGCCTGTAATGCCTCTCTTAGGAGGGCTGGACCCTGGGATCCAGAGCTCTGGTCATACCCACGACCAAGATGTTTTCTGTGCAGGGTGCTATACAGGTCCAGGGGAGTGGAATCCTTGGGAACCCGGTCCCTGAAGGTTTGATTACAATGCCTGCCGTGATAGGTGAAGTTTGGGCTTCTGTGGACCAAACAGAGTCCTGCGGCGAGGAAAAGGTAAGTGGGGGCCCTCAGGAACTTGGTTCTATTGAGGGACCCCCAAGCCTATTTTGTCTTTCTGCCTGTTACCTAAGGTATTCCCGCTAATATTCTGTGTATGCCTGTACTACTGAGAAAATGTAAAAATTTTAATAGTAGGCAAGAAAAAAAAAAAAAAAAAAAATGTAAGACCGCGGTACCTGTGTTAGACACTAGAGGCCGCTATGGTTCTTTTTCTTGTAATGTGGATTTTTTTCTTCCAGAATCAAATCCAGGCAGTTGGTATGTTCTCTCCTGGGAAGCTGTCTCTTCTGCCCTGTTGCTGCGCTCATCCATCCCCGGGCCCTGCGGCAAAGGGACCCTGGCTCCCATCTAGCTCCTTATTGTTTTCAAAAAAGGCGCCGAAGGCGCACGTGCCCGCGCGCGTGCGCGGGCACGCGCCTCTATATATAGAGGCGATCTGGAAAAAGGGGCGGAGCGGGTGGATGACGCTCAGGTGTGCGCCGCGGCGCTACTGCGCATGTGCGGGCGTCCAGCGTGTTTTAAAGCACATTATAGCTGGCTATTGAAGTGCACAGACAGAGCTAGCAACAGTATAAAGGCACACAGAGGCGGTTGATGCAGGCATCCCCTAGAAAGGCACTTTAGTAGACACCAACTGTTATATAGCAGCAATTGTGCTAGACTATTCTCAGTAAAAGTGGTGTATTACGGCTGGAATACCTCAGCTTTAGGCTTAGGAATATGCCGTCCAGAAGCTCCGGAACTGAATCTTCCAGGAAGCGAAGGGGGTCTCATCGGGCTCTGAGGATCTTGGGCATGCTTCTGCTGCACCAGTCTCCCCTGAAGTTCAGAGGTAAGTGACCATAGAGACCCCGCAGGGGTACTTGGTACTGTGGCTGTCCTCAGTTTACCTGCTCCTGTGTATGTAACAGAGGAGGTTTTTTCCTCAGCTCTGGGAGGATTAGAGAGAGATTGTCAACATTGATCGCTGCCTCCCTGTCAGGGAAAGCACGCCCGATCTCCGTCTCCTCCTTCTGAGTGCCTGTTAGCAGAGCAACAGTCCCATACAGGGATCGACCTGCCTGAAGGGGATCAGGATGAGGTTGATTCTGTTATAGAGGAATCAACAGTGGGGGAACCTTTTCTCAGCATCTCAAGCTGAAAGATTATGGGTTCAGTCTTTGACTAACATGGTCCGATCAGCATTTAAAAATGCACCTTGCGGAACCATCAACCACTACTGTATCCTCGTTGGGGTCGCTAGAAGCCCCCAGACTGTCTGTTCTTTTCCACTTCACCCTTTACTGAAAGGGCTCATTTACCAGGATTGGGAACGTCCTGAGAAAATATTTATTCCCCCAAGAGATTTCCGGTGGTCTATCCCATGGAGGATAAGTTCATCAAAAAATGGAAGGTCCCTACAGTGGACGCAGCCATCTCTTGTATGTATAAATCACTGACATGTCCAGTGGATAATGTCCAAATGTTCAAGAACCCAATAGATAAGATTGGAGTCCTTATGAAAGTCTGCTTCTTTCTACAGCAAGCTTGGTGACACAACCAGCAGTAAGGTCTGCTAAGCAGTGAAGGATCAGTTGAAACAGGTCTTGAGGGACTTGACAGATCAGCAGGCCTTGCCCTAGCTGATCTACCTAGAGCCTTAGGTTTTGCGGTTGACGCCATAAAGGGTTCAGTCCATCAGGCCTCCCGCCTTACGCTGTCTATAGTACATATGCGTAGGCTTCTATGGCTCAAAAACTGGTCTGCTGAAGCTCCCTGTAAAGAATGGCTGGTTAGCGTCCCATTTCATGGTGAACGCTTATTCAGGGAAAACCTGGACAAATATATCCAGAAAATTTCCAGCGGTAAAAATACGCTCTTGCCGGTTAAAAACAGAGTTAGAGGTCCCTCTTTAAGAGGCCTGCTTCTCCAGTCCCTGGGGCATCGGCTGTGTAACAGTTCCGACGACCTCCTCGGTCAATTCCCGGGGGTAAAAAACAGGGACAATAGCAGGGTAATGAGAAACCCTGGGTCAGGGGAGGTACAAAACCTCCCCCAAAGTTAAATTCATTAAAGGATTGCCCCCACTCAGTCGGGTGGGGGGAGGACTCCAGTTGTTCGCAAGAGACCTGGCGGGACACGATCAAAACAGATAGGTGCTCTCCGCAGTATGTTTGGGATACAGTTTGGAGTTAAAAGACTCTCCTCCTTCCCATTTTTGAGGTCAAACGTGCCAAGGGATCCCCGGAAGAGAGAGTCCCTCCTGTTGGCACTAGAACAACTATTGCTCCAAGGAGTAATTATGGAGGTTCCCCTGGAAGAATGAGGGTTCGGGTTTTACTCAAACCTCTTTACAGTCCCGAAGCAAACGCGAACGGGAGGCCCATATTAATTCTAAAAGGGCTAAACAAATTCCTGTATATCAGGACTTTCCGATGGAGTTGATCCGATCGATGGCCACTGCCCTACAAGGGGAGGATTGGTTAGCCGCGATCGACATCAAAGATGCTTATTTGCACATTCCCATCTTTCCAGTCCACCAAAAATTTCTACGCTTTGCAGTAGAAGGGCGCCATTTTCAGTTCAGAGCCTTACCTTTCAGTCTGGCCACAGCACCACGAGTGTTTACAAAAATTCTGGCCCTTTATTGGCCAATCTAAGAGCACAAGGTGTAATGATAATGGCATATCTAGAGGACTTGTTGCTGATAGACCACTCAGTGAAAAAAACTAGACGTGGTCGTTCACAAGACAATCAAGTATCTGGAATCTCACGGTTGGATTATCAACCGAGACAAGTCAGCCCTAAAAACCAGTCAAAAGTCTGGAATACTTGGGGCTAAGGTTGGATTCAGGCCAGAGAAAAATATTCTTGCCTCGAGGAAAGGTGTTGTCTTTGAAAGATTTGATCCACTTAGTGGGTACAAAAAGACAGCCGTCCATACGCCTGTGCATGTGGCTGCTGGGAAAAATGGTGGCATCATTCGAAGCAGTACCCTACGGTCAATTCCATTCAAGGAATTTGCAAGGGGCCATACTGTCAGCCTGGAACAAAAAAGTTCAGGCCCTAGACTTACAATGTCCTTGTCCCCTTCCGTTCGCAAGAGCCTCCGTTGGTGGTTGGTTCCCCAGAATCTGGAAAAAGGGAAATCCTTCAGTCCAATTTCTTGGAAGGTGGTCACTACAGATGCCAGCCTTATAGGCTGGGGAGCAGTACTGGAGCAATGGTCTCTCCAGGGCAGATGGTCGGATGCAGAAAAGGCCCTGCCCATCAATCTCTTAGAGATACGAGCAGCCGGTATGCCCTAGTAGCATGGACATCCAAACTCCAAGGGTCCCCTGTCAGAATTCAATCAGACAATGCCACAGCAGTGGCATATATCAATCATCAGGGGGGCACCAGGAGTCGTGCAGCCCAGAGGGAAGTAAATTACATCCTGAAATGGGCAGAAAGATATGTCCCAGCCATATCTGCGGTATTCATTCCAGGAGTGGAGAATTGGAAGGTGGACTTTCTAAGTCGCCAGCAATTATGCCCAGAGGAATGGTCCCTAAACCCCGAGGTTTTCTGGACAATATGTCAGCGGTGGGGAACATCGGATGTAGATCTTCTAGCATCCAGATTCAATGCAAAGGTGGACAGGTTTGTCTCTCGGACAAGGGATCCCCTAGCTTGCGGCTCGGATGCCCTAGTGTTCCCTTGGGATCAGTTCAAGCTGATATATGCATTCACACCGCCACAATGATTACCTCGATTACTCCGCAGAATCAGGGTAGAAAAGAAACCAGTGATTCTGGTGGCTCCAGCGTGGCCCCGAAGAGCATGGTACGCGGAGATTGTAAAGATGTCTGTGGGGAGTCCTTGGACCCTCCCACATCGTCCGGACCTGCTTTCGCAAGGACCGATATACCACCCTTCCTTACCAGCCCTAGGTTTGACGGCCTGGCTATTGAAGCCCACATTCTAAAAAAGAGAGGGCTCTCTAATTCTGTGGTATCTACCATGATCAATGCCAGGAAGCCGGTATCCAGGCAGATCTACTATAGAATCTGGAAGGCGTACATTGCCTGGTGTGAGGCCAAGAAATGGCATCCACGTAAATACGTAATAGGTAGGATTCTGGACTTCCTACAATGGGCTGTAGATAGGAAGCTTGCCTTGAGTACTATCAAGGGTCAGATTTCGGCCTTGTCAATATTTTTTCAAAGGCCCTTGGCTTCGCATTCACTAGTCAAAGCCTTTATACAAGGAGTGATGCGTATTAGTCCTCCGGTTAATATTCCCATATGTCCATGGGATCTAAACTTGGTTCTGTCGGTTCTACAGAAACAACCATTTGAACCATTACAGCATATTTATTTGGTTCTTCTCACCAGGAAATAGATTTTTCTAGTAGCCATTTGTTCGGCTAAAAGAGTGTCGGAATTAGCAGCTATGTCCTGTAAGGAGCCATATCTGGTTATCCATAAGGACAGAGTAGTGTTACGTCCTCATCCAGCCTTTCTTCCTAAGGTGGTATCGAGGTTTCATTTGAACCAAGATGTGGTTCTTCCTTCTTTTTTCCCCAAACCTACTTCGGTAGAGGAAAAGTTATTGCATTCTTTGGATGTAGTAAGAGCAGTTAAAGCTTATCTAAAAGCCACTGCTCAGATTCGCAGAACGGATACTTTGTTTATTCTGCCGGAAAGCCCCAGAAAGGGTAAGGCAGCATCAAAATCTACTTTAGCCAAGTGAATTCGACAGGTCATAATGCAAGCCTATGGCTTGAGAAGGAGACCGCCTCCGTTCAAAGTTAGAGCGCACTCCACGAGAGCAGTTGGAACTTCATGGGCAGTGCATCACCAGGCCTCTCTGGCTCAAATCTGTAAGGCCGCAACATGGTCTTCAGTACACACGTTTACTAGGTTCTACCAGGTGGACGTTAGAAGTCAGGAGGATGTCGCCTTTGGGCGCAGTGTGTTGCAGGCCGCAAAAGATCCTCATGTCTGATAGCGCTCAGCTTATGTATGGTGTATCCCCCCCCTCGTTGGGCATTGCTTTAGGACATCCCATTAGTAATGACTATGTCGCTCTGTGTCCCGTGATGTACGAGAAAGAAAATAGGATTTTTATAACAGCTTACCTGTAAAATCCTTTTCTTGGAGTACATCACGGGACACAGAGCTCCCACCCCTCTTTAGGGACACTTATTGCTTTGCTACAAAACTGAGGTGCTCCCGGATGGGAGGGGCTTATATAGGGGAGGGTACTTCCGGTTTTGGAAGTTGCCAGTGCCAGCACCTGAAGGTATCTATATAACCCATTAGTAATGACTATGTCGCTCTGTGTCCCGTGATGTACTCCAAGAAAAGGATTTTACAGGTAAGCTGTTATAAAAATCCTATTATTTCGTGACATTTCTACAGTCTTCTTGT